>CM040126.1:12364242-12964242 GCA_022559845.1 Amorphophallus konjac
GACAGTCACCGAGGTGACGATTTATTCGGGCTCCGAAGAGCCCAAGGTGCGCTCGATCTGACTCCGTCAGACGGTTGTGTGGTTCGTGTCGGGACCGAATCTCGTCGCGCCATGAAGGTCACGACGTCATTTACATCCCCCATACGAGGGAATACCCTTGATTAATTGCCGAAATTAGGGGCCCCGCGGCCGAAAAGAATAACACTAATTGTGCAGAAGAGGTTGGAAATAGATCACGCTGAGGGTTGTATTGGGGTCATATACTGTCGGCCGTGTCGGTCACTCGGGGACCTTTTCGTATTCGGACGCAAGTCCGTGGCAGAGTCACAGTAAGAAAACTGAGGTAGTTCCCTTCAAATGTCTGCCGAGCATGCGGCAATTTTAATGAGGATTCGGAAGATATCCGGAACGAGAAAACAAATCCGGTCCGATTAGGATGTCGGCCCGATACTAGATCAAAGCCTGGCCATATCGGGGTGATTCCCGAGACTCGGGCTCGACCTGAAAGGGCGGCGTCGTTGTTCCTTTTGCCCCGGTCACGGGGAGAGAGGGGCTACAGTGTGGATGTTAGCGTCTTTTATCTGGGGCTTCCTTAGTTATATCTTCTGGATTTCTGATTCGATGTTTACTGTTTGTTCGTGCCTTTGATCGGGATGATTTCTCTTCTTTCATTCATGATTATTCTTATTATTATTATTTAATTATTATTACCCCTCCCACCTCTTTTATCGTGATTAATATTGGGCATTCAGAGTCCTTTAATTAGCGTAATTTTTACTGATTTATTTGCTATTGTTAATGCCCTTGCCGTGATGTGTATATATATGCATGCATGTAGTGTGCCGGCGAAGGAAACAAGGTGTACCGCTGGAGGCTTGGGGTGTGCCGCTAAGGGCTAAAAGGGCGTACCGCTGAAGGCCAAAGGGCGTACCGCTGGGGCCTAAAAAAGGGCGTACCGCTGGAGAGTGTGCCGGTGAAGGAGGGGGGGGTGGTATAAAGTCTGTACGTCCCCCAGGCTCGAAGTCTACACGTTGGCTACTCAAAGTCTATACATTGAATGTCTCAAAGTCTACACGTCGGGGCGTAAAGTCTGTACACTGCTCAAGTCTATACACTGGCCAAGTCTATACATTGGAGTGTGAAGTCTATACACTGCCCAAAGTCTATACACTGGCCAAGTCTGTACATTGGAGTGTGAAGTCTATACACTGCCCAAAGTCTATACACTGGCCAAGTCTGTACATTGGAGTGTGAAGTCTATACGCTGGCCAAGTCTGTACATTGGTTGGCTCAAGTCTATACAGCGGCTGAGGGTGTACCGGCGAAGGGAAGGAGTGTACCGCTGAAGGGTTGAAAGGGGCGTACCGCTGAAGGTCAATGAGGGTGTGCCGCTGAAGGCCAAGGGGGCGTACCGCTGAAGGTCAATGAGGGTGTACCGCTGAAGGCCAAGGGGGCGTACCGCTGAAGGCCAAGGGGGTGTACCGCTGAAGGCCAAGGGGCGTACCGCTGAAGGTCAATGGGGCGTGAGGGTGGAGGCTCGATCAGTTTTCAACTATTTGTTTTAAGGCTTTTCTTTTATTCTTTTCTTAACTTTCGTGTAGTTTATACAAAGTTCCTCCCGTGTTTGTTCTCTTGGTTCGGTTCGGTCTCTTTTCTTGCGGTCGGGTTCTCGGGCGGCCAGGTGGTTAATTAGCTTAGTTCAGTTCTCGTCGGGGTGCCGACAGTAATTTGATGAGTTTGAAGGTTTCATTAGTTATTCTGCTCGTTGTTGCCTCCTTTTACCTCTTTTAATTGTTTATTAATATCTCACAAAAAATTCGGCAGCATCTCCCCTTGACCCGGGACGTAAGGGAGATAAAGGGAGCGCGGCCCACATGGAGTGGCGGACCCGACAACTGGAGGTGGGCCCCCGGGGAGCAACACCTTTATAGAACCTCGGAAAACGTGAAGGAAGGGGCTCGGAGGCTAGGCCAAGGAAGTGGGCTGCTGAAAGGCTGAAGGGTGTGCCGCTAAAGGCCATAAGGTGAGTGTACCGGCCAAGGGCCAATTGGAGTGTGCGGCCAAGGGTGTGCCGGCTAGGGGTAACAGAGTGTGGGTGTGCCGCTGAGGGCAGAAAGGAGTGTGCCGCTGGGGGCAAATGAGGTGTGCCGCCTGAGGGCTGGACAAGGTGTGTCAGTCAGGGGCCAAAGTGATGCATTGCCGGAGATTAAAAGGGCCAAGTGTGTGTGGGCTTGCAGATTGTTCAAGAAAAGGAGGAAGGGTTACTGAAGTGAATGAAGGACTCACAAGGCCAGGCTTTAAAGGGGAGGCATCACGTTGATGTGGTGGCTCAAAAGAAACCGGAGGAACGGAGGAAACGGGTAACACAATACATGCACTATGAAGGCAGGATCAAACCAACAGAAATAGCGGAAAAAAAAGCCCAAGGAGGGTGATTGTTTCCATTCGTGGGATGCCAAGGACCGTATCCCTACATGCATATTACAAGAGAAAATGCCCAAATGAGGCCATGGACAAAAGGAAAAGACTCCAAGACGGAGAACGAGCAGAGGAATGAAATACAAGACGGAAGAAAACATTGGGGCCTAAGACATAGGCTACAGTTCCCAACCCTCTCCCCCAATATAACAAGCTCTCTCTCTCTTACTCTTGTTTCCTCCCGGTGGCCGTCGGACGGAGCTCAGGCCGGGAGGGTCGCTTCTTCTCTTCTATCTTCTTTTCTTTCTCCTGTGTGTGTGTCTTCTGCTGTCGGAGCCTCTCCCCCTCTGTGTGTTCGTCTGTGTACGTCTCCCCATCTGTCCTCCCTCCCTTTGAAACGAAGAGAAGGGGTTTTTTTATACCCCGGGCGGCGGGAGCCTTCGAGCACGGCCGCCGAAGCGGGAAGTGGCCCGTGATCATGAGGTTTGACCTGCCTGTCCTGGCTGTCAGTGGACTAGGCCACGTGGCCCAACGATCGGCTGCCACCTCAGATGGCTCCACTGCGCGCCAAGGATGTGTAGGGCATGGCCTCACGTCGCCCGTTGAAAGAACTTCACCGCTGTGCCGTTGAAGGGCTGAACAAGCGTGCCGCTGTAGTGCCAAAAGGGCGTACCGCTGGAGCCCCGGATGGGCGTGCCGTTGAACGGCCTGAAGGGCGTGCCGCTGGGGACCCTACAGGGTGTGTCGCTGAAGACCCCCCAGGGGGCGTGCCGTTGAACCCCAAAGGGGGTGTGCCGCTGAAGGCCGTGCCGCTGAAGCCCAGGATGGGCGTGCCGTTGAACGGCCTGAAGGGCGTGCCGCTGGGACCCTACAGGGTGTGTCGCTGAAGACCCCCCAGGGGGCGTGCCGTTGAACCCCCCTGGGGGTGTGCCGGTGAGACCCCAAGGGTGTGCCGCTGGGCAGCCGAAGGGGCTGGGCGTGCCGCTGAAGGCCGTGCCGCTGAAGCCAGGATGGGCGTGCCGTTGAATGGCCTGAAGGGCGTGCCGCTGGGGACCCTACATGGTGTGTCGCTGAAGACCCCCTAGGGGGCGTGCCGTTGAACCCAAAGGGGGTGTGCCGTTGAACCCCCCTGGGGGTGTGCCGGTGAAGACCCCAAGGGTGTGCCACTGGGCAGCCGAAGGGGCTGGGCGTGCCGCTGAAGGCCGTGCCGCTGAAGCCCAGGATGGGCGTGCCGTTGAACGGCCTGAAGGGCGTGCCGCTGGGGACCCTACAGGGTGTGTCGCTGAAGACCCCCCCAGGGGGCGTGCCGTTGAACCCCAAAGGGGGTGTGCCGTTGAACCCCCCTGGGGGTGTGCCGGTGAAGACCCCAAGGGTGTGCCGCTGGGCAGCCGAAGGGGCTGGGCGTGCCGCTGAAGGCCGTGCCGCTGAAACCCAGGATGGACGTGCCGCTGAAGGCCGTGCCGCTGAAGCCCAGGATGGGCGTGCGTTGACCCCCCTGGGGGTGTGCCGTTGAACCCCCCCTGGGGGTGTGCCGGTGAAGAGCTAAATGGGCAATTTTGAGCCCATTGTGAGCACGAGTCGTGGCCCATTTGATTTTCTTCGAGGCCCGTGGGCCGTGGGGCCTCTTGTGCTTGATTTCTCCGGGGTTTCTTCACTCGGGGCCGTTGTTGATGCTGGGCCGAGCGTGGCATTTGGATGTGCAATTTTCGGTGTCCACAGCACCCGCACCACGCTGCACCCCACACACGCTCCCCCGGGGCGGCGCCTCACCTGAAACACGGTGAAAACACGCAGTGAATGAGTCTCGGAACAAGACTCAGTAGGGATCACTCGAACCCTACCTCGTAAACGAGAAACCACTACACTAGCGGTAGGAGAGTACCTCGGGAACGGAAGCCCCATACTCTACAGAACAAAGGTCCCATGGCACGTAAACCGACACCCGTGCCATGGTAAGAAGGCCGAAGCTCAACGGCCAACCCGAAAAAACCCGAAGGTCGGAAACACCTGACTGACAGACTGCCACTCCGTACTCGACAGGAGTACCACCCACTAGAAGCACAGCCGGGTAGCGTCCCCTGACGTCTTACGCCGCGCCGCAGGTGAACCGCCTGGCGTGGTAGCTCCTACCAGAGGCGCGAACACCGTACAAGTAACCACAAACAAGTGACTAGCTGGGGTCACGCCCGTTGACGTGCGTCCACTGTCCCCAACCAGGTGTACACACACAGACCACGCGTCCTAGGTCTGGCCCTATGACTGGTTTTCCCCTGGCACTGGACTCTGATGTGACGAGGGACCCGACGGCAACCAGTCCAACACCGTCCTCAGGGTAAGCCCGTACACCACTCCCTGGTGCGATCAGCACACGCGTACTGATAGGCTACGACTAGTGGAGGGTCGCAAAGGAGTAGACTCTCGAGTCAACGAAAAATAACGTCCGAATCCAACAACCGTGTGGTAATCACCCCAGCACCATCCCTGTCGCACGGTGGCCACAGTCGGAGTAAAAACGGGGTTGCCACCCTCATGGGGCAACCAGGCATGTGACGGTCCACCCTAGGGCCGTCACAAGCAAGTAACGGTCTAGGCGAGACCGTTACATGCGCCTAACGGTTCAAAACAGACCGTCACACGGTCAGAGGGGAAAAGGATGTAACGGCCTGGTCCAGGCGCGTTACAAGAATGTAACGCGCTTGGCCCCATGCGTTACACCCCCCCCCCCCCCCCCCCCCGCGCTCCCAAAGCAAAAAGGGATGTAACGGCCCAGCCCAGCGCGTTACATGGCCCTCACACTTGGGGTGAAAACAGGAAGTAACGCGCCTGCCCCAGCGCGTTGCACGCATGTAACGCGCCTAGCCCGGTGCGTTACATGGCCTGACCCCCAACGGTCACAAACCAACGGTCGAAAGCCCCTGACGGCCCTACCCAAGCGCGTCATAGGCAAATGGCGGTCTATCGTGAGGCCGTTACAGCCCCCGACCCCCAAAACACTACTCAGGAATGTAACGCACCCCTCTAGGGGCGTCACAAGCATGTGACGGTCACTGGAGTGACCGTTACACACTCCCGAGCACGCTACGGCGGGAAAACCCTAAAACTTCGACCACGCCCCCGTGCCTCCACCGGAGAGGGGGGAAACAAAGGGGAAGACCCCTGGGGACCCCTAGCATGCATCTAAGCCATCCAAACGTGAAATCGCGGGCTAAAACCATAGATCGGGCGAGCTCTCCCCAAATCATGGAAAACCCCAAACCCGCTCAATCAAGCCCCTCTCGGCCTCCCCGCGGCCTACAAACCACGGAAATGAACGACAAGAGGCTAAGGAACGTCACCCTACCTCAATGGAGCGAATTCTCGCCGGATCGTTCGTGAATCGCGAAGAACGCCTTTGGAAACCCCGCCTCCTCACGCTTCCCACGCTCGCCGCACGCCCCCACGATCGCCTCACCGCCGTCCACGTCGCCGCGCCGTCGCCCCGCCGTTGTCAGCAGCCGAAGAGGAGCTAGCCGCGCTCGAACGGGAGGAAGAGAGGGAGAGAGGGAGGGTTACGATGGAGGAGGAAGGAGGAAGAAGAAGAAGAAGAAGGTGGGGGAGAGAGAGAAAATAGGGGGGTATTTATAGAAAATCCAGAAATTCTGGAAAATTCCGAAAAATAGAAAATTACACCCCCGCGATCCTCGGAACGCACCGATCGCAACGGTACCACTCGTGCCCAGGTTAATGGCCCGGTTCACCCGCAGCGAGCTTCCGAAGTAAAAGTCGAAACACACACCGGAAATCAGAAAACACACACGGAAAAACCGCGGAACGCCTCCGGGCCTCCGAAACAACTCCGGATCGCGCCGATCCGAACACGAAAGATGTCCGAAACGAAATTTCGGACACAACGGAGCCGGACACTCCGAAAACCAGATCGGGACTCACGAAGAAAGGATCCGAAAGGTCCGGGATATTACAGCCCTCCCCCCTTAAGGAATTTCGTCCTCGAAATTGAGAACAACCAAAGGGGAAAGAAGAGGAAGACTCACTCAAACAGATACGGAACTGCTGACGCATCTCGTCCTCACGTTCTCACGAAGCCTCACCACCAGAGTGTCGTTGCCACACGACCTTTACCAAGGGAATAACCTTATTCCGCAGGCGCTGCTCTCGCCTATCCTCCACGCGGATCGGAAACTCTGGGAGAGAAAGATCTGGAGTCACCTCAGGCCAAACAGAAAACTCGAACACATGAGAGTCATCGGGCAAATACTTCCGCAACATCGAGACGTGGAACACGTCATGCACCGACGCCAACTCAGGAGGTAACTGCAACCGGTAAGCAACCTCACCGATGCGCTCCACAATCGCGAAAGGACTAATATAGCGGGGACTCAGCTTCCCACTCCGTCCAAAACGCATCACCCCCTTCATCGGAGAAACTCTCAAGAACACATGATCGCCCACGGCGAACTCGAGAGGCCGCCTCCTACGGTCAGCATAGCTCTTCTGCCGACTCTGGGCCGCCAACATGTTCTGACGAACCAGGTGCAAACCACACATTGCTGTACCAATTCCGGTCCCGTCAAAACACGCTCACCCACCTCAAACCAATCAAGTGGAGTCCGACAAGGACGCCCATACAATGCCTCATAAGGAGCCATGCCGATGCTCGAATGATAGCTGTTGTTATAGGCAAACTCCACCAACGGTAGGTGATGAATCCAACTCCCCTGCCACTCCAGGCAGCAGGATCTCAGCATGTCCTCCAAAGTCTGAATGGTCCTCTCAGACAGACCATCTGACTGAGGATGATACGCCGAGCTAAATGCCAACTCCGTGCCAAGAGCTCGCTGGAAACTCCTCCAGAATCCAGAAGTGAAGCGCGGATCCCGATCCGACACGATCGAAATGGGAACCCCATGCAACGGCATGATCCGCTCCACATAAAGACGAGCCAACTTAGACACGCTCCAACTGACTTGACCGGTAACAACCGCGTCACCTTCGTCAGCCGACCCACCAGCAACCAAATACTCCTACCCACTCGGGATCCTCGGCAATCCCACCACGAAATCCGTGGTCACATGGTCCCACTTCCAAACAGGAACATCCAAGGGCTGGAGAGTACCTCCTGGTCGCTGATGCTCCGCCTTCACCTGCTGACAGATTAGGCACCTGGCCACAAACTCTGCGACATCTCTCTTCATGCCAGGCCACCAGAACTACCTCTGCAAGTTCCGATACATCTTCGTCGCACCCGGGTGCACAGTGTACCTGCTCCCATGAGCCTCGTGTAACACCGCACGACGAACATGCTCCTCCGCTGGGACGTACAGCCTGCCGCGAAACCTAGCAGCGCTATCCTCACCCAGCTCCACATCAGCCATAGCTAGAATCCGGGGAAACTCAGGGTCTGCATGCTGAGCCTCTGTCACCTGACGACGGATAGCAGGAGTGACAGTCAGACTCGCAAGCACTGTCAACCTTGGCTCCTGGGGAATCTTGAGCCTGAAAGATACCTCGGGCACTTGTTCTCAGAGCCTCCACTTCCTCAACATCAAGGTACTGACCGCAACCTTCCGACTCAAGGCATCAGCAACGACATTCATCCTGCCCGGCTGATAAGACAGGGTGAAGTCATAATCCTTCATGAACTCCATCCAACGCCTTTGCCTGAGGTTCAGATATCTCTGCGAGAACACATACCTAACTCTGATGGTCAGTAAACACCTCGAACTTCTCGCCGTACAGATAATGCCTCCAGATCTTCAGCGTGAAGATCACCGCCGCCAACTCAAGGTCATGGGTAGGGTAGTTCTCCTCGTGGAGCTTTAGCTGCCGAGATGCATAAGCCACCACTCTACCATGCTGCATCAACACAGCACCCAACCCAACGCCTGAAGCATCTGTACACACCATGAAACCTCCCGATCCAGAAGGTAAAACTAACACCGGAGCCGAGGTGAGCAATCTCTTCAGTTCCCTGAAGCTCTGCTCACACTCCTCGGACCAAACGAAAGACACATCCTTCCGCGTGAGCCTAGTCATCGGGGCCGCAATGCGAGAAAAATCCTGGATAAACCGGTCGATAATAACCCGCAAGCCCTAAGAAACTCCGGATCTCCGTCACCGACCTCGGCCTCGGCCACTGCATCACTGCCTCGACCTTGGCGGGGTCCACGGAAATGCCATCACCGAAATCACGTGCCCCAGAAAGTGCACCTCGCTGAGCCAAAACTCGCACTTGCTGAGCTTCGCATACAACTGGTGATCTCGCAACGTCTGCAGCACCACACCCAAATGGTACGCGTGCTCCTCGGCAGACCGCGAATAAACAAGGATGTCATCCACGAAGATGACCACGAACTGGTCCAAATACGGATGAAACACCCTCTGCATCAAGTCCATGAAGGCTGCAGGGGCATTGGTGAGCCCGAACGGCATCACCAAAAACTCATAATGCCTGTACCTCGTACTGAACGCAGTCTTCTCCACATCGGACTCGCGAATTCTCAGCTTATAGTAACCGGACCGCAAATCAATCCGCGAGAACACTCGCGCAGACTGCAAGCTGGTCGAACAAATCATCAATCCGCGGCAACGGATACTTGTTCTTAATGGTCACTTCATTCATCTGCCGATAGTCAATGCACAAGCGCAGACTACCGTCCTTCTTCTTCACAAACAACACGGGCGCACCCCAAGGGGAAAAACTAGGACGAATATACCCCTTGGCCAACAGTTCCTGCAACTGCGCCCTCAACTCAGCGGGGGGCATACGGTAGGGAGTCTTCGCCAAAGGTCCCGTACCAGACACAACCTCGATCACGAAATCGATCTCCCACTGGGGAGGTAATCTAGGCAACTCCTCGAAAAAAACGTCGGGAAACTCGCACACCACCGCAATGTCCTCGACATCCGGCTCCATCCGATCAGACACAACCACGGACGCGAGAAAACCCTGACAACCTGAATCAAGCAATCGACGGGCTCGAATAGCAGAGATAAGGAATCGAGAAGAGGCGGAACGGATACCTTGGAAATAGAAGGTCCTCTTGCTCGGATGCTGAAAGTAGACCCTCTTCATTCCACAATCCACCACCGCTCCATGGGTCTCGAGCCAATCCATGCCTAGAATCACATCATAATCCTGAAGCTGCAACGCATACAACCTGCCTGGCATACTTCGCCCATCGATCCAAACCGGAACCTGATCGAAGCAATACGGAGTGATCATAAAATCACCCTAAGGCAACTCCACTGCCAAATCACAGGACAACTGGGTCACCGGCTCCTCGACGCTCGACGCGAAATCCTTCGAAATAAACGAATGAGACGCGCCAGAATCAATTAAAACCCGAGCCGCACAACCCAAAATCTGAACGGTACCTTCCACGAGCTGCGACGCCACTGCCACTGCCCTGGTCATTTGCGTGATCTGGCCCCGAGCCCTCTGCCTGCCTCCCACACTAGCTGACCTGGGTAGCGGCGGATACTGTCCCTGCTGCTGCTGCTGCTCCCTCTGCTGTTGGGGAACCTGCTGCTGCGGAGGAAACTGCTGCTGCGGCGGCCTCTGAGGACAGTCGCGCGCCATATGCCCTGGCTGGTCACACCGAAAATAGATGATCGGCGCCGTGCACTGCCTGCCTGGGTGGGTCCCACCACACCGTGGACAAGGTCCTCGCGATCCACCCACTGATCCCTGACGCTGCAAAGGAATCGGCTGCTGTACACTGCCCGATGAAGCCTGCCCCTGATCCTTGGACTTCTTCTTTCGGAAATTCTTCGCGAAGAACTTCTTGACCTTCGTGCCAAAGGACGCAGGTCCCGTCACCGAAGCTGCCGATGCCGGTACTCCTGAACCACCCTACGCATGCTGGAAAGAACCTTGCTGCTGGGTAGCCGACTGCTGGCTGCGACCTGACAAGGACTGCCCCTGGCTGATCGGTCCTCGGATCCTCTGCATATCCATCTCTAACGAAGCCGCAACACGAGACGCTGTCTCTAGATCAGTGGCCCCGTTCGCAATCAAATGGTGCCTCAGCCCCAGCCTCAAGCCCTGCACAAACTGCGCGGTCTTCACCCTCTCATGATCCATGATGTGAGGTGCATACCGACCCAGCTCGACAAATCGGGCCCTGTACTGCAACACGGACATGTCACCCTGCACCAGCTCCAGAAACTCCCGCATCCGCTGCGTAGCAACATAATCTGGACAGTACGTACGCTCGAAAGCACTGACGAAATCATCCCACTCGATCTGCTCAAGTGGACGAAGCTGAAAGGACGTCTTCCACTCGGAAGACCACCACCTCCGAGCCGTACCCTGCAACTGGTTGTAGGCCAACACCACTCTGTCCTCGGCAGCACTCTTCGCAGAACTGAACACCCGCTCCATCTCATCGAGCCAATCACGAGCCGCATCAGGATCTGCCTGGCCGCTAAAGTAAGGTGGATGGAACTGCATGAAGTCCCTCACTGCTCGGCCTCGCCCACCCCTGACTGACGAGCCCTCACCAGCCTCTCCTCCGAACTGCTGAGACATAAGCTGATACATGCCACGGAAGAAATCCTCGGCCCCCGGAACTCTCGCAGTATCCGCGGCCTCGGTAGCCCCCGGTGGCGCTCTACTATGCTCATCCTGGTCCCTCTGGACCCCCTGCTGGATCTCCTGGCCTCCAGCCGACTGCCCCTGCTGAGAGCGAGAGCTCCGCCTCGGCGCCATACTCGCTCCTAAAGCACAAGACAGAAAACACGAAAACGGCAAGGTCAAAATAAACCCGCGGTGCCCAATGCCAGTGTCACATGTACATCATTGCTGTGGACTAGTGGACCACTACAATACCTATGATTCTCATGTAATTCCATAACCGCGCTCTGATACCAGCTGTAACGACCCGAGAATCCGATTACCGGGAAGGCCCGATAACCCGAGACTCGCACCGCCACCCACGAGCCCGAAGACTCGGAAGGGTTAAAAGGATGGTGTGGAGACTACACAAGTATCACAAATAATTACAGAAATTAAATAGTTATAACATTAAGCAGGAAATAAATTAACATTTTACATGGTCCACAATATAAATAAACAACAATAACAATAGTCCACGACTAGTACAGTGACAAGAAAGAAAAGTACAGCTACACGGGGCATACCCCGGCTCTGACCTCTGGCACTACCTCTGGGCACCCGCACCACGCTGCACCCCAGACGCGCTCCCCCGGGGCGGCGCCTCACCTGAAACACGGTGAAAACACGCAGGGAATGAGTCTCGGAACAAGACTCAGTAGGGATCACTCGAACCCTACCTTGTAAAACGAGAAACCACTACACTAGCGGTAGGAGAGTACCTCGGGAACGGAAGCCCCATACTCTACAGAACAAAGGTCCCATGGCACGTAAACCGACACCCGTGCCATGGTAAGAAGGCCGAAGCTCAACGGCCAACCCGACAAAACCCGAAGGTCGAAAACACCTGACTGACAGACTGCCACTCCGTACTCGACAGGAGTACCACCCACTAGAAGCACAGCCGGTAGCGTCCCCTGACGTCTTACGCCGCGCCGCAGGTGAACCGCCTGGCGTGGTAGCTCCTACCAGAGGCGCGAACACCGTACAAGTAACCACAAACAGGTGACTAGCTGGGGTCACGCCCGTCGACGTGCGTCCACTGTCCCCAACCACGTGTGCACACACAGACCACGCGTCCTAGGTCTGGCCCTCTGACTGGTTTTCCCCTGGCACTGGACTCTGATGTGACGAGGGGCCCGACGGTAACCAGTCAACACCGTCCTCAGGGTAAGCCCATACACCACTCCCTGGTGCGATCAGCACACGCGTACTGATAGGCTACGACTAGTGGAGGGTCACAAAGGAGTAGACTCTCGAGTCAACGGAAAACAACGTCGAATCCAACAACGTGTGGGAATCACCCCACGCACCAGCCCCGTCGCACGGTGGCCACAGTCGGAGTAAAAACGGGGTTGCCACCCTCATGGGGCAACCAGGCATGTGACGGTCCACCCTAGGGCCGTCACAAGCAAGTAACGGTCTAGGCGAGACCGTTACATGCGCCTAACGGTTCAAAACAGACCGTCACACGGTCAGAGGGGAAAAGGATGTAACGGCCTGGTCCAGGCGCGTTACAAGAATGTAACGCGCTTGGCCCCATGCGTTACACACACCCCCGCGCTCCCAAAGCCAAAAGGGATGTAACGGCCCAGCCCGGCGCGTCACATGCATGTAACGCGCCTGGCCCAGCGCGTTACATGGCCCTCACACTTGGGGTGAAAACAGAAAGTAACGCGCCTGCCCCAGCGCGTTGCACGCATGTAACGCGCCTAGCCCGGTGCGTTACATGGCCTGACCCCCAACGGTCACAAACCAACGGTCGAAAGCCCCTGACGGCCCTACCCAAGCGCGTCATAGGCAAATGGCGGTCTATCGTGAGGCCGTTACAGCCCCCGACCCCCAAAACACTACTCAGGAATGTAACTCACCCCTCTAGGGGCGTCACAAGCATGTGACGGTCACTGGAGTGACCGTTACACACTCCCGAGCACGCTACGGCGGGAAAACCCCAAAAACTTCGACCACGCCCCCGTGCCTCCACCAGAGAGGGGGAAAACAAAGGGGAAGACCCATGGGGACCCCTAGCATGCATCTAAGCCATCCAAACGTGAAATCGTGGGCTAAAACCATAGATCGGGCGAGCTCTCCCCAAATCATGGAAAACCCCAAACCCGCTCAATCAAGCCCCTCTCGGCCTCCCCGCGGCCTACAAACCACGAAAATGAACGGCAAGAGGCTAAGGAACGTCACCCTACCTCAATGGAGCGAATGCTCCGTCGGATCGTTCGTGAATCGCGAAGAATGCCTTTGGAAACCCCGCCTCCTCACGCTTCCCACGCTCGCTGCACGCCCCCACGATCGCCTCACCGCCGTCCACGTCGCCGCGCCGTCGCCCCGCCGCTGTCAGCAGCCGGAGAGGAGCTAGCCGCGCTCGAACGGGAGGAAGAGAGGGAGGGTTACGGTGGAGGAGGAAGGAGGAAGAAGAAGAAGAAGAAGGTGGGAAAGAGAGAGAAAATAGGGGGGTATTTATAGAAAATTCAAAAATTCTGGAAAATTTTGAAAAATAGAAAATTACACCCCCGCGATCCTCGGAACGCACCGATCGTAATGGTACCACTCGTGCCCAGGTTAATGGCCCGGTTCACCCGCAGCGAGCTTCTGAAGTAAAAGCCGAAACACACACCGGAAATCAGAAAACACACACGGAAAAGCCGCGGAACGCCTCCGGGCCTCCGAAACAACTCCGGATCGCGCCGATCCGAACACGAAAGATGTCCGAAATGAAATTTCGGACACAACGGAGCCGGACACTCCGAAAACCAGATCTGGGACCCACGAAGAAAGGATCCGAAAGGTCCGGGATATTACAATTTAGCAGTCGTTCCAGTGACCGCTAGGGGCGCTAGCGGTCGTGTGGAGACCGCTAGGGTCCCCTTATGTCGGTTGGGCCTCGCAGTCGCGCGATAGACCGCCAGGGCCCTTAGCGGTCTGGTGAAGACCGCTAGGATCTGGTTAGCGATTGGGGCATGACCGTTTTTCCGCGTTTTGGTCAGTCGAGGTCGGTGGGGTAGTAGTCTCGCGACTACGCCTAGCGGTCTGGTGGACGACTGCCACCTTCCTTGGTGGTACGGGAGCGACCGCTAGGGGTTCGTGAGTTTCTAGAGCGTAGCGGTCGTTGGTAGACCGCTAGCCTTTCCTTAGCAGTCCAGAGATGGACCGCTAGGCGATTCTTCGTGTTCGCCGTGTCTGTTTTATGTGTGTTGGTGTCCGATCGACCCGGTTGTGACCCAGTGGTTGACCTCTGGCCACTTAGATGTTCCGGACATCCTGTGGGTTCTGTGTCCGTATTTCTGGGTGTCCGGAGATACCGTGTTATCTCGATTAGCGTGCCCGTGAGTTTGGTGGGTCTGGGTGACCCCATGTGTTCCGGACTTCCGTGTTCTTGCTAAATCGAGTCAATGTGTGTCGGTGTGCGTGCAATGGGGTTCCCCGCATGGCGTGGGTTTCTCCAGAAAGTGTTTTCCGTGTGGGCCAAGCGTGTGGCCTTGGACTGTGAGTCCAGTCTTCCAGCTTGGGGCTGGAGGTTTCTTAGTTCCCTTTGTGAGGGAATGGTCTCGGCAGTTGTGAACTGCCTCGTGAGTCATCGCTTTGTGGTTCCGGACCTAGGGATTAGGCTAGATTAACGGTGTTGTGATGTTGTATACGACGGTCTTGACCCGAGTCTGTGACTCAAGGACCGTTGGATTTAGTAGGTATAGTGGACCATCCAGAGTTTGGTGACGTCGTGCCGCCTGTTACTCCGCGTTACTCGCGATGGGTGCGTGAGTGGCTTTCCGTGTTCACGTTTAGTGACCTCTCACTGGTCGTAGCCTCCTTACGGCATGCGTGTGTTGACCCACCTGGGAGTGGTGGAGCGGCTGACTCGAGTGAGACGGTTTTTAGGCTGGTTACCGTAGGGCCCTTGCATTTGCAGCCCGAGTCCGACTGGGGGGAAAACCAGCTAGAGGACCCGACCTAGAGCAGTTGGTCTGTGTGTGCACACGTAGTTGGGGGCAGAGGACACGTACTGACGAGCGCGACCCTAGGTAGTCCTTGTTTTGTGTTCCTGGTTACTGTATGGTGTCTCAGTCTCCGCCTGGGGCATCACAGGGAGACACCTGAGGCTGTGGACTAAGTCGTCAGTGAACGCATCCGGCCTTACTTCTAGTGGGCAGTGCTCCCGTCATGTGACGTGAGTTTCCTCATGAGTCGAGTTCCGCTTCACGTCTGCGAGACGTGATTTTGCGTGCAGTTCTCGGGTGTTTTCCCGATGCCGCGGTCTAGGGGTTCCGGTGAGCGTCACCAAGGGCCATTCCCCCTAGGCAGCGTTGAGTTACCGACAGCGTGGTCGTTTTCCTAGTAGCGTGACTAGGGTGGTTCGTAGTCTGGTGGTCCCCTGACTGTGAGATCGGGGTGTGTGTTTTCCTGTGCAGTAAGAGTAGCTGTAGTGCCGAGTTTTACCGGCCACCGGTTCCCTGTTCTCGCTGTAGTTGTAGTTGTTTTCCTTTTCGCTATCGCCGTGTTCTCGGTTGGGGTTCCGCGGGACCCCTACTGAGCAAGTGACAGGAGGCTCACCCCTGCTTTTCAGGTGCGGCGGTTCTTCCTCGGGGTTCGAGGGCGTTGCGTACAGATTCTTAGTTGTCAGCTCGTCGGGCCGAGTGTTCACTTGACATGTGGTACGTTTTACTGCTTTAGACTATACTTTCTGTTGGACTGGACTCTATTGTTGTAGTTATTTATTTATTTATGTTAATTGTTAGATTGTCCTGCTTTATTTCCTATTTCTTTATATCTCCACACTCCTTTTCAGCCCTTCCGAGTCCCGACTCGTGAGTGGCGGGCCAAGATTCGAATGGTATCAGGTTTCTTTCCCGGTATCCGGATCTTGGGTCGTTACAGATGTGTGAGGAGGACAATGCCAGACTGCTGAAGGGGACCGGAGAGTTCATGGGGATCTCTCTCTCTCTCTCTCTCTCTCTCTCTCTTTATTCCCTCGAGTTTGCGAGAGGCTCTGATGCACAACCTATTAAAAGAGGCGGCTAAACCTTTGTATAGAAAATTTTATACACATTTCTTGTGGACAGGTTATCATGGACTTCGCACCTATGTATGCAGCGATTGGAAATGCTTCAGGGGATGAGGGATTTTTTTAAAATCTCTCCAACCATACAAGCTCTAATATTAGAGGGATTTTTTTGAAAAAGTTGAATCTTATTTGGACGATAGTTGAGGTACTTTAAAATCTGGAGAGACAAATTATGTTTCTACCCCCTTTTAACCTTTGAGCTCTAGCATGAATAGTGTTTCTGAGAATGAGCCGTTTTTCAAGTGTTTATGGAATGAGCAGTTTTTTAATGTTCACAACGTTCCTCCGAGGAATTTAAATTTGATGAACAGTGTCATCCTGTCTCCCTTCTCTCAACATCAGTAGGGTGGCACAGCTCTGGCCGCCGGAGCTCCCGCGATGAAGAGCAACAGTAGCCGACGTCCTTTGTAACCAACGTCCTGCGAGTCCTTCCGACGACATTGTGGCAGAAGGGGGGTGGTCACGGTGGAAGCAACGGGAGGAAGAGGGCGTCGTTGAAGAGATCGAAAACGTCCTCCAACTTGGCATTGGGGGGGGTATGTTGGAGTCGTCCCAACAGACGAGGGACTGGGCCAGGGAGGTGAGCCAATCAGGACCCACCCAGAAGACAATGTCGCCGCCGTCGCTGGGATTCTTCTGGGAAGAAGGCGGAGTGGGGAGGGTGGTAATTCACCTCCTAAAGAGGATGTGATGAGGAGGCGCCGAATGGAGAGGGGTCGCGGCCACTGGAGCCATGGATGGCTTAGCATTGGGGTTGCCGGTAAGGTGGATGGGGGGAGCAGAGGGTGAACGAAGAGGTAGGAGCCATGGCCTCCCAGGTTCCGTGAAGTGGAGTTGCGACAGAGCAGGAACTTATAAGAGGATAGAGAGGGATAAAAGAGAAACGAGGAAGAAGGCCGTTAATACGGTAGTACGGTGAAGTTCCAAATCCTATCAATGATTGGAATCTTTACCCAATCCGTTTCCAAACGCACCTTTAAATGCGTGCGCGTGTGTGTGGGAAAATTAGTATGCCTCACTTTGATAGCAGGCTAGATTAAAAGTATGTTAACTCAACTAGATTAGATTGTCCCAGGAGTTAATCTACTTTTAATTTGATATGTATTGGGTTAGAGTTAACTAACCTTTTGAGGTGAGTTTCGAATCCTGTATTAAATTCAGATTAATCATATTTTTAACATAATTATCTTGTTCCACCTATCAAAATAAAAAAGTGTTAACCCAGGGATAAAAATCAAGTTAACTCCTACTTAACTCGCTATCAAAGTGGAGTTAAGGTCACGTTTGGTTCGAGGATAAATTTGGAGTAGAATATGCGTATGTCATTCTGGGTTAATTTATTCCTATCTCTATTCTCGTGGTCGTTTCGTTCGCGAGAAATAAGTACGGTGATATCCCTATTACTCGTTTGGTAAAAAAGAAGGATACGAACGGGAATAAGTGTTGAAAAAGGACTAAATTACTCTTCTTATAGATTATGATTAGTGTTAATATTTCTCTTAAATGATCATAAGAAACACTAATATTGTTAATTCTATTTAATATATTTATTCTTAATGATCATAATTATCACTAATATTGTTAATTATAACATGATTAATTCTTCGTTAGTAATAACGAGATAGTTATAATTAATTATGTAACGATAATTATATAATATATTTAATAATTAGCATAAATAAGATTAATTTGTATGAGTAATCAACACTGATAACATTAATTAATATAATTGATTAGTATTAATAACATTTATTATCATAATAAAATTAAACAACACTGTAGTAATTAATTATTTAATGATAAACATATATTATATTTATTAATTAGTACAGATAAGATTAATTAACATGGTTAGTTAGTACTAATAATATTAATCAATATCATTAATTAGCATAATTAATTATCATTAATAATATTAATTAGCATAATAAGATTAAGTAACATTATAATAATATTTAAATAATATGTTTATTCATTAGTACTAATAAGATTAATTAACATGATTAATTAGCACTAATAAAATTAATTAACACTAATAAGATTAAATACTATTATTATAATTAATTATTTAATAATAATTAAATGATATATTTATTAATTTATACTAATGAGCTCAATTAACATGATTAATTAACACTAATAATATTAATTAACAATAATAGAATTATTATCACTAATAATTAAGGGAGAAAATAGGGTTAAGAAAGTGAGAATAAGTCGTTCCACCTAAAGGGTGGAATGACTTATCTTCAATCTTAATCCTATTTTTTTAGATAATCCCATTCTTCTTAACCCCTTTATTCTAGTCAATTTTAATCATATCAAACGATTAATAAGATTAAGACGGAGATATGCCCCCTCTTAACCCTCAACCAAACATGCTAAATGACTATATTTCTTGTTTGGGGATTAGCCAGCATTTTAAGGAGGGTGGGGGCAAAATATTCTTTCGGGATCTTAAACAACTGGCCATTTACATCATGGTAAATTAGGCAAAGTACATCTAGACGCTCCTGATCAGCTTAATTTTCTTCGTTCTACTCGAAAGCGTTGCATCCGTGAATTGTTCAGAGAGGTGGCAGTGATAATACGAAAGGTGGTACACATGAAACCAATTTACTTCACGGTTAATTATACGTCATTCTTTTTAAGGGTTTTTAGTTTCGACCTTTATAAAATTTTAATATAAGTAAAACCCTCTCTCAGATCTTCCTATTTTGTTAAAATCCACTCAAATCTTCAAACTCCGGATAAAAATCTCCTTTAGTTAACCACCGTCTAAAAAATAGAATGTCTTCCAATTTTGAAAAATATTTCTTCCCATCTCTCCCTTTAATTTCTCTTCTCCCTCTCTCTTGGTGGTGATCAGAGCATAATGGGGCGCTACAAAGTTGGAGGGGGTCATACCGAGCACCGCGGGGGTAGAGATCGCAGACGCGGCCACAGAGGAGGGAGGAGTCGTCCATTCCCTTCTCTTGCTCTCGTCCTCCCGTTCTCTCTCTCTTTCTCTTTGTCTCTCTCTCTAGACATCCCACCCCACTGGGTGGAGGTGTTGTCGTTGAATGGCAAGAGCCTCACTGGTCCCCTCTCTCTCCCCCCCCTCTCTCTCTCTCTCTGGGCTCCTTGTCGTTGAATGGCAAGAGCCTCGCTGGTCCCCTCTCTCTCTCTGGGCTCCTCACCCTAGTTGGTGGGGGTGTCGGCGCCGGAGGGGAAGACCCTCTTGGATGCCCTTCTCTCCTCCCTCTCATCCCATCCTCTCTCACTCCTCTCTTCCTCTTCCTATCTTGCTCTTTCTCTCACCCCACCCCATTAGGTGGGAGTGTCGACGTCAAAGAACTCCCTCTACTCCTCTCTCTCACTCTCTCTCTCTCTCTTACTCACGGGTTGAAGGGGTTTACACCGAGATCTTACGATATTTTCTTCCTCTAGATTAGGTTAGATGATCATGGTTAAATTAGTTTAACTTAAAGTTTCTTTACGAAAATCGAAGACATAGGATACCAACAAAGATTTGGGTGGCTTTTAATAAAATAGGTGAATCAAGAAATTTTTTTTCTTAATATCAAAATTTTATAAGAATCAAAAATGGAAAAACTCATAAGAATAGCATATTAAAATCACCAAGTCAATTCAATCGACAAAGATAAAAAGAGAATCTTATTCATTTTATTGCAAAATTTATTTTATTGAATTGTGGTTCATCATGTCCCCCCACTATGAGGTTTGATTCTGCTCCAGGATGTGAGGAGTAAGATCATCCTCACTCAGATTATTTGCAGACGTATGAGTGGTAGTCGGTAAGTCACTCGCTCCGATTTATGAAAAATTATGAAACATTAATTTTGAATCATGATCCTTCCATTCCCCCTGGAACATCTCTCCAATCTCACACCATTAGATCATATAACTAAAGATAAAAACAAAATATATTTTTATTTAAAAATAAAAAATTCAATAAAATTATTTAACAGCTAAAATAGAATCCATAGAAAATATCAGCCGGTCAAGATTAGAGCTCATCCTGGAATCCCAAAAGTGACCTCCGTGTCAAAAACAACGTCACATGTTCTAAGTGGATTTTTAGTTTTTCTCTTCAACGCGTTCATACCAGGGTTTGCCGACCCGTCCGACCAGGCCGACCCGGTCTCTGCGCGGGACGGGTCGGGTCGGGCGGGTCGCACTGCGACCCGGTCCGCCTCGGTGTCTCTCTCACCTCCGGCGCCCCCCGCCCCCTCCTGCTGCGGCCCTCCGACGCCTCTCCCACCTCCGGCGCCCCCCCGCCCCCCTCCTGCTACGGCCCCCCACCCCCTCTCCCACCTCCGGCGCCCCCCGCCCCCTCTTGCTGCGGCCCCCCACCGCCCCCCTCTCCCACCTCCGGCGGCCACCACCGCCCCCCCACCTCTCCCACCTCCCCCTACCCCTCCTGCTGCGCCCCCCCACCGCCCCCCTCTCCCACCTCCGGCGGCCACCACCGCCCCCCCACCTCTCCCCCCTCCCCCACCGCCCCCCAACCTCCGGCGGCCCCACCACCGAGATCGCTCCCCCCCCGCCCCCACCGCCCCCTCCCTCTCCCACCTCCTGCGGCCCCCCACCACCCCCTCTCCCACCTCCGGCGCCCCCCCGCCCCCTCCTGCTGCGGCCCCCCACCGCCCCACTCTCCCACCTCCGGCGGCCACCACCGCCCACCCCACCTCTCCCACGGTCCAACCTCCCCCTCCCCCTCCTGCTGCGGCCCCCCTCTCCCACCTCCGGCGGCCACCACCGCCCCCCCACCTCTCCCACGGTCCCACCTCCCCCTCCGGCTGCGGCCCCCCACCGCCTCCTGCTGCGGCCCCCCACCGCCCCCCTCTCCCACCTCCGGCGCCCCGACCCGCCCCGACCCGCTCGTACCGAGCCGGGTCCCGTCTCGCACCGCACCGGTACGTGGCGAGACGCACGGGACAGAGCGGGTCGGTCCGTCCCGTCCACGACCCACGGCCCGTGCGACCCGGCGCCCGCCTGGGTCGGGTCGGGTCGTGCGGGTCAGTGCGGGTCGGGGCGGGACGGCAAATAATGGTTCATACCCGCCTGTTGTTCAAAGTCAAATTCGAATGTTCTTCCACAACTAAAAATACAGTGTAAAATTGTCAAAGTAGTATACTTTTCCTGGTGGCCCGATTTGATAGAAAATCATTAGATTTAAGTAATTTTGCATATATACCTTTCCAAAGATCAGTTTTGTCCAATATACTCTTCGAACATATTATCATACATATCTTCGAAATATAAATAATATCACGATTATATCTTCACGCTAATTTCCGTGTATTTAATTCGAGTTAAATCTTAGTTAAAGAATAAATTTTTTATATATATACTCTTGAAAAGTTTGATTTTGTCAAATATATATTAGATGTAACGACCATAAATGATATATTTCACATAATATTCTTCTCCATTGATGGCATTAAATTAAAATGATATAATCATACTATTTCTATCTAAATGAAGAATATTCGCGATAATATCATAATATACTCAGACGAGAGTATATTTGACAAAATCAAATTTTATGAAATTATATATGTAAAAATTCCTTTGATTTAATAGAAAAAATAAAAGTTCATTTGATACTATTACTTTAAATTATTTATCTTAATGATCTGATTTTATGATTGAACTATCAAATTAATAATAACAACGGAAGATGATTTATACAGTCGTATCATAATATCAGACTAAGAAAGTAATAATTTCTCCCTCCCCGGCACAGGCTAGCCGGATCAGATCTTGACCGTGACCTGCGGAAACTTGAGCCCAAAGCTTTGAGGCCTCCTTCCCCGGATGGTGCAATTGATGTCGCCATGTCGGCAGCCTAATAAGGGTCTGCGGTATTGAAAATTGAGGTCATATACATCCCTATAATCTTAGCTATAATATATATATATATATATATATTATTTATTTTATATGAATTTTAAAAAATATTTTCAAATACATCTAAACATTTACATTCAAGCATTTAGATGAACATTCTTCCATAAATATTACGACAACTATTCATAGATGTAGAAATCTAAAATTACCCTTGTGGTTATTTGACCTGGTCAAATCTTATAAAAATTAAAATAATGATACATTCATATTTCTAATCAGGATTTTATAAACTGATCTAGATACAGATCGAACTACCTATATCGGACCGTATCAGTCACAGACCAGTCGTACCGATCTGTGATACGTAATGGGTACGCTTTATATATTTAGTATTTTATTTTAAATACAAAAGACATCATTAGGTAAGTTAGTTGAGTGGGTTCGTCAGTTTGGGAGTGATTCTGAATTTGAACCCCACGAATGACTCACTCTTATATTTTTTTCCCTTTATTCTCTTCTAAACTGATGCCAAAGATAATAAGACACGTGAGATTCGAAACCTCGGTCTCAATTAAGAGAGGTCCTGGATGAGTCATAAATAAATATGTAATATTTTTATTATAATAATATTTATGAAATAATATAGTCTTATTTGCACCTCACGATACACTGTGGTACGTTATTATATTATACCATACAAGTAAAAAATCGATAAAGTCGGTGCGAATAGCTGGATAAATTTTATTTTAAATATTTAAATTATGTTGATATTTGAATTATCCAAAGATATTTAGACAATTCGTAGAAATAGAGATATTATGATAAAAAAATTATTTTTAGAGATATATCTGTAAAAGATTTTTTCAATATTACGCTCAAATCTGATGTCATCCATGTGACCGGTAGGGCGTTTCTGGTGATCGGGATCAGGACTAATCCGGTTCCGCCCCACATTCCCGTTAGTTGTCGAAGGGGGGAGATCTGCCGCCTTTAATGGCCCCTCCCTCCATTGGACGGCTCTGATTAGCTCTTTCCATGACCCCGTGCCCGGTAAACGAGGATGTTGCCTCCCCGCGCTAGCGCCCACCCGACTCCCCCACTCCCAGGAAAAAGGCTTCGTATGTTGTGGCACAATGCGTCCGAACTTACAAGCAAAATATCGAGGACGTGGCATTTATTCATTGGCCGTTGTATGGCTTTATGCGTAGAGACTCCACAGATGCGGTGTTGGTACCCACTGCCAGTCCACTATAAATGCGCGCCCCCGTCCTCACGTGCTCCCCTTCCTTCTTCCTCGCTCCTTCTGCTGACGGGTACTCTACTTCGGGGATCCTAATTTTTCGTCGCGGCCGGCCAAGTCCGCAGGGGCGGCGGAAGCAGCAGCGCGCCAGCAGCAGGAAGGCGGGATCTTGGCATCCATAGGAGGTGAGAGCCCTCTCCTCTGCTCTATCCCTTCTCTCTGTGATGCTTTTGTTCGTCCCGCAAGATGCGTGTTCTAGGGTTTTCCATTCGCATATTCTAGAGTTCCTTCCGCTTTTTTTTCTGTTCTTTTCCCATTTGCGCATATGTTGCTGAGGCATCATCCCGCGTCTTCTGCAGCCTTAGCTTGTGCTGTGACGCCCCCGACGGTCTCCTTTTCCCAAGGAAGCCAGGAGAGCTCGGGTTTCCCCTTGATCCGCTCCTCCTCCTTCTTCGTCTGAGCCACGCGCAGGGCCCCCGTCGCTGCAAGGATCCGCCCGCGATCTGATTGCGATCCCGCTCGGCCTCGGAATTTGGGGTCCTGATCGGCGTGTCTGTGTTCCTAGGGCTTCCGGGAGAACCCCGAATCGGGGTGTACTCCTCGCCCACCGTGTCGTCGCGCTCGCCGTCGGGGTCGGGGATGCCGTGCGCGGCGGCGCCCAACCTGGCGGACAAGGACGCGGAGCCCTTCGTGGAGGTGGACCCCTCAGGGCGGTACGGCCGCTACGCCGACCTGCTGGGGACCGGCGCCGTGAAGAAGGTGTACCGGGGGTTCGACCAGGAGGAGGGCATCGAGGTTGCCTGGAATCAGGTCCGGCTGCGCAGCTTCGCCGAGGACCCGCAGGTGATCGACCGTCTCTACGCGGAGGTGCGGCTGCTGCGCTCCCTCCGCCACGGCAACATCATCGCCCTGCACCGGGTGTGGATGGACGCCGAGAACGGCACGCTCAACTTCATCACCGAGGTCTGCACCTCCGGCAACCTGCGGGAGTACCGCCGCCGCCACCGGAACGTCTCGCTCAAGGCTGTCAAGAAGTGGTCGCGCCAGATCCTCAGGGGCATCGAGTACCTCCACGCCCACGAGCCCTGCATCATCCACCGCGACATCAACTGCAGCAACGTCCTCATCAATGGTAACATCGGCCAGGTAATTTGCTACCTCATTAGTTTATAATCTTCCCCCCCCCCCACCGCCCAGCAACCGGCCCTCCATAGATCCGATCCCTGTGCTGACGTCGGTGTGGAATTGTTTGTTGCAGGTGAAGATCGGGGACCTGGGCCTGGCGGCCATCGTGGAGCAGCGGGGCCACGCTGCGCACTCGGTGCTGGGGACTCCGGAGTTCATGGCGCCGGAGCTCTACGACGAGGACTACACGGAGCAGGTGGACATCTACTCGTTCGGGATGTGCGTGCTGGAGCTGGTCACCCTGGAGATCCCCTACAGCGAGTGCGACTCCGTCGCCAAGATCTACCGCAAGGTCACCGCCGGGGTGCCCCCCGCCGCCATGGACAAGATCAAGGAACCCGACGTCCGGGTCTTCATCGAGCGCTGCCTGGGCAAGCCCCGCGCCCGCCCCTCCGCCTCCGACCTCCTCGGCGACCCCTTCTTCTCCGGCCTCGACGACGACGACGAAGCAGCATCGTAATTAATTAATTAACTGTTCCCCTCTCTCCTCTCCTCTCCTCTCCTCTCCTCTCGTCCCACAATTCGGCGGCTCTGCTACATCCACAGCTGCTGCTGCTAGTTCTGATGGTGACGATGATTTTTTTTTTTTTACATTTTGTCTATCATCTCCCGTTTATTAGCTTTCAATTTGCCCTAATTTGTTTGTGGAAAGTAGTCTAGCCTAGTATATTTTCGTATAAGGGAGATTTGAAGAAGCTTTGTGTGTTAGAGAAATAGGGAGATGGACGCAGTGCCGCGCTTTTTCCCCTGTGCACTTGGTTTGGTTTGTACATATACAGGATATGATATGATTCCTTTTGTAGTGTGTAGTGGGAGTGCAGCAGCAATAGGGGATGATGCTGCTCATATTGCCGGCTGGGCTGTAGTAGTTTGGTAGGAAAGGTATCCGATCAAATGGTGATTGGTGATCCTCTCTCTCTCTTCTTGCCTTCCTTTTTTTTCTTCTCAAGGTTAATCACACTCTGTCGTTTCGAAGATTGATGTATTCATTGAATGGTAATCAATAATAATATATTTCTCTCTTTTTTTTTGTTCAACAATGGAAGACAAAGGGGCCATTTTTAAGAATGTGTGTGAAAGCAGGTCGGATAATTAGTCGTTTAAAATTCGAATCGAATTTAAATTTATATTTATTTAATCAGATAATTATTCAAATATCGGATATCATATATGAATTCGAATATGAGATATCTGTATTGCATATTATCCGATTGAATATGAACTCTTGTATAAATATCTAAGGTTATATATATTCTATATATAATTAACTCAAATCTTAATATATTATTTGATTATTATTTTTTATTTTTATCTCAAAATATATTTTAAAAATAAGAACTTTATTTATATTCATTTGATAAGTTATCTCTTATTTTTTAAGATGGAGTTTATTTTTTTATAACATCTCTCAAAATAAAAATAATTTTTACTCTTTTTTCTGAGAAAATAACCTACGCCGTTCCGGCTCACCTTTCAATAGGTCTAGTAATTATTTATTTAAAATATAAATTAAATTTAAATATATATAAATTAAATAATTATTTGAATAAAATATTTGATAGATAATTTAATTATTAAGTAAAAACATATCTGTTCAGTTTACACGTCTATGTCGAAGTCATTTCTTACTTAGTACTCCGGATTCTTCCACAATATGTATATTTTTTCAATTATTGGAACTTCATAGTCTCAAAAGAATCATAAGTATATGTACTAGAGGGAATCATTTTCGAGTTGAAGATCATTTTTCGATTTAAGATAAATATCTCTATGATATATATTTTTCTAGAATAATTAAAAAATAATAGTGGAGTTAACATGACTTCAAATTAAGAATGATAAAGTATAAGCAACTCGTTAACAAAATGGATGACATTAATCACGAGCAGGTATCGTCACCTAACAATTCAAGTGTTCACACGCGGGGAGTAGCCTTGTTCCAGCTGGTTCCATCTTTCATCCCAGCCTGGCGCAGTGGCGCCCTTCTTTTAAACAATCTTTAACTTACATTGAAAGAAAGAAGGGTTTTTTGCAACCATATCCCTCCAATCTTTTGTATTTAACTGTACACCCTTTGTGTCAGCATATTAACTTGTATACCCCTAAACTACATGTATATTATGGTACGATATATCGTCAAAGTTTACTTATCAAATCGTATCAATATTTTATTGATACGTTATGACATCGTATTGCACTATGCTATTACGTATCACGAATAAAAAACTATATAATAAATAAATGTTATACTAAAATATAACAAAATAATTATGTGATTTTGCTGTTAGTAATTGTGTTAAATGAATATTCTTAAAGATAAGGGTTTAAATCTCATTCTTGATACCATAGTTTGTTGACCCGGTGCGTCTCACATCGACTCGCACGACCCGACCCGACCCAGACCGGGGATCGGGTCGGTCGGGCCGTGGGTTGCCACCGGGTCGGTCTATTATTTTAATATTATATTATATGATATTTTATATATAATATGTATTTTTCTATTTTATTATATTATTTTATATATTATATATATATATATAAAGTTGTGTTTTAGAACGAGACGAACCGGGTCGGACCGAGACGGGACCTACTCGACCCGACCCAGGCCGAGACCGGGTCGGCCGGGTCGACCGGGCCGGCAAACCATGCTTGATACGAGTTCTTTATTTTTTTATAAAAATAATAAAAAATAAATAAAAATAGTTCTAGATGAGTTTCAAACACCGATTTTAAAAACGTTTCAAAGCAATTTACCTATGAAATAATATTTGATATAAAAACTAAATATATAATATAAAAAATAAATAACATACCAATAACATATCGTGCAACGATCGCATCGATCGTCGGCTGATACCCTATTTGTCAAACCCTACTTATCATCACACCGTACAATAAATCAAAATATGTGACTTAAAAGTAGCAAGTATTCCCCTCTATGATCATAAAAAAATATTAATAATTGTATACATATAATTATTTATTATTAAATAATAAATTTATTAATACGTAATCACTCACCGTTTGTATCTTAATAATAATTGGAAGAGTCAATAAAAATAATCTTACGTAACTTAATATCCATCTATAATCACAAAAAAATTCAACATTCTATTATTTTTAATACATATTTTTTATAATTTAAATAAATTATTATTAATTTTTTAAAAAAATATTAAAAATAAAAAAATAAAAAATAAAAATAAAAAACACGTACTATCTATATTCATACTGATACGTTTTTTCGTACCAATTGTATCATTCTATATCGAGTCGTGATCGATTAGACCGATACGGCCATTATTGTAACTAACCAATGTACGCACATGCCTGCACGACATCAGGAACGTGAGAGATTTATATATATGATCATCGTTCTCTGTTAGTTTAATTTTACTCTGTATTTTTATTCTCTTATCTTTCTTTAATCAAATATTTAACGTCATGGTATAGAAGGTTGATGCCCAACCATGGTTTGTCGACCCGATCTGTCTCGCCCCGACTCGCACGACCCGACCTGACCCAGGTCGGGATCGGGTCGGCCGGGCTGTGGGTCGTCATCGGGTCGACCTATTATTTTAATATTATATTATATTATATTTTATATATAATATGTATTTTTTTATTTTATTTTATTTTATTTTATTATATTATATTATATATATATATATATATATAGTTGTATTTTAGAACAGGACGGATCGGGTCGGACCGAGACGGGAGCGACTCGACCTAAGCCGAGACCGAATCGACCAGGCCGGTAAACCTTGTGCCCAACTAAGAAACCGAGACACTTAATGTGTAGCCCTTATACTCTTACATATTTTCAAATTGACCCCTTTAGTATATCTAGATTGTCGATGAGATAAAACCCGGGAAAATGCGAGAATGATGGGAAATCTTCCTGATTCTTCCTACCTTTATTAGAAAATTTCCCCATTAGTCTACCATTGTTCTAAAACTTATGGAAATGGTAATTTATCCCCCATTTCATCTTGGTGTTCCAATTTCGCCTTGCTTTTCTTGGATGTGGTGATCGAGACCATCTGATCAATGGAACCCCTTCACAATAGTGCTTCTACAGTTCTCTTAGGCCCTCTTTGAAACTCGGGTGGATACCGCATTCGACCTCAGAGGGTCGAATACGATACTCGCCCTCGATTAAGGGGTATATATGTGAGAGGAGAGTGTGGGCCCGACAATATTCTCTCTCGTCAGATTTATTATCTACCTATCTTATTCTAATACCAAACTGGCCCTCGGTGGCATGACCTGTACCACTTTCAAATTTTTTTAACACGACCACCCATAATCCACGTGTAAATGTGTAATGAGATCGTGCACCTTTTTTCTATAATAATTGTACTTCATTTAATCTTAGACCTTCATCTGTTTTGATAATTACTTCTTTTTATTCAACTTGTAGGAACAAAGTTATTAAAAATTTGAAACCAAGGCGTATGAAGTATGAACCGGTTGAGATGAAATGGAGTACGAGTGTGCAAGGGAAATAGAATAGACGATCTCAATCTATACACAGATGCCCCATGTTGACCGCCCCCACCCCCAAAAAAGGGAGACCGCGGCGTATTGCGCCGGGACATCTTCCCCCCTCCTCCTCTTCATCCTCATGATCTTTTCCTCCCATGGAGTTCCAAACCCTCGTCGCCGAGAAGGACCGGGGTGTCATGCTCCGCAATAGCACCATGGAGCTAGGGCTGGCGCCGACCTTGGGCCTCTACCAATCTAGGAAGCTGGAGATGTTCTCTCCCTCTGACCTGCCCTACGACTATGGCACCCTAGAGCGGGCCATCGGTGGGGAGATCATGCGGATCCACCACTAGAAGTATCACCGGGCGTACATCACCGACTACAACAAGGCGTTGGAGTAGCTCGACGAGGCCATCGCCGAGGGGTCACCCTCCACCTCCGGTCCCACTCAACTGGGGGAAGGGGAGCTCGCCTCCCCCTTCTCTCTTCCTTCGCCCACTGCAGACAAAAGGGGGAGTGGGGAGAGCCGCTCTTTCCTCCCCTCTTCTCTCTCTCTCTCTCTCTACATGAAAGGGGGGGGGGGGAGAACTGGGGGCTATGCTCCCACCTCTGGTTAAGGGGATTGCTCTCACACCCGATTATCTCTCTCTCTCTCTCTCTCTCTCTCTCTCTCTCTCTCTCTCTCTCTCCCATCGCCGTCACCAATCGGAGGGGGGATAGGAAGAGCTGCTCTCAGTTTTCTCTTTCTTCTCTCTTTCCTGTGCACGGAAGTGGGAAAGCATGGGGGTCACGCCTAGGGTTGTCAATGGGTCAGGATGGTCGGACAGACCCACGGGCCTGGCCTGATTTTAGATCAGACCGCAAGACCTTTTTCGGCCCATGGATCCTTAGTTGGGTCTAAAAGCCCAGTCCGACTAAGTCCACGGGTTGGACTCGGACTTTGAATTCGGCCCGCGAGTCGGCTCGACCCATTCTTTTTTTTCTCCCTTTAAAATTTAAAAATTACTTAGTTAAAATTATATTATCTTACTTAATTAAAAATTTTAAAACTCTCTTTTCACATAAATTATGTAATTAATGTCAAAATTATAATTAATTTAGTGAGAATATAAGTTTTATATTATTAAATATATTATTTTTTATTTTTATTTAAGTTGTCGAGCTCGGTCGAGACTTAGTCAGACTTTATAATTTTTTAAAAGTGTCAGACCAGGTCTAACCCGATCCGACAAAACTTGGGCCGAGGTCTAACTTGAACTTTAATATTGATAAGTTGGGCCTGGGTCGGACCGATCTAAGTCCGGCCCAGACCTGATCCATTGACAGCCCTAGTCACACCTCCGCCTCTCACTCAACCGGGGGAAGAAGTGAGGACACGGCCCACCTTATTTCCCTCTCTTTCTCTCTCACCATTTAAAACAAAAAAGGAGAACGAAGAAAGAGAGAATTAGATGAACTTGACTCCCTGTTCAAACATGGGGGAGGAGTAGGCCTGTCAACGGATACGGATATTATCCGGATCCGCTTCGATTCGTATTCGTTTTTTCAGATACGGATAATATCCGAATTTGAATCGGAGCGGATACGGATATTATAATATTCGCTTCGAAAAATATCCGTCCGTAATATTATATATCATATAATACATATTTTTAAATAATATATTATAAAATAAATGATATTATATAGAAATTTAGATATTTTATAGTTGTATTTTAATTTAAAATTTATTTTATATTTTTTTGATATTTTATAATTATATTTTATATACTTTTAATATTTTATAATTATATTTATATACTTTTAAATTCGAATCGAAAAATTCGAATTTTAAAACGGAGCGGATACGGATAGTCAGATATTCGCTTCGTATCTGAATCAAATCGGAGCGGATCAAAATCAGATAATTCGAATTGAAAAACGGAGCGGATACGAATAGTCATATATTCGCTTCATATCCGCTCCGTTGATAGGCCTAGGGAGGAGGGGGTTGCTTCAACTAGAGGGAAGGTCACAACCAACTTCCACCTCCATTTATTTTGAAAGAAAATTTTCATGAGTAATAAATGTCCAACAATTGATAGACATTGTACTCCCAAGTAACCCTCTTATAAAAGGAGGAAGGGACAACCCAATACACGAGGAGAAGCACCTAAGAGGGAAGAAAATCTCCAACAAAAGTTCTAAAAACTCTCAATAAATTGAAGACTTAGAGATAAAATTTGGAATTTGCTCCATCTCTCAAGAATTATGTGTATGTCTTGTTTGATCTTACAGAGACTCATTTCAAGGGTATGCATTTGTTGTTGCATAAATATCTTTACTTTGAAATTTTTTTGATATTTTTTATAAGAATTATGTAAAAAATATATAATAATTCGTTGAAAAATTCAAGAAGAATAATAAAAGATCACAAAGAGTTTTCTTATAGTAGAAAATTATAGAAAAGTCCCTGAAGAAAACTATCTAGAAGATATAAAAAGTACATAAATATCTTAAATTTTTATAAAATTATATAAGTATCTAAGAAATTATAGAAAATACAAAAATAGTCATACCATTGTGGGAGAAACTCTATAAAAATTATGAGAAAAATTTATTATGTCTAAAAATTATGAAAAAAATTAATCACGTATGAAAATTAAGGTAAAACCCTACAAAACCCCAAACTCATGAGAAAAGTCTTGCAAAATCTACGAGGTAATGGAAAAAGTCCTAACACGTACAAAGATTGTGAATATATTTTGCAATTTTATAAAATTATATAAATATTTGAGAAGGTAAAAAATTATAGAAATATCACCTGATGGTAAAAAAATTATAATTATATCCTCATTTGTTGGAAAATTACAAACATATCTCAACTTGTGAAAAAATTATAAAAATATCCCGCCTTATGTAGAAATGTCCATTATAGACATCAAGTCGATCTAATGATCCAATCGCGGTCGAAAGAGTGATCATGGCCATAAGTCCATCTGATGGCCCGCTAGTGATGATATAGCGATCCAATAGCCTAGAATAAAATTCAAAATTAATGATCAAATCTCGATTTGGTGCTAATCTAACTATCAGATTTTGACCAAATTTAAATCTAATGATTAGATTTTGACTTGGAGCAAATCTAAAGGTCAGGTCTTGATCGGAAGTCAATCTGACAGTCCGATAGTGATCATATTGGGGATCTAATGGCCCGATAGTGATGCAGTTCAAATTCAACGGTCTGATCATGACTTGGAACAAATCTGATGCCCTGACCTTAATCAGAAACATAATCTAAAAGTCTAATCATGACTACATATTAAATCTGATAGTCCGATTATGGTAAAAAAGCAATGAATGTCGTATCTTGATCGGATATAAAATCTAAGAGTCCGATCGTGACCAAATGTAGATCCAATTAGTGGATTTATGTCCAAAATATAAATCAAATGACTAGAGCATATAATCGGGGGACACATGTGCCATGTATTATGAATGCAAAGAATGAAATATTTAATTTTTTATTGTAAATGTGTATATCTGATGGATGATCTATTTGATCAAATCTATTAAATAAAACTTACGATATTATAACAAATATTGTAGAGGTTAGAGGTGTTTTTGACCGTTAATCAAATGTGTTTAGACTTTATGTCGATGTATGTTAATACAGATTACGATCGACGGGGAAAAATCTAACACACTAACTCCAAATCGTACATCTAAAAAAATTAAAATATTTATTTTATTAATTTTATGTGTGTAAACACCCTCATAAAGGATGTGATTGGTTGATCGCAAAGTTGATGCAAGAGTATCACATTTCGTACAAACCTTTCTAATCGCGAGTAGGTGGACCTCTTAAATCAAAGAGCTTTGTTGACAATTAGGGTTAATTCTAAGGTTCCTTATTCCGGTTATAGTGCACCCGGCTACTTAGGAAGAAACACACTTACACTGTAAGAACCATGCCACCACACCATTGGTCCATGCATTGTCACGAGACATAAGATCTTATTCGTTACTCTAACCCTCTTTTTTGGTGTTTGAGATCAATTTTGTTAAAAAAATATTTCTATCTAAAAAATTATATTATGTCAATTATTGACTTAAATTTTAAAACGGATGAAACCTAACAAATACTCGTTTGGCAAAAGTGTCATACGTTTTGAAATTTATGTAGACTTATTTGACAAATATTTTTTATTCTTTCTTTTTTTTTCTATTAAAGCGGTGGGAACACTTCAAATAAAATTTCTATTATACACAAAATAGATAAATAAGCTACTAATTGAAGCTATAATCTCATGTCGTCAAATTTATTAATATAATCATGATATTTTAAAAAATTATAATCATTTTATCTATATCATCTGTACACTTAAATCTTCTCACATTTTCGGAATTATCTCACATTTTCTGTGCAATTTTATTTCGAACTTGTTAATCAAGACGTCACTGTAAATGTGATGTCGTTAAATGATGTTGTTCTTCAAATCTGATTTGTTCCCGCTGTCTTTGTTTTACTTCTATATCAACATCTTCACTATGTTCTCTTTCAATTAATTTGTATATAAGATTTATCTTTTCTCCATTGATGATCATAATAAAATCATGCAGTGTACATGTAACAATAACTATGTTTGTTGCATATCAAGAGAATATTTCAAAAGTCGACAAAAAAAGTAAAATATTTCTGTTAGCATCCCGAACATGCTTTCAATCATATTAACAGTGAAATATGACGTAAATTAAAAATATCTTTGTGATTTTGTGGAGCAGAGTGACTTAAACCAAATTTTTTAATGATATATTACTCCTCGATATGGTGCTAGAAATTGTGATTTGTTTGTATATTCTAATATCAACGATACGGTGTTTCACTATTTGCGAGAAACCATGTATAAGAGTCAATGTAATTTAAGATAAAATATTTATCCGATGAGATATGAAATTTTGATTTTATAACACCTTTTAAAATCATAGCATCGGCAATAGAATCATTGTATGCAACGTTAACAAAAATTAAACACATATCAATGTGCATATGGCCATAATATTTTGAGATATTTACCCATCTAGATTGTAATAATATAATTTATCATCGGCTAGAATCTATGCTCATATGTGTCTCATCTATGATTCCAATTATCAAACTGATTTCAAATTTATAAAAAAATAAAAACTAGCATAACAGATTATTGATCACTTGAATATAAGCATCATACTTCATTAGGTGCAACAAACATATTCAACATTGAAACCATAGCCATCTGTATTAAGTATATTTTTTATGTAGTAGCATTTAATCATATGTTCCCCGTGCATTAGACTTCTAACTAGTTAATGCACTTTTTCTAACATCCATGACGATGCTCCACAAACATTTTAGTGAAGTAAGTTAAGCGAGTTTAATCTCACTTCAAATCTTCATTAGTGTCACTCGCTGAGGATGTATACGCTGTGTTTCAAACTTCATATTTGTCATGTACTAAAATATTACAGGATAAATAAATTAATCAAAGAAACTATAATATCAAGAAGTTCTTATAAGCAAAGATAGATATATACTTATAAGCAAAGCTCAAAACTTCTTCTTTGAGGATAAAATTTTAGTCGTCCTTCGACATGGCAGAGACAATATTTCAAGGGAGACATCTAAACTTCTACGTCTTTATTGGTGCCATCCCAGTAAACATAAAAATTCACCTTTGTTGGAGGATTAGAGTAGAGACTTAAGAAGGAGACTTAAAAGATTCCGTATCTGAAATTATAAAGATGTACATGTACTTATAATAAGTAAAGTCCAAACTTTCTCCTTCGAAGTCTCTTGAATTCGTATGTCTTTGTATAAGTAACTATATCTGTTTTAACATTTCTTTTCTCCTCCAATCGAAGAGAAACAAATGCAAGTATAATGAGAGCAATGATGTCATCAATACTTAAAAGAGTCCTAAATGAATTGATTTTTGTCAATAATTACTTAAGACTATTTGTAATCTCCACTCATATAGGAATATCAACAAAATTTACAAAAAAAAGAAACCATACTAATGTAGTAAATTGAACAAGAGGAGAGCATCTTTTTTTTCCTAAATATGATGATCCACCCAAGACCATAGAGATTCTAAACTGTATAAATTTCAATCAATTATAATTAATAATATATTTGATGAATTTAAATGGATTGTCATCACCTAATCATCATTTTTCTCCTTTTTATTTTTTTAAATAGATTCCATCGAAAAGGTTGCATATTTATGATAAACTTTCAAGACAATGAATAAAATAACCTCGCACGTTGTATGTAAGTAAGGAATAATTACGTACATACTGTTAGAAATCTAGAAATCTTGTGTGTCTTATTTTATGCCCCCTTGTTTTGCATGTTGTCATATATAACTCTATATTAAAAAATATAAGTTTAATTAGACCCCTCATATTCTAACACGAAATATTATATAAAGAAGATGCAAAATAAAAGGTTTAGAGGGATATGCAAGTTAATATGAATAATTTTAGAGGTCTATATGATATTGTTATAATTATACGAGAATATTTAGTAAGGATAAATTATTCCTTTTTTTCGTTGATTAAATAAGAATAAATTATTATTATTTTCATATACGTGTAACAAAATATGATTTATTACAAGAATATATGATGATACTAAGTATATAAGGATATAAGTAGAACATGTAAGATTTGGAGTAAGATTTGTCAACCCGTGCGATCCGGTCTTGGCCCGAGTCGGGTCAGGTCTCTCCCGACTCGGTCCGTCTCGGTCTGTCCCGCCTCATATCTAAATAAAAAAAATTATATATATATAATTTATATATAATAATAGAATAAAATAAAAAATACACTTTATATATATAATATATTATTAAATTAATGAGTCGACTCGGTGACGATCCACGACATAGTCGTCCTGTAAACGGTCTGGGTCGGATGGGATCGGGTCGACAAACCATGATTCGTAATATATATATATCTAATTATCCCTACAAATGACCCCTGATTTGGTTAACCCGCAAACGAGGGATCGTAGGTATGTATCCTAATCATCGTATATAGAGGTGTTTTTACTCATGTAATTTTAATTTGCAAAGAGACTTAACTCGATTACGAGGTCGTTGGGAAACAAAGCCCAAATCTTTGAATTCATCGATATCGACATCGACACACGTTGCTGCAGAAGGATTGCTGCAGAAGGAAACCTTTGGATTTCGGAAGCACGCACGAAACGGCGCGTAGGATCTCAGTAAAAAGAGCACAAAAAATCCGGACAGCAAAAAAAAAAAGAGAGAAAAAAGGCGAATCGCAGCCATGGCCATCGGATGGCACCTGCAACAGGCAGGACGACTTCATAAGTCAGCAATTCAGCTCCGTTTATTCCTCGATGAATGGGCAGAATAAATAATTAGATTATAGTATATTTATATATATGAAGTAAGTAATTTGGGTTGGAAAATGGGATTCGAAATCGGAGTTCCAGCAGGTGTGGGAGGGAGCACGATCACCCATCACCTTCCCTTCCCTTCTCTCGTTTTGTCCTCCCACGCACACAACATATATACCTGTGAATGGACCCCGTCTCACCTCCCCCCCTCCTCCCTCTCCATTTCTCTCTCTTCCCTCTCTCTCCTCCCCCCATTTGGGATTCTTCCGCTTCTTCTTGTTCTGCTCTTTTTCCTCTTCCTTTTTCTTTTTCTTCTTCTTCTTCTTCTTCTCAGCATCCTCTATCCTTGCTTCGTTAGATCGAGGAGGGAGCTGAATTGGAGGAAGAGGAAGGCCCGGAGGCCAAGGGGACAAGGGCCCAGATCAAAAAGAAAGGATTTTTTTTCTTTTACAGGGCGGGGAGGGGGCAAGGGAGTGGGGTGGGGGAGATGATGAGGCCCGCGGTCGCCGCCCTTCTGCTTGCGATGACTCTGTCCCTGCCCAGATCTTGAAAAAGATTAGATTTGTTTTTGCGTGCCCCCCCGGATTCGACAGGCCCGGCCTCGCCTTCCGAAGGTGCATCTCAGATCGGTGAGGGGCCGACTTTCGTCCGTTTCGCTCGAGACTTTTCTAGATTTCTGATCGGTTTGCTTCCGGGTTTCCTTCAATGTGTTCGCAATTTGCTGGGAGTTTGGGTGGGGTTGAGATGCGCGTTATGGCTGTCGTCGATCCGTTGAAGGATCCTGGGTTCCAGTTGAATTCGAGGATGACCGTTTGGTATCCTGTGAGCGGATTGCGTTTTGGGTTCATCCGATTTGGCTTTGCCTTTTCACTGTGTCCAAGACTTCTTTTTTCGATTTGTTATTAATGGGCATCCATTTCTTTTCCTTCTTATAAATTTTTGATGTCGATTGGATCTGATAAAAGCTCTTTGTTTTGTATCGAATTGGCATTGTCACTTGGTTTTTGGTAACTTCGTATAACGCCGATTAGAAATTTGACTGATGTTTTGTGTTTTTTATGTGAATTGGATGTTGATGAACGAATCTGTGTTGTGGGTATTCAGCGAGCAGGATGGAGTCGGATCTCGGGAAGCTGTTCATTGGGGGAATCTCCTGGGACACCAATGAGGAACGTCTCAGGGAATACTTCATGAACTATGGAGAGGTTGTGGAGGCTGTGATCATGAAGGACCGCACCACTGGACGAGCTCGCGGGTTTGGGTTTGTCGTGTTTGCAGATCATGCTGTGGCCGAGCGTGTTCTCATGGAAAAGCACACAATTGATGGCCGGATGGTACGTGGTAGTATGCTTTAGGTTTTAAGCTTCCAATTTCAAGTGAAGAAGTTGCTTTTAGAAAAGGTCATGGAACTGAAGCAGATTGGAAGAAACAGATGTTACTTGCACTTGCATTTTTCACGCTGAACAATAATTCTAATTCACTGTTTTATTAAATTGTCTTGGCAAACATTGGAGGTGCCTGTTACAAGCATGCTGCATAGTTTTTAGAACCTGGTTGATTAATTTGCAGGTGGAAGCAAAGAAAGCTGTCCCTCGTGATGATCAGCACATTCTTAATAGAAACAGCGGCAGTGTCCACGGATCTCCTAGTCATGCGCGTACGAAAAAGATTTTTGTTGGAGGTCTGGCATCCTCGGTGACAGAGGCTGATTTCAAACGGTACTTCGAGCAGTTTGGAACAATCACAGATGCTGTTGTGATGTATGACCATAACACACAGAGACCAAGGGGATTTGGGTTCATCACTTATGACTCGGAGGATGCAGTAGACAAGGCACTGTTTAAGACTTTTCATGAGCTGAATGGTAAGATGGTTGAAGTCAAGAGGGCGGTCCCCAAGGAGCTTTCGCCTGGGCCTGCCATGAGATCACCAATGGGATATAATTATGGACTTAGGGCCAATAACTTCCTCAATGGGTACACTCAGGGTTACAATCCAACCTCGATAGGTGGCTATGGAATGAGGATGGATGCGAGATTTGGACCAATTGCCAGTGGGAGAAGTGGATTTTCTCCCTTTAGTCCTGCTGGTTATGGTATGGGTATGAATTTTGAACCAGGATTGAGTACAAGTTATAGTGGAATTACAAACTATGGCAACAGCCTTGGCTATGGGCGGGGAATGAGCCCCTATTACAGTGGAAATTCTAGTAGGTATACCAGTCCCATTGGGTACGGCAGTAATAATGGTCTTGGATCAGTTTTTAATTCTACAGCTCGTAATGTATGGGGCAATGGGGGCCTTAATTATGCTACAAGTTCTGCAAACGCTAATGCCTTTCTTGGCTCTGGAAGTGGGAATCCTGGTGGCTTCGGCACTAATACAATCAACTGGGCTGGTTCCACTTCCTCCATTTCATCTCAGGAGGGTGGAAACAGTTCAGGCCCTGCTAGTAGTAGACTTGGTTATGCGAACGGTGAGAACAGCCTTGGGCTAGGAGGCAGCAACTATGGAAGGAGCAGCAGCACAGGTGCTGGAGCCAATACATCATACAATGGAACTAATGGATATGAGGGAGCCTATGCAGATTTGTACAGTGGCAGTTCAATTTATGGTGATCCAACCTGGCGCTCTGTGTCTTCAGAGGTTGATGGCTCTGGTCCATTTGGATATGGGCTTGGCAATGCAGCTTCAGATGTCAGAGCCAAGGGTTTGGCTGGATATATGGAAGGTTATAGTGTTACCAATAGACAAGCAAATAGAGGTAAATTACATACTCATCTGCATTAAATTGCTTCTATAGCATGGTTTTACTTCCACAGTCATTTGAGGTGGCACATAGATCACAAAGGCCATTAACATCTTGCCAATGAGCCACACAGAGTGCCTTTATTTTGCGTATTTAATGCTTCATTGGTACATTTGAATTTAGACATTTCTAAACCACACAAGAAATTTTGTCTTTTCAATTTTGAAGTTGCTTTGAAAACCTATGCAGCTTTTAATACTAGTTGTTCACGTTTTTGTCAAATATCAATTCTTTTTTGTTCTTAATTCTCAATAAAGAACATCAGTTGATGGTGATGTGCTTGTGTAAATTTTTGTTGGACATAGAGAAGCTTTGTTGGACTTGGAATACATTCCACTAGCAAGCAACATATTTTTTGTTTTTGAAAGTCGGTAGTACCATAATTGTATTAAATAAAAAAATAGAAAGAGATGTACAAGTATGGTCAAGCAGCTCCCAAAAAAAATCCCTATACATAGAGATCATGCCAAGAGAGTGCAGACCTCAGAGGTGAGAGAATTCACATTACAAAGCAACTCCGTCCATTCCCTTATTCTAGCACAAATAAAGGAAACAAGCGACTCCTCAGCTCTAGTCTCCCTACTAAAAATCTTATTGTTCCGTTAACCCCACAAGGACCACAGAGTGGCATGAAGCACCAGCCACCACACAATCGTGTCTCCTCTGAGGGGCCAAGACCTACCCTAGGTGTTGATGAGTAGCTGCACTCCCATTTGACAGGCAATTTGGCAACTGGTCCTCAAAGCCAACAGATCCCACACTTTCCGAGAATACGAGCAACCTACGAACAGGTGGTCCAAACTCTTCTCATCCTGTCCACACAAGCAATAGGTTGACTTGTCCACACAAGCAACATGTTGACTGGATAGTGGGGACGAAACGAACAAGCCGATCACAGGTAACAAGCCGATCACATGTGGGAAACCTCATGGGAAATCCTCCAAATGAGGATCTTTACCTTGAGAGGGCTCCTCAGCTTCCAAATCTGCGAGGCAAGACTGTGACGCATCCCTCCGTCCGAGTGAAAGATGTAGGCGGACCGAACCGAGAAGGACCCCTTCCTACTCTACCTCCACATCCATGCATCCTCCCTGAGGGGGTGCGGGGCAAAGTCTAGGTGGGGAAGGAGCTCTTGGAACTCCTCCAGCTCTGTTGGTCTGAGATCCCTTCTGAACGTCGGCGCCTAGGTTCCCGATGGGATGTGGGGGTCAAAAGCCCTATCCACCGTTCCCAAAGGGTAAGCATCGATAGCGAAAAGGCTAGGGAAAGGCGCCTCTAAAGAGAGCTCACTGCACCATCTATCCTTCCAGAAAAGGCACCTATTGCCTTTTCCAAGTCGAACCCGAATGCTGGAGGAAATGATATCCCTGCAAGCCAAAATGCCTTTCCAGATGGGGGAGGTTTGAAAAATAGGTGTAGAGTCTAAGTCCCAAACTCTCCTCCTGCTATAATACCTCTGCCTGATAAGGATCGCCCACAACCCATCATCCCCTGACCCCAATCGCCAAAGCCACTTACATAAGAGGGCCAAATTAAAAGCTCTCACATCCTTGATCCCCAGTCCCCCTTGCTCCTTGCTAGAAGCCACCCTCTTCCACATGATGTTATGTCATCCCCCTACACCTTTCTCCACTCCCATGCTAGAAGAATTTCCCCTGAATGGACTCAATCCTATGCAGCATAGTCCTCGGGATCTAGAACACCGAGAGAAAGTAGATAGGAGGGCTATCCAGAGCAGATCTGCAAAGAATCAATCTACGCCCATATGATAGCAGTCTAGCTTTCTAGCTGGCCAACCTAGCATCATACCTCTGAATAATAGGGGGCCAATCTGCACACCGCAACGCACCAGGGGACAAGGGGAGGCCCAAGTATGAAATGGGGAAAGAACCAATCTAGCATCCTAAGATCTGCGTCGCCTGTAGGAGAGACAAATCATCCATATTAACCCCAACAAGCAAGCTCTTGTCGAAGTTAACCTTCAAGCCAATGGTTTCCTCCAACAATTCCAGTAGAAGTTTAGACACATAAAGATGTTGTTTGCCCTCTGCCAGGAACAAGATAGTATCGTCGGCATACTGCAAGTGGGTGACCGCAGGACCCCCTTTGACCACCTGAAAGCCTCTAATGAAATGTGTAGTCTCTGTTCTCTGCCACACCTTGCTAAGGACATGGGCACCAGAACAAAAAGAAGAGGGGACATAGGATCTCCCTACCGGAACCCTCTGTTACTATAAAAGTATGTAGAAGGCTTCCCATTGACTAGCACGGCAAAGGAAGCAGATGAAATATAGTCTGGGATCCTGCCAATCCATCTATCCCCATAGCCTATCTTCTTCATCACATCAAACAAGCAAAGTCAATTAACTCTGTCATAAGCCTTCTCAAAATCTAACTTCAAGACTATTCCTTTCCTCTTCTGTGAACTCATGGCATGCAAGCACTCATGGGCCACCAAGAAATTATCCTATATATGTCACCCCCTGATGAAAGCTCCCTGATAGCAACTGACTAGTCTGTCCATGATCTATCCAGTCTCCCTGCAAGCAACTTGGTGATGATCTTATAAGTACCATTCAACAAACTAGTAGGCCTGAAGTCCTTGAAATCCTGAGCTCCCTGCTTCTTAGGGATAAGGACAAGGAGGGTTTTATTAATACCCCCCAAGTGAGTCCTCCCCTCATGAAACTCCCTAATAGCTGCCACCAAGTCAAAACCAATGACATCCCAATAGTGTTGGAAGAAAGCTAATGAAAAACCATCTGGGCCCGGTGTTCTGTCTCTTGCAAGAGAGAAAATTGCCTGCCGGACCTCCTCCTCTGAAAAGTTATGAGTAATAGCCTCCCTCTCCGCAGAAGAAAGGCTATTACTCAGAGAGGGAGGCTATTACTCATTTTGAGATTCATATTATTTTGATATCAAAGAAAGTTGGGATGTCATCATAAATGTCAAAATGAACTTTCGTTGATATCTTAAAAAAATCATTTCTCATAAGACATGGGAAACTTTCGCTTTGGGAAAAAACATTGTCTTTTCCATTTAGGTATGTCTACGAATTGGTTCCTATATATCTGTGCATATTCCATATATATCCTTCTTCCTTCGAATCGTAATGTTTGGTAATCACTCCTCAAAGTCTGCATTCTAAAATAGATCTCTGCCATTAGCTTTTTAATGGTGAAGTTATGGAAAGTAAGTTAACTTAAGTGTGGTGATTATAGATTGGAGTTAGGAAATTATCTTTCTGCCATTAGTTTTTTACTTTCTAAAAGAGGAGAGAGGGAGGAGTTAGGAAATTATCTTTCTGCGATTAATTTTTTTCTTTATAAGAGATGGGTGACGAAGAGAAGAGATACAGCGAATGAGAATAAGCTTCTTCCCTTCCGGTTCCGACACTAGCGTCCTGATCCATTGTTGTGTGTATGCTATTGGTACATGCTTAAAGTATTGTTACCTGGTGCATCATACATGGTCTTTAAAACTGGCATTATAATGCTGAACTTTTGATTTATGGAGTTCAAACGAGCTCCTTTAAGAGAGTACTTAGGAACCAGTTCTGGGCAACTTTCTAGAATATAATTAAAAAGGAAACATATCATTTTACAAAGATATCTGCCCTATGATAATCACCGCTAGTGGCACCCTGAGTGGACAAGCGGTGGTAGACGCTGATGACACTTTTGGTTCATGGAAACTGAGGGCACCCCTTCCCGTCCTAGTGAGGAAACGAGGAATTGCAAAGGAAAAGGAGAACAATGGTCAACTAAGTAGGTTGTTGCTAATCGGGCTCCGGGCAGTTTAGTTTTAAGCAATGCTGACCAGCTGGCCCTTTCAATGATCCTCAGCTGCCTGCCTCTTATGTAGAAATGCTTATCTCCAGCTCTTTTCTGACAGCTCATTCTCCGGTAAGCATGGTGTAAGTCAGTTTAAAATGTAAATAAAAGTGAAAATACTTATTAATAATTCTCAGAAAATGTCTCTACTGTTTTTTCTCTTCCCCACTTAACATGGATAGCAGCACAATTTTATTCAAGTACAGAAGAAAGGAATTTACAAGTACAGAAGACACATGCCCACAAAAGTCCCCTCACACAAAAGAATCCAACACCAGGATGTTGTGATGCACACTAACGACACAACAAGGCAAAAATTGAAGAGTTTGGTGAGTCCACTTGACAAAGTAGTAGAGTCACCCGTTCTCCAACCCTAAATCCCTAATGCAAATAAAAGACACCACCCTCTCTGGACCCTACCTTCCCTTCCGAAAATTCTCCCGTTGTCCCCTCCCCAACACTCGCCATCCCCCCAAGCCCACAGGGTTACATGTAGGAGCAGGCACCAGATAATCCAATCACCTGTGAGGTTCCACCTACAATTTCATTCAGAAACAGCACTTCTACACTACAACAGAGCAGGTATATGCCTAATATCCTGCCAAGAACCTGCTGTTCAAACCTCCTGAGCAAACAAACAGCCTGTGAACAAGTGGTCAAAGGACTCATCCTCCTCTCCACATAGGCATCAAGTAGTACTAATGTCTTCCATGAAGTATGCACGTCTATCCCATGCGGGGAGATGGCCCTGGAAAAATTTCCAAATGAGAATCTCCACTTCTTTTAACAGGAGTGTTAAAATTTTTATAAGTTCTTAACATGGACCTGACTTTTCTTATTTTCCAAATTTCATTGAATCACCTGGTTTTGGACAATGAGGTTGCCAATTAATAGATTTTCTGTAAAACGGCTGCCAAATGCAACTGCTGTATAAGCAAGTTTGGGAACTGATGCTGCCTTGAATGCATCTTCTATATATTTTTTCCTCTTTTTGCTTTTTGTCGAAATCATGCTGTATATATCTTTCTTTTACATTCTAATAGCGGAAATCTGTGTTGGCAGAGAACTGATTATTGTGTGCATATTGACCAAATTGTATATATTCTTGTTGCAATGAATTGGAGTTATTGTAAAGGAACTGAATTTATTTTCTTTATCAGTTGTATTGAATATTCATTTCCCCTTCTGTAACAATGCTTTTTCTTTTGTAACATTTTCTTGTTTCTCTTCTTTTGCCCAGGAATTGCTGCTTAGGGAGCTTATTCTTCCACTAGCAGGTCATATGTTAGGTGAAGGCATTGGATGAATAAGATGCATGACTGAATTTCATACGTCTTCTCACTTGTTTATGGGGTTAGTTAATCAGATCTAACCGATGAATTTTTTAAGACATTCGGATTCAGATAATTCAAATATAAAGCATTTTGTGTTAAGGCTTGAGGTTTGAGTTTAATTTTTCTACATTGAGAGTAGGTTTTGTTTTTTGTGGTTTGATTGAGATGTAAAATCAGATTGCGGGATACATACTAAGAAGAGTGTTCCATTTGTGTTGGCACTGCCCCAAATAGACTGCTTTTACTTCTTTTTTTGTTCACTTCCTCTTCAGAAAAAAAAAACTGTAATGTCTGGCAAAGTTGCCAGCTCTTGTCACGTTGTTCTTTTGTTTCTTCCATGTACCAGAGATTTGGTTGATTTATTAGTGTGGAACTTTTATGGGAATGATGTTGTCCCTAAGAATAAGTTACCAAATAGATTCAGTTACAATGGGGTTCTTCCCTTCTTTCAAGAAGCTTGATGTGTGATTTTGGTCATTAATGTATGTGACTTTTTTGTGTTATCATTTTCTTCTGTTCAAGGACCCTTTGGAGGAGGGAATGCATGATGTCTTGGCTAAGATTAATGACTTCACATAAATATTTAATTTCCAGGTTGTCTTCTTAAGTCGCTTGTTAAGTTCCCAACATTTTTTTGTGCATTTTCCTAGGTATCAGAGCTTCTATTGACAAACCTTCATATGATGTAAACAGCCAGCATATGTATTGTATGCAGTTTCTTTTCTCCTGAATCAGGTTTACTATTTCACCAAGAGAAAAGCTTGGTGCAGTCAATCCATATTAATGGATTGCTTCCTCAGATAATTCTCTGTAACATTCCAATGTTAAAGGACGTCTCTAATGAGACTTCCTCAGATAATTCTCCGTGTCAACATTCATGAAATCTCCCTATTTCCCCCGTAGCTTCTGTGGAGAAGGGAAAGTATGTTTATACTTCAACAAGTCTAGAATGGGTTAGTGCATTAGCTCCATTAAGATCTGGATTGCATTATGTCTGGGGTGTAGAGGGGTTATTAGGCCTGGTTTACTATGGGCTGTCTAAATAAGGAGAGAAGGATAGTGTCCCTATCAGTTCAAGGAGAAAGGAAAGAGACAGTGGAAAGTCGAAGAGAAGGGTGATGCAGCAGCTAGGGTCCTATGGGGCTCCTAATGGGCACAAAGGAACAGAGATGGAGAGGGTGGATTATGAGGTCAGTGGAGAGGGAGAAGGATTCTAGGTCTTTCTTGATGAGGGAGTGAGGAAGAAGGAAAGAGGAAAGAGAGCGGGTGGTGCTGGTAAAGTGTAAACGAGCCAAGCCAACCTGAGGTTTGCTCCACTTTAACTTGGGTTCTTATAATGCTCAAGCCAGGATTTGAACCAAGATCGACCTCTTCAAATAATAATCATCAAGCTGAATTTGAGCAAAGATTTAACTTTTGGAATATTGGATGAGCTTGGCTTGTTTAATACTCATGAACCTGTTTGAGCTATTAAATAAATCAAGGCAACATGTTTACTGTCTTGCCCTTGTCTCTGCAGCTATTGAATGAGATATAAAGAAATTCGAATAAGCCATCAAATGAAAATGACTAACATTTAAAGAAACTTAGAAAACTTGTCCACAAACATAAATGAGAGAGCCTAACTGTGTTCCAGCTCAGAGCATTTATCAAACAAACCTAAATTTTTGTTTAAGCTTGTTTGTTTAATTATGTTGACTAGCCACGATCAGTTTTCATTGGACCCACTCCCAAGTTGTTCCCCCAGAGCGCTAGTTCACTTAGGCGGCAGTACCATGAGGAAGAGGAGCGGCAGTGGCAAACTTTGCATGAATCAGTGCTGGTTGGCATGAAAGAAACATGGAAATATGTGGGCTATGGCAACATCAGTATTGGTGATGATTGCTGATGGCAGTTATTGGCATACAGACCTCTCTCTCTCTCTCTCTCTCTTCTGTGGGGATTCCAGGCAGCCTTTGGGTTACTAGGAAGGGGAGGATATGGGGGGTGGAAGAAGATGAAGATGAAGATGGAAAGTGAAGAAACGGTGGATGGTGGTCTGTGTTTGGCTTTGGTGAGGGGGCTGCAGCTGAGGAATTGATGTGTGGCAGTGGTCAGTTACGGAATTCAAACACGAGTTAGGTGTATGCATCTCTATGGCGGGGAATGATTCCAATGGATTACAGATGCTAAACATAGAGTTAGAACATCGAAATTGTACTATGATTTCACGTCCAATTAACCTTGCATTGCTCCCTGTGGAGGTTGGGCAGCCTTGTGCCACTGCTTCCATGGAGGGAAGAAAAAGAGCCCGACGACATTAACATTAGTTTTCTCAAATAGCTTTGCCATGTTATTTATACTGTGAATAATTGATTAACACCAAGCACATCTTTGAACCCTGATTACCAAAACAGACTAAAATGTCGCAGGTAAGTAAAGACAATGTCACGGAAAGCTTATTTCATTGTCCTGCTTCAAAATAAGCTGAAACCTAATTGCATGACCTGCAGTCCACTATGCCTCATAAAATTGACACAGGTTTTGTACACCAGCAATATTCCAACATGCATGTACCTCCAGATCCTACAGCACTCATTGAAAGTCATGTTAGTTGTATTGTTTTGGAATGGGAGCCCACCACTCCATAATGCATTTCACCATATGTTCATCTGAAGAAATGAGGTTCACTAGCAGTTTTCTCATCCTTAATCTTCACATGAAATTACAGCTTTGGCCAATTCACTACTGCTGCAGATACTTCAACAACCGGATGATGTGATTCCTAATCCTCTGTCCTAACTACCTTGCCTTCTTTGACATTATAAATCTCTGTGGTACCTCAATCTAATGGATGTTTATCTGGCTGATGGTGCGATAAACACACACACACACACACACACACACACACACACACAGAGTATGCCTTTGTATTGCATGTATATTTCATTGTGCTTGGTTAGGGTGGATGGATTATGGTTGCGGTTATATGTTGAACGTTGGGGATGGCTCCCCTTGCCCACGGTGCTGCTTTGTGCAATTCGTAGTTCTCCAAAACTGTGTCTACTGAGGGCATAAATGAACTGATCAGAGTGAGCTTTGTCTTGCTAAAATACAGTTCATTTATCAGAGAGTCGACTTCTCATCAAAAACTCGACCTGTTTTTGAGTACTAGACCAGCTGAGTTATGCTCTGCTCAAGGTGTTTCATTTTATAACCAAGTTTAGGTGAGTGCCCAATTCGACTTTTTTAAACGCCTCATAAGCCTAGTCATTTGATAAAGAGAAATACTTATTACCCATGCACGAGGGTAAGGTTATTACTCCTCTTATCTCTCATTGGGTCAGATATGTAGTGTGTGGGTCTCATTTTTTATCAGTTTTGCACGTATTTTTAATGAGACTTTTAATGTTATAAGGGTGACAAATAACTATTTAAGGGTGAAAAATAGTCAACTCCGATCAATTTTCGCGTATTCTTTAGACGACGAATGAGACTTCTAATACTATTTAAGGGTGACAAATAATTATGTAAGGGTAAAAAATAATTATCTAAGGGTGATAAATAGTTAATTCATGTCAGTTTTCGTATATTCTCGAGACGACGAATAAGACTTTCAATATTATTTAAGGGTGAAATTGTTATTTAAGGGTGAACAATAGTTATCTAAAAGTGACAAATAACTATGTAAAGGTGATAAATAGTCAACTCATGTCAATTTTTGCACATTCTCGAGGTGATGAATGAGACTTTCAATGTTATTTAAGGGTGACAAATAACTATCTAAGGATGAAAAATAGTTATCTAAGTGTGACAAATATATGAATAAAGATGACAAATAGATGAAAGTGTACGTGAGCATTTAAGAAGTATTTAAAAAAATTAATGGGTGAGATTCACGTGCCAATGACATATACCAATATTACATTAGACGGATAATTTTTCTACCCGTCCAGAATGGTAGCTAACATTTCTCTTCAACAAATACGACCTTACATCGACTCTTCAATCTGTCAGAGAGAAGATATTTTTTGCCCCTTATGTTTACATGTTCGTCGAGATACTTAGCTGGGATAAGAACAAAATCCCCATGGGCTACTAATTGGACATGAATAAATTGTCAAATGAATGCATCATATCTTAATCAAGTTTGTTCACAAACATAGACAGGACTCATATTTTGTTCGACTCATTTAATTTGTTGGACGAGTTGAACGATGGATCTTACTGTTAATATTGGGTAGAAATATGAACGGATCTTAACCAAACCTTAGTTAAGACCCGGTTTAAAGAAGAAAAAGACTAAAATGTCCCTACAATCCAGAGAGAGAGAGAGAGAATGAGGGTATTTTGGGGATAAACATAAAAAGTGGTGGAGAAAGGAATGGGATTCATAGTATTCTTTTTTTAGATGGCGTTCAACTACTATAGGGGCGTTTCTATGAATTTTAGCAGATTGTGGGGGCTTTTGAGAAAATTGATAGATTGTGAGAACATTTTATAATTAACAAACATTATAGGAGTTCTCTTCTAAAAATCCCATTAATGAAAATTTTAAACATCGTAATATTCCTTTAATGTAGGGCAGCAACTAGAACCTCATGCAAATACTGAGGCTGGTGATCATAGATACCTCCTCCTGGAGATGTAGGGTGATATTGTTCCTCCAAATGAGAGTTCCTGGCAGTTACATCATATGGAGTGTTGGTCTGTTCTTGAATCTAGAAAAGAAAAAGAAAAAGGAGGAAAAGAATCCACTTGCCAGTTGCCAATATTTTTTTGGGTTTTTTACTTAAAAGTTATTGTTAAATAAAATTTTATAAAAAATCATTTTTTGTAAATGTATTAGTAAACGTATCAATGTGTAAATTTGAATCGCATAAAAATATCATATTTACTTATTTTTGTCAAAAATTTACAAAAAAAATCACACTTAAACTGACATTTGTGTACTATTTGAATTAACTCATTGATATGTCTGCTAATATATTTCTAGACATAATTTTTTTATAAATTCATTTTTAACAATAATTTTCATAATTTTCATGTAAAAATTTTATTTTTTACTCAAAATAGATATGAGAATAAAGAAAAGTTGGATTCCTGAGAGGGCCTTAGGAATGTCTGGTTATTACCTGACAACCGGAAGAACTCAACAGGAATTTTGCCATCACATTGCTTGCAGTTTTTGTGACACGTTAGTTGGAGGATAAGATTCCTACTTATCTGTGATACCACGCTTTAGCTATGTTGGGTCTGGGATTGTATTGATAATTTAAATTATTTTGAGAACCTGTACCCATTTTTGGTTTCTTAAGGAAGCCAAAAAGTTCTTAATTTATGGTGTGATTTGATTTCTTAAAATTAGAATAGTCAAAGTTCTAAGGAAGGCAAGCCTAGATGGTGTGTAAGAGAGGAGTAATATTTTATGTATCGAATTCGATACACAAAGTCACGTTATTATGTAATCTCTTCTTTCATTGGCCAAAAAATTAGGTGAAATGATGATTTTTACATAAAAAATAACACCCGCGTCAGACTTATATGACTGAAATATTTTATAAGATTAAAATATTTTACATACGAGTGAAGCATTTAGTATAGGATTGAAATATTTTTTAAAATTCTTGTAATAAAATATTTCATTCATATAATAAACTATTATTTTTATAAAATATTTTATTAATTTATTTTGATATTCAAACAAAATGTTTTGTTCATTTAACAAATGTTTCGTTTTTGTAATAAAATATTTCATGCATATAGCAAAATGATATTTCTATAAAATATTTTCTTTACTTTATTCTTATAATCAAACAAAATATTTCTTTCACGTAATAAATATTTCATTCTTATAACAAAATATTTAGTTCATATACAACATATTTCAATCTTACAAAATATTTCAGTCTTATGATTTTCAGTCAAATGCGCTCCGCATTTAATAGACGAAAATGTGAGTCGTATAGGTACGATGTGTGAGTCATTTTCTGTGTGAAAATTATCATTTCACCTGATTTTTAGGTCAATGGGATGAGATGTTATATAATGACGTGATTTTATATATCGAATTTGATGCGTAAAGTATTACTCGTAAGAGAGATATGGGAGTTGAGAACTTAAGGGGCATTTTCCCCCTCTTCCCATCCATCTAATGTATTTAATGGCCCACATGTTCAAATCTCAATTGATCCCTCCCTAATTGTTCTATGATCCCATCACCACTTAAAAGAGTCCACCTGTATCTCATGGGAGCAAACTTTTTTTCTGCACAATAGTATGTGGAGTGATTTATAAATTTTTACCTTGATAATTGTATAACATAATTTGTCTGCTACTTTCACAAATGATGTAGAACTTACCTTCTCATCTAGATCAGGATCACCATTGCCCTCAGATTATATATATAAAGTACACTCCTTCACTCCTTCACAGACTATCAATAATACTCTCTACTGTTTCATGAGTAAATTTTCTTAATCAGAATCTATATATATATTATATATATATATATATATATATAATACTAACTCTATATATTTTAAAAGAAAATATCAAAAAAATGATATCACTTATTGTTGCATTCCAAATTCCATTTTACTCCCTCCAACTCACGTCAAAATTAACACATAATAGTAGAAACAAATCGTAATGTAAATAAATGTATCCAATATAAAATAATGTGCACATAAAAATAACATATTTTATTCTGCCATTTCCGTTTATATAATGATGTAAATAAGTTAACATTATATTTTGACCCTAGCTAATATAATAATCATGCCATTTCAACTTCATTTAATTATATATATAATCTTAAAATAAAAAAATCGTTTGTAAAACAATTGAGGGAAATTTTTGTTAATATATTAGGAAACAAACATGCCTTCTGCCTTTTATAAATATTAAGTTTATAGACAGTGTCCTTTTAGATATTTTAAGTTTTAGAGTACTGTCTCTATTGGATATTTAAAAACTTTTTTTGAGATTTTTAATAATTTTATCAAAAAATGTCAATGAGATGATGTTGATCGGCCCTCGATCTGAGAACGAGAGTTTAACTGTCAGTCTTTGAGGTTAATAATCTGATTCCAAAAATTGTATGTTTTTTTTTTAATTTCACTACATTCAGGGAGGACGCCATTTTGAGGTTGAACACTCTCTTACCTAAGATTTGATTTTGTGACGCCAGCAAACACCCATGTTCGAATCACGTGCGACACAAATACAATACGATCTTACCAACATCTTTAATTAATTTACTAGATAATATGGCGTGTTTACCTAGAATTCACTTTCTTATGAATAAGATATACCATGTAGAAATAGAATATACTACCAAAAACCAAACTCTATACGCATAATTTTCATCTTAGAAAATAAAAATATAGAGATTTTTACATGAAAATAATTATTAGGGATAAATTTATAAAAAAAACATTCTTAGAAATATATTAGTAGATATATCACTAGATTAATTCAAATAATACATAAATATCATATAAGTATGATTATTTTACAAGTATTTAATAAAAAGAAGTGATATACGTGCAAATAAATATGATATTTTTGTATAATTCAGATTTACACGACGGCATATCTATTAATACATTTAGAGAAATAATTTCTTTTACAAATTCTCGTTTAACAATAATTTTCGTGTAAAACATCCAAGAACATATTATCCAAAAACCAAGATCTAGACACAGAAGTTTTGCCTTAGTCAATTTTTAAATCGATGATTTTAAAAATGATACTTTATAATAATGTAACCCATAAATCAAACACAAAGTTTCATCAGTTTAATTTAACAAGGTTACTACATCTGACGCGAGCAATAATTTTTAAAACTTATGCTCGACCCATCTCCCTCCACCCAGCCGACGACTCTGTAGAAAATGCTCTCTTTCCTTCAGTGGCAGGCAAAGAATATTAACCAAAAGACAGAGAAGAGAATCAGACAGGGAAGAAAAAGAGGAAAAATATGAGAACTAGACAGGGAATTTGCATCTTCCCCTTTCTCATCTTTAATCTTTTCCCTTTGTGACCAAGCCCTCCACAAGTATCTTTGCACATTAGTTAGACCCATTAATGCTTGGGCAGCTAAGTTATCTATAATACAAGACCAAGAATAATCTGATCTCTCTCTCTCTCTCTCTCTCTCTCACACACACACACACACACACACACACATTCACACCGAGCCGGCTGCATTATATTATATTTGGGCCAGACCGAGATGGTCGACTCGGTAGGAGACGGCCTGAGTCTGTACGAGTCAAGCCGTATCGTAGTATCTGGGCTGGACTGAGTCGATACAAAACCCCGATACAGCAAATCTTAACACACACACACACTCACAGAACAGATGTCATATAAAGGGAACAAAATAGTGTACATGGCAAGATGGAAGCTTGGTGACATTAAAGTTGTAAAGGTCTTTCAACTGTCAAAAAGAACCAAAAGGCTTGCCATGGTTTCCCTAGAAAAACTACCTACACAGCCAGAGAATCCAGCTAAAATCTGCGGAAGCGTTGCCAACAAAATAGCCATACTAGACAATTTCCAAGCGATCTCAATCAGGAATCCACATGATCTCTTCAAGTTGCAGATGCAGACTTCCATGTGGGTTTTGCCACCGGCAAAAAGGGCAAGAAGAAGCACCACCGCCGAGATGTTCTGAAGAAGCCATGGCCACCACACAGAACATGAATGATCTCAACTGGGCTCTTCAAGAGATCAGATCAGGGAAGACAGCACTGCAAAGTGTTTGCTTCTACCACCAGCAGCAGAGTTCAGGTGCTTACCAAGAAACAGAGGATTCCATGGGCATCAAAATATCCACAAGCACAGACAGCATCCTGTTTTTCTCTCAGGTTCTTGCGGCACTTGCAACAGAGAGAAACACTGACAAGTCTCTGCAGAACTTGGAGTTTCATGGCATCGAATGGGGATTGGAGCAAATGCAGCATCTTTGTTTCCTTGTTGAGAAAAACACGGATAGAACACAGCTGGTGTTTCAGAGAAACATTTTTAGAGAGCAATGCTTGTCTGAGCTCACAGAAATGCTGAAAAGGAGTCCCAGAGTCCGAGCAATTATATTCTCAGAGTGCAGAATTGGGTCCTCTGGAGCTGCATGCCTTTCATCGGCATTGAAGAAGAACGAAACTGTGGAAGAACTGCAGATATGGGAGGACTCCATAGGTTCTAAAGGTGCAGAGGAGTTGTCACAAATGATAGAGGTGAACTCCACACTCAAACAGCTGATATTACATGACACTGATTCCATCACGGCAACCCCAATAATTTCTGCAGTCTTGGCAAGGAATCGGGCAGTGGAGGTGCACATATGGAACAGGGAGAACAAGAACATGAGATCAAAGGTGGCAGAGTTCATACCAGAAACCAGTACACTGAGGATTTACAAACTGAACCCCTCGAGCTCCCAGAGGGTTGCTTGTGCTCTGGGGTGGAATACAACAGTAAGTACTCTTGACATGGCTGGTGTTCGGCTGTCATCAAAGTGGGCCAAGGAGTTTAGAGTAGCTTTAGAGCAGAATAGGAGTCTCAAAAATGTAATTCTCTCGAGAACATGTCTTAGAGACAAGGCAGTTGTGTATGTGGCTGCAGGGCTTTTCAGTAACCAATCCTTGGAAGATCTTCAGCTTGATGGGAATTGGTTTGGAGGAATAGGGGTTGAGCATCTATTATGCCCATTGAGCAGGTTCTCTGCATTGCAGAACCAGGCTAACATAACTCTGAAATCAGTTTCTTTTGGAGGTGGTAGGACAAAGATAGGCAAGGATGGACTTACGGCAATATTGCGAATGCTTGAGACCAATCAGACAATAGTAAGGTTGGGGATCTATGAGGATACAAGCCTGAGAGCATATGACATAATTAGGATATTCAGGAGCTTGGAGAAAAATGCCACCTTGAGATACTTATCACTAAGAGGTTGCAAAGGGGTGGAAGGGGAGTCAGTATTGCAAGCAATAATGGAGTCATTACAGGTCAATCCATGGATTGAAGAGATTGATCTCACAGGAACACCTTTGCAAAGTGCTGGGAAGACTGAAACCATTTCTCAGAAGCTGGGCCAGAATGAAAGAAGGGAGCCTGAGAATGGGCATCTCCACAACTTGCCTCAGGCCATGCCAGAGAGTTGCAGAATCTTCTTTTGTGGACAAGAGTATGCAGGTAATGCTAGAAAACCAGGACAAAATCCCTACTTTATATTCAATATTTGAGGATTCTAGTCAGTTCCTAAATAGATTACCAAGATCCAAAGCTTGAATTGACATAAAGGCATTTGTTAGTAGATTATTTTTTCTCCTTTTTAGTTCTGACTTCCCCCCAAGTTGTGGTAAAAAGATTCACATGGCATGTACTTTGGATATAACAACTTTCACTCTCCCCCGTAGTGTTTCTCAAGCATTCGGTCATGAAACTCTTGAAAGTCAATTAGTAGCTTCTTTGAGACAAACTAATATGACGCAGGTAAATCAACACTTTGCAACTCCATAATTCGAAATTCATCATCCACAATGTTTCCACACTGGGATCAGATCAGACCTCTAGTGAACCCCGCAGAGCAAATTGTCAGAAGAGAAGAAATCAAGATCAAAACTTTGCAAGACGAAGGCATAAAAGTCTCAATCTGGGTTCTTGCCGGCCGACAGGAATTCTATACTCTGCATGACCTTATGTTCCCAGGAAATGGAAGTCCTTCGTTCTTCCTAATAATATCCAGTTTGTTCAGAAAGCCTGACAACAAGGAACAGAAAGGCCCAACAGAAATCGAAGAGGATCTTCTCTACTGGCTCAGGTTCATAGTTTCAAATGCAAGAAGAGCAAACCTGCAGTCTATATTACCACATGTTACTATTGTTCTCACTCACTCTGACAAATTTTTCAAACATTCCGAAGATCTTCTCCCGATTATTAATTCAATTCATAGTCTTAGGGAGAGATTCCAAGGATATGTTGAGTTTTATTCAACAGTCTTCACAGTAGATGCAAGATCTTCAGGATCAGTGAGCAAACTCACACATCACCTGCGAAAGACTGTAAAAACAATTGTTCAAAGGGTCCCCAAAGTGTACCAACTCACCAACGATTTCATAAACTTTCTACAGCATTGGAGGTTAGAGAATAACAACAGGCCAGCTATGAAATGGAATGACTTCTGTGAGTTGTGCCAGCTTAAGGTTCCAGCCTTGAGAATTAGATCAAGATATGATATCACACAGGTGGAATCACAAAGACGTGCAATTGCAAAATCTCTGCATCACATGGGTGAGGTGATTTTCTTTGAAGAGCTCGGAATTATGATCTTGGATTGTGAGTGGTTCTGCAGGGATGTCCTCAGTCGTCTGATAAAATTAAATCTGGGTAAGAAGAGCTTAATGAATAGTAATGGATTCATTAGCAGGAAAGAACTGGAGAGTCTTCTCAGAGGAAGCCTGGAGAGTCAAATCCCCATGATAAGTTGGAAGGTATTTGATAATCTAGATGCTGGAGATCTCATTCAAATGATGCTAAAATTGGAGTTATGCTATGAACAAGATCCTGGAGATCCCAGTTGTCTGCTACTTGTCCCAGCAATTCTTGAAGAAGGCAGGACTAAAGCTCAAAGATGGCAACTAAGTGAACCAGAATGCAACTATGTAGGGCGGCATCTGGAATGTGATGATTCGAGCCACATGTTTCTTACAGCAAGCTTTTTCCCAAGGTTACAGGTAGGAAGATTTGATATATGTACTTTGCTTAACCCCTTATTTTGTAACATCTTCTATGTGCAATCACATATGAATGTTTGACCTAAGACAAATAAAGCATTTGGAGAAAAACAGTAGAAGTAACTACGAGTTTATAAGATGATGAGAAAGCACAATTAGCATCATGGGAATCTGAAAAACACATAATTGGAGTGATAAAACTGAAAATGACATAATTGTTTACTACATTCTAAAGCAGTAAACCGTCTTTCCATAGATCTCACCTCAGCACACACTTTTTCTCCTTTCTTCTGCATGCTTTGGATGAGATTGTATAGTCTGGTACTTAGAATCCCTAAAACTAAATGCACTGTCACTCAAAACTGACTTGTGAAGATATTATAAGATCAAAACTTCGCTTGCTTTCACAAAAAAGATCAACAAGTCTGAATCTTTGTACTAGAAACAAATGGTTAATGCTTTTCTGCAACTCCAGGTGCATCTCCACAACAAGATAAAATTAAAGAACCAGCATGGCTCAACTTATGGTCTGGAGAAGCATCTCATCGTGATAACAATCAATGGAATAAACGTCAGGGTGGAGCTTGCAGGACAACTGGGTCACTACATTGATGTTCTCGCATGCTCCAAAAAGAACATAACTGAAATCTTGAGGCTCTTCAAGCAGCTTATCATTCCAGCTATCCAGAGCCTTTGCCATGGTGTCACTCTCGTAGAAAAAATCATCCGGCCAGACTGTGTCCGGTATCTAATACCACCCAGAAACAGGAAAAATCAAGTTGTACCTCTGCAGCAACTGAAAGACGGATTACTCTCTGTGCCAGCAGACAGCATGTACGAGTATCAGCACACATGGCCTTCGGCATCAGATGGGACCAAGATCATCCTAAGGTCTGGGTTCGACTATGCAAGGGATCTCCTTTCAGATGATGATTTCCGAGAACTACTGCACAGGAGGTACTATGACTTGCATCATCTTGCTGTGGAGCTGGCAGTGCCGATGGAGCAGGCAGAAGGTGAAGCGCCGGCAGCCAGCGGTGTACCTGACAGCACGGTGGAACCTTCTTTATCAGGTATTGCAAAGGGAGTAGAAGCAGTTCTACAGAGGCTGAAGATTATAGAGCACGAAATCAAGGATTTGAGGCAGGAGATCCAGGGGTTGAGATATTACGAGCACAGACTTCTGGTTGAGCTGCACAGGAAAGTAGACTACATGGTGAACTACAACATCCAACTAGAAGAGAGGAAAGTGCCCAGCATGTTCTACTTTGTCCAGGTGGAACACAACTCCAGAAGGCTGGTCACAAGGCTGATGCCCGGCATGACAGCACTCCGGCTGCACATGCTGTGCGAGTTCCGCAGAGAAAGGCATGTCGTGCAAGATCAGATGGGGTGTGAAATCATACAAGTGGATAACCAGGCAGTGAGATGCCTGCTGCCATATATGAGCAAGTTCATGAAGCTCTTGACCTTTGCCCTGAAGATAGGAGCCCATGTTGTGGCAGGGATGGGGGAGATCATACCAGATTTGAGCAGGGAGGTGGCTCATCTGGTTAACTCTTCTCTTGTGTTTGGAGCAGGAGCCATGGCTGCAGGGGCAATAGGGGCTACAGCACTAGCTGGACAAGCTGCAGGAAGCAGGGCAAGGCACAGGGGTGCCCCTCCAGGTGGGCAAAGTTACAGGAGCTTTAGCCAAGATATAACTGCTGCCCAGCAGTGGCTCATAGACTTCTTGAAGGACCAAAGGATCACATCAGGAAAGGATATAGCAGAGAAGTTTGGCCTGTGGAGGGTGAGGTACCTGGATGATGGACACATAGCATGGGTCTGCAGGTGGCACAGAGAAGTAACAGCAACTGAGATGGTTGATGTCCCAACTTGAGATTTTACTTCCAGGATAATGTCCCTAAGCAAACTTGAATGCGATCTTAAGAAGCATGTAATTATGGTAAGTGTGAGTGTTCACCTGCAAAGATTTGTGTGTAATGTTACAGTGCCACACTTTTTACAATTTTATTTATTATACTTATGTTTTTTCTGATATCAGAGAAGGCCAGATTTGTGTTTAGATCCGGCTTTACATTGTTTGTCCGACCTTAAGATCAGGGAGATAAGAAGACAAATGGGGCCGTAGAAGGTGTGACATTTCAGCATACTTGTTTGTAGTTTTCCAGAGAGAAGAATCTAGTGACCAATGTCTCTAAAATTGTGAGGGCGTGTACGTTGGTTGGACCCAAAAGGATCCGATCCGGATTCCATTCAGACTCCGATCCGTTTTATGAGATGTAGATCGGATCGCGGGGTAAGTCCTCGGAAGTGGACAGGCCCGACGGGTGTCCTCGGGTCCGTTTCTTGCAAAGAGGGGGCTTCACGTACGTAGCCCGTCAGTTACACTTCGTGATTTTTAGCACAAATGATATCACATAATATGTAATAAAACCCACTTGCATGTGTAGTAGTTCAGGGGTTGACCGTCTCGGTCTGAGATGTCTCGACCCGTATGTCTCGACTCGATCCGACTCAGACGATGGGTGAGATATCTGAGTCGTGGGTCTTAATCGGGACGCTTTATTAATTTAATATTTTATTATATATATATTTTATATAAAGAGTCTTTTTTATTTTATTATATTATATATATATAATTTTTTTATTTTAACATTTTACGAGATAGATCAAGACGGAGCGAGACATGACCGACTTGACCCGTCCCAGACCGTGACCGAGACGGACGGGTCGATCAAGATGACAAACCCTGTGTAATACAACAAATATCTACATTGGAGGGATGGGTCAACATATATAAAAGATTATAGGGGCTAGAAACTAATTATTGACGTGATAAATTTATGTCTAACAATCCCCCTAAAAAATATTTCGGTTCTAAGAGATAGTCGAGAACATAGTTTTACGAACTGATCTGGTACTCGGTGAATCACTGGTATCGGATTGTATCAATCAAAGATCGATACGATCGATCTATGCTACGTAACCGATACATTATTTATCTTCTTTTAAATATTATGTATATTTTTTATGTTAAATATGTTTTCATAAATAATTTAGTGCGAAACCTTCCTTCAGAAGATTGATACCTAGGTTTGAAATGTATTAGGCATATTATTTATTTACTTTTTTCATTGTTCTTTAAGATAATAAGTCAAAAAACTCATGACAATTGTGTGATTAGAATCCTTTACTCGACATATACCTAACACACCCACTAACTACTATGTTATAAATAATTTTTATTATATTTTATAGTAATATATATTTATTAAATAACTTTTTATTCATGACACATATCAGTATGATATAGTACGATATCATATCGTATCAGGTCGAACAACTAATTTAGAAAACGGGGCGAAAAAGGTGGGGTGAAACGCGCCGAGCCCCTCCTCCTCCGTCGCAGGGAGCCCTCTCCCTGCGGAATCGCCGGTGGGGGGAGCTCCCGTCGGAAATTCCCCTCCCCTCTCCTGCTCCTCTTCAGGAGGCCATTCTCCTCTCCAGGAGGCCCGTCAGATGAGTCCCTAGGACTTCCCTGTTTTTGTCAGGGGGGTTCCGTACCCCTTCTGAATCCGTCAGGGACATCCCCCCTCGAAACCCCATCTCCTCCCCTACATCCCCCTCCCCGCCCCACCGGCCCTCCCCCCCTCTCTCCTTCACCTTCGCAGGCCCTCCGACCTCCCTCCCCTTCTCCCTCCGCCGGCCATCCGCCTCCCCCCTCCCTCCCCTTCTCCCTCCGCCGGCCATCCGCCTCCCACCTCCCCCCCCCCGTGCGCACCGCCGCCGACTCTCCGCCGTCCCACCTCCACCGGTTCTCTGCCCTCTCACCTCTTCCCCTAGCCCCCGGCCCTCAGCCGCCCCTTCCCCCCCCACCTGTCTGCTTCTCCTCCTGCACCGACAGCCGTCCCATCCCCCTCCCTCCCGTGCCCCCCTACCGGCTCTCCCTTCTCCCGCCCCCCGCCAACGCCGCCCCCTCCGTCTCCCTAGCCGGCGTCGCCCCTCCCCCCGATCTCCCTCTTCCCCGCCCCCGCTCCGTTTTCACTTCTACGCCCCCCTCTCCCCCCCCCCTTCGCTCCCCTCCCCGCTCCGTTTCTCTCCGCCACTGCCCTCCCCACCTCTTTCTTCCCCATCCCCGTGTCATTCTCCCCCCCACCAACTCCGTCCCCTCCCCCCAACCCATTCTCCGTCTATGTTTCTCACCCCTGTTCCCCAGGCCGATTCTCTCTCTTTGGCGTTTGGCTATCTTTCGGAGCATCTGCCGAAGCAAGGATCAGTCCCGCGGCCTCAGTGTCGGTTCCTCACCCTCGATCCCAACAGGACTTGGAGAATCTGCGCATTACCCCCATGCATCCCTCGAGATGCTGGCCTCCCGATTACCCTTGTCATACCGCATTTGATCAGAGCGGTTCGGAAGCCAAGCGCTCCGCGAGGACGAGCCCCGTCACCGATGAAAGCGACTGCCTCTTCCTCGGCATCCCGAAGATTCCACAGCCAAGTCTGGTGTCTGTTATCTCTGTCGTTTTCCTTTTGCTGTCTTTCTCTATGTTGGTCGGTCGTATGTTTGGGCCCGGTTAGGCCGTCGTTGTTCGTCTATGTGTTCTGTGTATTCATGTACTTGATGATCGTTTGTTATGAATGAAATCAGTATGATTATGCTTCCCAAAAAAAAGATATCATATCGTATCATATCGATAAAAAATCGATACGACCGCTACGATCGTACAGACAAACTTTAGTTGAGAAAGACAAAAGATTAACATGCCTTCATCGTTACTTAGACAAAAAAATTAATCAATATAAGTTAACTTCAGTGAGAACTACTATGAAGGATAAAGTATAAAGATTCATAGAGCTTACTCGCTTTAGTCCTTTTTCATCTAGTTGTATACAAAGTATTAATCTCTCCTGTATAAATTATTAAGTAAATAAAATTATATCTATATAAATAGTATCAAAAAATATTTAAACGTGTCAATGGCTCCCCAACACTAAACTCTCTAACATTACACGTGACAAAACATGAAAACCCAAATCAACTTATTTTTAGATCAAACTCAAACCTATGTTCATATGGGATGAATGAATCGTTAATTATAAAAATAATCATCTTATTTTAACAATTATAAAAATATCATCTTTATTTAACCATGGTTACAAATAACCTCGTTACATTAGAATACTCTTAACTAAATGTGGAGAAACACCAAAATACCCCTACTCTATTATTTAACCTTCATTATTTTTTAACCAAATATAGAAAAAGGTCAAAATACCCTAATCTCTCATCAAATCTCTCTTTCTTCGTATATGTATCTTTTTATCTTTACTTCTCTCTCTTCTCTCTTTGACACGCTATGCAGGTGAAAATATCACTTTTTTATCCGGGTATTTCTATCCAAAATTTAATTTTATGGGTCCAATTGCAGCTACTAACCTCAAGAGTAATTTTCACTAATGTTTGTTTAAGAGAATTCTTTATAACAATACTTAAACAAGAATGGTGATTCTGTAATTGTTAAAATAAACAAGTTTTTTTTTGCATTTCTCTTATAAATAAGTATAATAGTATAAATGTAATCTGACACTTTATATTACGTACAGATTGTTTATTAGATTACTTTTCGTGGTTAAATTAATAATTAAAATAATACAATCGAATTATCTGGCAGTCTATCCGACATTAGTATCATTATCGAATTAAGCTACGGATCCTCTTTCCGTAGTATCGGATTCCCCATTAACATGTCCGTTTGTATCTCTACCCCTTCTGCAGGGGTGAGCACAGTTTAATTTAATTTGATTTGAAGATAATTTTTTTCAAATCGAATCAAATCGAATCAAGATTTCAATCTGAATCAAATCAAATCAAACTAGTTTGAAACTAAATCAAACTAAATCGAATTAATTCGATTTGATTCGATTTGATTCGATTTGAATCATATTCATATCCCCTTTTATAAGTTAGATTAGATTCAAACAACATTAGAGAAAGATAGAGTAAAAGAATTTTTACTAAATAAAGTAAATATTAAAAAAATAACATAAAAAATTATAACTTGCAAGAACAAGCTCCGTAATATTTTCACATATAAAATTAAGAACTTCGATTACAGTAAAATAGAATGTGATTTAAAATTTATTTCAAAAAGTCGGAAATCCCGTTAAGATAATAGGAATTAGACTTTTTAAATTGAGATTTATAGTTACATGTATATTTATATTAGTTGGATAAAAATATTCTTAAATTCAAGTTATTCGGTTCAATTTGATTTTGTTCGATTTTTTAAATTTTAAAATCAAATCAAATCAAATTTTTTAATACGATTCGATTTGAATTCAAATCAAATTTTTTTAAATTCCTGACCTAAATCAAATCGAATCAATCAACTGATTCAATTTAATTTTTGAGTTAAACCTGAATAATGTTCACCCTACCCCTGTAACTGCTGCCTCCAAGTGAAGGGCATTTATGTAAATCTAAACATCGCATTAGGGTTTAAACGATCCAAGTCTGCCCTTTATATCTCATCCTCGTGCCGCCACCAGGGCTCTGTTCCTTCGCGGCCTCTCTTCTCTACAGCTCGCTCCCTCGAGCTCCAGGGTCTCGCCTCCTCTCTGCGAAAATGGGTACGTGCTTCCCTCGAAACCCCCACCTCTCCCCTCACATCTCTCCTTCTACCATGGATTCGCTAACGCGGGTAGCGAAAAACCTCACCTTTTGGCAGGTATCTCTCGGGATTCCATGCACAAGAGGCGCGCCACGGGAGGCAAGAAGAAGGCCTGGAGGAAGAAGCGAAAGTGAGGAATTGAAACCCTAGCTAATCCCCTTTCTGTCTGATGTTCTTCCCGTTCTGTGATTCCTCATGCTCGTGTTGAGGGCCTCGTCCTTTTTTTATTTTTTTCATCAATTGTGTTTCTTTTCGACTGTGTTCTACTTGATCCTGCCACTGATCACATATTATTCACGTTTGCAACTGTTTCATTTAAAGATTCTATTTCTTTTTTAATTTGGGTTTTTCTACATTGTCGTATATTGTTTTGATTTGTTTTTAATGGGTACTTCTAGATCTATGGATCTGGATATGATCGCTATTTAGGCTTTTCTACGATGTCGAACGCGTTCTATATTTGTTTTTTTTTCTGGGTATTTTTCTAAATCTATGGATCTGCGAAGGTACGAGCTGGGGCGCCAGCCAGCAAACACGAAGCTTTCGAGCAACAAGACGGTGAGAAGGGTGCGGGTGAGGGGAGGGAACGTGAAGTGGAGGGCGCTGAGGCTGGACACGGGCAACTACTCGTGGGGGAGTGAGGCCGTCACCCGCAAGACCCGTATCCTCGATGTGGTCTACAATGCCTCCAACAACGAGCTCGTACGCACGCAGACGCTTGTCAAGAGCGCGATCGTGCAGGTTGATGCCGCTCCGTTCAAACAATGGTACCTCCAGCACTATGGGGTTGACATTGGGCGCAAGAAGAAGCAGCAACCAGCTGCCGCCGCCGCCAAGAAGGAAGGCGAGGTAGTGTTATTTTTTTTCCGCTTTACAGTTAATATACGCTTTTGGTACCATATCCCTCTTTGATTCTTGCGTTTTTATGCGCGTTATTGTCCATTACTATTGTTTTGACATATCTGCGATCATGTATCTAACACTTGTGTGGTCCACATAACTGGCGAGGGTATCTTTTCGTTTGACTTCATTTGCTTTTGTATTTGTATTTGATGCTATTTCAGCATTGCTTGTAGAATGAACATTTATTATATATCTGCATCTCCTGTATCCATAGGTGGACACAAGGGTTGTACTCTACGTATTTTTTTCACCTTTTTCTGTCTTGTCTCAGTGATTTCAAGGTTGTCATGCACCTCGGACATTTTCCTTCCAGCTTCAAGTGTCTTTTTCTTTTAACATTGATGGGAGATAAGAGATTGGGGGATTTTACTTGCAACAGATGGCACAGAGTTAGAGTCATCTGTAATGCTTGTTTTTTCGAGGGATGATGGGGAACAACTTTGCGTCCTCTCAGAAGACATGCATAACCCTTGGAGGTGTGGTCTTGCCAGCTAGCTGAAGTTGGGAGGATGCGCTTTCATTAACCTTGACTTTGCATTCAATCAGGGTAAACTGAAGTGTAAGTTATTTGGAGGGCAAACTCAAGCCTTGCGAACCTCTGGTGCATTTTGCCCTGCAGGTGGGTGGAGTTGTGCTTGAGAACTTGAGAATTCGAGCGTCAAAGAGCTGGATGATCTGCAGGCCCATCAGGATAGGCGCCTAGTATTTCAAATCTTGCTCGCCAAATACATGCATACATCCCATATTTCAAATATTACTGTCCAAATAAAGTTCCTTGCATCCATGGATAGAAGCTCAGTTTTGTATGAGTGGAATATTGTACCACTTGCTGCACTGTTTGAGTTGTCTATGAAGTACATACAACACATAGGAAACAAGGAGTGTGATTTTTGTTTTGAACGTGTATAGGAAATACATGTTCTGAAAGTCTGATCCTCAAATTAGCCTATTACCTAGTATGTCAAATGGCCTGAGTTTGGACCTGGAGACTAAATTGTTTGGTTATGGAATTTGTAGAAACAATATTTTGGTGCTAACTGTGGCAATGGGTCACTTTTGTTTTTTCTTTACAGTCCTGTTGGATAAATCATACGGATTGTTATGGTCTTGAGGGTTATAGTATTCCCTTGAAAATCATGTTTGTGGTCCCTATACAAAGAAGGGATTGCAAGAAGTTTTGTGAACTGACATAAAAGTAGGACAAGATCTTCAATTTGTATATAAGAAAGAAAATGGGTGAGAACTCAAGGATTGCACAATCAGTTGGTTTCGATGCAATTCCACTGACTCAGAAGAATTGGCCATTGTCAATCCAATTTCTTGCAAGGGGATGGGGAGGGCGTTTGTGCTTGTTCAGACCAATGAAACCTTTAGGAAAAATGGAAAACAGGGACCTGGTTCATTCTTTTGGGGATTGCTTTATGTATTGGGGCTAAGCCCCGCTTCACTTGAAGATTATAGGTTTTGCTTTGTTTTTCATACTCAAAAAGCTTGCTTTTCTTTTCTAATGCAATGTGGCACTCCACCCAAAAAAGTCCATTCCGCTAACTTGTTCCTCAAATTATTACATATTATACAAACATGATGTTGTCTGAGTTGTTATTTTTAAATTGTAAGAAAATTTACATGTTACTGCAGTTAACATTATTAACAGACTAGTCGCCCTGTAAACTAGTCGAGCATAATCTTCCAGTAATATGAAAAACAAATCCAAGTTGTAAAATGATGCCATCACAACAAAAATACCCCTTTGAGCGCCAGTTAAAATATAAATCTGATCGGATAGTACAATGTTGCAAGTTCAGCATTCGGATATTTTCTTCATGGCAGGAGGGCGAGGGGCCTGCAGAAGAGACAAAGAAAAGCAACCATGTTACTAGGAAAATAGAGAAGCGCCAGCAGGGACGCAAGCTAGACTCACACATAGAAGAGCAGTTTGGTGGTGGGAGGTTGTTGGCTGCTATCTCATCCCGGCCCGGGCAGTGTGGACGTGCTGATGGGTGAGTAATTTTCTTGCTTGCTTTTTAAACTACGAGCTTTTCTGATGCTGTCAACTTGTTTTTCATAAGAAGTTAAGACTGACTTGGTCTAGTACTTGACATCATTTGGTAGTGTTCTTGGAGTCTCAACCACTTGAGTAATTTCTCCTGCTCATGTTGCTTGTTGGTTTTTGGAGCTGCTATTTCATTTTTTTTTCTAGTAATTCTGAGGGCAATCTACCTCTCAGACAATGTTTAGTGAGGTGGAGGTTAAAATCCTTCACCGATGCATCAACAATGTTGCTGTCTTTTAATCTTCTTTCTATGTTTTACGATGAGCTTTCCAGCTTTCTCTGTTTCTTGAAGTTGCACTGAAATTTCACATTCTGTTGGTACGCTGACAGCTACATACTGGAGGGGAAAGAGTTGGAATTCTACTTGAAGAAGATCCAGAGGAAGAAAGGGAAGGGAGCTGGTGCTTCTGCTTAAGATCCTTTTACCGCAGGCCTGTTTACTTCACATTTTTATGTATCTTCTCTTTGCTAGGCACAGTTTTGAGGTAATATCCGTTGCCATCTGTGGTTCTGTCGAGCTGCTCGAGTGACATGGCCTTGACCTTTTAGATGTTTTTTTTTTGTAATGCAAGCAGACGCTGTCATTCTTGTTTAAATGTTTGAAGTGCGTTCAATCTAGATTTTGCCTGCCTTGTGCCGTGCCACTGGTGCAGTGGACCCCTCTCTGCTTCACCGGCGCTCGGAGGGTGTGGGTTCGATCCTGCGCCTCCACTCGTCGACAGAGAGAAGGGGAGAGAGAAAGAGAGGGATAATTTATTTTATTTTATTTTTTAGATAATTAAACAGTGGCTTGATTTATACTCTAAATTAAAATGTTTTAAAAATTATTTCAATTTTTTAAAAATAAAAAATATTGGACACCCAAAATGTGTAGTACACTCTGAGCGTGCATCAAGCCTTTCTCCTCTTACTCGTGCACTCTTTGACTTCACTAAAATTTTACATTTATACCCTTGACTTTACCAGAATTTACAAACTTTTCTTGACATATTCAATCGGAGTTAATGTCATTTTTTGACATAAGTATAGTTTCAATCTCTTTGAAGATGTTAGAGATATTTATGATAATATGTAAAATTTACGAGTCTGAAAATATATCATTTTTGGTTAGAAAACGTGCTTCTGACAGCACAACCGGGAGGAGCATCAATCATTTTTCATAACCTGCATTGATGGGGCAGAGCGGCACCTCACCTCGTATGCTCGATCCATGGAAAAGAGGGAGTGCGTTGGTCGGAATGGTCTATCTGACATGTTAACATTTGAAATCAAGAAAAGCTTAATTCTGATCTTTTAGGCAATTTTTTTTCGAGATGATTAGACGATCACCGCTTTTCTAAATTGGGTCTGCAGTTTGCTCTTAGAGTTCATCTAATCAATGATCATTTTAAAAATAAATAAAAATTGGATTTAAATTCTAGCAAATTCTACTCTGGACATGATTAGTCATAGAGGAGGTAGTGATTTCCCTCAATATATAATTTTTTTATAATCTACCATAATTTCAAGCTTGTGAAAACGTTGACTATAAGGTAATTTGTTAACTGTCACTCTTTCCGAATATGTCGACAAAAATATGTCGTAATCCTTTTTCTTATAAAACATGGTATAAACTAAACTCGATACTCTTGCGTCACATTTAATTTAAGAGATTTTTATATGAAAATTATTGTTAGAGGTGAATACGTAAAAAATTATTCTTGAAAATATATTAACAAGCATATCATTATGGTAATTCAAATAATATATAAATGTCATTTAAATATAATTTTTTAATAATTTTTTTACATAAAGAAGTGATATGTCTGTAAATAAAAATAATATTTTTCACAATTTAGATTTACACGGTGATATGTCTCTGCTAATACATTTTTAAGAATAAATTTTTTGTAAATTTTTATTTATCTATAATTTTCATGCAAGAAACCCTTAATTTAAAACTGTGATTCAGTTTTACCCAGTGCCAAGTTGTGCGTCAAGAAAGTGTCAGTGAACTAATCTTCTCATGAATAACTGAATATATGTCATGCCGATAACTGCAGTTGAGAACATGGTAAATTTTATTCTTAGTTTGCATCAGGAAACACAAATCTTGAAACATTTATGAAAGAATTTAAAGACAGGGTATGCATAAAAAACTTATAATACAAACAATAACTCTTGCACTTAAACTAAGATTTTGATTCTAATTATCATACTTTTTAATTTCGTATAATAACTTAATCCCTACAAAGGTTATCATATGACACATGACGAAGGGCATCTCTTATTCTCATTTTAAATTCACACACAACATAAAATTCTTTTAGGTAGAATCAATAGATTCTCTCCTACTATTAGCCTTTTTTTTTAACTTCATATTCTCAGACGAGCTCTTAAGAAATGGACACAATGGTTATCAACATCTATATATTAACGTTGGGTTAGAATCAGGGTTTGACAATCTGATCGTACCGGTATTGTAATGATATGGTATGATACGACACTGTATCATATTATACCATAATATGTCAACTACATAATACATATTTATTATAGTAAATTATATGTTAAAATCAATGATAAGTTAATTAATTAAGGAGTGACGTATATTAACGTGAGATTAAGAGTTTGAATCTCACAATCGACATTATATTTTGACCCTTTCTTTAAAGAAAAAATTAAGAAAAACATACGCTCCTGCTACGATTCGAACCCGATCCAATCGGGAGAAAACAACGTCCCTAACCAATTTAACCATTAAAATTTATTGAATATAAAATATTAAAACAAATATAAATATCATACCAATTACATATCACGCGCCAACCGTACCGACCTACAACTAGTACGGTCCCGTACATGTGATACGCAATGTATCGAACCGGTATTGCAAACTTTGGTTACAACTTCAACAAACCCGACCCGAAAAATCAGAATTGGGAATCGAGGCCAATCTGTGAAATGAAGTTGAGAGGAGGGAAAAAAAGGGCAGGTGTTTAGTGAGACACTTCTAATTAATCAATCTCTCTCAATCGCGATTCCAATATCTCACAAGCCAAACAAGCAAGAGCTATCAAAAAAAAAATGTGGGGCAGCTTTGAGAATAATATACACACACACACCAAGGTTTCTCAATATTTTTCCCTTCCAATAAAACTACATCTTCCTTAGATTGTCTAACCTAGCCTGTAGCTCGCTATCTATTCCACTGTCTTCGCTTGCAGCTTCGGGCTGGGCGACCTTGCTGGGAGCTGCGGGTGCAGCAACTGCAGATGATGGTGCCTTGACAAGCTTCAAATCATCACAGAAACAGTGGAGATCAGTATCTTATGCCAAGAAAAGTGTAGTGATAACCTCACGAGAGAGATCATGAGATCTACCTGTTCGTTGATGTCGATACCAATCTCATCGAGGACTTGATTCACGAGTTCTTCTGTTTCTGCCTCCTCTTCGTCTCCTTCCAAGGCATCATCGATGGCGTCTCCCATGACCTCGGTCACCATTTCCATTTTCTCATTCTGTCTCTCGAATTCTTGCATTATCTTCTGCAGTGAAGGTAGGTTCATCTGTCTGTTCATCTGCCCCATTGCCTTGGTGACACCTTTCATGGCCTCTCCCATCGCTTGTGTTGACTTCAGTGTCTGAGATGTATAATGATTTCATTTGTCTTATCAGAAAAAATAGTGCATAAATGAGCAACCAAAAATTAGAAAACTTGCACTTCGTTGAAGTAAGAAAAAAAAAAGGAAATCGTTGAAGTTAAGAAAAAAAAGGAAAAAAACAAAGGAGTTTTAGGCAACTAGACAAATGCAGACTCCCAGATTCCAGTATGAAGCTGATGCCACATGACACCCGACAGATAAGGCAGAAGAAGTTTGCTCCTATACGGAGGGGAGCTGTTGTCACCACTGACAAGACAAATGCAGACTCCCAGATTCCAGTATGAAGCTAATGTCGCTTGACAGGGGTCAGAAAAGGCAGAGGAAGTTTATTCCTATACGGAGGGGAGCCGTTGTCAGCACTGTTATATTAGATTCAGCTGCAAAAACCACTTTGGGACCTTTTTCTACCCCTTTTTGCATCAAAAGCAACAAAGTATGAACTCTTTTACCAATAAAATAAAGAAATCCATCCACAATGAAAGCAACAAGAAAGTTGCACACAGCCGCGGTACTAATTGAAAATTTTGCTTAAATCACATCTTTGATCTTATAGGCTGGAGCTGAATCAGCCACAAGCAGACCTGCTAAAGGTCGAGGCAGCTGAATAATCTGTAGTCCATCAGACTAATAACCGCCTTTTGTTCCTTCCTGACTAAAATTAATATTCCTTTTAAGCTGTCCACAACAGGAGCTAAGTAATCTAATCAATGATAAGATATTCAGAAAATAATGAACAGAAAGGAAAGTTGGACGTCAATGGGTATTACCAGGACAACTCCAAATTGGCATTACCGTAATCCAACATGAGTTAAGTAAAAAGAAAACTGTCTACCCAGCGATCGGATCTGCATATAATGTGATACCTATCACATTGATCACTCAATGCTATCATATTTACATGGTAGTCTGGGCTCTTCACCTATAACACTTCAGAGAGTCTTATGTATGTAAAAAACACCTTGTAATTTTCTATGCAAAGAACCCCTCAAAGGATCATTGTCATGTAATGCTATTGCCCTTACTGTCAGTCAACTTTCTAGTCAATTAGATGCCACATCAAAGGAATTTTTGTACGAAATGTAATCCTCAGGGAGGGGTGGGGGGATATATATACTTTAATGTCAAGGCTCTTACACATGCGATTCTTTTCTTTCGAAAGAAAGTGGATTGTGCCACTAAGTTTATCAGATAAACAGAGGGGGTACAATCAGTAGAGGAGAGGTTCCTCTACCTCATGAACTTACAAAGCCCAATCACCCAACAATTAAAACAGGTTCATCTCCCTTGTCCAATTATCAATCGGCATATATAAGAAATCTACACCAGGAATAAAGAGAGGAAACTGTTTCGAGATGAACTTAGAGAAGCTTACCTGAATTCTAAGTGATACTCCCTGGAGCTGAGATTTTAGAGCATAGAACTTTGTGATCTGATGTCGTGTTCGAATGAGGTCCTTTGCCATTACTTTAACAGCACCCTATAACATGTAAGCTATAAAATCAATGCTATTACCTTCCAAATTGCACATACTCTACATAGTTATTACAAGGCAGAGCAACAAAACAGTAGTAGACAAAGCTGAATTGGCTGAATTTAATCAGCTCAGTGCAAAGGATTCATACAACCATGCTTACACTATCTGAGAATGCATGAGCGTGCAACTTCTGTAGCCCATAACACAAACAAAGAACTGAAAATTGAATTCTCTTCAGTAAGATGAATCAATCTCACTAAGTCAGCATGTTAGGAAGAAAAGTTCTACTGCAAGACAAAGACAATGTTCAAAACCATAAATAAAAGGATTATATGCCTAAGAAGATATATGTTGGGCCAGGGTTGGACAATCCGACTTCTCTTATTGGTGCCATGGGAATTTCCCCACACCATCAACACTTGTTCATGCTCCTGCAGATGTCGGACCCGCTAGTGGAATATAGACCAATCATGTATGGAGTGAGAAGTCCCCTGGTTGAACAGATCGAATCAACAGGTTTCATGCGCGATTGGGGGCCTAAGGGCCTAACATGACCCGCATCGGACTTGGTGGGGACTGGGGAGCACCCATGTACTATCTGCCCTTAATGGAATCAAGTGTGTAGCTGAAAAGTTCATTTGTAAACCATCAACAAAGTGCCTTAAACCTTGAGAGGGCTAGAGGTTTTTCAATAAATGGCATCTGATTAAGTCTCATCATAGTCCAAACAAGAAGTTAACTAAGACAGACTGAATACTCGGGACAGGCCACCATGAACCTATACTGTGACGGGGAAGTAGCATTGTGTGTGCCCAAGCTCAAATCATGCCCCACAACGCTCTACCAAACTTTATAAGAGAACAATCTTGCTTTATCTAGGATTTCCAGTTCACAAGCACCAGAGTAACCAACTATTTCCTTAGTTTAAACAAATTAAACTTATTTTGCTCACACCCTTACCAATTAAAACTTACGAAGAGAGGCATTCAGGCAAACGAATTAGGCGCATACCATTTGCCCTTGTTTCGCGGTCTTCTTGATCTCGGCTATGAGCTTCTTCTCTTGTGCCTGTAGACCCTGCCTTTCCCTCTCGATCTCCCTTATGGACTTGTCCAGCATCCGCTTGTTCTCCCGCAGGAGCTCTGCACCCTCAACAAAAAGCACCCAACAATAAGATTTTTTTTATGAATCGTGGCAGTTGCGGTCCTTTCACATAGAAGTCACCGCATCAACATGCATCAGAAAAGGTAAATAAGAAAAATAATTAAAAAAAAACGACGACGCCCAACAGAAATCCCCACTACCCTCTGCAATGAAAAAAACGACATTTGAATTTGAGATCAGGCCAAGCAACTACCGCCCCGTCGGTTTGTGATCGGACGGAATTTATTCGATTTAAAATCGAAATCGCAACAAAGGCCAGTACAAACACATCGAGAGGTCGGAAAACAAGAGAGACCACGATACCTGCGGGGGTTTTCTTCTTGCCGAACAGGAAACTCATTGCAGCAGAAATTGCTCAGAGAGGAGGAGGAAGAGGAGAAATTGCGGACGAAGAGCTCGCGATCGATCAAAAATGTTACTCTTCCGGTGATCAATTAGGATTCCTTGCTCGACGATTTCAAGGGAGAAAGAGAGAGGACCGTGGAAGAGGAGGAAGGATCGAAGGGGAAAGGGGAAGGAGGCGCGGAGGAAGGTGGCGTCGATCCAAAGCATCGGAGAACTTCTCGTCCGAATATATTTCCGCGTCCTGCTTCGCGCGGGTGGGTGCGTGCGTGCGCACGCGGGGTTTGTTTGCATTCATATCTCTCTCAAAAATAAATTTATGTAAAAATTATATTATATTTTTATTTACATGTATATCCCTCTTACGTCAATTTAATATGTGTATACACTTTTTAGTAAACTTCTTTTAGAAAATTTACAAAACTATTATGTCAACTTCTTCATCACTTAATTAAGATATTTGAGTGATATTTTAATCATAATGTATTGTACTTTGTCGTATCACGATGGATATTACACGAATTGAATCGTGTCAATCAAAAATTAATATTATGATCCGTTGATATCTCCATCTCCTGGATCTAATATCACCAGTTTTAAGAAAAATATTAATTTTAAATATCAATTATTTTTATGATAAAATCTAAATATCTCATGTGTGGACACGGTACCATACCATGTCGTACTTAGACCGAAGCATCGGCACAAGCGAACCTTAATCTTAACATTAAAATGATAATTAGGGTACTTAATTCACATAAAAAGGGTACACTTATAAATACAAATGTAAGATAAGTTTTCATACAAATTTAATTTAACATATATATATATATATATGCAAAGAAAATTCTAAAACGACTTCTCTCTCCTGCCATCGTCTATTCGTACGTGAATGAATCGACGTTCAACGCACCATTCCTAGTTATGAGTACGGCGTGTTGAATGTTAGGAATCTTTTCACATGAATGGGATTCCAGGGATATGTAAATTAATTTATATTTTAATACTATTTTTAACAATCTTATTATCTTCATATAATGCTAAAATTAATACTCTTGTGGTTAATAGATAATATTCTTTTTTTCATCCATAAAATTAATGCTTGTGGATGAAAATATCCTTATGAAAAATGTTGTTTTTAAATTGATGAATCGTAAACATCAAATAAATGGTGAAAATATAATAAATGCATTAAGAAAGCAATAATCTATCTCCTTATTTTCCACATTTTTCATGTAGCTCATCTTTGATTTGTTTATATACATGCAGGAGGCTGCTTCTGGAATAAATGCTGAGCAGATGACCACTTCATTAAGTTATACTTGTCTTTGTAAAATATTATTTTGCATCAAGGTTCTCAACCAGGATTGGCTCCTGCAAAGCAGGTGATTAGTGATTAGATGTCATGGTCATCTGGGCTGTTCTGTGGTCTTCAAATGCCATGGGAGCCAGTTGGCACCCCCTTGAGCTTCACATTCAACTCCATGGCCATCAAATATTAAAACCTTTGGTGGCAATTGACATGGAAACATTTTAGCATCATGTGATTATGATGGGTAAAAGATTAAAATTATTGGGACTTATGATCTACCAATGTTGTCTTCTATTTAGGAATCAATTTAGTTATTCAAAACCATCAAACTATCATTCCCCCTAAATTTTTATCTGGCAATTGAATAAAGTGACAAGAAGAATATTTGGTCCAACATAATTTATTTTATATTTTACCATTTTTCTTAGTCATATAGAAACATTTTCGATATTTTGACATGAGTTTGAATTGTTGCACACCCAGATCGTTTACACACCTGCCGTGTGCACCAAGTTTTCTATGTTTTTAAGTTAAGAAATTTTTGCATAAAAATTATTGTTAGAGATGAATTTATAAAAAATATTTTTAAAAATATATTAGCAAGTATATTATTATGTTAATTTAAATAATACATAAATACTATTTAAACATGATTTTTTATAAATTTTTGACAAAAAGGAGTGATATGACTTATAAAGAAAAATGATATTTTTTGCATAATTCAGATTTACACGAGAATAGTCCAGAAACTTTAGTTTTAGATAAATACTATAACCTGAGTACACAATTTTCGTTTTAACAATCATCTTTCCGTATGTTTCATGAGTCCTAAGACTTTATTCCATGCAGTTTTATTCCTAGAAACGATATGTTTCAGCCATGTTATCTTAATCACACAATACACAACTATGAGAAGGGAATCCTGGAGAAGCCATGTACGTCGGCATCAAAATTTTTTGCACTACCATAAGTCGAAATAATAAAAAATAAAGAATTTTTTATGTATATATTTTCATAAAATTTAATTTTATCAAATATATCTCTCATCTGAACATATTATCATGAATATATTTGAAATATAAGTAATATCACGATTACGTCGTCGTCGTAACTCTAGTGTGTTTAATCCGAATTAAGTGTGAGTTAAAAAGTAAAATTTCTGTATATATATCCTTATAAAATTTTAATTTATCAAATATACCCCTACAAAATTCTCCTCCCGTCGACGATATTAAATTAAAAGGTATAATCGAAACATTTTTATCTAAACAAAAGATATTTACGATAATAAGTTCAGACGAGAGAGATATTTGAAAAAACTAAATTTACGAGAGTATATATGTAAAAATCTCAAAAATAAATCACAGCCTTCCACAAGAAAGGTTTCCAACACTTCAAGTAATCGTATAGTAGAACTTTGTCACATTCTTACTAGTCAAACATATATAAATGGCCTTTCGTCTCAAAAGATGTGTTTTGAGCAGGGTTTACCGTCCCGCCCCGACCCGCACGACCCGACCTGACCCAGGCAGGCGCCGGGTCTTACGGACTGTGGGTCGTGGCCAGGATGCACTGGATCGCATGGTCCCGTGCGTCCCGCAGCGGACCGGAGCGGGTCGAGGCGTGGTACGTGCGGGATGGCGCGAACGTGCCGGGCCACCCATTTAGCGGGCCGGGGTGTTGGCGTCTGTGGCATCCGCAGCGGGCTGAAGGCGGTGGCCGGTGGGTGTGGGCATGCAGAGCGGCGGCGGACGGCGGCGACGACCGGCGATCAGAGGTAGGTGCCCTAATTTTTTTTTTTTGAATTAAGTGGGGAGGGAGAGGGGGCTGGATCTGGCCGGAGGGGGGCGTCCACCGCCTGTGGGGGGGCGGGGAGGGAGGTGGGGGGGATGGGGGGCGTCTGCACGATGGCCGCCGCCGGTGGGGGGGCGGGGAGGGAGGTGGGGGGGCTGGATCGCCCCTGCCACCGGGGGTGGGGGGGGTGGGGGAGGTGGGGGGGCGGGGAGGAGGGTGAGGGGTGGAGGGGGGGGGGGGGGGCGATGGGGAGCTCGGCCATGCCCGGTGAGGGTGGGGGTGGAGGGGGGGCAATATATTTTTTATTTTATTCTTAATCTAAAAAATGCAGAAAAAATTTTATTAGATTATTTAATATTATTTTTAATATATTATTTAATTCATGTTATATAAATAATATAATTTATGTTTAATTTATGTTGTAGAAATATCATTTTTATGATGTATTATTTAATTCATTTTGTAGAAATAATATAAATAATATTTAATTCATGTTGTAGAAATAAATTTATTTTTTGATGTGTTATTTAAATCATGTTTAAATATTAGATTTAATTGAGATGTATTAAATTTTAAATTTAGTCTTGCATGTTGTAGAAATATTGATATTAATATCATTATTAGTTGTAGATGTAAAATATTTTTAAATGCATAATGTATATTAGTTAATTTAATTGCATAATGTAATTTAAGTAGACATATTTTTAATGTAAATATATTTTTAGTGTTGAATATTTTATAAATAATTTTAAAGTTAATTTATATGTATAATGTAAATTACTTAGAGATGTTTATAATTTATATGTATAATATAATTTAATTAGAGATGTAATTTTAAATATATAATTAGTGATAACTAATTTTAAAGTTAATGTATATGCATTAATTATAAATATTAACGTTATATGTATGTTTTAGAAATAATGATATTATTTAGAACTAAATTATATTAAGATGTATGAAATATTGAATTTAGTCTTGCATGGTAGGTAAATAATGAAATTATTTTCATTGTTAGTTGTAGATGGGAAATAATATATTTTTTTAATCTGTATTTCTTAATTTTAGGAGATAGCACTCTATGGCTCCTAAGGAACGAACAAATGATATTGGGTGGTCACACGGAGTTTTGTTGGATGGCAACCGTAGGTGTTGGTGTTGTAACTATTGTAAAATAGAACACCGGGGAGGAGGGGTGTCTCGGTTGAAGAAACATTTGGCAGGAGGAGCCGGGGCAGGATACTCTGAAGTTGCTGGGTGTACCCATGTGCCTAGAGATGTGAAACTTGCAATGGCTAGGCACCTGCGGGAGAAGAGAGCTGAGATGCAAGAAAAGGAAAAAAAGAAGAAAATGGATCAAGCGACAGTGAGCGGAATAGCAAGCGGCAGCAACGAGGAGGAATGTGCATGGACACCCAGTGACGAAGACGAACAAGCACGTGCTGAGCAGGCTAATGTGTATGTCACTGTGAACGATCCATACGAAGCCGAGTTTCGTGAGGCAGTACGTCAGAGCAGGGAAGAGTCAAGACATCCCGAGGAGACGAGAGTCCGTAGTCGCGAGGCGGCAATGACCGGGGCATCAGGGAGTGGTGGTTCATCTACGACTCGACAACCACGAGGCATAAGGAGTTTATTGACTGGTGACTCGGGGACACAAAGAAAAAGGACACAATCGATCAACATTGAAGATGTGGAGCCCGGTGCAATATCCCGAGAGCATGGCAAGCAAACGAGGATGGGCGATGCATATGGCCAGAAGAGACCTAAATGGAAACTTGGTCAGGCTGTTGCAAAATGGTGGCACCACGCGGGTCTGCCTTTCAATGCAGCCAATAGCCCTTACTACAAGCCAATGTTTCAGGAAGCACATGTCCTTGGGCTACACGTGCAGCCACCTACAGCGAGAGAATTGGCTGGCGTATATCTTGATGAACAAGTTGATGAGATCAAGAGTTACATTAACTCATTCAAGCAGAAATGGATAAAGTACGGAGTCACACTGATGTGTGATGGATGGTCATGTACCACAAAATCTAGCCTGATCAACTTCCTTATTTATTGTGACAGACATGCAGCAGGTAAGCCGCCCCCTGCTCCACAGAAGAAAAAAATCATCATGGACCACATTATTCACCAGCAAGAAGGACAAGGGACCACCATTAAATCCGATAGATATTGCAGACATGGAGATATTAAATCCCAATGCAGATGACGACACTCCCGAGCCCTCTGTTGAGCCCCGCATCAGTGGGAGTCATGACTCCGATGATGATAGTACACCGACAGGGTCTTCATCCCATGGAGGTGGCGGTGGTGAAGGTGGTCAACGGAGTCGTGGTAAGGATACTAGTGCTGGTGGCAGAGAGTATAACAGTGGTCATAGTAGAGGTCGTGGGGGCCGTCAACATGCGGCATGGACAAAGAAGCAGCACTTCACACATGCCACGCAAGATGAGGACCACGGTGCTCCACCGGCAGGGACGAGACGGGTAGCTGATCATTGGGATCCCTACTATGGAAGTTCGGTTGCAGACAGTACCAGCTATCAAGGCATGTTGTCTGATTTTGAGAGCATGAGCACACATGACTCCCAGGGATCTGGAAGCTCGTATGGACGGTCATGGCCGCAGCAGCCGATGTATCATGGCGACTCAGATAACAGTAGTTCATTTTTCCCATCGTATCCATATCCTTACGCCGCAGCTGCGCCAGTAGAGGTCGTGTACGCACAAGGTTCGCAGCAGTATGAATACTACATACGCATGTACTGGGAGAACTATTCAGGTTCAATGCGCTATGAAGACTATCTGTCCTATCTGCGTACCACGTTTAATGTCAAATTGTTTGGAGATGGGCACTGGCCCAGTTTGAGTCCATACTCTTAATTAGTATGTATCATTTGGTTATATTTATAACTAACTAATAATTAATTGTAGATTTCTTCATATATAGAGTTCTGTACTTATCATTGAAATCACTAATGTAAACTTTTACATCATTTGCAGGTCATCATGGACGGACGGCGTCACCCTGCGTGGGAGCATGGATACTCTGTTGAGGGTGATGGACATGTGCACTGTAGATACTGCGAACATCGCGCCATCGGCATACACAGGTTTGCGGAGCACCTTGCGGGAGTGGGACGCGATGTTCGTGCATGCGATCGAGTTCCGGGAGATATCCGACATTCCTTTCGGACACAGTTACAAGATAGATACGGTTCTCGTAGCACACCCATGACATCTTCTTCTACGTCCCGGGTACCTCCACCACGAGCACAGGGTGGAGCAGGATCTTCCTCCACGTCCAGAGTTCGAGCAGCACCATCACCAGCACCAGCACCAGTCGCACATGATAGAATTGAAGCTATAGATGTAGTGCGGACTTTTTTACAGATTTTAATGTACCCTCCACCGCAGCACACGACCCATCATTTGTGCAGATGGTTACATATTTTCAGTCCCACCCACATGTACCTCCACCCAGTAGGATAGAGTTAGATTATACGGGTGATCAGTCTCATGTATCTGATGATGAGTTTTGGGATTCGGACTTCACAGATGAGGAGGATGAGTGAGTTTTAGGATTCGGGCTTCACAGATGACAAGGATTAGTGAGTTTTTGTATTTTATACTTCATGAATGAATGTCATTATTATGTCACTGTTTACTTTTACATATTTAGTAATTGAAATAAATTTTTATGTATTATATATAATAGAATGTTTAATTAAGCGGTGTAATATGTAATTTTTATATAATTAATTATGTGTAATTTAGTATGGATCTATTATCATAAAAAAAACTCTACATTCTAATATTTTTAAATATATATAACATTTAATCTTTCAAAAAAAATTATTAAAAATTTAAAAAAAATTAAAAAAGCACGCACCGAGAGCCCGAGGGAGTGGACCGGGTCGCTGTGCGACCTGGCCGACCCGACCCGTCCCGCGCCGTGACCGGGTCGACCGGGTCGGCCGAGTCGGCAAACCTTGGTTTTGAGGCCCTTGACTCGTATCTAGAACTTAGTAATCTAGAGACTCAGAACGGGGAAGCAAAACTTTGTGCAATAAGAAAAATATCAGGCCTCTTTGAGGAAATATGAGAAAATTGAGGTACATGTGAGCCATATTGATGCCATTTTTTTTTTGTCTAATCCATGCTATAAATTAAAGATGGTAACACCACCTGGGTACGTGGTTAAATAATACCCTATACTGTTTCTATGCTATTCAGAAATATGCATCTAGGTGCCTCCCTCTCGTGAGAGAGGTCATGCATTCCCCTGCAGTTGCATGGGAAGAGTAATTTGACTCATGGATTTATTATAGAGGCCTATGCCCCGAGTGTCCCATGGAGGATATTGTTAGCCTTGTGGTGGGGACCTCCAAATCTGGAATAGACATCTATGAAGGTGGGGAAAAAAATTGTGACTGTGCATAAAATCCCTCTATTTAACTAAAAAAAGGGGGGGATTTTTTGCAAGAAAAAATATTGTTAGAGGTAAATTTATAAAAAAAATTATCTCTGGAAATGTGTTAGTAGTTATATCGTTGAGTTAATTAAAATAGTATATAAATACTATTTAAACATGATTTTTTTATAATTTTTTAACAAAAAAGTAATATGATTGTAAATAAATATGATATTTTTACATAATTTAAATTTACACAGTGATGTCTGCTAATAAATTTGTTAAAATAATTTTTTTATAAATTTTTATATAAAAACCTTAAAAAAAATATAACGAGTGTTTGGATTTGAACTCTCCTACGTTAGGAAGGACTTGTAAATATTTTGCCAACTTAAACCCTTTTCTGAAAAAAAAAGGGAAAGGAAATGTGCATCTAGGTGACAACTATTTTTTACAGGAAAACTTGGGGATTCTTTGCAGCCAACTCTGCCCCGGTACCATTCTTCCACGAGGCAGCTGCATTCCTGCCCAAACTCCATGGATTTTCCAAGCTATTGTTCTAGATAGAAGGCTGAACGAGGAAATCCCATGCCGGGTGTGGGATTGAAATGTTGGGATGGGTTTACACTGCTTTTCTTTGTTGAAGGGGACTTCACCAAACACTGACAAGGAACAAATATAATTAATTAATAAAATTGAAGAGAGTATATCCCGTATGGCGTTTACATCGACACGCTAAAATCTAGTTAGTTTTGAACAGCCTAGGTTTGATCTCCTGCACATAATAGTTTGAAATCATCTCTCTCTCTCTCTCTCTCTCAATTCACTCTCCTCGAAGAATCAATTTCTACGGGCCATGATAAAGTTTATTAGATTAGATCATCGAACTCAAAATTTTAAGGTGTCGAGTAAAGATGTCACCATAATTATAATCACATTATATTTTAACCCGTTTTTAACACGAGACTATTCTCTAACACATCTATCCACGTGCAAGTCAATTTTAAACTCTGTTACGTGAATTATGATAAACACGGGATACACGATCCAGATCATAACTATAGACTCTAATACCATAATAAAATTTATTAAATTAGACCATCTAACTCAAAATTTTAAGATGTTAAATGGAGAAGATACTATAATTATAATTACATTATATTTTAACCCGTTTTCAATACGAGACTATTCTCTAACAATACGTCCGTACCCCTTCACTTAATCACAATATAAGGTTCCAAACTTTAGTCAGATACTAAAATTATTCTGATCTTAACCACTTAATCGCAGGTTGACAAACTCTATATAGACAGTAGACTTGGCAATTATCAGTTTAAAATTCGAACCGAATTCGAATTCGTTTAATCGGATAATTATCCGAATAAAATATATGACGGATAATTATCCGAATAAAATATATGACGGATAATTTAATCGGTTATCGGATATCCTATTATTAATTAGATACGAATTCAAATATTGAGATATCCGTGTCGAATATTATCCGACCGAACACGAACCCTTAGATAAAAATCTAACAATATACATATTCTATATATAATTAACTTAAATCTTAATATATTATTTGATTATTCTTTTTTATCTTTTTAATCTCAAAATATAATTTAAAAATAAAAAATCCACTTACACCCACTTAGTAAGTTATCTCCTATTACACCCACTTTGTAAATTATCTCCTATTTTTAAGATGAAATCTAATCTTTTGATAACATCTCTCAAAATAAAAAAAAAATTCACTCTTTTTTTATTTTTTTAAAAATAATATATGATACTCTCACACGGCTAACACAGCTCACCCCTAAATAAACCTAATAATTATCCATTTAAAATTCAAATCGAATTCAAATTTATATTTATCCAATCGTTATCCGACGAATAATTCGATTACTAATCAGATAATTCGATTATTAATCGAATACGAATTCGGATATCACACTATCCGCTCCGTAGCCCACCGTTTACAGGTCTAATAGACGGTAAGGCAACTCAATCCTCCTAACAACTACAAGAGGAAACTCCAACATTACAAGAGGAAATCTCGTCTACTTGTCTATAATCCTGCCGGTCTGCAAGTTTAGGTGATGTGTTAATCTTCTCACCGTCCATGTATGCCGTGCACATAAAATTTCTTGATAACACTCCACGAATCTTTGAGACCAAATGCACCATTCTTGAAAACAATGGGTAGCCTTACAACAAGGGTTAAACTGTTTCTATCACCACAGAAGTGCTGCTTCCCATGAATCTGTTGAATCATCACCGATGAAAAAAGGTAACACATGCCATACACAAGTACACAACAGTGTGCGTAACCTTCAGAAGGCGAGGTTTGGGTTTCCAACCAGTTTCTTAAAATTACGGGTTTTGAAGGAACAAGCGTTAGAAGCCAATCTACCTGTGGACTTTGTATTCTTTTCTCGTGACCACCAATCCAAGCAACAACACTTGAAATGTGTCTTCAACTGATGATTTGTTTGGGAATACACTGGTACAAAGTTCAATAGATAAATTTGAAAATTATGAAATGCAGGATGACATCTTCCAGTGTGTTGCTAAGCGCTGTTCTAGTTACTCCTCTGGACGATGCCATTCTCGATCAAATATTCTACAAACTCATCAATCAGATAAGGCCAGGCACCCTCCGCATCATAGTTGGACATTGCAGGGTCAACAGTCTGCAGAGAACAAGAAAAATTAAAAATGATATCAATCAAACATATGGTGGAATGTAGCCTCAGTGCCCAAAAAATTGAGTACTTTGAATGTTTGATGTAATGAGAGGAAATAAATTTTGGCATCTCAGAAAAGCCAAACAAGGTGTATCTAAAAGGATTACCTTTGAACCAAATCTTCAACAAACAGTATATGCCATGGGATACTTAAAAAGTTTGGGAAGGTGGCAAGGCCACATTTCCTTGGACTAGGAAGAAACAGGCGACACTCTTCTATCAAGATGATAGAGGATGAACAAAAAAAACAAAAGACAAACAAAAGAGACCCCAGAAAGATTCCCACAAGAAGTTACAACATGAGCTCCTTCCAAGTCTTCAAACCCCCCATTAGATTAGTGATATTACCCAACAAATCTCACGCATCGCTGTTAACCCCCATTTAATTTATAAACAAGAATCTACAGAAATCTAACATGTGCTATTACGTGACAAATAATATGGCATCTAACTTCCGAATGAAAACTCTCTTCCCTATTACTAATGGAGAAATACAACATACCATACCTTAGAAGGAATCTTTACAATTATACCCCTGTAAAGTCTGTACTTGCACATATCAACCCTACTTTTACCATATTGCCACATATATCCCTGATATATCCCATATTCTTACGGTTATACTCTCGCCATAACCCCGGTTTGTTTAACTGAAGTGAAGTGTGAGTTAAGAGAGAGAATGACTAACCTACCCTCGGGTTAGCAGTCTCTCTCTCTATGTGTGCGCATATGCATGTGCGTGCCAAGGGAGGTGCCGGAGGTTGGGGGGGCTGCTCCCCGGAGGTGGAGGGGGGCCGGGAGGGAGGGGTGGGGGAGAGGGCTGCGAGTGCCGGAGGGGGGGAGGGGGGCCGGGAAGGGGGGGGGGCTGCTGGCCAGAGGTGGAGAGGGGGGGCGGGAGGAGAGGGGTGCTCGCCGGAGGTGGAGAGGGGGGCCTGGCTGCTCACCGGAGGCGGAGAGGGGTGGGAGTTGGGGGGGGGGGGCTGCGAGCACCAGAAGGGGAGAGGGCGGCCGGGAGGTTTCCTTTCTTTTTTTTTGGGGGGGGGGGGGGGGGGTGCTGCTCGCCAGAGGGGGAGGGGCTGCCACTGCTCTCCTCCCTCCCACTGGCGCTTTCCACCCGCGTTGTCATCCCGCTGACAAGCACGCCGCCCTCCAGCTCAAGAAGACGCTGGGCGACCCCTACACCATCATCACCTGGATCGCTGCCACCAACTGCTGCAGCGACTGGTCCGGCACAAACTGTGACCCCCACACCGGTCACGTCACCAAAATCGACATCTCCGGCTCCGAGGCCAAAATCGACATCTCCGGCTCCGAGGCCGCCAGGCCTCTGCCTCACATAGTCGGAGACGTCCCCTACCTTGACACTCTCGTCCCCAAGAACCCCAACGTCACCGGCCCCCTTCCCCCCAGAGATCTCCGGGCTGACCAACCTCAAGATGCTGTGGATAGACTGGAACAGCCTAACGGGTCCCGTCGGGGCCTCCCTCGACCAACTGTTCGCCAAGGGTATTTTTGGTATTTCATATATATAAATGGTTTGCGTGGCATATTCCTTGGAATATTTGCCTTCCACTGACGGCCTGGAACTGAAGGGGTATAACCGCAACAACACTAGGTAAATGAAGGGTATACATGTGAATATGCAAAAGGTAGGGGGATATATGCAAATACGGACTTTTACAGGGTATAGTTGTAAAAATCCCATTTTAAAAAGTGTGTTATATGACGCTTGTCAGGAGCCATCCAATGTGATATGATGGAAGCAGCACATCTCAAGAACACAAAGGATCACTCTTACTAGTGCTGTATATTTAATGATGAAATATATCTACCCAAAGTACCATACTGAATCCCATGCCCCCTCACAACCCCCCAAAGTCAACCGGGCATGGAATCAGGCACGAAATTCGTACACCTTTTGCAATGGTTACCATCACATATCCAATATACCATTCTTATATTTCAGTCAACAGAAAATGCTCTATTAAGGACCTCTTATAGAGGCAACATGGCAATACAACCAAGGGTCTTGATTCCCATGTAAAGATGGCTAAACATTTACGCAGTTCCATAACTCTAGATAATTTTTTTTGACAATAATCAGGAGAAACTGCCTCACGACATGCAGGAACATTTTAATTTTCTCCAGGTTATGAAAAGCACAATCTTGTTTACAATCAAAGGTCAAACACAAGTAGATCACATGTGAATGTATTCATCATTCTTCTCCCAGGAATTCATGCGGAAAAAGATACTGCTTGAGAATCAGATAATCAAGAGACAATTGTGATACCATACCTTCGCAAATTCCAATAGCTGAGACCATGTGTCCCTTGAGATTGCTTTGTTATGCCTCACCTAAATTCAGAACATTTATTCAACATGACGACACAGATTAGAGCTACAGTTTTTCCATGCGTCAGGTTCCAGAAGAATAAACAACTGCTACCACATAAGTGCAAAGCTAAATCTGAATGTTCTCCATCCAAAGTACAAGATCAGATGATAGTGCTTGAACACAAAACTATACGTCTGACATAGACATATGAGTATTAAAAAGATGAGGTAGCATCTCCTTACCTGTAAGAATTGGCACCAATGGTCAACTAAAGGCCAGTGCTTTTCAGCAAACAGTAACTGCCACATGCCGATAGCTGTGTCCAGTGCCAAAGATTTTTGACCCTGGTTTCACATAATGTAGTTAGTGAAGTTTGCATGGTGAAAGTTTGAAAGAAAAATTTGTCAACCACTTCTGTTGTCTTCAATATTAATGATCAAAATTGTGCTGACACAAATATACTGGAAACGAAAGAAATGTTTAATTTGGTTACATGCAGCATGGCTAAGTCAAGAAGAAAAAATGTCAAGCATAGCAACAACTTGCATTTCAACTGTAGATAGCAGAAATTGAAAAATACAAGCACATGACACATGACATGAAATCTAAGAGGAAATCTCATCTTCTCTCCAAGTAATTGTGTACTCAGGTTCCATAATATATAATGATTCATTTCATAAGGAATTTCCAAGGATGTGCGACAGATGCAGGAGAGGGTTAACAAATCCCCAGCTCAAGCCAACTTTTACCTATAGAAGCAAGGCATCAGATCAGAGACTTTGCAGCAGGAAATGCCATAATGGACAGCTTAAGGGGAAATCTTAGGAATGGTTTATAAAACAAAAGTGCAAACCAATGATGGAATTAAACAAGATGATTTCTTTTCCTCCTCCTGAGCATGATGGAATTAAACAAGAATGTTTCTTTTTCCCCTCTCTCCTTTTGTGCATGATTTTTTGCATGGGGATATTTCTTGTTTAATGGTTGACGGGCTGTGAAATGTCAATGACGGATGTTGGGTTATAATTTGAGCTCTTTTGTGGGCCTCATACTCGGTCTACATGAAGCATTACCCACCTTTAACACAAAGTTAGTTTTGCCTGTGCTAAGATGCACCTAACAAGGTATTCTGTCCATAAAGGAGCTTAGTTGTGTTTGGAAGGTTGCCAAAGACCACGGATCATTGATATAAAAGTACAAGAGCACATTGAAAGTTAAAGGCTAACAAGAAGGTATCTGATCACAGCTACTACCTAATCCCCTTTCTTTAAACCTGTTCCCCCCTCCCCCAACAAAAAGAAAAGGGGAAAGAAAAAAAGAAGTTACAGGACCTCTGCTTGAACAAACTATACTAGAATCCATCACATGTGAAGTCAAATGGGCAACTTCCCAACCCTTGAGCAGCAAAGCTGTTCTCAAGATGCAAACCAGAAGAAAAGGGATGTGCCTCTGGTTGTATATAATTTCCATTAAAACATGCAATGGAATATTAAACATCATAGCCTATAGAAAGCATCCAATGACTATAAAGGGTAGAAATCTATTATTCCTATACACATCTTGTGACAGAGGCCCTTGTACACATCGTGTCTAAAAAGACTATGCTTTACTCGGTCTTTGAATTTTGATAGTTCAAAAACAATCAAATCTTGACTGCCTAATGGCTGTCGTCTTGCTAGTTGCAAGTCTAAAAGTGACTAAGTTAAATTCTACATACAAAATACAAGCCTAATAACCCAACATTTCTCAGGCCACATTTGGGAACTGTAATGACCTAATCCAACCATTTTGAGGTGTTATCTGCTTTCAATTATGTCTGTACAGTACTACAGTTCTGTCCCCAAGAAGTGCCTCACAAGTTATGGATCCAACCCTTACATATACAGCCCAGTGACTTTTTTTTCGCTTTCCAGTGTGGCACAAATCCAGTTCATTCCTATCTAAGCCCACCAAGAACCACGGTAGCTCCATGCCATGCAATTGGCAGCTCCACACCAACACACTTTTTCACCCTCATGCCCAAGTAGCCCTTCCCTACTACCTAACTCACAATTGGGTCACTATATACCCACCAATTCCGCCTGGTCTGTACTCAAACCCGCCCACATCATACTGCATGGCTCGTGCTCTAATACCATAAGGTTATGACCCAATTCAACCCTTGTAAGGTTTTGTTCATTTTAGACCAAGTCTGCAAACTCTGAATAATTTTGTCCCCAACAGATGCCTCAAGAGTTATGGGTCCAAGCTGTACATACATAGTCCAGTACTTTTTCATGCTTCCTGATAAGGGACTAATTTGGTTCACACCACCAATTTTATTCAAGAATAAACAGAAACGGTACAATTGGAAGCATGGAGATGAGATTCTTCACAGACAACAGAACATCAAAGAAAAAAAAAGAAGAAACACCCCATGGTATGCATTCTCGCGAGATCTCGGTCTCGCCGCATCCACGAGACGCGAGGCGGTGCCGAGTTCGCGTGCCTCGGCGAGGTCGTGCACGGGCGAGAAGCTGGCTTCGTTCGGGCGCCGCAGGGGGAAGAACCGGCCGGTCCGCACGGTAGGCTTAAAGCCTTAAACCCTCTCCCACCCCGTGACCTGTCGAGCCCTCACGCCTTAATCTCTCCGTCTTCTCCTTTTCCCCTGCCCCCGTCTTCCTCCTTCCCCATCCGTCTCCCCCATCTCCGGTCGTCTCCCACCCTCCCTCCCTCTCCGTCTCTATTTCTTTCTCCCCCCCGTCTCTCCTCCCACACTCCTGCTCTCTCTCTCTCTGTCCCTCTGTCTGTCTCTCCCCCCGGCCGCCGATCTGTCTCCCACCCTCCGTCTCTCTCTCTCTCTCTCTTTGTCTGTGTGTGTGCCCCTCTCTGTCTGTCTCCCCGTCCCCGACACTCTCTCTGTCTCCCACCCTCTCTCTCTCTCTGTCCCTCTGTCTGTCTCTCCTCCCGCCCCCCCTCTCTCTCTCTCTGCGTGTGTGTCTATCTCCCCGACACTCTCCCCGCCTCCCACACTCCTACTCTCTCTCTCTCTATGTCCCTCTCTCTCTCTCTGTCCCTCTCAATCACTCTCCCCGCCTCCCACTCTCCTGCTCTCTCTCTCTCTGTCCCTCTGTCTGTCTCTCCCCCCAGTCGTCGATCTCTCTGTCTCCCACCCTCCGTCTCTCTCTCTCTCTCCCCGCCTCCCACACTCCCTCACTCTCTCTATGTCCCTCTGTCTCTCTTCCCGCCCCCCCTCTCCTCTCTCTCTCTCTCTCCCCCTCTCTCTCCCTCTCAATCATTGTCTCCCATCCTCTCTGTTGGAGTGTGAGAGGGAGAGAGAGGGAGACAGAGAGGAGGGGGGAACAGAGAGAGAGAGAGAGACAGACAGACGGAGAGGGGGGAGACAGAGAGAGAGATTTGAAATTTTTTTATAGTTTATAATTTAATGTTAATTTTTTTTGTTAATTGTCTTAGTTTATTTCGTCGAAATTGTTGATAAAAGTGGCAGCGGTCTTCGAAAAATAGCGAATTCTTGAAGAATTACTTAAATTTCATAATGTATACTTTTAGATTTGTTGCAATATTTTTTTTGTTCATATTGTTATTAGTGAGGTGTATGATATAATTGAGACATGGTGTTGTTTGTTTTTTTATTTTAAATATGATATATTATTTATGTTTTTTTCTATCATAGATTCAAAAATATGTCTTCTGAAGACATAGGTTGGCAATATGGGAAGCCTATAGAAAGGGGGTCAGAATGTAATTTTTGTGGGAAGGTCATGAAGGCAGGTGGTGTTACAAGATTAAAGAATCGTTTCATTGGAGAAAAAGGACAAGATGTAATCAAGTGTCCGAGTTGTCCACCTGAAGTCCGTAAACAATTAAAAGAAGCTAAAGAACATAAGGGCAAGAAAGCTATGAAACAATCAGCAAATAGAGAGCAGATTATAGAAGAGTTGCGTCAAATGGGAAGGGATGATGATGACGGTGAGTCTGATGATGATTGTGAAGAAGTGCCAGAGCCTAGAGCTGGTACTAGTGGAACTGGTAAGAAAGCCAAACGGGACATAGCTGATTTTATGCGCCGTAGTTCAAGTATGAGGATTTCTGAACCACAGTAGAGTCTAGAAAATACAAATCTGATGATGCCAAACAACAAAGAATACAATCAATGTTGAGTAAAGGTAAATTTAAAGAGTCTCTTGGAAAGGTGGTATCAAAATTTTTTATCTACAATCACATTCAAGCCAATGTTGCAAGGGACCATCATTTCAAGAATATGATAACTGAAGTTCAACAACTTGGTCGTGGAGTTCTTCCACCCACCCCTAAGGAAATCTTAAGAAAATATCTTGATGAATTGGTTCTTGAAATGGAAGCTGAAATTAAAAAATTGGAACCACATTGGGATGCACATGGGTGCTCTCTTTTATGTGATGGGTGGACAGGACCTACAAAAATGTCCATCATTAATTTCATGGTGTACAGTGCAGGTCATGTTATTTTTCTAGACTCTGTTGATGCCACAGAAAAGAAAAAAAATCATGAATACATAGTGAAGCTGATGGAGGACAAGGTTAAAGAAATTGAAAAGGGAAGAGTTGTACAAATTGTTACAGATAATGCTAGCAGCTACAAAAAAGCAGGTAAATTGTTATCTAATAAGTACCCTCTTTTTTGGACTCCATGCACTGCACATTGTATTGATTTGATGTTTGAAGCTGTGGCAAAGCACAACATGGTGAAGAAGGCCGTGGGTATGGGTAGACTTGTCACAAAATTTATATATAATCATGATTGGGTTGTAGATCGAGTGCGAAAAACTTATAGTCGAGATATAATTCGACCCGGAGCTACTCGATTTGCAACAAATTATCTTGCCCTTCAAAGTTTGGTGAGGGAGAAAGATGGTCTGCGGAGTTTTTTTCTTGGATCAGAATGGTCCAATTCTCAGTATAGCATCAACCTAGTTGGAAAAAATGTGGAACAAATTATATGCACTCCTATGTTTTGGGATTATGCAAGAGATATAATAAAAATTATGAAGCCGATGTATCAAGTTTTGAGAGTTATGGATACTGAGAGATATCCAAGTATAGGTTTAGTATATCATTCTATGATCATTATGAAGGAAGGCATTAAGGTATCTTCTCCAAGAAATTGGACTTGGGTACATAAGATTATTGATGAGAGATGGCTGAAATCTATGGATGCACCTATCTACAAGGTTGGTAAATACTCAACTTTGAATTTTAATAATTTTTATCTTTCAATTTAGTATTATTTATTAAAAGACATAATGAATTCTTTCCTTTATGATTTTATATGATCAACATATTTTCTTAACCCCAAGTATCAATATAAGCAAAAATTGGGGGATGATCAGGCATTGATCAACGCTGTGCATGGAGTATTTGAGAAATTACTTCCTAAATCTAAGGGGAGAGCACAATTTGACAATGAGATAATTTTGAGTTATTTACCTTAAGATTATATTTTTTTAACACTGAGATGTTTCTTATTTATCTTGATAGATTGTCAAGTTTAGAGATGCACTAGTCTTATTTGAGACTAAGACTACTATAGCAAGTAGGGAAAGTATGTGGCCAAGTTAGTAGTCATAGATTTGATGGGTTTTATTTTTTTTGAAAGTGTGATGTTTTGGATTTATTGAAATTATTTTTAACTAGATTACTTAATTTTCAGGTGAGTGATAGAAGATGTATGGAACAGATGCTCCCACACTTAGACAACTTGCAGTTCGCGTTTTATCACAAACTGCATCAGCTTCACCTTGTGAAAGGAATTGGAGCATGTTTGCCTTGATACATACGAAGCCTAGAAATAGGTTATTGTATACAAAGTTGAAGAAACTCGTGTATTATCATTATAATATGAAGTTGAAGGTAAAGAGAATGGAGGATGAGTATGGACGTGGAGGTGATCCTGAGGATGATCCACTTGACTATTTCACCCTGTTGGATGAGAATGAAATGGATGATCGGGAGAACTCATATGCATAATGGATTGCTTCCAACACTTTGGAAGAAGATGGCAGGCCATGTGAAGAAATATGTAGTGCAACACGAGGGCAGGAATTGATGTAGATGTTGTGACACGCCAAATTGTTGGTGCATCTTCGGAGGCTGCTCATCACCATGACACTGATCCTCCTTCAGATATGGATGTCTCTAACCCTGATGATGATAATGATAATGATAAAAGTGATAAAGGAGATGATGGTGATGGAGGTGAGTTTAGTGGTGGCGGAGGTGGGATAGGTGGAGATGAAAGTGTTGATCACATAAGTCCATTCACGGGAGAAGATCATTTCACTCATGCCACTCAAGATGAAGATCATGGATCTCGGCCGGCATCTGGAGGATAACGAAGTTATCAACGTAGAAAGAATGATCAAGGCACATCAAGACAACATAGATGGTACGATGATGAAGAACAAAACCTTTCACATACTTTCACTTCTATGGATCATGGTTGGCGGATATGGCCAAAACCGATACGTTTCGGCTGGCCAAAACCGATACGTTTCGGCCGAAACGTATCGGTTTTGGCCATATCCGATACGAAAAAGGCCATATTTCACTGTAGCATCCGAAACTTAAAAGGTAGTATCGGTTTCAGGCGAAACCGATACTGGTTTCGGCCCGAAACCGTGCGATTTCGGGCGAAACACGTGAACCCTGTCCCTTATTGCTGTCTCCCCCCCCGAAACCCCATCTACCCAGCCTGTTTCGGCCGAAACCCTCCCCCCTGCCTGTTGCCGTTGTGCTGCTGCCGCTGCGCTGCTGCCGGGTGATGCTGCTGCCGCCGCTGTGCTGTTGCCTGCTGCTGCCGTGCTGGACTGCTGCGGCTGTTGCGCTGCGGCTGGTGTTGCTGCCTTGCTGGCTACTGCGGCTGTTGCTGCTGCCTGCTGCGGGTGGTGCAGCTGGTGCTGCTGCTTGCTGCTCTTGCTGTAGCAGCCAGGCCAGGCCGCCAGGGAGTCGCGCTGGTGCTGCTGTTACTCCCACCGCGGCACCGCCAGCACCGCCCTATTGCCACCTTGGGACCGCCGGACTGCCCAACCTTGCTGCTAGCCTGCTGTGCACTTGGGGTTGTAAGTAATTTTTTTACCTTAATTTGTTTGTGCAACTCTAATTAGTTCAGATTTCAAAGTAAACCTTAATTAGATACTTAAAATTACATTCAATATTAATTAACCCCTAATTCATGTAAAAAATTTGGGGCTTTAGTCTAATTCGACTTTCTTGGTCACAATTGAAGGTTAGATAAGTTTCATTGACGAATTTGGGGTGCCTTCATGATGGGATTATATTTTTAAGAAGGGTAATTAAGGCTTAATTAGTTCATAAAAATTAGGGCTTTTGTCTAATTTGAGTTTCCTAGCTACAATTGAAGGTTAATTAAGTTTGATTGATGAATTTGGGGTGGGATCATGCTGGGATGTCATTTTTTTGAAGGGTAAATGGGGCTTAATTAGTAATTAAGGCTTAATTAGTTTAAAAAATTTGGGGCTTTTGTCTAATTCGAGTTTCCTAACTACAATTGAAGGTTAATTAAGTTTGATTGATGAATTTGGGGTGGGATCATGCTGGGAATCCCACCTTTTTATGAAGGGTCATTAAGGGTTATTTGGTAATTAGGGCTTAATTATCTCATAAAAATTGGGGCTTTCGACTAATTTGGCTTTATTACCCACAATTGAAGCTCAATTAAGCTTCGATGACTAATTTGGAGCTCTTTCATGTTGAATTGCCTTTTTTTCATTGTACTTACAAGAGATTGTCTTTGATTGTCTTAATGCAGCATCATGCCTAGACGTCAGCAAACACAGGAGCAGCAAGGGCAGGAGGATCCGGGGTGGGCCCACATGTCCTTAGTTGATGCTAAGAGAAGGAGGGTTAAATGTAATTACTGTGGTAAGGAGATGTATGGCGGAATTACCAGAGGCAAGCAACATTTGGCAGGGGTACGAGGAGAGGTGAGACAATGCGACCACTGTCCACGAGAGGTGCGAGAGGAGATGCGCCAGTGCCTTTTGGGGAAAAAGGAGAGGGTGCAACAAAGGGCTGAGGATGAGGAGGAAATTGCTGAGGAGATTTCTGGCAGAAGGGTTAGGAGGGATGATGATGAGAAGGCACTGAAGATTCTGATCCGGAGCTGACTGAAGCAAGGGAGCGTGAAGAAGCCGCTCGAAGGAAAGGAAAGGCACCCATGGGTTCAGGAGGGACCTACACCAGTACAGCTGCACGACGTCCTGATGTTGCTGCCCCGCCCCCGCAGACGCAGAGAGCAGGCCCCATGGACAGTTATCTCCACAGAAGGCCCCAGGCTACACAACCTAAGATCAAAAGTGCATTAAGAGGGGTCAAAAAATCTGCAGAAGTTGCAGGGCATGCATTTAAAAGCATCTGTAAATGATTTTTTCATGCAGGTGTCCCTGCACATGCTGCTGAAAGTGAATATTTTCAACCTATGTTGGATGCCATAGCAGATGCTGGCCCTGGCTTGAAGGCGCCGTCACGTCGGGACATATACGGGCGTGGCCTTGAGGGAGAGGTTGAGGAGCTCCATCAGTGGGTTGAAAGCTTCAAGCATATATGGATGGAGAGAGGATGCACTATTATGTGTGATGGTTGGACTGGTACCACGAAAAAGTCCATGATTAACTTTTTGGTGTATTGCATCGAAGGTACAGTATTTGTAAAATCTGTAGATGCATCAAATTTTGAAAAAAATGCCAATTATTTGTTTCATTTGATGGACAACATGGTAGACGAAATTGGTGAAGAAAATGTTGTACAAGTTGTGACTGATAATGAAGCCAGTTATAAGGCTGCAGGGAGGAAATTGATGCATAAGCGCAGGCATTTATATTGGATCCCATGCGCAGCACATTGTCTTGATCTCATACTTGAAGACATAGGGAAGGACAAACATGTGAAGAAGACGGTTGAAAGGGCACAAAAGATTACCCAATATATTTATGGCCATCCTAGGATATTGAACATGTTCAGGGAGCATGCAAGTGGGGGGCGGGATATTATCCGTGCAGGGCCAACTAGATTTGCTTCAAATTTCATTTCTTTGGAGTCTCTGCATAGGTATACTATTGAACTCAATTATTACTTCTTTATCCTTATAGTTATGATCCGTATTTGATTCAAATTTTATTTCTTTGCACAGGTATAAGAATGAGTTGAAAGCTTTCATGTACCACAATGCCCTGCGGGAATACATCGACAAGGGCAATGTTGATGCTCAGATGGATTATTTGGATGTCTGTCAAATCGTGGACAACAACAAATTCTGGGGCAGAGTAACACGATACATGAAAGTAGTCACCCCCCTCGTTAAGGTCCTAAGATTGGTGGATGGCGATGACAAGAATGATATGGGATATCTGTATGAGGCCATGGACCGTGCGAAATTGGAGTTGCAGGAGTCCCTTCCCAAAGAACATGCAAAGTGGTGGAAGATTATTGACCATAGATGGGACACCACATTACACCACGACTTGCATGCAGCTGGTGAGTGATTATTTGTATTCATATATTATTGACCATACATTAACTATATACAAATGCAGGTTATTTTCTGAACCCTCGATTAATGTACAATGCCAATGCACATGTTGATGCCGAGGTGCTTCAAGGCACTTTAAAAGTCATTGGTCGTTTATCGAGGACACAAGATAAGAGGCTTCAGGCGGAAGTAGAGGTTGGCCTGTTTGATAACTTTGATTTCATGAATAAGAGGTATAGAATTTACTTACGTAGTAATGCTAATCTATTATGTAATTTTTGTAGATGACCTCCTATAGAATGAGAAGTGGGACGTATTCTGACTCCCAATTGCAATACGCAGTGGGAAGAGTGAGCCCAGGTATACTTCATCTTTGTGCTTTCTTTGCAATTACATCTTCCTTAATTAATTTTTATTTACATCTTATATTTATTTGTTTATGGTTGGTTGGTGTAACAGCTGACTGGTGGATCATGGTGAACAATAGAGAATTGGGCAGTTCTGCATTGGCTTTCATTGCAATCAGGGTGTTGAGTCAAACCACATCAGCAAGCCAATGTGAAAGGAATTGGAGCACATTCAGCCTTATACACTCAAAGGTTCGCAATCGGCTAAAGGCTGATCGGTTAGAGAAATTAGTGTACTGCCACTACAATATGAGGTTGAGAATAAAGAATATGAGGTTGAGACAACAGCTGCGAGACAAACGCGTCGCCGAGGATGCCGCCGCAGAGATTGATGTGGATGCCTTATTTGATGATGATAATCCCTTGCAGTCTTGGGTGGAGACACGAGAGCAGGTTGATGAGCCCGTTTTTGATGTTGATGATAGAAGATGGGCAGAGGGCATACTTGATGAAGATGAGGCAAGAGATCCCGAATTAAGAAGCAAATCAAAGAGGGCCAGAGATACTCATGCGCACCAGTCTAGGGTGGTTGATGACACTGAGGAGCAGTTCGAGTTTGAGCCTGCTAGACACTCAGATACAGATAGCAGGCCAGTCACTCCTAGAATGTCCTCCTTAAGAAGAAGTACATCAGTGCATGGGCAAACTGAGAGGGCAAATGCTGCTGCTCGAGAGGACCCAGCAATTGAGGAGTTGAAGCAGATTTATGTGAGGCACACGCCAAGGGGAAAAGGACTCGTGTCAAAGTTGATTGAAAAAAGCACTCCAAAAGAGAAAAAAACATCCTCAAAGGTTAAAAGGCGACTGGTTTCTTATGATTCTGATGATGATGATGATCATCCCGGAGGTGCTGCAGGTGGTACTAGTGCTGCAGGTGGTACAGGTGATGCAGGTGCTGCAGGTGGTACTACTGGATATAGTCAAGGTCAACACGGATATGGTTCACCAGGTTACGAAGGTGGCCAACAGGAAGCAGCTATTTATGGGGCCCAGAATTATGAACCATCATTTCAGTTCCATCCATATCCGACCAGTGACTCTTCTCTTCCTCAAGATTCCTATGTTGATACTGGATTCGAATCAAGCCAACCAAACACTCCAAGAGGGATCCAAAGAGGGATGCAGGACTTGGCTACCTCATTGTTTGGTTATAGTGAATATAGACCATACATGCAACCTGGTTATGGGTATCGACATCAAGGGCCAGACGATGAGGGAGAAGGTTCTTCTAGTAATTATTATCCATATTAGGTAAGAATCAATGAATTTTTGTAACATTTATTTTGTCTAAATTGGTTTATTGTACTGCTTCTATTAATGTACAATGGAATATGTAACTTTCACATGTTCAATATTTGAAGTTGAATTTTTGTAGTTGTCTACTTCAAGGTTATTGCATTAACTTATACGGTCAAATGCATGTGTAATGATTTTTATAATTTTTGTGATTTTAAGTGATTATTTATATTTTTTATGATTTTTTCCAGTTTTTTTAGAATTAAATTTAATTTTTTTAACCTGTTATATGGGTTTCGGCCAGTTTCGGCCGAAACCGAAACCGAGTCGACTCGGTTTCGGACCCGGGCGAAACCGAGTCCGAAACCGAGTTTGCCATCCTTGCTATGGATCTCTCATCTGGACAAGCATATGGAGGCCATCAACACCAAGATTTATCAAGTTCATCTAATGTCTATAGATATGAGCATCCAACACATGAGTCCGAGTCATCAAGTTCGTCATATGGATACGGATCATACACTACTCCACATGCATATCCATATCCTGTCCCAGTTGTTGTACCTATACCTAGAGTGACATATTCTTATCCCCTCTATCCGTGCATTGGTGTGTTGGTTCATGTTTTTATTCAGGATTATGATAGATATGTGAGAGAGTATATGCAGATGTATGAGCAAAGTATGACATGGGAGCAATATTGTGCTTATGTTGAGAGTTATTACTTTAGACAATATGCGAGTGGAGAGATTGAGACACACCGCCCTTCTTATTATTGATAATTTTTGATGTATTCTTCAGTTTGTGATTCATGTACTATTTTATGTATCTCTTTTTTGTATAACTTTTTATGTATATTGACATTAGTGCATGTGAATTGATTTGTTATTGTTATCATTACTCTTTACTTGGTAAGATTGAGTTGTCAATTACAAAAACAAGCTTTGTGAAATTGAGTGGTTAGTATAAAAGAATTAAGATTATTTTAGAAATAGGCTATACATATGAAAAATTGTCTGAAATCACCGAATCCGATCTCCCAAGATTTTTTCGAGATCTCTCTGAAATCTCTTCTCTCTGACCCCCCCGAGACGAAGCCGAGATCCGATATGGCAAACCATGAAACACCCTAACCACTGCCCCAATCAAAAGCTACACCGATGTTGATCGAAGATGACCATCTGCAGCACAAGAGCACTATCATGTAACTACCCCAGCACCCTGAGCCTCCTCCATCAAGGAAGCCAATTCATGTTGTCCTCGCATTCGCTTTGTCTGGATAGACACATCATTATTAAGAGTTTTCAATAATCTCCGGAATTGTCTTGTTTTATCTTCTATTTGCAGTCCTAGCAGTTTAGCTTTCGGTATAAGCTTATCATTGCTCCAGGAGTCTAGAAAATCCTCACTTGCATTATAACTCGAACACTATTTTGAGACTGCATCTAACACCTGGTTTTCTTCTACCACCCATGGATGATAGTTTCGGCCGAAACGATCCAATACTACCCGGCCAAAATCAGGCTGAAACCAAAACCCTGTACTTTGGCAAAAAATAATAATTTAATTGGTTTCGGACCAAAACCAACACTGCCATCTATGCTACCATAGGCACCACATCCTCTAGCTGCACATGGGTGAGGATCTCCGTCCCGGGGTTGAACTATGTGTGTCCCGAACAAAGGGATCCACCAGCAGGGGGTGCATCTCCAACGTCAGGGATGACTCATCCGCCCTTGAATGGTTGGCCGAATTCTCTTCAAGTGCAGACGGAGGAGGGTATGATGGCGCTGCCTGCAGTCTGCGATCCTTAATCCATCCTGCTAAAGGGATCATGGAAAGCTTCCGACGTTGATAAACTATAAAGGCTAACCATGATTTGTTACAGACCCCTCCCTTTCAGATCCCTGTGATGATGTCAGCCACAAAAAGAGAGAGCATGTCGCTACTCCGATTCTCTCTCGAGAACCTCCTCGTTAACTTCCTTTCCCTCATGCCTTTTGAAATATTAATTGAAAAAAATACCCAAACTGCAAAAACTGCCACCTAATGAGGATTGCAACATTATTTCCTTACCTTTATTAGAAGGAATGGGAGGCAAGTTGGAATGAGGTAATTTTCAAAATTCTGCTGAGTGCAGTGACTCAGCCCCTTCCCAACTGAGTGGCTATGAGTTGACTTGCCTAACTCAGGCTTCTTCCACCTAGGAACAGGACCAGATTGAGCAGTGAAAACCCTAACTTCTGCCTGCACTACCACTACATCTCTATACATACATTCCACCGTATGGCTCTTGTTAATCCTGCGGAACTGTCTTCGACAATGATAGACATCCAATAAAACTTATTTAACCATCAAAGCTTCATGTGCTTTGGTACAATAGCCATCCTGTTGAGCTCAACCAACAACATTGCTGCCTGCACATCCTGCCACGAACTCACATGCTTGCTCAATACCAGCAAAGGGACAACAGACAATCTACACCATCTCACCGGTCCATTAGATGCTATGTTAGTGCCCTGTCCCTCCGATCACTCAGACCACACCAAAGTGCTATTATTAATATGCAGCAAAGTATATTTGAGGACCCATTCTTTTAACTCCATTGTAGAAAAGAAAACCAAAAAAGAGTTCAAAGACAGAAAAAACTGACCAACAATCCTCCTCCCTCCATCACTGCCGCAGAGCATCAATCACCTCACGGCATTCAACCAAACCTTCTCTGACTTCCCCGATCAGGGGTCCATTGAGAGCCTTCACGTTACGTTCAAATGAAGACAACCACGGAGCCCCCACAAGAATAAACTGCTGCAGCTCTACAGCGCACTGCTTTGTTTGGTGCCTTGGCCTCCCCTACCTGCTCACACAACAGCTGCAGGTTCGATTGGAGATTCCTCAATAGAGCCACGGAAGCTCCGATGACCCTGCTTTTTACATCACCAGCAGACTACCGCTACTACAAGAAGCCGCATGATGACCTGTGCCTAGGCATCTGAAGCACAGATTGGATCTTGGATCCGGATGCCAAGGAGGCACCTCTCGTCCACCGATCGCTTGTGGAGGCCACCCTGGACATGAGGCAAAACCATCACAGTTCATCCTTGCTGCCCTCCCCCCTCGTCCGCCGCGTTCCCTCTCACTCTCATTAGCCCCTCTGCTGTTGGCTTAAAGATGCTTCCTAATCCGGTTTATTCCAGCTCCTCTAACCCCCAAACATAGTGGTAGCTCCATCCTATAGTGGCTCCACACGAGCACATTTTTACCCTTATGTCCTGGCAGCCTTTTCCTAATGTCTGGCTTGTGGCTGAGTCACTACAAGAACTCTCAATGAAGTACTTATCACATGCCTTTAGAAAGTAGTGCCTTCAAACAAAAGTGTTTCTTGTATTAGAAGTGAAAAGGGTTTGGGGATACCAAATAGACATAATAGTGAGAAGTACTTATGATTTTTGATCCAAAAACCCATTATTCTAGCTTTATTGGAATTTATATATTCTGCGGTGATTAATAACACATTATAACACTATATAAACATAAAACATAGTTTTGTATCATCTAAATAAAAACACATAATGAAATGAAACACATTATACAACCATAAAAGTCAACAATTATATAAGAGAGACAAATGCTAGTTTCCATTTAAACAGAGACTTCTATTTTCAAATAATCACGTGTAATCAATGTATAATGTTAACAAAAGTTTCTGGTCAAAAGATAATGCATCCAGTTAACCACATAGGAGTTCATATAGTAGGAAAAAGTTGGAAGGGAGATGCGTGATCTCCATCCAGTTTGGGGGTGAAGGAAGATTGCAGGAGTCCAGTCAGGTTGGGAAGAGGAGAGAGTTCACAGGTTGTTCCGTGGGGTGTTAGAAGGGAAGCATTAAACCTCCATTTTCTGTTTCTCCCATATGAAGGAGAAAACCACTCCACACAGAAACCACGCAGCACAGAAGAAGAAAATTTCTGCTCCCAACACAGAGTCGAATTATCCTTCTGAGGGGAGGGGAAGACAAGAATAAAAATTTCCCAAATTAACAGTATTTTCGGAGCAGTGATCCTCTAAGAAGGAGAAGCATTTTGGAAGGACTTCTCCCAAGTTCACAAATGCAGCCCAAACAGGAAAAGAAAAGGTTCAATTTTCCACAAAAAAGGAAAGATGAAAAGAAGATCTCATACCTTCTCCTTTGCCCAGCCAAAAGCAAAATTGTATATCTCACGAAATTTTTCTGAACAATGAGAAAGACACAGAGAACAAAGGTCAACTTGACATGCACATGTACTTTCAAACAGTTTACTTGTTATCAGCATATGCATTCAAGTTATTTTGAGGCACAGAACTTCATATCCTTACAAAATGTACACATACGTTCATCTTTCAGCTCAGCCCGCATTGAAGGTATTTTGTCACGGAATTTTTCAAGTGAATCAACCCTGTTATGCAAGCATTTCACTTTCAGACAAGGTATTATGCAAATGATGGGTTGCTAGGAAATATTATGCCATGACAAACAAATGAAAGTTAAAACAACTTGAACTTCTTTGTTCTCACCCTAGCGACTGCAGTCCACCAATAAACTCCTGACGAGAAAATTCACACATAGTGGCAGCTTTCATATGCCAGGACACAACTAGCTGTTGAAACGGGAGAAGCCATATAAATAAGTACATTAACGCAGTTTAATACGAGTCCAGTTGTCAGATGGTAGACTAGGACAAATGAGCGAGAGATATTTAAAAAAACCCTGAAGATAAAAGGACTTAGACCTCCACCAGTGCATGCATGCCCTAATGTGCATGGGCAGTGCTAATGTTCCAGTTCCATTTTCACTGAATTCCATCAGTAAACAGTTGCATGAGAATTGGGGGGGGGGGGGAATTTGAAGCATGGAAATATAACCAATTCGTTTATATGCAAATGTATCAATGTTGCCTTGTGCCGGACATGTATCTCATGAAAATTAGCATATGATCTGATCATCATCATGCCTCAAAGTGAAAATATAATGAAACATGTTAATCTTTTGAGCAGCACATCAGCTCACGGGAGGAAACAGCAGGCCACATGTAAAAGCTAAAACACCATAAGGATCCTATATTTTTCAAAGGTGTTCTTCATAAGCGATGAAAATAATATCTGAATGTTACTTGGGAGATAATCCCACTTTTCAACTTGTGGAAGCAGACCCAATCTGGAATAGGAAGGAAATCCAAATATAGATGCTTCATTTCTATAATTCTATTAAATGTTGCAACCAACTTCCAACGAGCATTGAGGGTCCACATCATTACTAAACATTATGTGACTCATGATACTCACTCATTAATATTGGATATTTGGATCTGGCCCTGTCAATCTGTAGCAACTAATTTACTCAAAACATTAGATTGTCAAATCCTCAGGGATCGAAATTCTATCAGAAAGAGTACTGCTCAACATGATGACTTTATATGCATGAATGGACATTTAGTGGGTGCCTAAAGTGGACACCTTCGGTATCTCCAGGCAAAAAGCCATCTGATTGCAAATCAGGTTGATCTTTTCATGAGGATTCTATGTACATGAAGGAATAGCTTAGGCTTAACACGCAGGCACATGGTATTCACTGCAGTGGCAGCACACTTTAGCCAGTTTGGTGACCTTGTTGTCCGCCTGTCCATCCTTAAAGTGATGAACTCGCCAGATAAGTAGCCATTACTACAGGTACTCAGTCCAACATCAATAGACCCATCAAGCTGCCTCAATGAAAGCATAAGCAGAAGCCACTTCTGGTCATATATTACCATACCTTGAATTATCGATTCAATGTTTTACTCTCAGAATGTGTGTTCAACTCCCATGGCAACATCTTTCCTAACTCCTAATGATGAAATCACTATGTTCATAACCGTATACAAGGCAACATTTTCCTACCCTATCATGATTCGTCCACTAATCAGTTAGGCTTCCCTGCATTTTAATCTCTTGAGATAGCTTGTGCAAGTTGGAGAACCATAGTTCTTTCATTTTGGATTGGCCGGATATCTAAGGAAGCCTTCGCTGTCTTGGTGGAGGGTTTAACTTTCTTATACGAGAATTTTTTGAAAGCATACTGAACATTATACTTTACAATCCCAACTTCCTTTTTTCTGAAAGTGGATGGTACCACATATTAGAAAAGAAAAATATAAGAATTTACAAGTAAGGAGGGAGTGCTCTCACAAAACTCCCAAATACAAAAAGGCGGCACGAAGCACACTGCCCCTGGAGCAAAGGAAAAAGAAATGAAATACAAAAACCACTAATTACTCTGCCAGTCTGCCTTGTCTAAATCACCCAACCTCCTTTTGATTTTAATATAACTGTGATATTAGACATTTTTCAAACCAACCCCCACCAAAAAAAAGCTTGTGGGTGATTTAGATGAGGAACAACAAACATACAGTGTGCAGATGCGTAAGAGACGCATGCTTTCACCTTGGCTACAACAATCTTCATAAAGCCTTTTCATATTCTTTCTCAACCGGGCCATTACACTAATTAATAACTTGAAAAATAAACTCAGATTAAAAGGCATGCTTATGATTGATGTCATAGACTAACTAAAATAAGAAGCTCAGGTCAAATACGTGCAATATACTTTACCATTAAACAAAACTAAATAAAAAGGCCATAGGATTTAACACGCACGTACCATGACAATATCTTGAGGATCCACCTAGAAAGACCAAAAATATATCATTTATGATATCAGATAAGCATACAATGACTTGAGAAGCAAACACACAGCATTTTAAGCTAGAAACCACTTAATAAGCAAATAAAAATTGACATATAAAATCCTTAAAATAAAAAGTACACAACAAGTGATTTTTTTTTCAAAGGACAACATCTAACATGCAAAACATCAGCACACTGATTATATTGTGCAACTTTTTTATGCATTATAATGCCACAAATGCATCGTCCAAATCATTTGGAGTTTTGCTTTAACCCCCTCTGTTGTAGGTTCTGATATCACTTTAAGCTACAAACCACTTAATAAGCATATAAAAATTGACATATAAAATCCTTAAAATAAAAAATACACAACAAGTGATTTTTTTCAAAGGACAATATCTAACATGCAAAACATCAGCACACTGATTATATTGTGTCACTTTTTATGCATTTTAATGCCACAAATGCATCGTCCAAGTCATTTGGAGTTTTGCTTTAACCCCCTCTGTTGTATGTTCTTTAGTGATATACTAATATCAGTGGAACTTCTCAACCAAAATAGTACAGGGGATAGTGATTTTTCAGATACAGGTGGGAATATACCACCAGCCATTCCATTAGATACCAACCACAATTGCGACAACTAATAAATGAAGACTTCCCTGTCTAAACCCAACCTGAAAGGAAAAACAAAATTATAATCCAAGGAAAGCAGCCCCAAGATTATGCACTCAGCTATTTTAAAGATTAGGCAGGAGAATGTTCTAAACACTTCTGCTATTAGTAAACGAAATGTTGCCAACTTTGCACCTCCAAATGACCCAAAGAGTCGCCTACATAGAGCACTTGCAATTTGGAAAATCGAACATAGTTTATAACCATATAGTATTCATCCTTTGTCTCCTAGATTCATGTTCTCTTGGTTTGAAGGCAGCCACCTAGATGCTTAGACAGGATTGACTCCCTAGGTAGTCCCCTAACTCAGACAGTACCAAACCAAGGATGCCAAGGTAACAAACATGACATCTAAACGGTGTTCCATGAACAAGTATTTGGATTCAAGATATCACTTCTTTGCAAGCTTGCTCAAAACAAAATAGACCTGCAGAGAGGTATTATCTCAACCATGTGTACTGAGATAAGAATGTTGGGCCAATTGAAACCCCTTTCATCTGAAAAAACAACATTTTTTGAGCTTTCAATACACAATGAATGTAAAGCGAAAACGAAGAGTGGCCCTAAGAAGTTACCTGAAGATCATTGCAAAGAAGTGCGATGCCATCAACCAAAATCATATCCACATAAGGGTCTGCAAAAATTTGCTACATTAGAAACGGGACATACCCCAAATTCTTCCGATGTAAGAATATGATGACAATATGAAATAGAATCTAAGACCAGCAAACATTCAAACCAGTCAAAGAAAGGCCAAGAAAATAAGATAGAACAAATCAACAGGAGGCACTATCCAGTGACTAAGGCCAAAGTCTGCAATTGGATAAGTCAAACTCTTAACAAGGAAACACGACCTTCACCAACCGGGCAACAAGGGCGGCCCATATCTTGGGTTGTAAGATAGGATTTTTCCCCATCTCCTATCTTGGACTCCCACTGTCCCCAGGTGCTCTTCACTGTGCAGACTGACAGCCTTTAGTGCAGAGATATGAGAGTAGACTGACAGGTTGGAAGGCAAGGCTATTATCCTGTGGAGGTAGGCTGGTACCATGCAAATCAGTGTTAGATAGCCTTCCCACTTATTTCCTATCTATTTTCAGGATTTCTAAGACAGTGGTGACGAAGGTGGAAGCTATTCAAGGGAGATTTTTTTGACATAGGAGTGGACGTAGGTGCAGGGGTGGCATGACAACAGGTGGGATAGAGTGGCTTCTAGCAAGGAAGAGGGAGGTGTGAGTCTTAAGAATACCAGACACTTCAACCTGGCTCTCTTGTGCAAATGGCTATGGAGGTTGGGGGTAGGTGAGCAAGGGTTGGGGGCGGTGATCAGACAGAGGTACTATGACAGGAGCCGGGTCTGGGATCTGGCTCCATCCTCTGGCACCTTATTTCTCCCATCTGGTGAGGCATCTTGACTTGCAGGGACATTCTCTCTTCCAACGTCTGGGTCCGACTTGAGAAAGGCGATCATTGCCTTTTCTGGAAGGACCGTTGGTGTGGGGACATCACCTTGGAGGCCTCTTTTCCACGTCTTTGCACTGTTTCCGCTGCCCCTCCGGGGCTAGTCTGCTAGGCTTTTGATGCTCAATTATTTGGTGGCACCTGGGCACTGACGTTCAAGAGGAACGTCAGGACTGAGGAGATGGAGCAGCTACAGGACCTCCTTCACCTCCTCATCGACTTTGATCCTCAACCTGACAGAGAGGACTAGTGGACATGGAGGTGGGGGAGGGAGGGTTCCTTCTCAGTCCGGTCAGCCTATTCCTTCATCACTGATGGAGGGATCTGACACAGCCTCGCCCTGTAGATTTGGCAGCCTAGGAGCCCCTTGAAAGTGAAGATTCTTTTTTGGAGAATCTCTCATGGGAGACTGCCCACTCAGGACAAGTTGCTCCAGTTTCTTCCGGACTTCCAGCTGACCTGTTGCTTATGTGGTATGGAGGACGAGACCCTGGACTACCTGTTTGTAGGTTGTACCTACTCACAGGAGGTGGGGAGGGGCTTGCCAGAAGGGCCCATTGCATCATTGATCGTTAGAGAGAGGTTCATCACTTCATTGGGTCGTGGGACATGAGGTGGCCCCAAAGAGGAGATAGAGTTGTGTGGCAGTTGATCCTGCATGCCACCCTTTGGTCTTTGTGGGGCGAACGGAACAAGAGGACCTTTAGAAGGGACTCTAGAGCTGAGGATTTTCTTGTATCTTTCATTTGTAATAGAGTGAGGGAGTGGGCGGAGTTGCTTTGTAGTGTGAATTCCCTCAACTCCCCACTTTTGGTTTTGCTGGGGTTTAGTGTCTATCACACTGTCTTAGTGTGATCTTTTGTACAGGGATTTTTTGGGAGCTCATTGATTGTACTTATATATCCCTTTGTTTCCAGTTAATACAATTAATGGTAATATCTATTTTAAAAAAAAATCTTAACAATGAGAGAGAGAGAGAGATTTCTGACTTGAAGGCAACATATAAAAATGTCGTTGGATGAAGTAATTATTGAAAATCAATTCTCTCTCAATTTGAAGGTTCCTGGATGAGCAGCTTCTGGATTATGGAATGTAGTGGAAAGACCTAAATACCAGTTTGGAGTAGGTTACAATCCACCAAACTGCTGGGCAGGTGGTTTCTGGCTGCTGTAGAGGACCGACCCACTGGGGTGGAGGAAGAGGGAGGAAAACCATGGGTCATTATGAGATTTGTACTCAAAATTACCTACTGCTGGGAGAGTCAAGTGAGTTGTCAATTGGGTTGGAGGATTCAAAGAGAGAGGCTGATGTGTCTTCATAGGCCAATTACATATGGTTGGAAGCCCAAGGCAGCTGAGCAACATTTGGAAAAGCTGTGGGAAAGTTGCAGACTCAAATGATTTGAATCTGCTATGCAACATGTCCAAACTTAAACCCTAAACCTTAAACATGTGCAAGTGATGTCAAAGATAACTAGAGAATGGCTACTCTCTTTATCCAACAATGACCATGTCTGTCAAAAAAATATACATGTTCTCCTCTCCTGGACGTACAATTTTCCAAGATAACCCCTCCTATTCATGATAAGCAAAGAATTAATTAAAGTTTGAAATTGCTACAAGCATGACAGAGATTCAAATATTGGAAGCTCTTCCTGCAGCATTTCCAAAAGATGACAGACATATCTTTTTTGAAAGTGAAGATGATGGACATATCTTAGAGAAAAACCTACTCCCTCTGGCATACCATGGCTATCCTCTGAAAAATATAAAATTTTCCTCTCCTAAATGTAGAATGCTCTGACAAACGCCTCATTACATGTGGTGAGTATTAAATAAAAACAATAAAATTTGTGTTTTCTCAAAAGGGAATATTTTTGGGACATATTAGGTTTAAAATGGATCCAGATAAAATCAATATCCAGTTCATATTCATATTAAATCAGACTTTATCTGATTTGTGCATATGATGGATAACATGAGTCAGCAACCAGAGCAGAACCAGAAAAGTGATGTCCACTCCAGTAACTATCTGACGGACTCACTAACTTAGATCTGAATCTAACAGATGCACTCCTAGACTCCTCGTGTCCAAATTGAAGACAAGGTTGGTCAGTTTTCTAGGCCTTCGAAAATGCTGGATGTTGATAATGCTAGCAGCATCTGCCACCCCCTTTAAAGAAGAAGTTAAATCCCTAAGAAAAAAAAATGGAAGCAGGGAATCAAAATGACTGGTGAAAGATAGCATCAAAGGTGTTCATTCCACTTCATTTATGTTCTCAGTCACAGGGTCCAGAAGAAGGAATAATGCCTTCATTTGTATTTGGGCCTTGTTTCGCTGGTGTTGGTTGAGATGTTTATGTCAGTCCTTTTGAGAACGTGTCTTGTCTTTGGTGGATCAAGCTGTAGTGTTGGTGGGGCAGGACGGGGTCTATTTTTGGGTCGTCTTTTCATTTGGGAATGTATTGTTCCGTGTTTTTTTTTTTGAAAGTGGTTGGTACCACCATTGTATTAACTGTAAAAAGAAGGATGTGCAAGCATCATCAATGAGTTCCCAAGAGATCCCTGTACAACAAAAAACTCCACACCAAGGTGGTGTGGCCCACATTAATCCCCCAACAAAACAACAATAGAGGAGTTGTGTGAGTCCACTTTATATAGATGTTCGGCTCACTCTCTCACTTTCCCACAAATAAAAGAAACAACCCTATCCGTTTCTCTCCCAAAAATATCTGTTGCGCTTTCTGGTGTGCTTTGAACTGCAGTGTTGCTCGTTTAGAGCTTTTATTCTTCTCAATTTGTAGTCTTTTCGGGGGATGGGAGTTAGGATTTGGTGGGGAAAGTATAATGTTTGTCACTTGGTCTGTGGCCACCTCAATTGGTTTTCATTCACTTCAGAAGAACGAACTGAACAATTAATTGTTTCATGTTGGGAGGCATTGTTGGTGCTGATGGAGAGATTAGTGGATTTCAGGTGTCCCCTTCTTTGTTTTTGGGGTTATGGAACAATGATTATACTGGGATGGTTCTTTGAGTTGTAAGTTTACTTATCAGATTCTGAAAGTTCATATGCATTCATGAGGTGCCTTGCCAATAAATTGGTGGTATAACACATCGTCCTTTCAAAAAAAATTCAAAAAGATGCCGAACAATTCAATCTGTGTGTCCCCTTAAGATCCCAATTTTGCACATAACGGCGCTAAAACATATTGGGCAAAACAGCATTGACAGGAGACTGATTACATAATAGATAGGTTAGGTGTACATAGAGCGTTGTTTTTTTCCAATTTTTTTCTGATTAACAGTTACAACATCATCGGTGCTGCTTAGAATATCTAAGCAATATAAATTTGGATAAGATGCAGGACTGTGAACACCAAGTCAACTCACATATAAACAAAAAATGCGAGCCGTTCAATGAGCATATAACACTTGCCTTTGTATCTCTTATACAGCTCCTCAAGCTGCCTAGAGTCAGTCACTGCCCTAATTTGTGGCTGGCTGTAGAAAAAATCGAAAGCACCCTCCAGATGCCAATCGCTAGCCTTTAATGCTTGAAGAGCAATCTTATCACTGTAATTGGAAATAAGATGGCCTATAAGTATCTAAGGCTAAAGAACTGCATAACAATCAAGTGACAGAAAATTGAAAATTAATTTTAAGAACAGAGTCTCAAGACTCAAGCAGATCCACATGGACAGACCCATGATACATATAATAAAGCTACAATTGCTTCTTCTTGCAGACAAATCTAGATTGTAGTATTTAATTCAATGTTTATTGGGAGTTCCTTTAGCAGCAACTCTTTTTGAAATTGGAGAAGACCCCCTTGCCATTTCTGATGATATACAAGAAAAGATAGTAAGATCTTTCCACATTCATAAACTTGGGAAACTGTGAAAAGGATGAAGAAAGTGGGTGACCTAGTGTCAAAATAAGGGTGCACAAATCATTACTGGGAGCAAACAATAAGCAAGTTATGTGACTAGATAAAACTACCAATAGTCTAGCAAGGAAAGGGTGAAATAATGTCAGTGTAGGGTGCTCAAATCGCCCTATGTGAACAAAAGGGGCCCCATGGTAAGAGGGGGTCAAAGATTTCAATCTGTTTCAAGTGTATAACCTTGTAGCAATACACATGCAGCAAAAGCAAAGCATCTAATCATCAAATTTCCCCATTCAAGTTTTCACCTATCCAAACTATCCATATTGGCCATAAATCATAGATCTACACTAAAATATGGAGAAAGAAAAAAGGGCAAACTTTAAAACAAGTGCACAGTGGTGTTGTGAGGGGACTACCTCGCTCCAGTTATTGCCATGAATTGTTGAATTTTGTCGCGGTGACCCCTGCCTAACTTATGCTGAGACACAAAAATGCAGCAGACTGTTACCCAATAATGAAAAATATCAAAAATCTCAAAAACCTAACAATTCTCCCATGACAAGTTGAGTAATCATCTAATGATTCCATAGTTTTTTTTATTGAAAAGACGGCTAAAAAGAAAAAAAAAGAAAGAAACAAAAAAAAAACTAATTGCTGAAACTAAACAACAAGAGAGAGGAACGCCTTTCGGAAGGAGAAAGATGAATTCGGCGATGGACTGAAAATCACAAGCCTGAAGCGACGTACAAGAAACCCTAAGAAAAATGGAAAAGGGGGAGCGAATTCAGCTACCGTCCAGGAAAGTGAAAAAAAACAACACAGAACCCCATCTCTGACAGGAAAACGAAAATCAAGGTGGTAGAAAGCACAGAAAGCGCCAGAAAACCAAGAATTGAGGTGCGGAAACAGCAGGTGAGAAAAGAATGAGACATCATAACCAATTGAACTCGTAAAACCAGAAATCACCCAAAGCCCTGTGTACGAACAGAAATCCCTGCAACATGGGGGAATCGACAGGCAGCTCGAAATCATCAAGATCGACACTTGATAGCGAACCCAAGGACCCAGCACAGATGCTAACCATTTTGAGCAAGTGAAGATGGAAAGGAGCGAGGGATTTAGGGCTGGAGAGGGGCCTTCCTTTCCTCCCTCCACTCCTTACTCCTTGCTCTCTCCTTCTGGCCCCTTCCCTCAGTCCCCTCTCACTCCCGGTCTTTTTATTAGTTTTTTTTTTCCTTTTCCCCCCTCCGTGCCTTGGGCTCAGAAGCTCGGAATTTTATGTATCACCCCCTCGAAACCTTTTAAAATATGCACCGTTCGGAATCTTATTTTTATATGGAAAGATACCCACAGCACCGCCACTCGAGTTATATCACATTTCAGCAGTGACAAAAGAGTGCAGCAAATGGATTGTGGAGTAGCATTTTCAGTTGTATTAATATGGCTAAAACATATTGAGGAATGTTATGACGTCACCATTTTTTATCATCTTTCTTATCACACTTTCTTATCATTTAATTTAAAATTAGACGGTAGAGAAATGTGAACTTAATTACTATCTCTAAGTTAGAAGCAAGATTTGTCGGTCCATTCCTATCGACCGTATCAGTCTTTCATTGATACGATATGATACGGATCGATATCATTACGTATCGAGATAAAAAATATATTATATATATTATAAAATAAAATTATGCAAATGATCTTCTATCTCATTTGACTAGTTATTATGTGGTTTAAATAGATATCCTTAATTCGAATCTCACGTCTGTCAATTTTTTAAATATTTTTTTAAAATACTTTTTTTAAAATACTTTTTTTAAAAGTTGAATAAAAACATATCAAAAATATGTTTCAAACACAAAATATCATATTCAAATGTGAAATTCTCAATCAACAGATCTATAAAAGATATTTATTATGAAGAAATAATTAATATTTAAAATAACATAAATAATATATCAATTACGTACGACGTGTCTATCGTACCGATTATCATTTGGTACGATCTGATAAAAGAAATACGAGTCAGGACTGATTTATCAAACCTTAATTGGTAGTACTAAACTTAAATTCTTTTCCCAAAATTACACATGAATATTATTTGTCGAGGTTTAAATTTTGAACACAAAATAATATTATAATAAATAGATATCAGTTAAATTATGAGCTGATGGCAACAATACGATGTTTTATGTCTCGTAAATTTATGACATATGAGACATGAGCAATTACAGGCTTATCCATACAGAATCATAAATGAGAAGTATCGACATTTTTATACTACATGTAAATATAACAATGAAAAAACAATACATGTCAGATTAACAAATATTTTATTATATATAATATAATATAATATTTGATTTAAAATTTTATATACACATGCTCAGCACACGTATAGCATTAAAGCAAAACTATGTAAATGCATAATTTAACCACCACACTACTCTTCTTCAGATTAGACGGATCCAGAGAATCATTTTTTATATATTTATATCAGTGTTATCAGAATCAGATTGAATCGGTCGGTTGGACCGATCCGATCGTGAATCGGCCTAGAAATCGGTTCGATTAAGATCAGTCCAGTCTAATGTTAAAGAACCAGACAAATCAGACAAACCGTAGTTCGTCTGGTGAATCGGTCTGAATCGGTCCGACCCGATTCACCTTTTAAAATAAAAAAAATAAACATAAAAATATTTATATATTCAAAATGATATTTATGTATGAACAAAATTATCTTATTATTATTTATCATTTTATTTTAAATATATTTAAAGTTTAAAATTTTAAAATATAGATGTCAATTGTGAAGAGTGAAGATTAATAAAATATTATAAAATTTTAAGGTCAATTTATTTAACTAGGTTATTATTATTATTTACTTGTACAGGTATATAATCATGACTAATAATCATAGATATATGTTTTTTATTTTGATCATTATACCTTATTTCTTATTGTCTTGGATTATAAAATCGGGTCGAACTATGTATCAATATTATAACGATATCACGGTTCAAACTGATTTGATTGAACTGTTTAACCGGTTCAAATCGAATTAGCTCATTGACCGATTTAGACGTCAATTTGATTATGATAATATTGATATATATATATATTGCTATCAGCCTCGCACACGTGTACACGTGTCCACACTAACGTGCAGACGAGGCACGCTGCCGAGGAGCAGATTCCACAGTGGGCCAAGAAACTTATGCACGAGAACAGGAGGAGGTTTTCGGAGTTAAAACGGCTGAAAAAGTGGTATTTATGTATTCTGAGAAATTCACAAGGACATACGTAGAAAAGTAGACCACTCAAAAAATGACAAGAAAGGAATCTAACGACTCGATCTGTCAGGTACAGCCTGCGATGTTTTCGCAGATATTACGAGAATGCCATTCCCGCGCCGTTTTGAGGGGTCACGTTACCGGGTGGGGGCGTCAGCTCGATGCAGTGACGCCCACCGCTTTGGCGTTGTGTGTTCGGTGTTTGGGTTCGCTTTCACTTTTGGAAGCGGAGCACTGGAGGGTGGGGGCGGTCGCCATGGCGCGTCAAATCGGCGGGACGAGGATCCGAGCTGGCGACAGCAAATGGCTCGTAGCCACCTGCCACCTAACGCTTTTCCATCGAAATTGAGAGAATATTTTTATGGAACATGTTATTGAGGCATTATTTAAAAATAAAATATAAAGTTTCGAGGACATATGTATAATATGAAATTATATGTATAGTGTATACATATATGAATATAGATTCGTTGCCGCCCGTACGCCTCTTATTTTAAAATCACATGATTTAATTTTAAAATTTTAATTCATATCGTTAAATCTTCTCTATTAAGAATAAATTATTCATAAAATAAAATAAAATAAAATAAATAAGTTAGATAATATAATTTTTGAAATTATGTAATATCTAATTTTTTATATCAGATTTGAATATTATTTTTACGTGTAATCAGAGTTTGATGTATTGATCTGGTACATGTGGTATCTTACGTTATGGACCGTACTAGTCAGAAATCGATACGATCAATACCTGATATGTAATAGATACGATACTCGTATCTTTTTAAAATATTATATATTTTATAATCAATATGTCTTAATAAGTAAATTGGTTAAAAACGTTTCTTTAGACGTTTGAAATCAATTTTGAAACGTGAGTAATGAGTAGTACTATTTTTCTAAATTTGTTTATTAATTTTAAAAAAAAAGTCAAAAAATTATGATAATTATAAAATTCGAATATAAAATCTCTCACATAAGTAACACACTTACTAATTAAGTGAGCTGCACAAAACTTCTTTATCATATTTTACTCTAATATATATTTTTTAAATAATTTTTTATTCTTGACACAGAGTGACACTAAACGATGCGATATCGTACCGTATCATACCTATAAAATATTAATACGACTAGTACGATCACATCGACAAATTATTACTATAATTAAATTTATGATAATAATAAAAATTAACAATATAAATTTAAAAAATAAAATAAAATTATCTGATTTTAAAACCGATGACACACTCTTCCATTGTCATCGGGTGACAACAGATTTCCCCCCCCCCCCTCTCTCTCTCGCTATATATATATATATAATATAATATAATTATCCTTGTATTATCTCTCTCTCTCGTAACATATAAACATGCCGGTGACGACGTGACATGGGTGGAATTGCCCGGTGGTGGCGTCAATTAATGACATGATCATCCAAACGACCTGTATGTTTAACCACCATTCTGTGAAGAAGGGGACTTGTTCAAGTGGTCATTGTCATTGCCGGCAATGGCATTCATATGGTTGTGTTAGTACAAAGGGATGAGATGGGGATGGGCATAACTGTTAAAAGGGTGCACTCAAAGGGCAACGAACGGAGTAATGGGTCAATGGCGTCAGCCATACCTTAGCACGGTAAAGAGCACCAATCGGACCTCCCCTTTGCAGTGCCACCACGGATGTGGATCTATGCGGACGTTTCATCGTTGTTCTGCACAGACGACTGCTCAACACAAAGTGGTACGTCAAAGGTGAAACAGCAAGGAGAGTAGAGAAGCTCCTCCCAGGTTAATGCGGCTGTTCAAGCCAAGTAAACCAGAGGAGTCGGAGCAGAGCAATTAAGACTACCGGGCATTTCATCGCTGTTCTGCACAGACGACTGCTCAACACAAAGTGGTACGTCAAAGGTGAAACAGCAAGGAGAGTAGAGAAGCTCCTCCCAGGTTAATGCGGCTGTTCAAGCCAAGTAAACCAGAGGAGTCGGAGCAGAGCAATTAAGACTACCGGGCATTTGTACAAGGCGCCTCGTGGCCCTCATCCATGTTCAAGTAAACATGTCAACAGTCTTGATCAGTCGAGTTCGGGATCGGATCGTATGACCGGATCTGGACTGCATGATTGGGCGCGTGACCAATGAGTTAGATCACGGTCGAGCACTTTGACATCACATTCGAACACATTTTTTGGGCGGGGTCATAGATTTCGTGACACTCAACTGCAATCAATCTGAGCCGTTTCGTCACATGCTCGGACATATTGCCCGATCACATAAACCCAATCCCATCAAACTCCCACAAATTGTCTGAGTGCAATATCACTGGGAAGCTCAGTGGTGACCAATTAGGGCGTCTTTGACATCGGAGCGAGATTAGTTTACTTGACTCTGGAGGGTCGAGCAAACTAATCAAGGTCGATTAGGAGATTTGCGTGTGAGAACAACACGTGGGCCCCACTCTCCTCCTCTCTCATCGATTGAGATACCAGTCCGATAATTCCGCTATCAAAACGGCCCTTATTAGAGTCCAAGAGCAATACTCCCTGCAATCCGAGATCCCCCCTTCCACTGCTCCATATGAAATTACGGTGACGTTGCTCTCTCTCTATGTGTGTGTGTGGGGGGGGGGGGGGGGGGGCTTCACCCTCCCCTAGTGGTGCATATGTGACTAACATGACAGAAAAAAAAATGGAACCCACGCTTCTTTCTTTTTTTTCCTACGTCATGGCGTAGGGGGATTAGACCAATAAGAACAAAAATTGCAGCAAGTACTACTCGCACATGAAAAAAAACCGCATGACTGCCGAGACAGAAGGAAAAAACAAAATGCAAGCGGACACTCGCCGAGATAGCTCGTGGCTGTAGTCTCTCTGCTAGCACAGCTTTGGTAAAGAGCTCAGAAAGTTTGGGTTAACCCACTCTAGTTAACTTATTCAAGAATTAACTCACTTTTGATTTGACATAGACGTGGGGTTATCCTGGGGACATATTTGATATCGGGATACCGCGGGGATAGGTGGGGATATCTTTATTTCAACCCCATCCTTTGTTTGGTATGATAAAAATTGACGAAAATATACGAGATTAAGTAGAACGAGGATAACCCCAAATACGGGGTTAATACGGAGATAACTCGTTCCTACAAAAAGGTGGAATGAGTTATCCCTCATCTCTAACCCCATTCTCTCTCTCTCTCTCCCCTCCCTCCCTCTACATCTCACGTAAAAATAATATAATTAGCAATAATTATTATAAAAATCTTATTATTATTGATGATTATTAAAAATTTAATAATAAAACAATAATATATCATTAGTAATATATCATAATTAATATATCATAATATATTATTATTACTATATCATTAATATTAATATATCATAATTAATATATTATTATTAATATATCATAATATATTATTATTAATATAGCATTATTAATATTAATTTATCATTATTAATATATCATAATATCTCAATATTAATATATTATTCTTATTATAAATATTATTAAAATAATAATATATCATTATTAATATATCATAATTAATATATCATAATATATTATTATTATTAATATATCATAACATCTCAATATTAATATATCATTATTATTCATTATTATTAAAAATATTATTAAAATAATAATATATCATTATTAATATATCATTTGTATTAATATATCATAATATATTATTATTAATATATCATTTTTATTATTAAAATATCATTATTAATATTAATATATCATTATTAATATATCATAATATATCAATATTCATATGTCATTATTATTAATTGTTATTAAAAATATTATTACTATTGATGATGATTTGATAAAATTATTAATTTATTAATACTAATAATCAAGAGTAGAATTGATAAACATATTAACAAATCCTATAATATTGTTAATTAATCATCAATAAAAAGAAAATAATTTTAAAATAATAATATCATTGTCATTAATTATTATTAGAAACTGAAAAATACCTTAAATACTAATTTTATTTATGTTAATCATAACTAATCAAAAAAATTAATTTGTTAATATTTTAAAATAATAATATCATTGTCTTAATTATTATTACAAACTTAAAAATACCTTAAATACTAATTTTAAGGATGCTAATCATAACTAATCAAAAAAATTAATTTGATAATATTTTTATTATTAGAAATCAAGATCATCAAATATAATTAATTAAGTTTATCATTAATCATAATCATAATTGTTATTATTAATTAAATATAACTTGAAGATTTGAAAAAAAATTAAGTCATCTTAATTCCAACCAAACGAAGAATAACATTGTCTTTTAACCCATGATAAGAAGGGTAAAATAGTCTATTTTTACCATTTATTCTCGTTCATATCCCTATTTTTTACCAAACGAATAATAAAAATACTAACATACTTATCATCTCGCATACCAAACGCATATGAGAATAAGAATAGAAATAAATTAACCCAGAATGACTTACACATATTCTCACTACAACTTATCCCGATACCAAACATAACATGATAGAATAGGTAACCCAACTCATGAGGTTGGGTAGATAACCCAGGGTTAACCTAGGATTACCTCTTTTTTAAACCTATTAATTAACCCGACCTGTCAAATCAAAATGGGAGTTTAAATCCTGGTTAACCTCGGGTTAACCCTTTACCAAATATGTGCCTAGAGGAGTTTCAATAGTTAAGCCTGATTCAAAGCTCGCAGCTGATGCACACCTCACAAATGTTACTTCTTGTAACGGCAGAAAAATGGTTCATAGGCCACGTACCACCTTCTATATTTATTTGTTGAGAAAATCGCCTCGCACCTGTGGATGTCTGCACACACCAAGAAATCAGAAGGACGTCAGAAGGAGTCCCGAGTGTTACCCCAGGAGACAACCCTCCGATGCTTAAGTCAACAAGGGATTAATGAGCAATAGAGAGGAGTAAGGTGAGAGAGAAGTAGAGGCCGTAGTCGTCGATCCAAGAGACGTGTAGATCCTCTGCACGCGTGCTCGTCGCTCCCAGTGGGCTCTCGAGGAATGCTCGCTAGATGATAAGACCGCATAGGAGGAAGAAGCTCTCTGGATGTAACGTACGTCCCTCTCACCGTGGTTGCTAGTCGAGTTACTCTCTTCTCAGTAGGAAACTCTGGAACATGAGTGTACTCTTGCGTAGTAACGTGAAATTTTAGTAGAAAAATCTACCATGCCCTTCTCTATTGTCGATGTCCCTTTTATATTAATTATCATGGAGCGATGGTCTCATCCCTCGATAGAAAATGATCTATTTAATAGAGTAACACTCCTCCGCTATATTAACGAAAATTTCCTGTTGGAGGACAATAACCCCGACGTCGGCCGATCCCTGGGCGGATCTTACAACACTCATGGTACGTACTCACCCGTTATGGAATCAAGGTCGACGTTGTGGAAAACAACGATCGATCGTCATAGTGTATTCCGACGAAAACTACGCTTAGACTGATCTCATCGTCCATCACAAAATCCGATGTTCTGTTAGGCCAATCTCCTTCTTATTAGGTTGAACATACACACTCATTCCTTGCCTGGGCTCAACACGTCTAAGTCTAAACCTTAATGGGCCGCGAGTGCGTGAGTCATTTCTAGATCAAACTAGATTTATCCTCTTCACTACTAAATTCAACGATGCACGCGATGAGCTCGTACGTGAATTGTTCGAGGAAGAAAATTGAACGGAAGTGAGTACTGGCGGGCAAACCTTATCCCAAGACAATCAAATGAGAATAACATGTCAAATAATTCTTAAAGAGCTCTCCACATAAAAGAAAAGGAAAAAATATATGAATTTCCTTTCTTCAAGATATTCAACATAATCTACAGGTTACAAGGTGGAAGAACCATACGGAGACGTGATATGTTGAGTAGACGGCTAAAAAACTTCTCATTATAATTGGGCAGCCCGTGGGAACCTTGCCTGTACACTTCCAATCTCATACCGTTTTGTAACTTTCCCGCTCTGCCCATCCATCGAATGTTCCGCTATACCAAGTGGTAAATTACAGTGATATCTTCATAGAACTGAACTGTTACAAGAATGAATCGATATAAAAAAAATAAAATGAAATATGCATATGCTATCGTGGAACACGAAATATGCACATACGCAGTGACCCTAGAAGGATGAGAAGTACAAGACTGGGACGTAGTGAATAAAAAATTACTCCTGGATCAGAAGACTATCTAGTAGTGGCTGCTCAGGATGTACATGCCTCCCAAGATTTCTTCCATCTTTATAATGAGATCTGCAAAACAACAAAGGGTGTGACTGTATGTCTAGCGAATAAACGCCATTCTACCATGAAATTAGTGGAGTATTGTTTTTGTGTTGAATAAATGCCAAGGTTAACACACTACACTTACTAGATCGATGATCATGAAGGTATCTTAACCTCAGAAACTAGGGGGAGGAAGGAATAGGGAAAATGGACAAGCAACATGCAAGAAAAAAGACTTGCTGAATAATTGAAACTGTTGATGTGATTGACTGTGAAAAGCTAGGAATAAAAAGGGAAAGATCATGTGGGGTTTTAAAGCAAGGCCAAACTAGTCAGGCTAAGCACATAAAATGAGGATCGAGATTCAATGAAACTGAGAATATGTGCCCTGTAATCCAGAATGGCCAATCAAGGTTGAGACCTGTTGCTAGGTGAGTAACTCCAAGATGAATGCATTCACAAGGGCATATTATCTCATAACAAAAGGCATGGTAACAAGATATGTGACTAGTGGAGCAAGTGGGGAAAAAAACATGAATCTTTTTTTTTGAAAGTATGGCACATCATAGTTTAACAAGCAGGAGATTGAATTTATAAACCTGTGAATGAATATAATAGACATATGATTCATTCTTGGCACCACTTCCGAATAGTGCCTAAAATCTTTTGTATTAGCATTCGTTTCAGTTTCAGATGAACATGTACATATCACATGCTTATTCATGATAATGATCAAAAGGCAAGAAGTAAATTGTATGCGCTGTGGTTTAGTCCCATATGGAAAATCCATGGGAGTCCTTCCTCTATACATTTGGGGGGAATCCCTCAACGCAACTCCTAAGTTTTGGGTTAAGAGTTCAGGCCTGAAAACGGCATCATAGCCTCGTTTACCTATAGGATCCATATGTTCACACTTGGCCCTACCCGTGATGCACCCCAAATCAGTTGGATCGGCGCGAGGGGGTGTGTGTGTTGTGGTTCAGACCCAAATTAACATTTCATGGGAGTATTTCCTACACACGTGGGGGATTCTCTCAACTCAACGCCTAGGTTTTGGATTAGAGTTTGGGCCTTAGCAGTATGTAGCAATCCGTAGTTGCTTGAAACCATTATCCTATCTATGAAAAAGTTGAAAGTCCAATGGTTACTGTTCTTTGAACGGGACAGAAAGCAAGGATATTGCTGAACATATCATATACAGACAATTAGGAAGGATTCGTATAAAAAAAAATCAACAATTGCATTTAAAAAAAATCAAGAATCATATGCTTTGCTTCTTCAACTATGAAAGAAAACTGTCACTAACTAATAATTATACACAGATATCATCTCAAAAGAAAACTTTGGTTTCGTCAAGCTCAGGCTCAAAGCTTCTTGGTGCATGATAACCTTGAGAACCTAGCATTGTACATAGCAGGTGCAACGCTGAAGAAGATAATATATGACCTTCAACAGACCCAGTAATTCATAGTTAAAATATTTAGAACTTCGAGTTATATGATTAATGACCAGCCATAGATGACCTGATGGAAACCACAGATATAGAACAGAAGAATCATGTGTGGGTATGGAAACAACAAGACCTTACACTAGCCGATTGGAGCTCTACTGCTGCTGGGTCTTCAGTTTCCTAAAATTCCAAGCAGTTTGTGTCAAAAACAATTTTTGAAATCAAGAAGAAATTTACGGGAACTGCTCTGCTATTTACCTCAACCAGCAAATCTTTCCTGGTGATCAAACCAATCACACGAGGAGCTCGAGGGACTACAAATATATGCCTCAAACCCAGCTGTCGGAAAAGATTATAAACCTGAAAGATAAAATAACTTTAAAAGATCAGACAATCACATGGCATATAGTACTCTAAAGAAAATCAGATGAAATCAAGCTCTTCACGTATTCGTCAACATCACCTTTGCCAATGACATATCTTCTGGTACAATATAAGGGGAAGGATTAAGAAAAGGAGCAAGATCTATGTACATTTCCAGGTCACCCTCACTTAGATAGATGTCCTCTATGGACAGTCCTTTGCTTGAGATTGGTTTCACAAAATCGCTAAAGTTATGCCTAACAATTAAAGCTCAACCAATTAGTGGGTAAAAAGTACCAGAATTATAAATGAAAGATGAAGGTACCGCCAACCTGATTGTGACAGATCTATTGGAAGGGTAAGGGCTACTCTGGAAATCTATTTTAGACTGCAGGAGTACCAACAAGTGACTGCACCAAGAAACAAAGGCCAAATTGGCCATTAACCATGTTAAAGAGTTTAAGTATTGCCATCACCTGTGAAAGTAAATAACAATGCCACAAAGGAAAAAAGTCAAGTTCAATGAGTTGTACCTTCTAAGTATCATCCCAATAATAAGTGACTCTCCATTTCTTCCATGATCTACCACCTGGGTCCAATAAACAACATAATTCTTTTAAGCAGCGTGATTTAAACAATAGCCCCTGAAACAAAGATGACATAGTATCTCACAGGGAAGCCATTGTGCTTGTTGTTACGTAGCATGGAAACCACATCTGCGACTCTTACAACACGAGGGAAGCACATAACCTTGCATACACCAAATAAAGATCATTGTAAGTTGGCAACTAACACTCAGGGGACTCGGAAAGGGTTTCATTCTGAATAACTACAAGGAAAGTCAACCTTCTGATTCTTGCAGGCTTCCTTTGCTTTAATATGACGCATGTACTGTTTAGGTCTAGATTCGAGCAGGGGAATGCCCCTCAGATGTACTTGCACTTCATACAATCCTTCGTTGAAAACATCACCAACAGCCTGTGGAACAGGTAATTCACATGATTGCGTTGGGATCAAGGTTTTCTGTCTTGAATATCAGTTCCGTCTCAGAAAGACGGAAAAGAAGAGATCTCAGAGAGATCTCAAAAAAAAATTGGGAGATCGAGTTCGGTGATTTCGAATTTTTTTTCATGTATAGAGCCTATTTCTAAGAAAATCCTAATTTTTTTCTACTGATCACTCAATTTTACAAACATATTTTTCTAATTGACAACTCAATTTTACAAAGTAAAGAGTAATGACAACAATAACAAATCCATTCACTTGCGGGGGGGGGGGGGGGGAGAGATAGAGAGAGGGTGGGAGACAGAGAGTGTGTGTGTGTGTCACAGAGGGAGTCCGGGGGAGAGGGGTAGAGAGAGAGCTCAAGGGGGCAGGGGCAGAGAGAGATAAGGAGAGAGGAAGGAGGAAACCAGGAGGCAGAGAGAGATAGAGATAGAAACTGGGGGGGAGATAGACAAAGAAAGAGGGGGGAAGGGATCTCCCTCCCTCTCTCTTACTCTCACATGCACACACAGTCACATACCTATGACGGAGAGAGGGAGGGAGACAGACAGGGCAGTGAGGGGGAAGAAGATCTCGGTCTCAGAGACTTCGTTTCTCACAAACCTTGATGAGACAGAGATCTCGGACATCTCGTAAGAGATGGCAAATCATGGTTGGGATATACTAGAAATGACAAATTCGAAGGTTGCAAACAGAATCAATTTACCTTTGATATGAGAAGAACAAGCATGATGAGTGGCAAAAGCTTCAGATTGTTTGTAATTTCCACCATAATGACACAAAGGGACACAGTCATTCGCATAGAACCACCAAGGAAAGAAGCAGCACCAAGCAGAGCATATCTGTTGCAAGAAAGATAATTAATCAGTATGATATATAACCTGGACAGCTATTTCATGTTTGGTTTAGTAAGATGGGGACAAGCAAAAAAAAACGAGATATGAATGATGATATCTCCGACATAACAAGGGGGAAAAAACTATATGCTAAAACTAAAATAAAACTGCTGCCATGTTCTGCTTTATAAAGGCCTACAAAATAAATATAGTTTCCTTGTGTAAACTCTGAAAAATGATAGTGTTATTTACTCACCGGCTTTGAATATACGAATGTCCTGACATATATCTAAACAATGACAACAGAGACATGAGTAACTTTTCTTTTTGAAACTGGGTGGTACCGCTGTTGTATTAAATGAAAAGAGACATAAGTAACTTGGGAAGATCCTTTTTCTTATCACATAAAGATTATATGACTACAATCCAAAGACAAGCTCGCATAAGGTGGGCAACCACCTATATCATGCTCAAAATCCTACAGTTGAAATATAGATAATAGAGATTGAAACATAACGAGGACTGTGGAGCATGACACAGCCAAGGATATGTTGATCAAAGCAGATAACAAAATGTTAAGGCTTGGCAAACTAGATAATTCATCGTACCAGTATCATGTCTCAAGGATTTGTTGTAATAATTATCGTGGAATTAAGTTTATGAGTCATACTATGAAACTTTGGGAAAGAGTAATTGAAAAACGTCTCCGATGTATGACTACTGTATCGGAAAATCAGTTTGATTTTATGCCAAATAGATCTACTACAAAAGCTATTTTCTTACTACAGCAGCTAATGGAGAAGTATAGAGAGATGAGAAAAAATTTGTATATAATTTTTCTTGATTTAGAGAAGGCGTACGATCGAGTACCGAGAGAATTGATTTGGTGGACATTACGAAAGAAAGGAATCTCTCAAGGATATGTTGATTTGATTAAAAATATGTACGGCGGTACTATTACTAGTGTTCGAACTATTGCTGAGAAGACTGGTGAATTTCCCGTTTCTATAGGTTTGCATCAAGGTTCTGCACTAAGTCCGTATCTCTTTGCCTTAGTTATGGATGAAGTAACTAAACAATTGCATGAGGATATCCCTTGATGTATACTATTTGCAGACGATATTGTTTTAATTGATGAGAGTATTGATGCTCTAAATGCTAAGTTAGAGCGTTGGAGACTTACCTTGGAGTCTAAAAGTTTTAAAATTAGTAGGAGTAAGTCAGAGTTTATGCACTGTAATTTTAGTAATGGGAGAGTGGTTCAGGAAGACATGGTTCTAATTGATGGACATAACATTCCGAAGAGTAGTAGCTTTCGATATTTAGGGTCTATCATACAAGAGAATGGGGAGATTTATGATGACGTTACACATAGGATTAAGGCAGGCTGGTTAAGATGGAGAAGTACATCAGGTGTCCTTTGTGATCGTCGTATGCCTGTGAAACTCAAAGGGAGGTTTTATAGAACGGCTGTGAGACATGCTTTGTTATATGGTACCGAGTGTTGGGCAGTACGAAAGGAACACATCCACAAAATGTGTGTAGCAGAGATGAGGATGTTGAGATGGATGTGTGGCAAGACAAAGAAAGACAAGATTATGAATGAGTGCATCCGTAAGGACTTAGGGATAGCTCCAATTGATAGCAAAATGATAGAAAATAGACTCAGGTGGTTTGGACATGTGTTTCGTTGCCCTAACTCAGTGCCGGTTAAAAGATGTGACCAAATCTTAGTGGATGCTAGTAAAAGAGCTCGAGGAAGGCCTAAAATGAGATGGTGAGATGTTATTAGGAAGGACATTAGTTCCTTGAGTTTAAATATGAATATTGCACTTGATAGAAATCTTTGGCGGAACAGGATTCATGTAGCCGACCCCAATTAATTGGGATAAGGCTCTGATGATGATGAGTATCATGTCTCATTCCATCAGTCTGGGCCAGTTCATAGGAAGGAATCTGAAAAGGCGAAATCTCGCGTTGTTCCTGAGCGGGCTGATAATCACCAGATTGTGAACTGCAAGACAGGGAAACGGATCAGAAGGCCCAGGGGTAGTCCCTGGGGCAAACCCTCCGATGCTTAAGTCAGTAGAGCTATGACGAGAGCAATAATGGGGAGGGGCTAGTTTATGCGCGAGATCCCTCTCCACCGAAGGGGTGAAGCGGTTCGTGCTCAGGAGTTTAGGGCGTATGGTTGCCTTTTTGGCTTACCTTTCACCGGAGGGTACCCCTGGTTTAAATAGTGCGCCGTCCCCAGGAGTCCTGCAAGCCGAGGGGTTTCAGGTAGAGGTTACGTCCTCATCGTGGGCTTTTATTGCCATATTGTGGGAGCGTTATCCTCGCGGGGAAGAAGAAGTCCCCTGTCTTCCCGGATTCTTGCCTGTTGCAGACTCTTAACGGCTGCAAAGATAAGTATTCGTCGGCCGTTCCGAGCTTCGGAGAGGCCGGCCCTATCCGGGCGGTAGGCTTAGCTCGGTAAAAGATGGGTCGGATAGGCCGGCTTATGCCTCCTTCTCCCGGGTGGAGGGATGGCTCGGGCGCGGACCTTCCAGTGACCTGACCGATACTCGGGCCCTCCGAGCCTTGAGGCCGCCTAGGAGGGTTGTTTCCTCGAGCGCTGTAAATTGGGCTTTCTCCCCTAAGTGGGCCTTGTGGGCTGTCACTTGGGTGAGCTTGGTCTCATTGGGCCCTGCCGGGCCTAGTTGGGCTGCTCCATTGGGCTGCAGAAATCCCCCTCTCCACTTATCCCCCTCCTACTCCCGAGCCAAATGAGGCTCGGTTGAGTAGTGTTTGAGGGCATTGGACCGGCGTGGCTCAGGTGGGTGGAGATCTGACGGTGTTAAGTAGCCACGTGCCGTGATCACCTGGGCCCGTAGTAATAATGATCCTGACGGATTTGAAATGAAAGGGGGCCCCCTTTTTCTCGGAGGTCGGAACGGCGCGCCGCCTTCCGCGAGGGTTTATAGGCGTTGGGCGCTGGTTGTCATTCCAGACTCTCTAGGGTTTTGGCTTTCCTTCGCTTCTTTACTTTTTGGGGCTCCTTGATGCGCCGTGAGATAACAGCGGAGGAGCGAAGCCTTGCGGCGGCGTTCGAGGAGTTGGAGAGGATAACCGCGGAGGCGATCCGACAGCTGCCTTCTCCCCCGGAGTCGTCGAGGTCTTGTGAGGGCTCTTCTTCCGATTCCTCCTCGAAACTCATGGCGGACCAGCGCTCGGGAGATGAGTTGGAGGTGAGGGCGCCAGTCCCGAACTGCAGTGAGCTGGGGGAAGCCGAGGTGAAGAAGCTGGAGCACCGGTTTCGGGCCAGCATTATGACTCGGATGAGTCGGCTTCTAGCTCCTCTGCATCGGGCGGGGAAGATCCAGAGGGTTCTCCTCCGGCGGGGTCACCAACTCCGGATGCCTCGGGAGGACTCGCGACCGGGGCAATTCTCGCACAGGCAAAATCAGTGCCTGGGTCGGCCGTCACCGAGGGTGCCGGGGGCGACTCACTCACTCCCGCCGTTCCCGAGCTTCAAAGTGGGCCCGAGGCCTGATGTATTTTGCCTTGTTTTGCTTTTTTCTCTGTTTGTCTCTTGTCGTTTTCTGAAAAAAAAAGGAAAGATTTTCTTTTTATAAGGCAATAAATGACTTGCCTCTTGCGTTCCTTGCCGTGATTTAGTTAGCGTATCTGAAGTAGTTGGAAAGTGCCGATACGTCCTGCGTGGTTTTCGCATGCTGATTAGACAGGCTCCTGACGGGACGTCTTTCCGTTTTTTGATGCTTTGAATGCCAGGCTACTTCGTGTATCCCGCCAAGGCGAAAAACGAGGAGTTGGGGGTGACCGTTCGGGGGAGAATTCCTTTGGCGTGTTTTCGAGGGGGGAGTCATTTAAGACAAGTAGCCTCCCTTGGCCTATAAGAAAGACCGAAGGGCGCCCCTTCCTCTTCACCGCTTGGGACTTTCTCTAACAGTCTTTCCTCATCCCTTCCTCGTGTTGCGCAGTGCCATTGCATTCGGGGCATGGAGGATCCTTCGGAAGATGACGCTGCCGATGATGGGGAGCGGGGAGTTCTTGCTGCTTCGGACGGTCGAGCAGGTCCGACGGTCGCCGCGCGGGTTCGAGACGGGTCCGACGGTCGCCGCGCGGATCTGGGGAGGACTTCGACGTGCAGGGGCACGCCGTTCCTCCTCCATCAGTTCTGGCGAGGCTTCCGGGTGGGCGCCGGAATGGAGGACGGATGGGGGCATCCGTGATGCCTTCCCCTGCCTCCCCATCCAGCTCTGCTAGATTTCTTTGCAGCCTCTTTTTCCCTCTTCTGCTCTTCATTTCTTTCACTCTTCGGAGACTGCTTGCTCTCTGTTCCCTTCCAAGGGGTTGGTAGGTTGGAAGAGAGGAGGCCTTCACAGGCGTTCTTTCTCCCTGGCTTCTACCAACTTGGAAGGTAGCCTTCCTCATCGTGGAAGGTAGTCTTCGTCAACGCAATCCCTCTGTCACCTTTGTCATGGGCCACCCGGGCTAACTGGATCGACCTCCTTTTATCCGAGCCAGTTTCTACGCGAGGCAGAGTCAGTGGCTGGACGCGAGGGGATCAAGACCGAGTCGGCCGAGCGATGGCCTCTTGCAGTGGTGCTAGATGGATTTTTTGCTTTTTGTCGTGCAGTGTAATGGCTTTTGCCTATCTGATGTACCAACAAATATTTGAATGAATAGAAGAGAATTTTATTTCATCCAACTTGTTTGCACAATTTCAAAAGTAGAATTTGCGCAGTGTGGCTGCGTTCCATGTCCGAGGGATGGGTTCCCCTTCCATTGTAGCTAGCCTGTACGCACCTTTCCCGAGCGTCTCGACCACTCGGTAGGGGCCTTTCCAGTTAGGGGATAGCTTGCCCACCGCCTCTAATGGTCGAGAGGCTTCGGTTTTTCTGAGGACGAAGTCTCCTGATTGGAAGTGTCTATTTCAGACTTTGGCGTTGTAGTATCGAGTGAGGCGGCGCTGGTACTCCGTGGCTCGGATGCTGGCGATCTCTCGAAGTTCATCTGCTAGGTCGAGGTTCTCGAGTAGCTTTTGCTTGTTTGCCTCGGGCGAGTAGCGGATGACTCGGAGAGACGGGTTGGCAACCTCTAACGGAATGACGGCCTCAGTGCCATACACCAGCTGGAAGGGACTTTCACCGGTTGCCGTTCTGGGAGTCGTTCGATGTGACCAAAGTACGCTGGGCAGTTGCTCGAGCCAACTACCCTTGGCCTTGCCAAGTCTGGTCTTTATGTCTTTTAAGATAGTCTTATTGGCATTTTCGACCAGCCCGTTGGCCTGAGGGTGGACGACCGAAGTGAAGTGGTTGCGAATGTTTAGGTCGGCGCATTTGTCTCGGAAATAGCGAGAATCGAATTGCCGACCGTTGTCGCTCACTATCACCCGGGAGATGCCGAAGCGACAAATGATCGACTTCCATACGAAACTCCAGAAGACTGTCTCGGTGATCCTCGCCGTGGCTTCGGCCTCGATCCATTTGGTGAAGTAGTCGATGGCGACGATGATGAACTTCTTCTGAGACTGAGCCGTATGGAACGGCCCGAGAATGTCAATCCCCCACCGAGCGAAGGGATAGGGCTCGGTAAGGGTGATGAGCTCCGTGGCCGGCCGATGGACCAAGTGGTCGAATCGCTGGCACCGGTCGCACTGCTGTACATGAGCCGTGAAGTCGCGCTGCAGGGTAGGCCACCAGTACCCCTGCCGTAGCAGGATCATGGCCAGCGACCTTCCTCCTGAATGCGCTCCGCACAGGCCTTCGTGAGTCTCTTGGATGGCTTGGCTGGCCTCGTCGGGGCCGAGACATTCCAAGAGAGGACCGGAGAAAGATCTTCGGTAGAGAGTGTCGTCGAGGATGACGAAGCGCCGGGCTTGATACTTCATTCAGCGGGATTCTCGAGGGTCGGAGGGCTCTCGGGAGTCCCGGAGCCAAGACAGGTAGGGGGAGCGCCAGTCGCTTGGAAGGGCCGAGTCAACGGCTAGGAGCTCCGAGTCGATGCTCGGGCGCTCTAGCTTTTCAAGGAGGACCGATCGGGTACCTTCAGGGTCGAGGGAGGAGGCCAATCGAGAGAGGGCGTCCGCTCGGGAGTTTTCCTCCCGAGCTATTCGGACTACCTCGAATCCCTCGAACTGTTGGGCCAGACCTCTGACCAGCTGGAGGTATTTGATCATTGGTGCCTCTCGAGCTTCGTATTCGCCGTTGACTTGGCTAGCGACCAGCTGGGAGTCGGTGTGGATTTTGACTCGCTCAGCCCCAACCGTCGGGCCATGCGAGCTCCCGAGATAAGGGCCTCGTACTCGGAAGCATTGTTGGACGCCTGAAAGCTAAATTTCAAGGCGTACTGTAGTTCTACTCCTTCGGGGGACCTTAGGAGGATCCTTGCCCCGCTACCGACTGAGTTGGAAGATCCGTCAACGAACAGTTCCCAGGTTGGCCTGGGCGCGGACGGAGATCTCTCCTCAGTCGAGATGGTGCTTTCGGCGATGAAGTCGGCGAGCGCTTGGCCTTTCATAGCTGAGCGCGGGCGGTACGAGATATCGTAGGCCCCAAGCATGATTGCCCATTTGACGAGTCGCCCCGAGGCTTCGGGGTGGGCCAGAATCTTCTTTAATGGTTCGCCGGTCAGCACGGTGACGGGGTGCCCCTGGAAGTAGGGTCGGAGGCGCTTGGCGGAGGTAACCAACGCTAGCACGAGTTTCTCGGTTGCGGGGTACCTCCTCTCAGCCTCGTTGAGCACCTTGCTGGTGTAGTAGACCGGCCTCTCAATTCCCAAGTCATTTCTGAGTAGGACTGAGCTAACAGTTGACAGCGTTGCCGAGAGATAGAGCAGCAGGACCTCGCCCGGCACGGGCTTGGAGAGCATCGGGGCGAGGCTAAGAACTACTTGAGCTCGGCGAACGCTTGTTGGCATTCCTCATCCCATGCAAACGTGGCAGATGCCAGCTTGGGTCCCCTCAACAGTTTGAAGAAGGGTAAGCATCGTTCGACCGCACGGGACAGGAATCGACTGAGAGCGGCGACACGCCCAGTCAGGCGCTGGACGTCCTTGACGCAGGTGGGCGGGCGCATGTCCAGGATGGTCTGGACCTTGTCGGGGTTGGCTTCGATCCCGCGCTGGGTGACCAAGAAACCCAGGAATTTCCCAGATCTCACTCCGAAGGCGCACTTGGCAGGATTGAGCTTCATGTTGTACTTCAGGAGGGTGTCGAAGGTTTCAGCGAGGTCGGCGAAGTGGTCTTGGGCTTTGGGGGTCTTGACGAGCATGTCGTCAATGTAAGCCTCGACGTTCCGACCTAGTTGCTCCTCGAACATGTGATTGACCAGCCTTTGGTATGTAGCTCCAGCGTTCTTCAACCCGAAAGGCATCCGGGTGTAGCAGTACACGCCGTAGTCGGTGATGAAGGCGGTCTTCTCTACGTCTTCTGGATTCATTCTGATCTGATGATAACCCGAATAGGCATCTAGGAAACTGAGTATCTCGTTGCCCGAGGTAGAGTCAACTAATTGGTCGATGCTCGGTAATGGATAGCAGTCCTTGGGGTGGCCTTATTCAGGTCGGTGAAGTCCACGCACATCCGCCACTTGCCTGAAGCTTTTGGCACCAGGACGACGTTGGCTAGCCACGTCGGGTACAGGACCGGTCTAAAAAGGCCAGTCTCTTGTCCCTTGGTGACCTGCGCCTTGATGATCGCCTGCTTCTCTGGTGCATGCTTCCTTCTGCGTTGCTGTACGGGTCTCATGGCGGGGTCGAGGTTGAGCTTGTGCATCACGGTTTCCTCTGGTATCCCGGGGAGTTGATCATCGGACCAAGCAAAGACTCGAATGTACTCAGAAAGGAATTTCTTATATTGCTGCTGTTCCTTGGGCGGTAGGTCGGCTCCGATCCTTACTCCTAGGGTCGGGTTATCGTTTAGGAAAACCGTCAGTAATTCGCCACCAGGCTCGGTGGTTGCGGTTTTATCCTCGACTCCCCGGGGACCCTTATCTTTCCCGTCCGGCCTTGTGGCTTCCACCGAGATATTGTAGCACCTTCTGGCCGTGGCCTGGTTACCTCGACTTCCCCCAACCCATTTTTGGTGGGGAACTTCATTTTTTGGTGATAGGTAGACGGTACGGCCTTTATTCGGCTGAGGATTCCCCGGCCGAAGATGGCGTTGTACGCTATCATACCCTTGATCACTATGAAGTCCACCATGACCGTAACGGTCCTGGGTGGGGTGCCGAGGGTAACCGGCAGGCTTAGGGCTCCCTCGGGGTAGGTGGCCAGGCCATTAAACCCGCAGAGGGGGGTTCGGACCGGGCGGAGTTTGGATGGATCTTCCCCCATCTTAAGGAAACAGTCGTAAGATAATACATCAGGGGCACTCCCATTGTCAACTAGAATCCTATCTACGTTACAATGGTTTATTGTGGCCGAGATTACGAGGGCGTCGTCATGCGGGGTGTTCAGCCCTTCTAGGTCTCGGTCGGAGAAGACTATGACCTGGGGCTCACTCGGCGGGGCCTTGGGGGGCTCTATGGCTCGGCTCGCCCGCTCGGCATGACGCTTCCTTCCTCGGCTGCTGTCGCCTCCTGATGCCGTCCCTCCGGAGATGACGTTGATGTGGACCCCTCGGGGGCGTTGTCAATCTCCTCTGTGGCGCCTCGGTCTTCTTTGCGCTCGGCCGTGAACCGAGCCAGGTGCCCCTGACGGATGAGGCGCTCGATCTCGTCCTGGAGCTGGTGGCAGTCACCGGTGTGGTGCCCGTGATCGCTGTGGAACAAGCAATGCCTGTCGCGATTACGGTTCTTCGACCTCATCGGCTCGGGCTGGCGGAGGAGTCCCGAGTCTTTGATGTCTTCATAGATCTCGTAGACCGGTGCGGCTAACGGGGTGTACCGCTCGTACTTCCGCTTGCGCTCTCCATCACGGTCTCGCTTCTTTCCCGAGCCAGGAGTTGGCTCGGAAGTCCGCTTCTTGTCCCCCTCCCGACCCGAGCCGGTTGCGTCTCGGCAAGCGCTGAGTACTTCTTCGCACTCGGCGTGGCGCAGTGCCAGAGTCACTAGCTCGGCAAGGGTCGAGGGAGGGTGGAGGACAAGCTCGCGGCGGAGATTCTCGTCCCTGGTGCCCCCAGTCAGTGCGGTTGTGGCTGAGGCTACGTCCAGGCGGGGGATTCTCAGGGCTTCCGATTTAAATCGGTGAATATAAGCCCGGAGTCTTTCCCCTTGCGCCTGCTTAAGGGCCAGGAGCCCCGCTACTGACCTTGGGGGGGCACTTCCGGCGAAACTCTCTTTGAAGACTCGCCCAAATTGCTTGAAATCTCGGATGGACCCGGGGGCGAGGGCCCGGAACCATGCTTGAGCGCCTTGGACCAGAGTGGTCACGAAGGCTCGGCACTTGATGGCGTCGGACACTCCGTGCAGAGTCATCAGAGCGTCGAAGCTGTCGTAATGATCGGCCGGGTCGCCCTGGCCGTCGTAAAGCTTGAAGGTCGGAATGGAGGTTCTGGGAGATACCTCTGCCTTCAGAATGTACTCGGAGAACGGGGATTTCTCCTCGTCCTCCGGGAAAGAGGTCTTCTGCAGGGCGCGGAGGGCGCGCTCCTGCTCCGCAAAACGTCTCTCGAAATCCCGCAGCCGGAGGGATAGTTCCGGTTGCTGTCGTGCCGTGGGGCTGGGGGGAGCGTCTTGGCGATCCCCGGGGACGTCGGCTTCCGGGTTCGGGCGGCGCGCCCCCAGTTTTCCCCTTCTTGGCGTGGAGGAAGCCTCTTGCTCCAGAGGTGGAGCCTGCGAGGGTCCTCCAATCCGGTTGCGGATGAGTTGCTGGCCGCGAGGGTGAAGCGACCCCCGGCGGTGTGCTGGGACGTGTTCCCACGGGGAGGGCTCCCTGACGGAGCGCGGGACCTTCCATCCCTAGCCGCCTGGGCCCTCATGAGTTCCACAAGGACATCCAGTTTCGCGTTGAGGGCTTGGAAGGCTTCGGCGCCACCGTTGGGGGAGGGCCCTACCGCCGCAGGGGGGGTGGTGGGTCGTCGGCGGGGACGCTGGCGTTGGAGGGAGGGTTCTGTGAGGCCCGAGAGGGGCCGTCCCCTGCCGCTACCATGGCCTTACCCCTTTCACCGGCGGACCTCCTCCCTGAGCTCCTTCGCACCATACTGGCTCTTTGTGCGTTCCCACAGACGGCGCCAGATGAAGAGGCGAAATCTCGCGATGTTCCTGAGCGGACTGATAATCACCAGATTGTGAACTGCAAGACAGGGAAACGGATCAGAGGGCCCAGGGGTAGTCCCTGGGGCAAACCCTCCGATGCTTAAGTCAGTAGAGCTATGGTGGGAGCAATAATGAGGAGGGGCTAGTTTATGCGCGAGATCCCTCTCCACCGAAGGGGTGAAGCGGTTCGTGCTCAAAATTTTAGGGCGTATGGTTGTCTTTTTGGCTTACCTTTCACCGGAGGGTACCCCTAGTTTAAATAGTGTGCCGTCCCCAGGAGTCCTGCAAGCCGAGGGGTTTCAGGTAGAGGTTACGTCCTCATCGTGGACTTTTATTGCCTTATCGTGGGAGCGTTATCCTCGCGGGGAAGAAGAAGTCCCTGTCTTCCCGGATTCTTGCATGTTGCAGACTCTTAACGGCTGCAAAGATAAGTATTCGTCGGCCGTTCCGAGCTTCGGAGAGGCCGGCCCTATCCGGGCGGTAGGCTTAGCTCGGTAAAAGATGGGTCGGATAGGCCGGCTTATGCCTCCTTCTCCCGGGCGGAGGGATGGCTCGGGCGCGGACCTTCCAGTGACCTGACCGATACTCGGGCCCTCCGAACCTTGAGGCCGCCTAGGAGGGTTGTTTCCTCGAGCGCTGTAAATTGGGCTTTCTCCCCTAAGTGGGCCTTGTGGGCTGTCACTTGGGTGAGCTTGGCCTCATTGGGCCTTGCCGGGCCTAGTTGGGCTGCTCTATTGGGCTGCAGAAATCCCCCTCTCCAGAATCTACCCAAGTGTAATTGATGTATGGCTGGCTATCAACCTGACATAACATCTAGAGTCTAGAAGCAGTGCCACTAACCAGACATATTCACAGGTGGGTAAGAAATATTTCAGTGAACTAGCACAAAATTCCTGCAATTGGCTATATAACAAGATGCTGAAGCTTGCTTCTCTTTGCAGGCAGTTAGCACCACATTTAATTAGCAAGCCTACAGTACAAGTCTACAAATAGCTCCCATACATAAACTCTTGAACAAACACTTTTGCCTGAAGTCGGAACATCGAATGACACAAATAGAGATATTTTGGACCCCCAGAATGATTTCTCTCTCTAGACTAGACTCTTCTAGAGAGAGAAGCTCTACATTTTTTCTGAGAGAGAGCAAGGGTCGAGCTTTGGAGATATGGTGGGGGAAGGCCCCGTCCGGGGCTACCGAAGGTCCCCGAGTCAATGTGAACCTCTGCTGGGCGAGAGGAGGAGCCAGCCAACCACTTGTGTGTTTCCGTTGCCAGCAGCCTGGACATATGCAGCGAGCCTGCAAGATGCTGGCACCCCGTGTCAACGGTAGTGGGGAGATAGGAGGTCCTCGGAGGTCTTATGCGGAGGCGGTCAGGCGTCAAGGCCCATTGCAGGAAGGGAAGAGTTGCTTGGAGTTAGGGACCATCGCCCTGGAGCTGGTCGTCGGCCAATTTGGACGACTTAACAGGTATCTCTTCTTCTCACCGCTGGAGGGTGTGGTGGAGTCGAAAGGTCGAAGGGTGTTTTGAACACCCGATGGGGGAAGCGAGAGACCTGGGATGTCCGGCAGTATCTAGTATTGAGTTTGCTTGAAGTAGGGCTTGACGAGGAGGCGACGCGAGAGGTGGCAGAGCTAGGTGTCTTAATGGTGAATGGTGTCGCCGTCTGTGCCTTGTTGTGGTCCCTTAACAAAGATTCGTATATGAACCCGAGAGAGTCTGGCATTCGTGTGAAGCTCATAGGCCTCCCCATCGTGCTCAGCAACGAGTAGGGGATCACCTACATCCTGCACCGGCTGGGTAAGGTTGAACCGGGTAGTTACTCCATTGTACCAGCCAGCAACCTGCTGGCTGTGAAGGCTACAGTGTGGGTGGCTACGCCGGTGGAAGTGCCGCCGGTCATCTCCATGTCTTTCGGGGGTGCGAAGTTTGTCATCAGGGTGGAATTCCGATTGGTGGATCTGTGGGGGCGTAGCCTTAACCAGGAGAGCGTAGGGCAACCCCCTTCGAAGATGTAGGTTGAAGACGAAGGGGGGGTCTCCCATGGGGCCCCCAGCCTTCGAATTTCAAATTGCCCACCCTCAAATGCGCCAGTCCGATACTTGTAAACCCGGATCCAGTTGAGCTTACCCATGACTTACTCAACAAATCCTAGGAAAAGGCAGGCATCGGATCCCGCAGACCCGATACGACTCTCCTTCCTCGCCCAACTTCAGCGAATGGTAAGGCCCTTCTTCCTGTCCCAGTGCTTGTGGAGGAGCAGTGCCCTGTGAAGGACAAAGTGTCACGCCCCGTACTCTATACCGTCGAAGTATTGTCCGCTTTGGCCTATCGACCTCACGGTTTTGTCCCTTTCTAACAGTGATCGACTCCAGAATGAGGGACTTCCCCGGCAGGTCACCCATCCCAGTACTACTCCCCATTAAGCACGCTTAACTTCAGAGTTCTTTTCAAGAACTGAGCCGATACTTCAAAAGACTACGAGGCGTGACACAAAGCACCAGCAGCATTCGGCGGCCCACCTCGACGTTCGCCGACGGTGGCCTCTTCTTCGCCAGGTCACTGCGATGTTCAATGCGAGCGCTTGAAGTTGTGCCTGTTCCTGCCGGTGTCTACAAGTGTGGCGGGTACCTCGTCTAGCCAATTGAAAGACAATCCCCGTCACCATCTTCCTAGGGAGTGGACACAGCCTTGCGTGGGCCGCTTCAACGACCACAGGGGAGCGACCCCCAACGGGAAGCACTGCGGTCGGCCTTGCTCCTTGCAATCCGTCTAATGGAGGCAGTTGTTAGCGGCGGTGAGGTCCAACCGCCGAATGGTACTATCAGGCCGGCCCTACTCACAGAGGATTTAAAGGAGGCCGATGTTGCTCAAAGCCCCTCGGCAGCCCACAATCCAGCTACTACTGCTCCAGGTGCGTTGGAAGGGATTTCAATGCTGTGGCGGTCCCGTAGGAGAGATCGGGAGATAGTAGTCATACAAGGGACATGGATGATTTTATTGCTTTCATTGAGGCAGCTGCTCTGGTGGATACTGGCATGGCACATGGTCGTTTTAACTAGTCCAACATGCGAGCTAATGCTTCTTGCTCGAGGCTAGATAGATTATTGATCTTCGTTGATTGGGAAGATCGTTATTCTCATGTGCAGGTGCTTCCATTAGCTAGATATGTGTCGGATCACAAACCAATCCTCTTGAAGACCAGCAGTTTACAGGACACTAGGTTCACCTTCAAGCTAAAAAAGTTTTGGTTCAGGGAGGTAGACTTCTTACATACTGTCAAGGAAGCTTGGTCTGCACAGGCTTCTGGCAGACACACATATATTTTATTTGGTTTTTTGCATATAAACCATTGTTACATACGAATTTACAACTATATCATTCTTAAAAATGTATTAGCATATATATCACTACTATTTTGAAAATTTTTCAAATATGCCATCTTAGTTAAATTCCGTCGACGGGGTCATGAATATTCCTAAAAATGGCAATATTCTCGTTAAATGAAGGTCAAATAACCAAAATACCCCCCTCTTACGGCCAAATGACAAAAATACCTCCCCCCCCCACACACACGACGGGGTCATGAATATTCCTAAAAATGCCAATATTCTCGTTAAATGAAGGTCAAATAACCAAAATACCCCCCTCTTACGGCCAAATGACAAAATATCTCCCCCCCCCCCACACGCACACACACAGAGGTGGGAGAAACCGACAGCACAATGATAGATCTCTTCATCGAGGGGGAGATGGGTGGGGGGGAAGGAGGTTGGGGAGAGGGAGATGGAACCGAAAGTGGGAGACGGGGTCGCTAGAGGTGGTGGGGGGTTAGAAGGGCAAAGCAACAGGGGGGAACTGAAGGTGGGAGGTGGGGTAGGGGAGGAGGGGAATGGCCCCGCCACGGGGGTGTTGGGTGTTCAGAAGTTTGGGTGGGCGGAGGTCGAGGACATGACGGAGGGGAGAGACCCCACCCTCGGGGCTGTGAAGGTCCACCGCAGTAGCGGTGGCAGCGAGCGCCTCCGACATGAGATGGAGGTGCTCCTCAACCTCCATCACCCTCACATCATCCGCCTCCTCGACCACTGCGAGGATTGAGGTAAAACCCAACTCTTTTCGTGATTCCATGTTCTACATGCCTGATGCTTGTCTCGGATCTCCATTTCCTCTATCACCTCTCTGAATCCACTGCTCTCTACTCTCATTCTCTGATTTCAAGTACATTTTCACTGCAATCTTTGCCCTAAAATCTCGATCTCTCACCCATGGAAATTGCAGAGGAAGGTGTCCTGGTGCTCGAGTACGGCCACGATGACTACTCTCTCCCCATCGTCCTCTGCGACCTCAAGTGCTCCGACGTCCTTCTCGACCGCCACCTCAACTGCAAACTCTGCAACTTCAGATCCGAACGCGCTGGCTTCGAGTCAACGGTCGCCCAACACCACCTCCACCCCATGATGATGGAGCCCCCGGGCCATGTCGACCCCCACTGCCTGGAGGGGGCTGCCGACGACAGGGCGACAGCGGCGACGAGGGGGACGCCGCCATCCTCTTAGGGTTTGAGAAACGATGAAGGGGGGGGGGGGAGAAGATGACCCCTCAAACAAGCTTTGACCTTAAAATTTTATTATTTGTTTCTATACCCCTATTACATGTGTTATTTCTATTTCTAGATTCTATTTAAGGTTTTTTTGTAAATAATCCAGACCCTTAGAGAGATAACTATGGCCATTTTTGTCTTTTCTCATGTTTGGTTAGTCTTAACCATAGTTAATTGGAGGGCTGGTAACGGGAGGTTACAGCGATGGCATGTCTGAAAGTTTTTCAAAATAGTAGTGATATGTATGCTAATGCGTTTACAGAAATGATATATCTGTAAATTCGTCTGTAACAATGGTTTATATGCAAAAAACCCTTTTTGTATACGCATGAGTTTCCCCTTTTAGATCAAGCTTCCAAATGAGTGAGGATTCACATCGTTTTTGTAAAGGATTCTACATCTCATATAAGTGGAACTTGTTTGTTTTAGGTTTGCGGGATGGATTGGTTAGGCTTTGGTTCCCATATTTGGGAACGCGCTGTGGAAACTCCCCGGGCCACAATCCGCAGAGATGCGGACTCAGAGACAAGTTTGACCCGAGTAGGGTTTGAGGCTGAGAACCCCATCCCCTGGGTCATCACAGGCCATAATTTACGGTTATCCACTCAATCCCTTGTGGGGATTTAAGATTTAACAAAACAGGGCTTACGATCCTACAACTGCCTTTTGCCGCCTCCTGACCCTTCTCTTTTTTCAATCTTTAATCTAGGTTATTATTCTGTTATTGTTGTCTAATCAGATAATTTTTAAACTAAATCAAAATTAAACCTGAAATTCAAACATATAACTATTTTTCTTCTATGTTCCAAGTTTCTAACATATCTTACCTCGATATTAAATCAAAGATAGAGGGGCTAGGGAGGGAATGGAGAAGTTTTATTTGAAAATTAAAATTATATAAATATCCTCAGAATCCGTATTACTTGTATTCTATGCACTTTTGTATATTATTATAAATACACTCCCCATGGTAAACCATATTCCTCTGTAATTTACCGCTTGCTAAGTTTAGGATACGTTAATCATATCACTACACAGGTACCCTAAAATTTTCGACTATTTCACAATATATCTAATATGCCTTGTATTATCTTATATAAACCCATAATAAATCATATTTTTGTCATTTGCTGCTTATTTAACATATATATTAAGATAAGAAAAAGATTAGGCCTATCCTTCTTTAATCTCATCATACAATAAGAAATGATGACAATATCCTTAGAACCTCATATCCTCTTGTACATCTCTCCAAAATCTTATATTTTTTTGTTATCAAAATATTTTGGCATTGGCAACATCAAAATTAGATATGTATAACTAAAAACATTATTAGCTTACTATATGCTTGGCAAAACAAAAACGTATGAAAATATAGAGTAAAATATAATTACTTCCACTCTTTCACCTATCATGTGTTTGAGCCCGTGGCCCTTCCTCTAAATCTATTTCAAGGACTGTTCAGTATTCAAGTTAAAATTGAAACTATTAAGAGATTTTTAATTTTTAACCTCTAAAAAAAATTTAGGAAAAGACCCCCCTAAGCCATCTGTTTAGTCAAAAGCTCTCAAAATCTTCAAACCCTTAGTAAAATTCCCCTCGAGTTAACTGCCACCCCATTTTCAAGAACATTCCATCTCTCCACTCTTGTTAATATTTTCTTTCCAATTTTACCCTCCCCACCTCTCTCTCTCTCTCTCACTCCCCTCAGACTTCCAACACCCCCATCCGGCGGTCCCCCTCTCCCCCCTCTTTATCTCTCCCAACAGACACATTGCGCCCCCCTTCGGCGGCCCCCGTCTCCCCCTCTCTCGTTCTCCCTCCCCCTTCTGTCTATCCCCCATCAGATGCCCAGCGCCCTCCTCCAGCGATCTCCATCTCCCTCTCTTTGATTCCCCCTTCCCCTCTCACTCTTTCTCTCTCTACACCTCTCTCTCACCCCCCGGACGTCCGGCACCCCCCTCCGGTGGCTCTTGTCTCCCCCTCTCTCGTTCTCCCTCCCCCTCTCTCTCCCATCAGACGCCCGGCACCCCCCTCTGGCGGCCCCCACCCCCCCTCTCTCCCCCCCATCAGATGCCCGACGCCCCCCTCACGCGGCCCCATCCCCCTCTCTCACCTCTGAGATAATCTGGCACGCTCGAAGCAGGAATCGAAGGAACCCCTCTAGGAAGGCATCACAGGTGGCATCACGAGGCTTCTCCTCCTTGCAGGTTGCGAAGGCCAAGACAAATCGGATTGCCCGCTCAACGGAGACGGTCCTCTTGACGGCATCGAATAGCAGGGTCAGGTCCCTAGAGAAGGAGAGGAGGAAGAGCTCGGTGTGGGAGGATGATCAAAGGGCTGAGAGGTCCTTGAGCTTGCATCGATGAATAGCTTACGACAACGGGCACTCGTCCATGATCCTAGCGATCTCAAAGGCCGGATACTTTACCTCTACGCCTTTGACAGCATGGATGACAGTTTCTACCGAAACCGATACGTTTCGACAAAAACATATCGATTTCGGCCCTAGACGATCCAAAACCATGCAAAATCGGACGCCAACTGCCTTGCAAAAAAAAAGTATTTTATTTGATTTCGGGCCGAAACCGATACTGCTTCGGTTTCGGACCTAGCCGAAACCAGAACTGCCATCATTGTTTGACAGTCACCTCCTCATGCCCCATCTCTCTCTCTCTCTCTCTTGGGGGTGTCGAGCCAGCAGGGAAGACACGCAAATGCCCTCCGCTCTCTCTCTCTCTCTCTCTCTCTCTCTCTCTCTCTCTCTCTCTCTCTTCTCTTTGTCTGGACACTCACTAAACACAAGGACATTGTGGTCACTTTCATCGTCTAGGTTAGGTTAGATCATGGTTAAGTTAACCTAATCAGACCATATCTAATGGAGACAGACGGTAGTGGCTTTTCACTGAACAGAGATGATTTTGAGGACTTTTGAACAAATAAATGGATTAAGAGGGCCTTTCTCGAATTTCGAATTTTTTTAAGGGCTAAAAACTAAAAACTATTAAAGTGTCCGTTTTCATCGCAATATTCTATGGAATAAATTAACACTAAGCTTAGTAAACAGTCGTTGCAATCTCATCAGACAGCTTCATGCTCCATTTCATATTTGCACCTTCCAACTCATCATAAATAAAAGAATTCATGATCAAAATAAAAGCACAAATTCCCACATCTTACTTCTTTAATAAAACTTGAAGAAACAAGGACTTACGTCCTCTAATAGTCATTCCGATCCCACTCTTCATGATGTCCCTCTATAGTTACATCAATCATCATCCTTGTACATTTGAGGGGCTAAGGACAAAATTCTTTAGCAGATTGAGGGACTTGATAGCTTGGAGGAGGCAGGACTGACGGATGCATAGGACAAAAGGTTGAGAGACACTCTTAAGTGTCATTTCGATGAGATACTCTCCAAAGAGAAAATTTATTAGAGGCAGAGATCGAGGGATAAATTGATCAAAGAGAGGGACAAAAACACTACTTACTTTCAGCGAAGAGTATCGGGGAGGAGAAGAGTGAATACCATTACCTACATTCGGGTGGGTGAACTCACCATCTCTTCGGATGAGCAGATCAAGGGTCAAGCGAGGGACTTCTATTCTAGATTGTTTTCAGAGGAGGACCACTTTAGATTGAGGATTGCCGATGACCTTCCGCGGCTTTCTCAGGAGGAGAGAGATGACATATCACAAAGCTTCACTGAGGAGGAGGTTCGACTAGCAATTTTTTCTCTTGCAGAAGATAGAACTCTAGGTCCAGATGGTTTTCCTTTGGCCTTCTTTCAGCAATGTTGAGAGATCATCAAATTTGATCTCCTGTCAGCAATTAGGGAATTCCACGAGGGGAGGGGACACTTGAGAGGTATTAACAAAACCCTCATTGTTCTCATCCCCAAGAAACAAGGAACCCATGACTTTTGTGACTTCAAACCTATTAGTTTGTTGAATGGTACTTACAAGATCATCACTAAGTTGCTGGCAAGGAGATTGGGGAGAGTTATGAATAAGATGGTCAGTTGCTTCAAGAGAGCCTTTATCAGGGAACATCATATTCAGGATAATTTTTTGGTGGCTCATGAGTGCTTGTATGTCATGAAGACTCAAAAAAAGAGAGGGGTGATCTTGAAGCTAGATTTGAAAAGGCCTATGATAAGGTCAATTGCTCTTGTTTGTTTGACGTGCTAAAGAAGATGAGTTTTGGGGATACATGGATCGGCTAGATCAAGTCTCACATCTCTTCTACATCATTTGCGGTTCTTGTTAACGGGGAGCTGACTTCTTTCTCAGTGGCAGGGGGCTCAAGCAGGGAGATCGTATGTCTCTTCTCCTTTTTGAGCTTGTGGCTAATGTTCTGAGTAGGGTTTGCCAGAGCAGAGTCTGCAGGTTTGATCAGGGGATTCCAGGTTCAGAGAGGTGATCTCTCGGTCACCCACTTGTACTATGCCGATAATTCCATATTGTTCCTCACAAAAGATGAGACGCAGATGCATGTGGCAAGAATCTTGCTAGAGCTCCTAGAGGAGACTACTGACTTAAGGGTCAACTTCAACAAGAGTTTGATTGTTGGGGTTAACATGGAGGTCAGATCACTTCACATGACCGCTCGCATCTTGGGATGTCAGATAGGGGCTTTTCTTATTTCTTACTTGGGTCCCCCTCTCACAACAGGGACTCTTCGGTGTGCTAATTGGCTTCCTATTATCCAGAGGTACGAGGTTAGACAGGCCGACTGGAAGGCGAGGTTGCTATCTTATGATGGCAAATTAGTCTTGTGCAGACCGGTGTTGGACAATTTACCTATCTACTATCTCTCTATGTTTCGCATCTCAAAGATTGTTGAAGAAAATCGAGGTCATTCAGAGAAAGTTCTCTGGCATGGGAATGGGAGGTGTAGGGGTTGGCACGACATCAAGTTGGGGAGGGTGACTGCTCCCAAGGAATAAGGGGGTATTGGGATCAAGAATATGGTTGACTTCAATGTGGCCCTCTTAAGTGGATATGAAGGTTGGGAGTAGGGGATAAAGGTCTTTGGGCACAACTCATCAGGCAAAGGTACTACGGCAAAAAGAGAGTTTGGGACTTGGACTTTCCAGCTCCAGCCCAGACATCTCCTATTTGGCACGACATCTTCTCCTATAGGGACTTCATCTCTTCCGAGGTTCAGGTCTGTCTAAGTAAAGATAACCATTGCCTTTTCTAGAAGGACAGATAGTGCAGCGACTTAACTTTGGAAGCCTCCTTTCCAAGTCTGTTCGCGATCTCAGTTGATCCTCTGGGGTCAGTTGTTCGGGCATTTGATCCCCACCTGTCTGGGGGCACTTGGGCTCCGACTTTCAGGAGGGACCTCAAGAGTGCCGAGTTAGAGCAATTCCAGGATCTCCTCCTGAGCTTCCTTGACTTTGCCCCGCACTGTCTCAGGGAGGATGCGTGGACTTGGAGGTAAGTTAGGGAGGGGACCTTTTCTGATAGGTCTGCCTACTCCATCTCTGACGGCGGGGTGCGACACAGCCTTGCTCCCCACATTTGGAGACCGAGGAGCACGTTGAAGGTGATGCTTCGGATATGGAGGATTTCACACGGGAGGCTTCCCACAAGAGACAGGCTCCTTCACTTCCTACAGGGTACCTAGCTGACCTATTGCTTGTGTGGCCTGGAGGACAAGTCCGTGGACCACCTGTTTGTAAGATGCCCCTACTCCCAAGCAATGTGGGAGGATGTGGCTACAAGAGCCTGGTGTGTACTCAGCCGGCAAACTGACGTGCAACCCTTCATCGGGTCTTGTGGTAGTAGTTGACCCCTCAGAAGTCAGAACCCTTTGGTCCCTATGGTGTGAAAGGAACAATAGGATCTTCAGAAGGAAGGCTAGAGTGGAGGACTCCCTTATTTCTTTCATTTGTACTAGAGTGAAAGAATGAACGGAGTTGCTATGTAATGTGAATGCCCTCAACTCACCTCTTTTTGTTTTGTTGGGAGGATAGACCGCCCCACGCTGCCTTGCTGTGATTTTTTGTACAGAATCTCTTTTTGGGAGCTTTTTGGCTACACTGTACATCTTCTTTTTCATTATATACATAGTGGTACTACCCACTTTAAAAAAAAACATCAAACGACACTGTAGCCCATAATGACAACTATTCCATTGATCCAGAACTCAATAGGACTAGTTTCGTATCACAGGCATGTGACCTGCAAAAAATGGCTAGTGGCATCTTTACAAAGCACACTATGTTTCTGGGCTTCAATATACCAAAGGTGACCTTGTGACCATTAAGAAGACATTTTACTTCCCCCATTTTCTATAACCGTTCCAAATTCCCAAGACCCAAGTTCCTACTGGGAATCCAGAGCAAATACCTATGGAAATGGATGTATAAAATACAAGAAAGACTTGAAGAAAAGGATAGAAAAGTTAGCGTGATCACTTCAACCAAAATCGCATGACAGCTTATGATATGAAGCATGATCTACACATGCACCAAAAGTAGTTGCGACAGGCCTAGTCGACAATTGGATAAATCCATGTAACACGGAATTTTATTTCTCCATAGAATAAGAGGAAAGGAAGACTCACGTTCCTTCTTCGACGTTAAGCTTCTTGTAAAATTTAACCACAAACATCCCAACTAGCCTCCCATATGTTGATCCAATCATGATTCCAGGAATAAACTGACCAGCTGGTACAGCAGTTCCAAATGTCAGAACTGCCAAGGAATAAAATACAACCTGCAGACATAAAATTTAAAAACTGATTTACTTTTTTTTGAAAGAAGGGATAAAGCAAGATAATTACGGTGAAATTTAATCAAAGTACGTGCCTGAATATTTTTTTTAAGGAAAACAACATTCCTAAGTTGCAAAATCCAAATATTAGGTCACCATGACTGATTCCACAAATTTCCCTGCAATGTGATCCTATAATCATAAGAAGTTTTTGCATCTTCTCCCTATAATCTAGCCTGCTCCCACACATTTCCCTGTACCTAAAGTCCTTTGCAATTCTAAAACATGTCTTTGCTTTTTGGGAAGGTGGCCTAGAAACCACAATTCATAGATAAAGCAGAATAAGTCCACAAGATACAGCCCATACAAGGAGCAAAAGAAAGAAGGTCATCTACCAAGATCTCACCCAAACAGAAAAAACCCATGAAACCCAAAGAGATTACAGAATGCGGATAGTCCAACCTCCTAGTACCTCACCCAAAAATAAGTCTTTGCTAGAATTTAAAATTTACCTGTTCCCCCTTAATTCAAATTTATTCTTCAACATAGAGAGAGAGACAGAAAGACCACGTCTTGGGGCTTGGAGCTTGCCTTCCAGTGCATTGAGAGCATGGTGAAGCAGACATTAAGTACTTCCAGGGATACCTCGAACCCAAATACTGGGGCATTTGCACTGCAACACCAGCCATACAATGACCGCTGAGAACCCTGTAGAGAGAACCAGACAACAATTCCAGCATGACAGCCACCAGCTCTTCTGGGTTATCCGACCTGGCAATGGTGGCCCTCCAGCCACTGCACCCCATCTACTGTTTCATGGAATAGGCCACTTAGTTGGCAACCCCATCCTCCTGTTTTTCGTGGACTAACCTCTCACAGTCTCACTACCCTTTATAACTCACCCTCTATTTCAGTCTCTTTCTCTACCCTTTTTCTGCAATAACAGAGAAAGGTAGAGATGGCCGATGACCTTCCATGGGGTTGCTGACTCCCCCACTCCTTTCCATTCCGCTTCCTTCCGTCCCATCCAGTCTCCCTTTTCTCCCTTATCATTTTATTTGTTTCCTTCCTCTCCCATCTGCTGTATCCATGGAGCTGATAGAACACAACTGCTTCCATTCCTTCCTCTGATCTTTCTTCGTCCCCTCAACAGTGTCAACATCCCCAGGTCAGCCACTATTTCTGCTCTACCAGTCTACCCTCTCCCTATGTGCTTACAAAGGAAGAAAAAGAAAAGAAAGGGGGACCAATGGCAACCTTCTCTCAGACTACCAACCAGCTCCCTTAGCTCCACCATGCCTTAAAATGATGCAATCTGGAACTGGACAGATGTGTGAAATATATTTAAATATACACGTGCACCCACACCCACAAAGAGAAAGAAAGATGAAAGACGTTTGAGTTGTCTAAAGCTGTTTTGATTTTTTTTCTTTGGGAAGAAGAAATATTTTGAAAAATGATGTCCATTTTGAATGTGAACTGACCAGAGGGATTCATTCTAGGCAATGTCAGAATTTGCAGTTTTATATTGAAAAAGTAAAAAAAGGATATATATATATATATGTATATATATATATATATAAAGAGAGAGAGAGAGAGAGATTCATGTTAACAAGTTTTTTAGATGGTTAGACCTTAATCCAACGCCCCCCCCCCCCCAAAAAAAAAAACCTAGAACTAACATGGCCTGCATGTGGATTCTGCCTGCACTGGGCCATCTGAATGTTTGATCAATGACCCAGCCATGATCAAATGGTCAGCATTGAATTTTGTTTTTCTCCCAAAAAATGGTGGATCCCACATTCTTCTCTCTCATCATCGCTACCTCTCCGTGAATTATGGGAGCTGAAGGCGCACAACACATAGAACCCACTGTTGATATATATTTATTTTAATCCACCGGATTAGATTAGGTTTGATCGGACGGTGCAAAACTTGGTAACAGGAAAGTTTCATGTTAGTCTGTTACCAGGTAACAGGAAACCCATCCTCTCTCTCTCCGTGTTTTATATATATATATATATATATATATATTATGTATGTGTATACATAGGCTTGATTATGAGGACTGAAATGTAAAAACTCAATACACAAGGACAAACAGCTATAGAGACTAGACATAAATGATATTCCTATCAGGATGGTTCTCCCCTTGATACCATAAAATTATAACCAACTTCATACATTCAACCAAGAGGAGAAAAAAATAATTCATACCAAAAATGTCAGAAGACTTTGAGCACTATACTCGCGAAAAGTTTTTGCACTAAATAAATTGCGTATTGCATCATCCTGCATAAAAGTTCAGCAATATAAAAAACAATCAAACATAACATTTACTTTAGTATGTAAACAAAAAAAGGGCATAGCTGTCGAAGGATTTCCAACCTGGGTATTGAAGAAGATGGTTGCCAGATCATTGTATTCCTTATCCTTTGAGCAGTAAAACTGCATAGGGGTCACAAAAGATCAGATAGAACTATAAGGGAGATCAAAATATAGAAAGGTTAACATATATAGTGGTTTCAACAAGGTAACAAAGAGCTCCATGCAAGCTACTGTCCTAGATTGGGACTCACATCAACATAATTCCCATCAATCCCAGGTGCATGAGGGCATTCAATGTTGGCATTAGCTTCAGAAGTAGGACACGGGCTGCATTTTCTTAGAAGCGGCAAACCGAAGGAAAGAAGAGATGTTATCAGAGATACGAGGCACACTTCGATTATCTGCAGCAACAGCATAGCTTATAGGTACCATATAAGATATAAAGCATATAAAAGATAGCAGTAGTAAGCATTTGGATTCAGAATTCAGAGAGCCAATTATGTCCATCACAAACCTTTACTCGGTCTCCCTTCTTATGTAAATACTTTCTACGCCAAGATGTTATATAAAGAGTGAGCTGATTGAACAAGGCCCCTGTAAACAAATATCAAAGGTCACCTATGATGAATAGCAGTCTAGAAATGCCAAAACTCATTCAGATACCAACCAAGAAGGCCACCAATAACACCAATTATTGCCATCGGCAACATTTCCTGGAATGAATAATCCTCTTGACCACTGCATGGAAATGAGATGGTGATTAGAACAGAGTTTAGTACAAACTTAAATTAAAGATATGAAAATACTGTTGAAGAAGGGAGACAGGGTACAACCCAGATATGTCCCAGATGATGAAGCCACCTGAGCCAAAATGTCCGCAATTTCCATCCTTGCACCACCCCATAGCAGAACGAACAACAACAGCCACAACAGCAGATGTAAAGAAGACACGCCACATAAGCTGGCTCCTCCACCTACAAGAAACGGTAAAAGTAAGCATGGAATCTTACAACATTGTTCACTCAAAAACAATAAAGACTTCTTTGAGACACTTGTGTCAGCAATAGAATCACGCATAAAGATCACATTTCATAAACTGTACACCTTAGTTTGACATCCTAGCGAGCCACCCTAGTTGCTAAATGGTTAAACCCAATGCAACAGAAAGTAATACAAGATGAGCTATCATTTCCTCTATATGTCTAAGATACCATTTTAACTAGAAGTTTGGTATGATATAAAATAAGTTCTAATTAAAATTGCCAATATTATCTTTTGGGTATTTCAAGTTCCTTGGGAGCCTTAGACTGGTCTTGTTGTATGGTCAGGTTTGCTCCAGAAATACAGAAGCTCAACAAGACAGAAGCTGACATCAAGAGTCATGAACTGAAAGCAAAATCTCTGTTGACATGAAAAGCAAGAATAGGCTGGGAATAAAACAAAACCATCACCCAAGAAATGCATTACTTTTCATTAGGATGAATTAACCTTTTTTGGGGGGGAAACAATTGATTATATGCCTACATTACCAATATGGACCAACTTATAACTAAATCAGCACGGTGATTGCTAATGGTTTTGTTCTTGCTTCATTTCTGTTCTTGACATCAAAAGCAAGAATAATAGGCTAGGAACAAAACAAAACCATCACCCAAGAAATGCATTACTTTTCATTTGGATGAATTTACCTTTTATCTGGAAACAGTTGATTATATGCCTACAATACCAATATGGACCAACCTATAACCGAATCAGCATAGCGATTGCAAGTGGCTTTGTTCTTGTTTCATTTCTGTTCTTCACCCACTTCCCCTTTGTTGACCTTAATATGTCAAACTGTACACCCTTTATATTTGTCACTCAATGGACATTATGACCCCATGGTTTAGGAGCTCTTTGTCCACGTTCAATGGATTTAGCATTTATTTTCCCTGTTTGTTTTGATCTCAGTGCCAAGCCATGGACACTTATGGTACAAGTGAAAACATATATTGCAGTACACAATTTACAGCTTGCACAAAGCAGCAATTAATAATTCTATTTCTATACTATCAAACCACAATTAGCAATGTTGTCTGCCAGTATTGATGTTCAAGTTTCTACAAAAAATACATCTTCCAAAATCTTTACCATGATGTGACTTCTTCCAAAGCAAAGAGGACACCCCCAACTGGAGCTCTAAAAGCAGCAGCAACTCCAGCTGCACATCCACAAGTTACCTTTGCAAAAATTAAAAAGAATTGAAAAAATTTTAAAATGGTTTCTTAATCCTACATCATCACAACAAAAATTAAGAACCAGTTATATCTTAATGAGAACAAAAAGAGAGTTCAATCAAGAAACACAAATCACTCTACAAAAATGATAAAAATAATATAAAAGATTATGCTCCCTGAAATTAAATATTCATGCTTGCAAGTTTTATGGTCATCTTGTATGCAGTTCAAGCACATAGACGAACAAATTGTCTCCTCGTGCCATAACTAAACTGCAATAAACTTTCAAATTCAAAGAGTTTGGTTAAGTATCGGGTTTCCAACAACATGGTACATGTCTTCCAGACAAGCAAGGATAATTGAAATAATCAACACGGTTCACATCCTCTACATAAGTTCGGTAGTTTTGGGCAAAAAATTCCACGACTTCGAGGAGAAAAAGATGCCAAGAATCACGACTAGAAATACAGAAACAATTTCAAACAGGCATGAATAAAATAGTATTAAAACCTCTTCTAATCAATAATAAAATGTGTCCATCCTGTACCCTCACATCGTCTCTTCAACAAGTCCCCTGCATGCACTATGGCACACTCAACCACAAGGCTATCAATGACTCTGGCATGCACCATGTCACACTCCACCTCCACATGTAGAGAAGACAAGAAATAGATCCATTTTTGTACTTATGGATCCCATGACATTCCAGTATATTCTGCTCAGGATTCAAGGCAAGTAAGATACTAATCATCAATAATAACCATATATTATGAAAGTGGACATTTGGTAGCATGACATGGAAATCATTACAAGTAAATGATTATTGAACAATAACCCATGAAGGAATGACATTTCAGGACTCAGAGGAGTGAGTCAGATGAGATCATAACTAAAAACTCATCAAGGATAAAGATTAAAGACTACAAACTAATGCCATTTATTGTCTCACATCAGATGGCAAGCTGCGAAGCACCAGAAAAGTATGATGAGAAATGTGTTATATGCTTTATCATGAAAGCCATGACATGGTCACCTCTGGCTGGACATACCATACCAAAGCCCATACAATAGGTTAGATTTGATGCACCAGTGTAACCCAAGCCATGAAGAAAACCGGTCTGTTGGAGGTAGTAAAAGTTTGAAACTCTGCACAATGAGAATCTGTTCAGCATTTTAGCCCCCCATTAAAAGCATTATCACACCTGTCCAGATCACATAATCTACGCAGCTGACATGGTATGACTAGGAACATTTTCGATTGAGAGTCTGTGGGGATTTTTTCCCTCTTTCTTTTTTTTGGGTGGGGAGGGGGGGAGGTGGCCAGAGAGTGAGAATTTTTTTCGAAGGTGGCAAAAGCTACAATTCACAAAAATCTCAGAAAGTGTGTGGGGATTGTTCAAATATTTAAAGAAAACAGTGTTCATTTGAAAGACAGTTGTGAATGGTTCTCTAATAATGATTTATTCATGAACAATTTTCTAACTAGTGATCCCAGAATCTCATATAGAAAATTGGGCACCTTCATAGTTGCTCCCAACTTACTCTTCTCATGTCATCACCAGCATACAAACATTATATACCCATGAAGAGGCCACCTGATGCATCAGTGGAGATCAATCCTTCCAGATACAGTAATGACATGCAAATTAAAGCAAGGTTTTAAAAGTTGGTTTTTTATCCCAGTCCTGGGTTTTAGGACTGTTTTGGCCAAAACTGGCTGGGGTTTTAGACCATGCATTAAAGGGCTGGCTTTTATAGTTCACCATGTGTTGCATTGGTTGTGATCAGCCTTTTGTTGGAGTGTTTGCAGAAATATAATAAAAGATCAAGACTTCCTAAAAAGACCCTTGGTTCAAAAGGAAGGGCACAACAAGAAATGATATAAAACAAATTATTTATCATCTATGACCCAAAATGCATAATTATTTGAAAACAAGGGAGATGAACACAGGCAATACAAGATCATTGAACAGTATACAGAAATGTTTTTAGTCTGCCACTATCCAGATCAACGTAGCAACTCACAAGGTCTCGACGATCTCGATCACTCTGGAATATGGGCAACAACTTTGAGCTTAAGTGATACTTTGTGGATCCACCCTGAGCACCACAATGGCATTAAGAAAGCTATCAGGATGCAAAATAGAGCAAATATCAATTATATGTAACTTCATATCATTCTCTCAAATTGAATTGTGTCCGTGGAACAAAAGGGGGGAGAGAAAATTTTAATTTTCTAAAGATTGATGATGAATATAAATATGCATCTAATAAAAGCTTATATTTGTACAGCATGTGGTCTATAAAAGCATCCCCTCTTTTTGAAGAAACATTTGAAGAAAAATATGTCGACTTTCAAACTTGAACACAAAAGCGGTAATCAATTTGCAGATCCTTGTCTGGTTATGCAGGTGCATCATTTAGTGAATTGATATGTTTAATTTGATGCACATCATGTTATTAATTCATTCTCTTGTATTTCTCATTATCTTATCTCTTTGCTGGCACTGACCATTTCAACTTCTTTTATTTGCAAAAGGTGCAAAGCATGAGAAGACAGGTTTTTTAAGTTTGATGAAATCTGCTGAAGCGTAAGTGACATCTCTTTTGCCCTCCCCCGCCTTGCTTCGACAATATTTACAATATCATTAGTATATGACTTGTGGTGAAGTATTTTGTATATCTATCCTCTTACAGAAGTAGAGGAATGAATTTCTGGCCCTTTCGTGCAAATGGTCTGCTGATAGCTTCTGTTGATGATTATCCATGGGATGCAAAAATGTCATGACAATGTGAGGTGGCATGAGGAGAGCATCTCACGTGCACACTGTCCAGCATGAAGGATAGAATGGCAAAATTGCTCAAATCAGGCTTGAGATGCCTGCTTGAGGCCATAGATGGTCTGACAAAAATGATAAACATGCTAAAGTGGAACAGAGAGGCCAAGAGGGGGGTACATATAGACCTCCTCGAAAGGATTATGATGAAGACAAACATTCTTAACCTTGACCTGACAGAGAGGACAACCACAAGTTACAAAACATTGAACATGTAGATTGAGGAGGTCACCTAGCACACTAAGCAAAGGTCTCCTCATAATCAATGCCACACTCCCCTGTAACCCACTAGACACTAGTCACATGTTGTGCCACTTTATCAAAACATCCAGATTGACTGGCCTCTGTAGTCTGTACTAATTGGACGTAAAGAATGCTTTCTTAAATGGTGACTTACAAGAAGTGCACATGCTGCCACCACCTGAAGTTGACACAAAAGGTGATGAGGAACGATGACCAAACGGATACAAGCCGCACGAAATGCTGCTGAGCCGCTATTGGGCCGTGTGGGACAAGGCAATCAGCCCCGTCTCTGTTGGGGCTCCTGTCTGACGAGAGAGAGAAGGGAGGAGGAAACAGAAAGGGGGTTGTCCAGTTTACAGGAGAGTGAGAGACAGAGACAGAGAGAGAGAAAAGAGATGGAGAGCGACAGCAGGTGGTGGTGGGGATGCCCAGGTGACCGTGGGTGGGCTGGGTCGTCTGTAGCTACAGCTGCTAAGGTTTGAAGGGGAAAGGAGGCTCACGGTGGGGGAGGAAGAAGGAGGGATGTTTGGAGGGTGGGGTACAGGGTTCACGAAGAGAGAGGGGCGATGCGGCGGTGGGGTGCAGGGGACGCAGCGGGGTTGCGGGCAGCGGCGGTGGGGCACGAGACGCAGCGGACCTGTGCAGGCGGTGGCGATGGGGAACAGAGGCGGCAGCGGCAACTGAAGGTGCTCAATGCTCACTGGCGGTGTGGAAGGGTGGAGGGAGAAGGAAGAGTGGAGGCGGCGAGGATAGCGAGAGTAGGGGGAGGTGAGGGAGGTGAGGTTCACGCCGTCAATACTAGGTTAATGGTGGTGGGACAGAGAAGGGAACAAAAGGGCAGTGGTGGGCCTGAGGGGTGACAGTGTGGATGGCAACTCAGCTCAAAATAGAAGAAAAGGATGGCCGGCGGTGGGTGCTGCCGGTGGTGGCAGCGGGGAAGGCGAATGGTGGCCCCTAGCCTAGGGGCCAACAGCAGTGGCTCTGCTGAAGGTGACTGGCCGGTCCCCTAGTCGCAGAGGTAGGAGAAGATGGAGGAGGAAGAAAAAGAAGAAGAAGAAGAAGTGGCAGTGGGGCTGGGATTGCAGACGGTGAACAGAAGAATAGGATGGAGAATGGGAGAAGGGGGACAAGGTGGGAGTGTGGGCCTCTTGCCCTCCCTCTCGTAGGGACCACCTCGAGCTCTCTCTCACAGAGACGGCTGAGGTTCTCTCCCCAAAAAAAAATTCCCTTCTTCATTGATTTGAAAATAGGAGTACAGGATTATTTATAGGGATTAGACTAACCCTAACCCTAACACGACTCTTTTGGACCCAACTGTCCCTGACTCAAGAAAATGACGGGAAAATCGCACCAAAAATTACAGAAAAATGGAAGGACACGAAATTAGCTCCAAATGAGCCCAATAAGACTATAAAAATAGAAACTTAATTTATCCACTTGAGACTACTAGACTAGACTCAAATAAAGACAGAATTACATAATTAAAATAAAAATGACTCTACTATGACTCTGATCGTCATCTGTGTAAATAATGCCACCGTACGACATGCCAATTTAGTCCGTTGTCGACATCTTGCTCTGCGTCAATCGCCATCGGTTCGAAAAAATTAGCCCTCGAATTTTGAAGTGTCAAAGTAAGACGAAGACAAACACAAGCATAAACTGAGAACTCAATGCAGAAAACCATATCAAGAATCTCGATCCACCGCCTCTCATGTGACTTGCAGAAATTCTACCACATCAAATTAACTTGAGATGGCACCCGCAAAAACACATCTTCGGACCCGTCAACTAGGACCCCAATTTGATAGAACAAATTGGTCCACCACGCTCTAATACCAATTTGATGCAAAACGGTGACCGAACGAATATGGGCCACACGAAATGCTGCAGGGCCGCTATTGAGCCATGTGGGACAAGGCGATCAGACCCGCCTCTGTTTGGGCTCTTGTCTGAACAGAGAGAGAAGGGAAGAGGGAAAAGAAGGGGGGTTGTCCAGTTTACAGGATAGTGAGAGAGAGATGGAGGGCAACGGCAAGTGGTGGTGGGGCTACCGAGGTGACCGTGGGTGGACTGGGTCATCTGTAGCTACGACTGCTAAGGTTTGAAGGGGAAAGGAGGCTCACGGTGAGGGAGGAAGAAGGTTGGTATGGAGGGTGGGGTATAGCTTCCAAGCGGCGTGACGAGCTCAGCGGACAGTAGGGAGGAACGATGGGATGGCGGACCTTCGACAAGCAGGGCGCGATTGGTTGTGCAGGCTGGCAGTGTAGATAGGAGGCCAAGAGCGGACAAGGGTGAGGGCCAGCAGTGGGGCGCTGGGGTGCAGCAGACTTCTGCAAGTGGCGGCGGTGACTAAAGGTGCTCACGGCAGCAGGCTACAGGCAGTTCTGTGCTCACTGGCAATGTGGCAGGGTGGAGGGAGAAGGAAGAGTGGTGGCCGCAAAAGTAACGAGAGTAGGGGGATGTGAGGTTCCCATTATCAAGATGAGGTTAATGGTGGTAGGAGAGAGAAGGGAGCGGAGGGGAAGCGGTGGGCCGAGGGGGTGACAGTGAGGCCGGCAACTCGACTCAAAATAGGGGGGAAGGATGGCTGGCGATCGGTGTTGCGGGTGGTGGTGGCGGGGAAGGTGAACAGTGGCAATGGTGGGCCCTGGCGCAGGGGCCAACGGCGGCGGCTCTGCTGAAAGTGGCTAGCCGGTGACCTGCTTGCGGAGGTAGGAGAAAATGAAGGAAGAAGAAGAAGAAGAATGGTGGTGGGGCACTGGGGCTGGGATCGCAGACGGTGAAAAGAAGAATAGGATGGAGGATGGAAGAAGGGGGACAGGAGGCTACAAAGGTGGGAGTGTGGGGCCTCACACCCTCCCTCTCGCAAGGACCACCTCGAGCTCTCTCTCACAAAGACGGCTGGGGTTATCCCAAAAAAAAGTTTTCCTTCTTCATTGATTTGAAAAGAAGTGTACAAGACTATTTATAGCGATTAGGCTAACCCTAACCCTAACATAACTCTTTTGGACCCAAGTATCCCTGGACTCAAGAAAATGATGTGAAAATCACACCAAAAATTATAGAAAAATAAAAAGAAACGAAATTAGCTCCAAATGAGTCCAATAAAACAATGAAAATTAGAAACTTAATCCTATCCACTTGAGACTATTATATTAAACTCAAATAAAGACAAAATACATAATTAAATGACTCTACTATGACTCCAATCATCGTTCATGTAAATAATGTCACCATACAAAACACCAATTGAGTCCATTTTCTGACATCACGAGTCTCCCTCCACATCAAAAGGAAAAGTCTATTGCCTAACAAGGCTCCCTATGGGTTTAAACAGTTGCCTCAGGCCTGGTTTGACAGGTTACACTTGATTTTAAACAGTCAAATGCTGATCACTCTGTTTGTCAAATGGAAAGGGGGGGCATCTTACTATTCTTCTTGTTTATATTGATGACCTGATTGTCATGTGTGATGAAGTAGAGATTAAAAAAATGAAAGAAAACTTAACTGCTAAATTTGAAGTTAAAGACTTACGTAAGCTAAAATACTTCCTAGGAATCTAGGTAGCCAGGTCTAAAAATGACATCTACATTTGTCAGAGAAAATATGCATTGCATTTGTTGACTAAAACTGGGAAGTTGGGGTGTAAACACGCAGCTACACCAATTCGATTAAATCATGGACTGAGAGAAAGGAGATGAAGAACTCTCACTTGAAGATAGAAGTTTGTATCAAAGACTGGTAGGAAAACTCCAGTATGTATCATTAAGTGGGACATATTTGACATATGTTGTTAGTATAGTCAGTCAGTTCATACATGCTGTCATGCTCCGAGTACAGTGCACATGAAAGTTGTGGAACGCATATTGAGGTACTTAAAGTTATGTCCAGGAAAAGGAATTCTCTTTCAGAAAATTGACAGCCCGGGTCTTGAAGGATATGCAAATGCTAATTGGGCTGGATCTCGAGATGACAAGAGAGCAACTTCAGGTTACTGCACTTTTCTAGGTGGTAACTTAGTTTCAAGAAGTAAGAAGGAGACAGTATGTGCAAGATCAAGTGTAGAAGTCGAATATCGGGTTATGGTGCAAGGGTTAGCAGAGTTTCTATGGCTGAAAGTGTTTCTGTCAGACTTAGAGTTCTAGAGAAGCTACCTATGAATCTATTGTGACAACAAAGCAACGCTAAACATTGCAAACAACCCTGTTCGACATGACAGGACAAAACACATTAACACTAACAGACATTTCATCAAAGAAAGATTGGACTCGGGAGAACTTTGTTTGCCTTATATGAAGTCACAAGAGCAACTTGCCGATGTCTTCACAAAGGCTATGACTGAAGCTCAGTTTAGATCTGCCCATGACAACCTAAGCATGAAAGATATCTATGCTCACCTTGAGGGGGAGTGTAAGAAAACAGGGACAGATGCAATTTAGTCCTTCTAGCTCTTTTATTAAACCCTTTTGTATTTCTATCCTATTTCTTGGTCGCCCTCTCTAGTAAGGGCAGAAATGAAATATTTTCTTTTGGAAATTAATATAAAAGGGAGACGGACTAATCAGATGGGTAGTTTGGTATCTCTCTCTTCCTCTCTTCTCCGCATCGCCTCCTTATATCCGACTGGTATAAGCTTGGACTGATTTTTAAAACTTGCATGATCCAGTAAAAGGATATTGTTACAAAGGACAGATCAGAATCCAACTAGGTTTTGGAAATGTTTGTGACCTTGGACTGACAGTAGTCTGTAGGTGTTACATAATTAAACTAAAAATGTGTCTGAGCTAGGTAGAAAAAGGTCCATCGGCATCCAAAATCTAGTAACTTCGTTAGAATCAGTCCTGCAATGTTAATTCCACAAAAATTGTTCAAAGTCCTTTTCTTTAGATTATGTTTTGATTGGACAAACTAATGCAAACAGTCCAACTAGGAGGCAAGAGAAGAGAGAGAGAGAAACAGATAGAGTGAAGGATTAGAAAATGAGGGTTACCTAAAGCTAAGTTGTTCCGAGCAATGAGAAAAGGGGAGATATGAGATGACTGGGGTGAGAAAGGGATATGCATAGGAGGAGATGAGTGTAGCAACCTAGTTGCAAGCCGCGTAGGAGGAGAGGGTTACCCATAGGAAAGGGCTAACCAAGTGTACATGCCGATGTAAAGCCACCACGACATGAAGCTATTATTATGTATGGGGGTTGGAGCAGGAATGAACCAAGTTAATCTCATATCGAAAACCAAAATAAGTTAATGAGTTATAAATGTAAGGCCGAAATCTATAACTTGTGAGGCATCTTTTGGGGACAAAACCATGCAGACTTGGCTCGAAGCAAACAATATCTCACAAGAGTTAGATTAGATCATAACATTGTGGTATCATTGCAGGACCTATGCAATACAATGAGGTCTAGTTCGAGATGAACCAGGCAAACGCAAGTAGGCCTATAACAACCCAGTCACGAGTTGTGTAGGAGGAAAAAGCTACCCATTGAAAAGGGCTACGTAGGTGTGCATGTCGATGTAGAGCTACTACGGCATGGAGGTACCACTATGTATGGGGCTGGGGTAGGAATAAACAGGATTAATCCTATATTAGAAATGGGAAAGATTAGATTATAAATGTGAAGTAACTAGACAAGCTCTATGTGCATTCTATTCCGATCTGAAGTGAGCCATTCTTTCAAAAGACCGGAATCCATAACTTCTGAGGAGCCTTTCGGGGATAACCATGCAGGCTTGGCTCAAAACGGACAATACTCACAAGAGTTGGATCAGGCGGTGACATTGAGATAGCAAGGAATGCAGCTAGAGAAGCAGCCAGCAGCATTCAACCAGGTCACCAATGCTTTCCCTCTCGTTTACCACCAAGTGAGACAGCGGAAGCTGGGAGCGAGACCTATGTTAGCAAAAGCACGCCTAGGCACTTGCCTAGGCGATTTTTGAGGCGAGGCGGTCCCAAATTGCCTCACTTTCGCCTCAAAAGCCTCACTCTCAAGAGGGCTGGTCCCAGGAGATCTTGATTGACTTACCCTATGTATTTTCGCCTCAAATCTTGATTGTTGTTAATTTTATTGAAAATCTGATTATATGCATGTATTTTTTGTGATATTTAGACAAATATTTATATTTTTAAATTGTACATATATTTTTTAATAAAATGCCTCAAACGCCTCAAATGCCTAGGCCATCGCCTAGACATTTGAGGCATAAGGCGACCCCTTGGTCGCCTCGGTCGCCTCACGCCTCTGACTACATAGAGTGAGATAGGGAGAAACAAGAGTGAAAGGACAGTCATCAGCAACCAAGGGAGAGACATCAGCTGCTCCCCTGCCTCTGCTTGTACAGGCAAGAAAGAAAGGAGGCAAAGGTGCTCTCCAATAACAATAGGGCCCAACCTTCCTCCACCCACTGTTTCTCATCACAGAGGAAATGAGAGAGAAAAAGGCTTAGAGAGAGAGAGAGAGAGATCATGAGCAAGGAAGATTCTCCCTCCCTCCCTCTACACAAAAAAGGTGCACACCAAGAGGGTTCTCACTCTCAAGCCCCACAAGTAGACAAAAAAAGAGGGGTTCATCCCACCCAAATACAAGATGTTTGATCCATTCATGAACCCTCTCACTGTCTTAGTTTCCCTCCTTGAAAATTCTTCCATTCCTCTTGCCAAATATAGGCCAAAGGGTCACATAAAGAGTCAGCCACCAAACAACATGGTCACCTTTAAAGTTCCATCTTCATTTCCAAACCAAAATTAGTTGCTCCACTCTAATAGATTACGAGAACCTTGTCAAAAGTCTGCTGCCAAAACTCCCAAGCAGAAGAACAACCAATGAGCAAGTGGTCCAAAGATTCCTCTTCATCCCACAGAGGCAGATAGTGGAAAGTAGGGCTGCTAGCAACCACCCCTAAGCCATCAAGACAGAGAACGAGTGGATGGAGAGTGAAAGATGAAAAGAGATGATAATGGAAAGGATGAGGTAGAAACACAGAGTCAGCGGCCTCAATGACAAAGAGGAAGGAAATGGGCATTGGCTGCCAACCCTCTGCGCCAGAGCAGAGAAGGATCAGGGGTAAGCTGGAACTCTAGGCCCCCAGTGTCTCTTTTCCCTCCGCTGTGCTTGAAAGTTGAGGCAAAGAAAGTTGGCAGGGGAGAAGGTGGTAATTGACAAAAGAAAGGTGCAAAAAACTGCTCAATAGCTGCTGGTTACCTTTTCAAGAGTTCATTCTCTTGGGGTTCCCCTTTCATTTCTTTAAGTTCCATCTATTTTTAAAGGAGAGCAGGGAGACGGACCCAGCAGCTCGATGTTTCATCTTCCTCCTTTGACTCTTTCCAGTTTAGCAGGTTCTGAAGAGGGAGAGGTGTGCAGGTTTAAATACAATGGTGTTAGTGCATGCCCTTGCAAATTAGGTGATCAGGGCTCAAGGCAAGCAATTGCTTATACTTCACCCTATCTTAGTTGTTTAGGAGGTGGGCTGCAAAATGAGATATTATGAGCCATTTTTTCTCCCACATGTATTGATTTACATACCCATATGTAAATCAGTCAATGTGTAGCCCTTCTCAGTTTACTGCTATTGTACAACACTCGTTTCTTTTTTCTTAGCAGACAGAGCAGACAATAAAATAGTTCTCCCCTTTACAATGCACTAGAAATGTCCCTGATGTCAAGTGAGTTAGCTTTGCTCATACCGGGAGTGTAGAAGATCTCACAATCACCATTGTGCAACAATAGCAAACAGGCTACTCTAAGTGAAGAAATCCTAGTACAACTAGTCTATCTATATATATACATATATATCACAATTTGGACGGATTCATATAAGGCACGGTGAAAGTTAGATGTCTTTATCAGCATGAAAAATGTCAAGTCAATCCATTGCAATGAATGTTGGGCACATCATATCCTCTCACATCAATTAGGCATTGCCATACTGATCCCAAGTTAACAAGAAGGAAGTCACCACAAAGGACATTTAAAAAGGACAACTCCATTTATAGATCAGCTCAAGCACTAAAACTTAATGCGCACAACCGTGGCTGCTATAGTCTGACACACTTACTCTTTTGAAAAGATAATTTTTCCACCCTTCAACACTTGCACATATCAATATAATCTCATGTATATTCTTTTCTAATGGAAGAAAAATAAGCCATGCATAATTCATCTAACTAACTTGATAGTTGAAGACAATGCCCTGATCCATCAATTTTCTTCTCAGGCCATTTTTTCCTGGAGATTCCCCAGCTTAGTTTGTTACATCATCTTTTTCTTTTGGCATTAATCACATAAGGACACCATAAGGTAACCAGTACCTCTGGATTATCAAGGACACTTTTAACATATATTTACAGTTTTATTGATCCATCTCATCTGCTTGTCCGGTACCGTGGTATTTGCCTCCAGTATGGCATGTCAAACTATTTTGTATTGCATTTCAGCAGTTTCTCTCCCAGGTGCTCCATTCCAAAGGAAGCACTGATTGTTCCTTACTGCAATTGATCACCTCTGATATGCTGCTCTCCCTTCCTTCATCTTCTTTCCTCATTTATTTACTCTTCTTTTACCTTTGTCGCGTCTACCTTCTTCCACACTCACACTTCCACTTCATCCTGTTTGTCAATCGAGTTGTCAGGCAAATAGCCATGCCTGCCTGTGGAGCTTCTCCCTTGTGGAGATCTCCTCACTTGACCAATCAAAAGACCTTTTTCCCTTGTTCTAACTCCCAAATGTGATCTTTAGCCAGCAAGTCAACCTTATCACAACTCTTAGCAGACCATCCAAATGCTCTACTTCTTCCGGAACTGCTTGCACATCCCCTTGAGCAGACTCACTTAAGGTTATTCAACTAGTAACTCATTTATGTTAAATTATGCTCTCTTCCTATTCCTTACTAAATCACAGCTTCCATGTATTCCTGTAAATGAAAGAATTCAAGTACTTTAAAGGACTCATTCTATCTAAAAATAAGAAAACTGTCATGAACGTTACCTAAACTATTCCAGATTGGTTCCAAGAAAGAACTTAATAATCCTAAAGTACCCTTTGTCTCCTCAAGGGACAAACAACTGATAGACAAGAAGGTTAGTTCTAAAAAAGCTCCTTGCCTGCCCGAGTAGAGAAGCAATACAAGCACCAGTGTGTACAAGTGGTCCCTCTTTACCTAGGGCAAGCCCACCTCCCACTGAACCAATGCTTCCAAATATCTGCAATCAGTGGGAAAAAAGATTTGAGTATAGGAAGCTAGCAATCTAAGTTTGCACAGGACATGAACATGAAAATGAATAATAAGTCAGGTGATACCTTTCCAATCAACGTCCTGAAAAGAAGGATTCCATGTGTATCAATTCCTGCATATTTAGTTGATTGTCATAATTTTCAGAAGACATACATGCTCAAGTCTGAAAAAAATCCACATTTTTTGTGAGGAAAAAGTGGAAACGATAAATCCACCTTAACACTTACCATTCAGGTAACCTTTAATTTCTGGAATACCAGATCCTGCTGCTGCAGGTGCAAACTGTGTGATGATAAATACAGAAGAAAGGACCAAGGCCAAGTTGAATAACATGTAAACCAAGAAGCCCGCAAAATATGAGTGCTTTATTATAGAGAAAGTCACAGCAAATTTCCATCCAGAGAAGTTCTCAACGGCGAGATTAATAAAGACTGCAGCAAATGCAGTGCCTGAAAGCATACAATAATGCAACAAATACAGATACCTTATTATCATATATCAATTTACCAAGAAAGAATATAACAAGAATGAGGTAAACATGTGTTTTGGAAAGGTAGTGATGATTTCAAAGGTATTACAGCCATGTGCACAATTCAACTAAAAAAACTGAATGACCACTTTGGAGCCACCCAACAACGTAGAGCAAGAAGTCCTTACTAGACAGCCTACTGGGTGAACGTCATGAAACAGACTACAGTATATGTAAGTTCTCGTGCAACTGAATATGAAAACCAGAAACTCCACATTTCAAGAAATAAGAAGAGCATTGTTTTTCAAGCGTATTCTCCATAAACTATGTTTCCAGGATGGTTCCATCCAGATTGCTACAATTGTAAAAAGTCAAATGTTGATAAAAAAACTACCTAATTAGAATATGATTTCATCCCAAAACTTCCTCCGAGATATGCCGCTCCAAACTCAAAAGAAAAATGGCAGGTCTTAGTATAGAGTACGTTTTTTTATTTCAGAATCACATGCAAGCAAATAAACTGGACCAATTATTGCGTACTTCATTTCAACAGGAGAAACAATAATCATTCTACGAAGAAAGAGGTTCAGTGTAAGAACTGGGGTCCGAGGAGGTGACAACAACTTATGCAATTAGCAAACAAGCTACGCAATAGGATGCAAGTAGAGATGAAGGAAAATGCCAACTGATCTACCCCAAACGAAGATTCACAATAAGCAAATTAAATATATAAGAGAAGGTATTACGGCGCTGACGGGTGTGGGAGGTGGGGGGACGATGCGGAGGGAGAACTTTACCAATGCCAATCAGCAAGGAGAAGATCCATTTCAGCATGACGTAATATCCGACATAGAGCTTCCCTCTCTGCGCCTGCGCCTCCCCGGGGAAAGAAGAGAAAAAAAACCAATGTCAAAGAAGCAGCAACAAGCAGCATAACAGCACCATGATTTGTTAAAACACACCTACGAACAGGGAATCAGAGTCTCGAAACAGACGGGTACTGAGATCCCACTGACCTGCTCTTCCCGGTACGCGAAATTCTCGATCACCTCGTAGTCCAAGCTCTCCACTTCCCCGCCGCCGCTGATCCCCCCGGAAGGCTCCCCCTCCCCAGCCTCCGCCCCCTCCGACCCCGGCAGCTGCGACCATTTCAGCCTCGCCGTCTCCGTCCCATTCGGCAGGTAGCCCGACAGCATGGTTCCAACAGGGAACGTTCCCCGTCCCCGCAAAAAAGCGGGAAAGGGGATCACAGCAGCAGGCGGATCAGCGCAGAAACCCTAGGCCCGCGGAGGACTCCGCGACCCGGCGCCTCCTCCGCTGGCAGAAGAGGCGATCCCCGGCGCCGTACACCATGGAATGTCTCCACCGATCGAGACAGAGTAGAACTCACAGAGAGAGAGAGAGAGAGCGCTGATGGAAGAAGGAGAAGGTAGTGGGAGAGAGCTGATGTGACGAGGAGGAGGTGGAGAGAGAGAGAGAGAGAGAGAGAGGTGATGGAGATTCTTCGGGGGAGGAGGGGGGGTTAGATGGGTGACGAGTAATCTCACTCTTGGGGGAAACCCCGGCGACGCTTCAAACAGCTGACGAGAGAGAGAGAGAGAGAGGTGCGTGTGAAGGTAGTTTTCACGTGTTGATGTGGGTTTGGGGGCCATGGTTTTTTAGGCGGACATGTAAAAGACGCGCGCGCGGGGGGGGGGGGGGGGGGGGGGGAGCGCGAAGCTATTCGGAGAGTTCGTGAGATCGTGCGGCACGGGAGGGGAGCCCATGGGACTCGTGTTCCCCCGCTCGGGGTGGCGGGGCCCGTGAAACTGGATGATCCGAGTATGTGCGGCACAGGATGGATCCGCCGTGAGATGCGACGTAAGCCCTGCTTCAAGAAAAGGAGACCGGTTACTGCTGCCTGCCGATTTTATTGGCGCTTTCTGGCCCATTACGGGCCCAGAACCAAGCCAGATGGTGAAGGCGGCTTCCGAGACGGTGGAGTGAAGTCAAGGTTTGCCGGATCGATTGAGTACAAGTAATACCAGAATGTACCAAGAAGAAATTGGCAAGTCAGCACGGCGATGCGGACACGATCTAGTACCCGATAGGAGGATGAAGAAAGGGGTAGGGTCGATGTAGAGTGAGCGAGAGTGGCAGGGTTGCATTGTTGGGCGACACAAGAGAGAGCGGCGGGGGCGTCATCTAGTGATGTGACCGGCATCGTCAACATTCTATGACGGGTTGGGAAGGGGTGGAGCCGTGGAGGAGAGGAGAGGAGGAGGAGGGGTTAGGGTTTACTGTGACGAGAGGGATCGTGAGTGGGAAGGAGAGGAAAGTTGGATATTTATAAATGATCCTTGGAAATTCCAATTACATGTTATTTGGGGTTTTAAAAAATGTATTTAATACTGTACTGTGCCATATAATATCAAGCCGGAACTGATATGACCCTTAGTGAAGGTAGGTAAATCATAGGCAATCATCCAGGAGTAATACTGCTGCAATCAAGAGATTACAAGTGCTCTCTCTCTCACACACACATTGATTTACATTTTCATAATTTAATCTTTAAATAAATCAACTTGTGAGACAACAAGAGCAAGAAAGACGTGGAATCTCACATCCTTCTCATTTCTCACACATCATGTTGATCTATGTAGTGCGAGATGTAGATGGATCTAATTATATGATCAGAACGCATGATCAGACACGTGAACAGTTACTCGGATCACAGCCGAGTGTGTCGAGATCGCAGTTTAACAAATTGAACGGCCCGCTCAAATTGGAAACACGGCCTCTGAGAGCTGCATCATTTCTCTCCTAGGAAAGCCAACACAGAAACGTGATACTTTGTTGTATAGAAAATTATTTCTAGGTTTTTTTCGTAGAAACTAATATTACAGACGAATTTATAGATATATCAAAACATAATAACATATATATCATTATCATTTTAAAAAAATTTAAATATGTCATCGTAGTTAATTTTCGTGGACGAGATCGTAAATATTCTTGAAAGATGCTAATATTCCCGTTAATTGAAGGTCAAATGACTAAAATATCTCTATGATGTTCAAAGGACCAAAATACCCCTCAAAGAGAAAGAGGGAGAAAGAGAGAGATGAGGGGGGACGTCCCAATCGGTGACGTCGTGATGCATCTCTTCGTCGGAGGGAGAGAGATTCACCGGAGGTGGGAGGTCGAGTGGAGAGGGACAACAGTAGGAGAGAGAGGGGGGAGAGGGAGATAATGCTGGTAGAGGGCACGAGGTGGGAGGTGGGGAGAGCAGTGGCAGAGCAACATGTGGAAGAGTCAGAGGTGGCCGGTGAGGGGGAGTGTTTGCAAGGGTGAGAGGAGAGGGGGCTATGGCAGTGGGCACAAGAGAAGGGGCCGGGGAAGGGGGGCTCCGGTGGGTTGGGAGTGGGGGGCGTCTGCGAGGGTGAGAGGAGAAAGGACTAGGGAGGGTGAGCTCCGACGGTGGGCACGAGAGGAGGGCGCAGGGTTGTCGACGGTGTGAGAGGAAGGCAGAGGGAGAGAGGAGAGCGAGAGAAAGAAGTCGTTCCGTGTGGAAGTAACGTCCTCATAGAAGTAGCTCCCACACAGAGCGATTTAGTCTATCGATTCTCTCTGCTCATCCTCTCCCCCCTCTCTCTCTCTCTCTCACCCCATCTCCCTCACTCTCTCTCTCTCTCACGTCAGAGGGGGAGACGTCTCCGGCGTCCCCCATCCCCTCCCTCTCGCTCTCTCTCTCTCTCTCCCCCTCTCCCTTTGTCACTACCGGAGGGGAGATGCCTCCTACCTCCCCCTCCCTCTCTCTCTCTCTTTCTCACCCCATCCCCTCTCACTCTTCTTCACTCCCACCCCATCCTCTCTCTCTCTCTCTCACGCAAGAAGAGGAGACGTCTCCGACATCCCCCTCCCTCCCTCCCTCTCCCTCTACAACCATCGGAGGGAGAAAGATGACAGAGATTTACTTGGTTATTGAACGAGAGTGTGACTTGTACAACAAGTCAAGAGATATGAACCTCACGCCACACAAAATTCTTTTTAAAAAAAATTACTTCGTGCATGCCCTTGACGTGTAATTGACCAAAAGTGTGCACTAAATATTTTTAAAATATACTATTGTCATTAAATGTGGTTTGATGATATTGAAGCTGTAGATTTTTTTTACTAACGTCATGAGGTTCCTCCCCAGATGAGATTTCTTCGATTTACACCGCCCAAATGCAATACATCCGAACAATCGAATGGGGAAGGAAATTTTAAAGAAGTCATCTTTTAGTAGATATCAGGCCTACAAGATCAACAGTAGTAAATTCTCGGTGGTTACCAGACTAACAGTTCTGAAGCACAGTAAATAAAAAGCAAACTGCAACATTACTGCATCGAAACAAGCAGGATAAGATAGAAATGTAACCTCATTTAGATTTCAGAGGACCAATTCTTTCTGTTCTAGAGAATTCGGGATCAGGGGGGTTTGCCTTGCCCTGTACTACTATGAAGGTTGACCTCTTGGAACATGAAAAGCCGAATGGGTACAGAGACAAAGACGGATAGCTTATGTGCAATGATACAGATTACAAAGGAGCAGTTTATTCACAAAGGTCATACAACAACTGTGCATCCCAAAAATGAGCCAGAGACGGCAACATAACCCAATCTCGGAATAAGGATCCAATGCTAGTGAAGTATATTTGCTTGCTACCCCTCTCGTATTTTTGGGGCTTGCACATGGATCTAGGGCTTTTGGAAACAAAAAGGGTACGTTCTAACCGCTATCCATAGGTGCTTCAGTCCCTGATGCAGTATTGTTATTGGCGCCAGCAACTCTCTGCTCATTCGTCATCCCAGCCCCAAAAACAAACTCGTTAGGCGTGGTGTTTGGATAAGCACGATTGAAGATGGATGATGAAGTTGGCTGATTGAAGGTTGGTTGAGAAGCAGCACCAGTTGCCTTGAGGAATCCAAACCCAAATGACGGAAGTGAGTCCACTGAAGAGGTCTGGACTTGATTCGCTTCATTTGATCCAAAGATTCTCTGCTCATAATCCAGCAACTGCTGATAAACGGCTGCAATGCATGAATAAGAATTAGATGAAGCAGAGTGGAAAAATAGGCACAAAAAATGAGCTCTAAAAGACTGATGGGCTGTATGTGATTGACCAAGAATTCTTAAGATCAAACAGGGAAGAAATCAAATGTCAGGGTGCCCCATTTATTTAGGGGAATTGCAGCTGTCTAGTGTTCTCAAGCGCTAATCACAAATCTGGCATGGCAGACAGGAATGCCCATTTGCTGTTGTCAAAATACACAGCCTCTTACTCGGATAATTTTCATGTTCAAGATAGAGCAACTAAAACCACCACCAAACTACAATAAAATTAAGATGGAAAGAAAAGATTCCCATTGCATCTACGGGAGGTCAACATAATTCTGGCATGCATCAGGTAGTTTTCCCATTACTGATGAAAAAAGAGAGGCAGTGGAAACTTGATCTGGGAGGCAGCAAAATGATGGGTTATCACATGATTCACATCAAGAGAGCTATTCCTGTGTCTTCTCGGCATAATTATGTGAAAGAACCCTGACAACTTCATCTACCTGGAGATAAGTCAACTGATGGCCTTCTCTCCTTCACCCAATGGAGACCTTGGGCAAGCCTCCATCCTTTGTGTTTCATCAAGTAGGCTATCACAATAGCCGGTGACCTGTTCAAGGAGTCATCAAGTGTTAATATGGTAAATGCCATAATAATAACGACGGTCACAAACGTGTTGCCAATGCATCAACCACTCACCTGCTTCTCCCTGACATGCAGTGGACAAGTACACGTGCCCCATCCTTCTCACATTGCTCTGCACAAAAAGATTAACAAGAGTGTTTTAAATATATTAAATGTTATAAAATGGTTTCCAGGCATGTCAAATACAGAGGAAATCATTTATCACACAACAAATGTAACCAGATATCATGACAGAGGGTGAAACCGTATTTAACTATCACATAAGATAACGTTCCAAGTAACATGAATGAAAAGAATTCTTTGAAAGGTTAGTTGCGGAAATTTGACCATGCTGTTCCCCTTCTTTCATTTAATGTACCAAGGAACATGCACACAGTCCAAAAAGAAGTTTAAAGGTACAGACACATCCTTATCTGTGCTAATGCTATTATCCTACCATCCTAATGTAAATCCCTACATTTTCAACCATCAAGTATAACTCCTCTAAATTATCTTCTCACTTAAAGTTTGTTTGGCAGTTGCTAATCGGCTGGGAATATTGTGCAACTGCACTAAGCGAGACTGATGTTCAAGTCTTATTGCAACATTTCTTTGGCATTTCTTGCCACTCCAAAATCACACATTCAACTTACTGTTCATTATGCGTTTGCCTTGGCAACCAAGTCTCCTTGTCCTTCCATAATGCTTTGGCACGTATGCATTGCCCAGGTTGCCAAGCATCACCTAGGTGATGCCTTGGAAAACAGTGTCTAGCAGATATTAAATGGATCTCCATTTATAATGGTGCTGATAAAAAAACCCATATACACCTGTTGGGGGTTAAAATAAGAGGAAAAAATGTTTTTAACTCTTGATGACCATTTTATCAAGCACCTGATGTGCATAGAAGATGTACGGGCATACTGGGCATTATAGCAAACATGGTTTGCATTAGAAACATACGTCAGCATACCTCAAGTTCAGTCAAGGAAAAGGTTGTGACCTTGATTCCCTTACTGCACCAGCTAGGGAGGAGGCTACTCATGCTGCTGTTGCGCCAAGGAAGAGGCCTCCTGCTGTTGCTGCGCTAGGGAGGAGGCAGCCTCTTGCTGTTGCTGACGCAGGAAGGAGATGCTGCTACTGTTACTGCCCAGGCAGAAATGAAGCAGCAGCTACTGCTGCTGCCAGGGAGGAGGCAGATGTCCAACAGCTGCTGCACAAGAGAAGGGAGGAGGTCGCGACTCCTTGAAGATGTTCTGCTGCGCCAGACAATATATAGAGGAAGAGAGGACCAACGCATTTAAAATAAACAAAAGGGAATCCTATCAGGCATTGTTGGCAGTTTCGGCCGAAACAGATACGTTTCGGCCGAAACGTATCGGTTTCGGCCGGTACCGATCCGAAACCGGATCAAAACACTGTAGCAGATCCGAAACAATTAAAAAAATATTATTTAAATGGTTTCGGACGAAACCATTAAGAATTTCGACCGAAACTGATCAGTTTCGGCCGAAACTAGATAGGATTATTACCTTTTTTTAATTTTTTAACTGGTTTCATCCGGTTTCGGCCGAAACCGAAACCGATACCGAAACCGGTACGTATCGGTTTCGGAACCGGCCGAAACCGGTACCGAAACCGATACTGCCTTCCTTGCTATCAGGACTCTACTGCCTGCGAGTCCTTCATGGAGTTGCTCTGTTGCTGCCCTAGAAAACTGAGAGAGGGAAGAGTCCTACCTGAATTTTGTAAAGGATTGGGGCGGGGAGGAGTATTGGATAAGAGTCCAAATAGCACTAACAAAAAGATATGAATCCAATTGGACTGAGAAGGCCAGAAGCCCACCTGCGCTCCCTTATCTGTTCTCTCTCCTACTCCGAGACTCTCTCCCTTCTCTCTCCTGCGCCATTCTCTCTCTCTCTCTCTCTCTCTCTCTCTCTCTCTCCGTTTTGAAGGAGAGGTTATTTCCCTATTTAAAAATATTTTTTAAGGAGAGGTTATTTTCCTATTTAAAAATATTTTTAAGGAGAGGTTATTTTCCTATTTAGAAAATACAGAAAGTCTGGAAAAAAAGGAGGGCAGAGAGAACCCGGAGGCTATCCTCCCACTCTCTAGGTCTCCCTCTCTCTTTTCTCTCTCCCGCGGTTTTATCTCTCTCCTGAAAATCAAAAAATACCCACTTTAGTGTGGGTTTTCATGAAACTAGCACACCTACCGGGTGGGTTTTGTGACATAAAACACCCGCTTTGGAATGGGTTTTCATGAAAAATGTCCCCTTTCTTGAGAACAGCCCGACATGGGTGCTGCCATGCAAAGCTTATTTGTCTTTGATTTTTATATAAAACCCCATTCCTCAATTACACTACAAATAGCCTGACAGAGGGGCTACACATGTGACTCCATTTTGTCTGAGTTTTTATGCAAAATGCCCATGGAGTCTACATATATCCCCATGGGGGTCCCATTTGAGCAACGAAGAAGACCTAGCAAGGTTACTTCTATGTCCGATCTTCCCACTCAGGTGAGAGCTATAGTCTAATTTGATTAAGTCCTGTCCATAGTCCATGTGGCTCAGACCACTTGACCATTAAGTCCAATTGACTCGGGCCGTTGAGTCCAAATGCCCAATTAGCTCAGACCATTGGGTCCAAAACTTCCAATCAAACCCACTGGGCTCGGACCATTGAGTACAAATGCCCAATTGGCTTGGACTGTTGGGTCAAACAACGCAATTAAGCCAATTGGCTCGAACTATTGAGTCCAATGCCAAACTGGCTCGGACCATTAGGTCCAATTACCCAATTAGGTCCAATTGTCCCGAACCATTGAGTCCAAAGACCCAATTAGCCCAATTGACTCATATCGTTGAGTCCATTATGCTCAATTGGTTCTGACCATTGGATCCAGATATCCAATTAGGCCCAATTGGCCAAGACCATTGAGTTTAAAGGTCCAATTGGTTGGGACTATCAAGTCCATTATGTCTAATTGGCCCTTAATAGACCCAATTGGAAGGATTAAGTAATGAACTTCTGTAGTTGTACTATAGGAGTTTAGATCTCTGTTGAGATGACGGCTGAACGTGCTTAATGGAGAGAGATGCGAAGGACCATCCAAGGGCTGACTAAAACCCTACAACAAGTAGCTCAAGGTGAAGCTCATCATGATGCTAGAGATCTGCATCGAAACTTTAGAGGAATGAATCTCCCGAGATTCAATGGTTCTACTTACCCCGATGAAGCTGAATATTGAGTCAAAAAAATTGATAAGATATTCAGAGTCATGCAATGCTCTGAACAAGACAAAGTATCGCTAGCTACTTTCTAACTGTAAAGGGATGCTAGGACTTGGTGGGAGTCGGTAGAAGTTACTTGAGACTATGCTCAAGTTACTTGGGAAGAGTTTTTAGAGCACTTCAACAACAAATACTTTTCAGAAAGAGTCCAAGAGAAGAAGGTAGCGGAGTTTGACTCTCTTAAACAAAGAAACTTAACAATAGTCGAGTACGAGGTCCAATTTTCTCGACTGGCCCGTTATGCCCCACACTTAGTTAACACGGAGAGAATGAAAGCTAAGAGATTTATGAATGAGTTAAGACCAGAATATATTCCTCAATTAGCACCCATGGATATTCAAACCTATGTTGACATGGTCAAGAAAGCCCAACTATTAGAAGATACTACGAAAATGGTTGACAGAATCAAGGGAAGAGTTGTAAAGGAGCATATTACTGGCCCCGGGAGCTTCAAGGTAATGTTTGGAAGGAAAAGACCAAACGGAGGTAAAGGATTTCAAAAGGACAAGAAGCCCAGAGAAGGTGACATACATGTCATCCCTGCTACTTCATCATCCAAGGAGATTTGCAAGTATTGTGACAAGGCTGGTCACAGATCTGAGGAATGCTGGAGGAAGAGAGTGTGTTTGCGGTCTTATGAAAGATCAGTCTCCGCAAGATAAAAACCAAGGTGGGCCAAGACATCAAGGAAGACTTCAAGCTATGATGGAGTCCAAGCCTACAGAAGGAGGAGTGGTGGAAGGTACATTCACTATTAATTCTAAAACTGCTTTTGTTCTGTTTGATATTAGCGCTACCCATTCTTTTATATCCCAAAAATTTGCTACCACCTTACATGTAAAACCCGTTCCTTTCAAAATTGAACTTGTCATTACCACATTCATAGGAGGTAGAACTGAACTTAGACACTCTTACCCTTCTAGCGAAGTACCGATTAGCGGTCACAACCTAACCGTTGATTTAGTATGCATGAACATAGAAGGGTATGATGTGATTTTAAGAGCTGATTGGTTAGTCAAACATGGTGCTAATGTGAATTGCAAGCAAGAAATTATAACCTTTGGTGAGTCAAGACACCCTGAATTTTTTTTTTCTGGAGTTAGGTATTCTAGACACCCATTTCTCATATCTGCCCTTCGAGCCCAAAGAATGATGAAGAAGGGATGTGTTGCATTCTTGCCTTCTGTTATCGTAACCGAACACAAAAAATCTATTCGAGAAGATATCTCGGTTGTTAGGTAATACCCTGATGTGTTTCCCGAGGAGTTACCTGGTATACCATCCGAGAGAGAGGTCTCTTTCTCTATCGACTTGATACTAGGAGCAGTCCTAGTATCTAAGACTCCTTATAGAATGTCACCCGCTGAATTGAAGAAGTTAAAGGAGCAATTGATGGAATTGTTAGAGAAAGGGTTTATCAGGCCTAGTACATCACCCTGGGGAGCATCCGTCCTATTTGTAAAAAGGAAGGATGGATCCATAACACTGTGTATTGACTATAGGCAGTTGAATCAGTTGACGATTAAGAACAAGTATCCTCTGTCAAAGATTGATGAGTTGTTTGATCAGATCTCTGGAGCTCAGTATTTCTCCAAGATTGACCTCATGTCAGGTTACCACCAGTTAAGAATTAAGAAAGAATATATGCACAAGACCGCATTCAGGAGTAGATATGGACACTATGAGTTTGTTGTCATGTCTTTTGGGCACTATGAATCAGTTGACGATCAAGAACAAGTATCCTCTGTCAAGGATTGATGAGTTGTTTGATCAGATCTCTGGAGCTCAGTATTTCTCCAAGATTGACCTCATGTCAGGTTACCACCAGTTGAGAATTAAGAAAGAATATATACACAAGACCGCATTCAGGAGCAGATATGGACACTATGAGTTTGTTGTCATGTCTTTTGGGCACTATGAATCAGTTGACGATCAAGAACAAGTATCATCTGCTAAGGATTGATGAGTTGTTTGATCAGATCTCTAGAGCTCAGTATTTCTCCAAGATTGATCTCATGTTAGGTTACCACCAGTTGAGAATTAAGAAAGAATATATATACAAGACCGCATTCAGGAGCAGATATGGACACATTGAGTTTGTTGTCATGTCTTTTGGGCTAACCAATGCACATGCGACATTCATGCAATTGATGAATAATGTGTTCAAGCCATATCTTGATCAATTTATTATGGTCTTCATTGATGACAGTTTGCGCTCGCGAAAATTTCTGAAATTTTCGCGACAGTGACGTACACTCACCTTTTACGGAAGGCCGAGATGGGTCGATTTGGCACGCGGGGATTCTAGGGGTACTGACAGAAAAGTACAAAGAATGATATAAACGCACAGGAAAAAGCATGAATAATCGTTCTAGATGACCGGAATAGGGATGACTGAGTGGAATGCAGGCGTGCTAGTCAATTTCTCGACGATCACCTACAGAATCAAGTTTTAGTCGGGGAAGTGCCACCAGGGCACGACATGTGGGCACGGGATATCGGGCAACACGTAGAGAGAAAGAAGTTACGCTGATACGAGTGTAGGCGATTGTGGGGATTCGTGTACAGGACGTCTTCCCCACCGACCGCAAGCAGTCGGTGTTTGTTTTACATCGGATTGAATTCGAACACATTTGTTCTTTACGGAAGGAGGATCGGGATGTTTTTGAAGCCATGGGTAGAAGACCGGGTACACGTTGCAGCTATAAGGTGACCGTCACACTCAACCGACAAGGTTGACCAGACTGAGCTCTGGAGGATAGGTTAAACATGGACCGGGATGAGGGTCACAAGAGATCACTGGTGCGGATGTATGGGAAAGACCGGATATCTGGTTACTCTTTTCCTTATAGATGCCATAAAGGCTTTACAGGTAGGCACTGAAGACCCGAGTACAACTAGTGTAAGTCACGGGACAATCTTGACATACGTGTCGGCCCCCGAGTCAATGCAAGATAAAGTGGATGTCTGCGTATTCTTTACAGAGGGTCCCCACAGGGGGGGGCTACAGGCACAGCGAAAATGCTGGGGCTGGACTGAGTGACAAGAATTGACACTGGCTAGCATACGGGGGAGACCGGGCGCGACTGGGGGTGAGGGGTCGGGCGCCGATTCCGAAGTCCAGTGCCAACGTTGTCTGGGAGTTAGATTCGGTCCCGAAAATGCTACTTCCGGGCCAGGGTCCAGCTAACTCGAGTCAGTGGGCGGGACAGTCAGTGGCCGACTCTGGGAGAGTGACAGGCACGTGGTCCCATGGCAGGAGCAAATCTAACATGATGGCGTCCGCGTCGTTATCATAACGCGCCATACGTAGGCGAACCCAAGATGCGAGTGTAACCGCCATTATCATAACGCCCCCATACACGAAGGGAAAGGCTTGAGTGAAACGGCTAGACGCCAGGCGAGAGGTGTATATTCGACATACCCTCGACGTGTGCCAGACCGAACAACAAGACAACCAACGCACCTTGCTCCTTGCGCTTGTTGGAATGCTGGATGCCTTTGCTGCGTTGATCCTGTGTCTATCTTCGTGTGTCCGCGTGTGTGCGCCCCTTGAGCTTCTAAGGGAATTTATAGAGGATTTGAAGGGCCAGGGGGGGTGTTTACCCGGGCTGAGATGGAGGGGGCACCCTGGTCCAGGTAAACCCCTTGAATTTGCTTTTTAAAAAAACTTATTTTTTGTTTGTGAGAGGGGGAGGGGGGGTTACGCGGGACCAGACTGGGGGGCCAATTTGGTCCGCGTAAACAACCCCCCCCCCCAAGGAGTTTATGCAGGCCAGACTGGGGGGCTAGTCTGGACCACGTAAACCCCCCCCCCCCCCGGTTAACGCGGTTTGGGTCTGGTTCTTTTTGTTTGATTTTTTTTTAAAAAAAAAGTTGGGTTTACGCAGACCAGACTGGGGGGGGGGAGTCTGGCCTGCGTAAACCCCCCCCCCCCCCCCTTTGGGGGGTTAACACGAGCTGGATAGGGTTTTTTTTTTTAGGAAATGAGGGTTTACGCGGACCAGAGTTGGGGTAACCCCCCCCCCAGGGGGGGGGGGGGGGTTATGCGGACCCCAGAGGGGGTCCGTGAGAGGGTTGGGAAAAAACCTATAAAAACCCCATTTTTTGTTCGTTTGGGCCTACCTTGACCCAGTGTCAACAAGAACTGCGAAGGATACAGACTGACTTGACCGGAGCACGTAGAACGAGGTTAACTAGCCGACTTTTCGCGCAAGACTCCGAGCCGCGGACTTCTTCTTCGCGAACGCTCCGCGAGCTGGTATGTAGACCGGAACTGAGCAGGACTGGAACTGGAATGAGCTCAAACTGGGACAAGAGAGGCTGGATGGAGAGGCCCCGGGAGAAGTTCGCCCCCACCTGGGTGCGGTCGCGCCTGGGGTGAACTCCCCCCCCCCCCCCCGAGGCGGGCTGTCGTCGTGTGGGGGTCGCCTTTCAATATTTGTCGTCGCCCTTTGACAGGATTGGGTCCCCAGGACGCTAGTGTTGACCCGTGGGGGCTAATTGTGGAGCATTGTAGTTGTCGCCCGCAAGGTGTTCGGGAAAATTCCCAACACATCTCGTGTTGCCAAACGGCTCGGCTAGCGGGCTTTTTTTGGCTTGTGTCTAACCCGAGGGTCAGGATGGTAACTTGTAAGAATTGAGGGAAGGCGTCTTGGGCACGAGGGCTCGGCCTTAGCGACACATGCCGCGCTGCATGGCGGGTTGACGGGAAGTACCGGGTTGGCCAGGTGGCTGAAAGTAAATGGCTCGTTGCCGCGTGTCTGAGAGTTGGGGATGGCCCCGACTTGCTGGAGGGTTGCTGCGTGATGCGGCAAGTGTGTCCAAGCCGTAGGTTGGCCCCAACTTGTTGTAAAATGGCTGGAAAATGTACGCCCACGAGATGTTCGGGAAAATTCCCAACACATGACCACGGGACATACAAGTGTGCTAAGGGCGCCCGAAACCCAAGGTTGGCTAGGGGAGATGTTCCTTTGGCTTTAGAATGCTGAAGGGAGACGTTTTGGGAGTGAATCTCGACCTCGTTGCTGGGTGCCGCATGACGCAGCTTGTTGTCGAGGCGCCCCCAGGTTGGCCCGAGTGACTCAATTGAAGCAAGCAATGCCGCGTACTAGGTGGTCATGGGTGGTCCCTGTTGGTTGTGGATGTCACCGTGAGTCACGGCAAACTAGCTAGGGCCCTTGATTGGACTCGGCATATTGTAAGAGGTGTCGAATAAATAGCGCCCGAAAGGTGTTCGGGAAAATTCCCGAACCCTTATTTATGGCTTTCTTCTAGGAAAAAAAGTCTAGGTACAACAAATGCCCCTCACGGGACGTGCGTCGGAGGCGGAGACGAGGGCGGACGGCCCGTGAGTCCCTCATTTTGATATGTTGTAGTGGGCTGAGGTCTTATATGCATTTTATATATGTTTTCTTTCATGCTAGCATTTCATGTATATTCCTAGCATCATGCACTCACCTTTTTGTGCAATTATCTTGCAGCTATGGCGAGATTTGGCAGAGATGACTTATATGTCCTTCGGCACGTCAGCTCCACCTATATTTTGGACTTCCGGATTTGACTTACACGTCCCTTAGACTATCAAATCTGTCCATTCTCCACGTAGAGTTGGACTCATATGTCCTTCGGCTTGTCAACCCTATCTACATTTTCAATTCCGGGTTTGACTCATGCGTCCCTCCCGGACAGTCAACCCATCCATTCCTATTGTAGAGCTGACTTATATGTCCTTCGGCACGTCAGCTCCACCTATATTTTGGACTCCCGGATTTGATTCATAGGTCCTTCGGACCGTCAAATCCGTCCTCTCTCTTTTCGTAGAGTTGACTCATATGTCCTTCGGCGCGTCAACCCTACGCACCTTTTGAAATTCAAATTTGGCTCATCTGTCCCTCTCGGGTTGTCAAATCCGTCCTCTCCTTTTTCGTAGAGTTAACTCATATGTCTTTCGATGCATCGGCCCTACGCACCTTTTGAAATTCAGGTTTGACTCATTCGTCCCCCCTCGGGAACAACCCATCCATTCCTTTTGTAGAGTTGACTTATATATGTCCTTCGACACATCAACCCTACTCACATGTTAAAATTCCGGGTTTGACTCATACATCCCTCTCGAGTTGTCAAATCCATACAATCCCACATATAGTGTTGACTTACACTTCCCCTCGAACTGTCAACCCTACTCAAGTTTCAAGTCTCGATTCTAACTCACATGTCCCTTTCGGGCTGTCAGTTTCGAACATTGCTACTTGTAGTATCGGCACTCATGTTCCTTCAGACTACCAATCCTACTTGTGCCCTAACTTAATTTTGACTATCCAAACCTTTGCAGATGTCATTTGCCTCATCGACATCGTAGGTGTCCTCAAATAAAAAAAAAAGAGAAAAAAAGGACTAAAAAAAATCATGATGTCCCGGCGGACTTAGTCACCCCCCTGGGAGCTAGCTAAGGGCAAAAAAACCTTCAACCCGACTAAGGTGAAAACTTGTAAAGACGTCTCAGGCAAAAATGGATAACCCCTCAGTGTGAAAACCTGTAAGGGCGCACTAGAAAAAACTAGGGCGGGCTATCCCTGGCGAAAACCCGAAAGAGTGGTAGAGCTGGTAAGGTGGAAAAAAAATAAAAGAAATGAGCAAATATGCGAGAGGATGAAAGCAAAAGCTACTGAGCTCTGTCATTTATTCATCAATCTCACCAAAGAAAAGGAACCGGAGACAAGCCCTCAGGGTAACCAAGACAAAACTGGGCAAACTACAAAGGCCCTATATACAAAAATCAGCAAGACCTATCACGGTCTGAGCTCGCTCCTCCTCGGGTCAGGTCTCTGTCTCGGCCTGCGTGCGGCTACACGCCTCCTCGGCCTCCTATAACTCCTTGCAACTCCTCTATTTGGAGGGAGGATCTCCGGCCACGCTCTTGAGTGAATTCCGTTCGGGCGCATATCTTTGCATGAGTCGCTCGTAGTCAAGAAAGCTGCTCCTCCTGCTGTATCATCGCTCTAGTCCTCTGTCTCTACTCCTGAGCAGCATGAAGATGGGTGAACTCATCCCATAGTGTTGTCAACCTCGCCATCCAGGCATCCCTAGGGAGGCCAAACGTGTGGTAACCTCTGGTGCAACCGACAAGACTGCTCCTCATGGCCTCAATACTCGGAAGAGGATCGACTTGAAGCAGCAACTGAAGGCTCTGAACAAGTTGGGCAGCCACGTCAGCGCTGACTAGTGCCACGCCAAGCTAGGACCATCTGACCACTCTATCCCAAGTGCCGGGAAACTCTAAGGCAGCTCCGAAGCCTCACCACCTGAAGCTGAAACAAAGAAAGGAGGAATCCCATTAGTGTCCCTTAACAATAAAATAAGCATGTGCAAAATTTTGATACACCAGGCACAATGCCCTTACCTAGGGTGGTCCCAAGCTCATCTGCAACTACGGGAAGAAACTCCTCCCGAGGACCCGGATGAGGGACACTAGTAGATGCCAATGCCAATCCAACAGGCTAAACACTGGCAACTATGCTCTTTGTACCTGAAACAAATCCACAGGTGACTCAGGATAACCCAATGGTAAAGGGCTAAGAATGAGAGCATAATGAGACAAGATATACCTGTCATCAAAATGCCTCTTGAAGTTAAAGGCCTAGCCGGGAGCAATAGTGTCGTCAAAGGTGCTTTGCTCCTTCATAGGGGCTTGATGTGCTGCCTCCAAAACCTCTGTTTCACCGGGCTGTGAGGCGATTTCTTCCCCCAATTGAACTAGCAGCTGTTCAAAGCAGTGACATGGTGAGTGCCAACGAAAAGATATGAATAAAGTAAATATAAAGACAAAATTCATACCCGGAGAATCCACCGTACTAATCTCCACCAAGCTGGCAACGCACCCCAGCAGTCTTAGGGCGAAAGATAGCTCTGCACTATCAGAAGCCCTCGACTCCAGGAGGTATGTATCGGTCCTCATCTCAGACTCCATAGCTCTCAGGTCGTCATGATATTCTGGGAGCTCTGTGTATGGACCTGGCTCAACAAGTCAGAAGAACATCCCTACAGAAGCCATCACCTCAACAGTTGTATGATCCATAGAAGGATAAGTAAAAAGGCTGTGAAGCACATATATACGCAACATAATTGATTTCTAATTTACCTGGGGTAGTCCTCAGTTCCCCGCTTTCAGGGGAACTCGGCGTGGGGGAAAGGAGATCCTCACCAGATGAGGAACGAGTAGCCTCTGTGCTCGAGTAAGTACCTGAACTCTCCCCACTGGAGGAACTACAGGCGGGAGAGCCTCCCTTGTCAGAATAGGAGTTGTCGCCTTCCCCGATAACAAGACGAACAAGGAGGACTCCGAGATCTCCTGCAAGAAATTTTGTGTCAGTAGACATACTTAACTTCTCTCAAACAAAAGAGGGGGAGGCATACAAAGAGTATCTACCTGAAGCCTCATCATCATCGTCAGAGTCTTGTCCCAATTAATTGGGGTCGACTACATGAATCATGTTCCGCCAAAGATTTCTATCAAGTGCAATATTCATATTTAAACTCAAGGAACTAATGTCCTTCCTAATAACATCGCACCATCTCATTTTAGGCCTTCCTCGAGCTCTTCTACTAGCATCCACTAAGATTTGATCACATCTTTTAACCAGCGCTGAGTTAGGGCGACGAAACACATGTCCAAACCACCTGAGTCTATTTTCTCTCATTTTACTATCAATTGGAGCTATCCCTAAGTCCTTACGGATGCGCTCATTCCTAATCTTGTCTTTCTTAGTCTTGCCACACATCCATCTCAACATCCTCATCTCTGCTACACACATTTTGTGGATGTGTTCCTTTCGTACTGCCCAACACTCGGTACCATATAACAGAGCAGGTCTCACAGCCGTTCTATAAAACCTCCCTTTGAGTTTCACAGGCATACGACGATCACAAAGGACACCTGATGCACTTCTCCATCTTAACCAACCTGCCTTAATCCTATGTGTAACGTCATCATAAATCTCCCCATTCTCTTGTATGATAGACCCTAAGTATCGAAAGCTACTACTCTTCGGAATGTTATGTCCATCAATTAGAACCATGTCTTCCTGAACCACTCTCCCATTACTAAAATTACAGTGCATAAATTCTGACTTGCTCCTACTAATTTTAAAACCTTTAGACTCCAAGGCAAGTCTCCAACGCTCTAACTTAGCATTTAGAGCATCAATACTCTCATCAATTAAAACAATATCGTCTGCAAAAAGCATACACCAAGGGATATCCTCATGCAATTGTTTAGTTACTTCATCCAGAACTAAGGCAAAGAGATACGGACTTAGTGCAGAACCTTGATGCAAACCTATAGAAACGGGAAATTCAGCAGTCTCCCCAGCAATAGTTCGAACACTGGTAATAGCACCGCCGTACATATCCTTAATCAAATCGACATATCCTTGAGAGATTCCTTTCTTTCTTAATGTCCACCAAATCAATTCTCTCGGTACTCGATCGTACGCCTTCTCTAAATCAAGAAAAACTATATACAAATCTTTTCTCATCTCTCTATACTTCTCCATTAGCTACCGTAGTAAGAAAATAACTTCTGTAGTAGATCTATTTGGCATAAAACCAAACTGATTTTCCGATACAGTAGTCATACAACGGAGGCGTTTTTCAATTACTATTTCCCAAAGTTTCATAGTATGACTCATAAGCTTAATTCCACGATAATTATTACAACTTTGAATATCTCCTTTGTTTTTATAGAAAGGAACTACAACACTTCTTCTCCAAACTTCTGGCATTCTCCGTTCCTTTAAAATTCTATTAAAAAATTTAGTTAGCCATTGAATACCAATATCTCCTAGGCCTTTCCATACTTCAATAGGTAAACCATCTAGTCCTAAGGCCTTGCCCACTTTCATTTTCCTTAAAGCATCATCCACTTCTGACATCTTAATACGCCTGAAATATTGATATGTATCAAATATTGTGGACTCTTGGGTACCTTCTAAAGATAAATCCTTGACGGAATCTCCATTAGGAATGAGCAGCCAAGTCCACATCAACCAAAAATCCTGAAGCCTGAGTAACAAAAATCCTCTCCACATCAACCAAAGGGGAGACAGCCGTCATCGACGCATAGTCATCAACAAGAGCAGCCAAGTCCTCAATGTCAAAGGCAACATCGGGGTTGGACTCATCCAGAACCAACCCCACCTCTGTGAAGGCATTCCCTGGAGGAGGGGAGAAGCTCATTCTTTCTCTAACCTCGGGAGGACCTACATTGGACCAAATTATTTATGATATTTTAATATCGCATACAAGCAGGAAATGCTATTCAAAACATGTCACTTATTGGTAGCATCCCCTCTGGCAGGAGACTCTTCCCTGGGGCGAGAGGGGGGCCTCGTATCTTCCTTGCTATTCTCAGCCCGAGGTCTTTTCGAGGAGGTATTAGCCACGCCTAGACCCACATCCGGAGAATCCTCCAATGGAGAGACGCCATCCTCTTGGCCGCCGACGCCATCTACAAATGGCAAAGAAATGAATGAGATAAGTATTCCAAAATATAGAAGCCAGCATACAGCAAAGAGAAGGCAATGAAGCAATTACCTACCACTCCCATAGGTTTCAGAGGTCTTAAAATGATTTGCTCATGTTTTAATCGGAGGACATGAGCCCCTTCCTTATAATGACCAAGATGACGTTTTGAGTCATGGCCACCTCCAATTCAGAAGTATACTCCACCGGGCCAGCAGAGCCCACTGCATTAATGACATAAGCCTTCCACTATGCGAAGATGTTGCCTCCAAGTGCTCCCTCAGGCACTGGTTGTGACAATTGGGAACTCTTCTTCAGACCACATGAGCTCCTGAAATGCTCCCACCAAGAGTAAGCTCGTGAAGAGCTAGAGGCCGCTCGCTGGCCAGAAGGAGGAGTTGAAACTACTGTCGGTGCACCTCTCATGGGCTTCAGATCCCCGATATATTGTGTAACGTCCCGAGTTTTTCGGATATTTTTCGGATCATTTTCGTGGATCCCGGAGTGTGTTTTGTGCTTTACGCGTGTTTTTCCCTGATCAGCCTTCGGAACACTGTGCAGGGTGAACCGTGGCGTTCTCCGACTCCGGGACGTGACCAGCGCGATCGCGGAGGTAATTTTTCGTATTTTTCAGAATTTCTAAAATTTTTGGGTTTTTCTATATATATTAACCTCCTTTTCTCTCTCCCCTCTCATTTCTCACTCTCTCCCTCTCTCTTCTCTCACGCTCTCCCTTCTCTCCCTCTCTTCTCCGGCGGCCGACGGAGCGGGGCGGGGGCGTAGCGGGGCGACGCGGGCGAGGAGGACGGCGAGGATGGGTCGAGGATCGGAGGACGGAGGCGCGGTGAAGCTCGGCCGCAAGTTCGTGTCTCGGCGAGGGTTTAACGGTGTTTTCTTCGTGGATCGGCGTCCACGGTGCGCGGAATCTTCGGTGGAGGTAAAGAGATGGACCCCCAGCTCGTGTACTTCATTTTCCGTGAATTTTGTAGGCCGTGGTGAGCCGAGCGGGCTTATTTGAACATTTCGAGGAAAATACATGTTTTTGGAGAGTAAGCTGGATCTAGCGCTTTAACCGCGTTTTGGGGGTTTAAATGAGTCCTCTCGGTGCTAGAGAGGTTGGGGACTAGTTTCCCCTTGTTTTCCCCTTCACATGGGTGTGAACGGGGCGTGGAATGGAGTTTCCCGCGGTTTCCGCCGTTTTCGCGCTCGAGACGACCTAGCGGTCGTTCCAGCGACCACTAGGGTGTTAAGCGGTCATGTGGAGACCGCTTGGGTCCCCCTTATGTCGGTTTGAGCCTTGCGGTCTTGCGATGGACCGCCAGGGTGCCCATGCGATCCTGGTGAAGACCGCTAGGCTCTACTTTGCGGTCCATGGGTGACCGTTTGACCGTGTTTTGGTCATTGAGGTCGGTGGGGTAGCGGTCTCGCGACTGACCGCTAGGCTACGCCAAGCGGTCAGGGGGGCGACCGCCACCCTTCCAGGCAGTCCTGTGGTGACCGCTTGAGATTTTAATGTTTTGGGTTCCTTGCAGTCCAAGGGTAGACCGCTAGGCACTGTGACGATCTGGAGAGGATCGCCACTTCGTTTTCCGTGTTAGATGTGTTTTGTTGTGTTGTGTTGACCCCGGTCGACCCGGTTGTGACCCAGTGGTCGACTTTCGGTCTCGTGGATGTCCCGGATAGCCCGTGGGTTCTGTGTCCGTGTTTCTGGGGTGCCTGGAGGTACCGTGTTACCTCCATTAGCGTGTCCGTGGGTTTGGAGGGTCCGAGTGACCCCACGTGTTCCGGGCTTTCGTGTTCTCGGTAGATCGAGTCACTGTGTGTCGGTATGAGTGCGGTGGGACTTCCCCGCACGTCGTGGGTTTCTCTGGAAGGTGGTTTCCGAATGGGCCATGTGTGTGGCCTTGGACTGTGAGTCCAGGCAACCAGCCTGGGGCTGGAGGTTTCTGTGCGTCCCTGAGACAAGGGATTAACCTGGCGGCTTGTGAGCTGCCTCGATATTTGTGCTATCGTGGTTTCAAACCTAGGGACTAGGCTGGATTAACGGCGTTGTGCCGTTGTGTGTAACGGTCTTGTCCCGAGTCCGTGACTCAAGGACCGTTGGATTTAATAGGTCTAGTGGGCCATCCAGAGTCTGGTGGCGTCGTGCCGCCTGTTACTCCGTGTTACTCGCGATGAGTGCGTGTGTGACTTTCCGTGTCCACGTTGAGTGACCTGCCACTAGACGTAGTTTTCCTACGCACGTGTGTGCGAACCCACTTGGGAGTGGTGGAGAACGTGACCCGAGAGAGACGATTTTTATACTGGTTACCGTAGGGCCCCCACGCGCCGCCAAGTCCGGACTTCGGGGGAAGAACCAGCTAGACCATCTGACCTAAGGCGCATGGTCTGTGTGTGCACACTGAGCTGGGGACGACGGACCCGCTCTGACGAGCGCAACCCCAGCTTGTCCTTGTTTTGTGTTCCTGGTTACCAATACGGTGTCTCAGTCTCCGCCTGGGGCGTGGTAGCGAGACACCTGAGGCTGTGGACTAAGTCGTCAGTGGACGCTTTCGGCCTTGCTTCTGGTAGGCAGTGCTCCCGTCACGTGACGTGAGTTTCCTCGTGAGTCGAGTTCCGCTTCACGTCTGCGAGACGTGATTTTGCGTGGAGTTCCGGGTGTCTTCCGATGCCGAGATCTAGGGGTTCCGATGAGCGTCACCGAGGGCTTTCCCCTAGACAACGTCGAGTTCCCGGCGGTGTGGTCGTTTTCCTAGTAGCATGACCAGGGTGGTTCGTTGTCTGGTCGTCCCCGACTGTGGGATCGGGGTGTTGAGTTTCATTTCGGTAGGAGTAGCTGTAGTGCCGAGTTTTTACCAGCCACTAGTTTGCTGTTCTTGCTATAGTTACTGCTTTCCGTTACCGCCGTTGTTTACGGTTGGGGTTCTGCGGGACCCCTACTGAGCCAGTGACAGGAGACTCACCCCTGCGTTTCAGGTGCGACAGTTCTTCCTCGAGGTTCGATGGTGCTGTACGGAGGTTCTTAGTCGCCAGCTTGCCGGGTCGAGTGTTCACTCGGTGTTAGGTACGTTCTCTATCTTAGACTGTACTTTCTATTGGACTGGACTCTGTAGTAGTTGTTTATTTATTTCTGTTAATTGTTGAATTGTCCTGCTTTATTTCCTATTTCCTTGTACCTCCACACTCCTTTTTAGCCCTTCCGAGCCTTCCGGCTCGTGGGCGGCGGGCCAAGATTCGAATGGTATCGGGTTCTTCCCGATATCCGGATCTTGGGTCGTTACATATTGACTCATGTCTGTAGGAATGGATCGACCCTCTGCCTTCCAAGCACCCTCTATATCCCTAATAACCCTAGCGGCTCCAGAAAAATGTGATCTAACAAAACCTAGATTAAGGAACAAAGGAGATAGATCATCCCTCCTTAAATGCCTCTCCTCAGTAGACCTGATGGTGTCACTGTGCTGCCTGAAAATGTTGCTAGCTTGAACCACCAATGCGCATAATGGATGTCAAAATGACCCTTGCGCGCCTGTGCTAGAATAGGATAATCTTCTTTCACATCACGACAGAGGAAGCCATGCCATGCTACTGCAACTGGATGCATGTCCCTATGCTTATACTGCCGAAGAGTCAGAGGAAACTTCGCACTAGGAGGAATAGCTTGGTCATACTCAAAGTTCTAGGTGAACCGATGTGGGTGGTAAGTCTCAAGGACCGCAGTGCTGGATTGGTGGTTAACCAGAACGCTGGGGCGTATACACAGAACCTACTCAGCAAGAGCATGGGAAGAGGGCAAAGCCCATGAAGACAGCCTGGACATAACTGAATCTCCCTCTTGCTCCAGATAGAGACGGTAGAGATGGGAGAAATGACCGAGGTCCAGACCCTCACCCCTCTTGGTAGGGAGAAAAGACAGAACCCGACGTACACCAATAAGTTGGGTAATGGCATCTTGATCTGGGCATCTGATAAAGACAAACATAAGTGGGGCCACGGGGTTCTCAACTGGTGATCTCTGCAAGAACTCGAGAAATAGAAATCTTGCCCAGGCACTCAAATAATGGGTGGACATCAAAATGCCCTTCTTTGGGAGAAGAATGTGATGTCAGGGCCCCCAGAGAGTGATAAATATTTGCAAGGGCAGCAGATGCAAGAGCTATTCTCTGGCCACACGCCATCAGACAGGTTAGATATATCACCTCCGCTCGAAGAACACCCTCCACGACGTGAGAAATCACAAAAGTGGCCAACCAATAGGCCAAATAAGCCGCCAAATATATAAGTGGAGGCAATCCGAGAGAATTCCATCCTTGTGCTAGAGCAGGCAAATGACGTGGATGTGAAGAGAGGGAGCCTCAATCTGACCTCTCTACACTGCTCTCAGGTCACACCTGGTAGGGTAAACTCCTCGTGGAAGCAGAACGGGCCGCTGTAAAAGTGACTCACCCAGGATGTACAAGGGGTCCTCTACTTGCCCACACGGGACAAGTCTCTCCAAGTCTTCATCAAATATCGAAAGCAGTAGGGCATGCAGTACTTGCCAGCTCCATCTGAGTGGCCGAGATGCAGATCATCAAGTGCTAGATCCTCAAAGGCCCGTCCACAAACAGGGAGATTAGAAATCCTGTGGAAGGACCAGAGGTCCAATCCATCAAGGTTCTCAGAGGTGATAGTACGAGGCGAAAATGGTGGCATATGTCGATCAGTCTATTTGACGTAACAGTCGTCGGAATCCCCAATCCTCGACCTCCTGGGGTGATCTATGTCTCCACTATGACAGGCCATGTTGACAAGCGCTGCAGAAAGAAAAAAGGAAGCAGAGGATTAGAAACAAATCTTCAAGGACAGCAATAAAACAATGAAGTGCAGTCCTACAAAGTCCCGTTATGTCAAAGAGACTTGGGACAAACAACCAAATTATAAAGGGCACGGTCACCCGCCCCCGCCTTCGGCTTTGCACGAACATCTCGTGGGGAGCATTTGTTGCACCTTTTATTTTTCTCGATTTAATCGAGACATGCTTCCTCGAATTAATCGAGGTAATTTACATTCGACAACGGGTGGAATACGGTGCATAGTCAATAGCATCACTCCGTGGAGCATCTCCACATGTTGGGATCCACAGGCCCAACCTCATCACGAGTTACAAATCCCTCGCAGCAACCGAAGTGTTTGAAGCCCGAGCAAAATCCACGACGACCGCTAAATGGCTGAGAGCCAAGCATCTCGTGATGTTGTTCAAACTCCCAAATCTCGACAACCTCCGCAGAAGGCCCAAGATCAAGCAAAACTACATCGCAGCAAAAGGATGCACATGTGGAGACGTTCACCTATCAACGAAGAGTCTGACACATGCGTACGAGACGATCCGGAAGCAAACTCCTTCCCTTAGTCAACGACGCAGAGACCAAAGAACAAACAAAAGGATAAGTCTTTTCTCCTTTCCACGTCCCGGCTATAGCAAAAAGACAAAAAAAGATATGGAACAGGGTTTTAAGAGGGGCGGACCCCCTTTAGGGCGGCGCGCCCGGGGTCAAATAGACCCCCCGGCTAAGCCAAAAGACAAAAAAAGATATGGAACATGGTTTTAAGAGAGGCGGACCCCCTTTAGGGCGCGCCCGGGCTCAAATAGACCCGCGAGGGGTCTATTTGACCCCGGCAGGGTCAATTGGCCCCGACGGGACCTGTCAGGGGTCAAGTAGACCCTTATAGGGTCATTTGACCCTGGTGGGCCCTGTCCAGGGTCAACCGGACTCCCGCGGGGCCGATTGACCCCAGCGGGCCCCACCCGAGGTCAAATGGACCCCCACGGGGTCATTTGACCCCCGTGGGGCCTACCCGGGGTCATTCGACCCCGTTGGCCTCCATTTGACCCTAATGGGTCTTTTTTCCCCTCCACACAAAAAAAGAAAAAAAATTGGGGAAAACCCACCTTGTCAAGATGGGGTTCAAAAATCAACCCACCTTGTCAGTGTGGGTCCATCACCTTCTATAAATACCCCACAGGTTTAGAAGGACAGACACGGAGACACGAGAACAACGCACAAGAAGACATACCGAAGCCACCCGGAGCTCGAGACCTGTTCTTATGTTCGACCCATTCCGAAAGATGGATATATAAATGCCCCCAGGTCTTGTACTTATGCCCCCAGTGGTTGTGTGTTCTTTTGTGCAGCCCACCCTTGGGTATTAAAAAAAGATAAATATCCTGAGTCTTGTATATATGCCCCTAGCGCCTCTGTATGGCTGTTTTCTATGCTTGTGAGCGGCAAAGTTATATAATTTCTTGAACCAATGAAGAACTACAAAAATGACCTTCTCAAAATGGCAATAAAACCTATAAATCCTATAATTGCAATTATACCCTGCAAGTTTCTCAAATTGTGGCTATACCCCTGTATCCTGCATTTGTGCGAAGATTCATTGTACAGTCGATAATATGCCGACAACCCTTTGTATTCACACAAATTATGATAATATCATCAATGTTTGTGTGTGATTACAGGCAAACTGTGACTGCTAGCAAAATGGTGTATACCCCCCTACCTTGCTAAGGATGACAATGCCTGCACTTCCTTCTAGCCATAAGCTTGTTCTTATACCCATAGGCACTACCTAACTATGTTCGCACCCGGGTGTAGCTAAAACCTCGCCACTAGTCTACGAAGAACAAATTACCAAAATACCCTTGTACTCCAAAAATGGCCAAACAACCTACCAACCTTCTAGAAATTGCCCGGGTGCCCCGAGAAGATAGAGAGAGTGCCCAGCCACTCACCCAACTCAGAAACTACATGATGCCCCTAGCTTAGCCCCGAATTACCAAAATACCCTTAAAACCTGACAAATTACCAAAATATCATTGGAATCCAGAAACCACCATGATAGCCTAATATGTCTCCGGCCTCCTGAAAATCACACGTGTCTTCAAATCCTAGGGCTTTATCGAATTAAACACGACCTTTGCTAAAACCCTAACTCCTTCAATAGTTGTTGTTGTTATGTAGGGGGGTTTATTGTGAGCCATGCAAGCGAGTATGCCCTTAACATCAGAACCTATACAAGAGACCTTAAGACTTTCTTTGACAATTAATCAAGGATGGTCGAACGCTATGCCGATGTAAATCAACACTGACTGGAGTCAGTGAGAAAAGATCTCACACCCGAACTCACATCGTCTGATCAAACCAAACCCACGGAATGAAGTACGCATGGGCTACTTAAATGGCCTCTGCGTCGATATAGATTTCCCTTTTCTCGGAAAATGTCGGGAAGTCTATACCCATCTCCGACCATGTGAGACTAAACTTATATTAAAAAAAACTTCGTGACCAACAGGGGCAAAATGGTAATCTCGTGTGAGTGAGTTACCATCCTTATCACAGGACTTAAACCCCAGGGGCATGGCAACACAGGTTAAGAGATTTTAGGGGTTTACGGGTAAATTCCATAAAGATAGAGGTATAGTGATAATTCTAGCATTTTTCAGATGTATACAGATAATTTTCTCTTTTTTATACAAACCTACCTCCGTAGTTGTAAGAATTTTGTAAAGCACTTCCAATGTTTTGATGATCTTTACCAAGTCACGGCAAATTATGAGTTTTATGTTCCCAAGTGCGAAGAAAGAAGGTCTTGTCACCTGGCGTAAGCCACCCCAACTAATTCCAACTACTCCTGATATTTTGAAACTGGGCCGAGGAGAGGTGAGAGTTGTAAATCTGCTCCAAACTTAATTGAAATTAACGAATTATTTTAGGTACATGAAAACCCGCAAAAGCATCTTCCCATCAAAATATGACACGTGTAACTCTAGACAAACAATGCCATGCTATAGTATAATCATGACCCCTTGGAATTTACAATAGATAATACAATGGCAAATTTTGGCTCTTTGTGAAATTGGTGTACTTCTTTTAGTCCAAGTTAACCTGATAAAATATCCAGTAAAGATTTTTTGTGCGACAATTTAAGTCATAGAACTCATATGATCTAAACTACAATCCAGGAATTCAAATTGAAATGGAAATATAACTGATGTAAAACAGCCTGGGCTTTCGCTGAGGGTCGGTTGTGTTTGGTGATGAGACGGGGGGCGACCCCAGTTGGGGCTGTCGGAGGTCCCCGGGCATGTCCTCGGAGATGTTTCCGGGGTGGGTCTCTAGGCCATCGGCGAAGGTCCTGCATCTTCCTGGCAGGCGGTGGTTGGGTGAATGGTGTGGGCGGCGCACAGAGTCAACACAGGTCCTATGCAGAGGTTCTCCGGAATGCCCCGTCGACTGTTAGTGCTGGTCTCATGGGCAGAGGTGTCGCAGCCCATGCTAGGGGGGAAGCCCTTACATCTTGGGGTGCTAGCTCCAAAGAGCATCTCCCTTCGTCTGGAGTGGTTGTCCCACTGCTTCTGCCTATCCCCGCTTCAAGGCGGACTAGACGTTACCACGACCAGACGTTTCCTAGAGGAAGGTTAAAAGACGGGAGCTCCTTGGGACGTCTGGAAGGTCGTCATAAACTCCCTCCTCATGATGGCGTCGACAGTCGGAAGGGGGAGGGGTGCGGTGGATGATGGTGTGCTCGCGATCGGGAGGGTCCATCCTTCATGTTCAAGCGTGGAACCCGAACAGAGGGACCTTCGCCACCCCTTGCAGGTGAACGTGGTGGATTAGGCTCTAAGGGATCCCAATCTGGCTCTGTGACGAGGTGGCGATTAGCTTCTTAGTCGGCCCCTTCGATCAGTTGGTGGTCGGATCGATTCGCATGAATGTTGAGGGTAGAGTCATCGTCGCGGAGGCCCTTGTTTCCGCTCCGGTCGTCGGTGCGGTGCTGTCGGCGATCTCCTTCTCTGCCGATGGGGTGGAGTACATAGTCGGGGTGTCTTCCCACCCAGCGGACCTTGAGCGACAGTGAGGTTTGTAGGCGGGACTAAAGTTTCTGCCACCCCGTCTGAAGATGGAAGACAGCCTTGGCGAGCGAATTGAATTCAAAGCAACCCACCTTGTCGGACGGCCCCTCAAAGACGTCGGATCGCGGCCCAAGTAGGTCTGGCCCACAAGTGAAGGACAAAGAGCCCAATACCCACCCGGTTAATTGAGCGGACCGAATCGAGTGCTCGTCGGGTGTCCAAGTACTTGATGACTTACCTGGATCCGCAGGGATGTGGATTCCAAGTTCGGGATGTGGATTCCAAGTTCGCAAGGACCCGGTAGCACTTGCCTCCCCCGCCCGAACCTTCCGCTTGTTCTCCCGTTCGCTCCCCACCTGGAGGTCTGCGGCTCGGCCTTTTCCTCCCCTCCGGCGGACCTACTCCAGATCTTCGATGGCGCCCTCTACCGGCAAGGGCTCAGTCTGGTTCCCCTCCCTCAGGCGGAACTGATAGGCGGGAGGTCAGCGGCAAGCCCTGACGACGGCCAGCGCCTGGTCAACCCCATCTGCTGCCCAACCCGGGAAGACCATTGGCAGGAAGGGGGCAAACCGACGGCGAACCTTGCTAGCGGCTTTGTTGCAAGAGGATAGAGGCCTCCCGCCACTTCATCCCCAGTTGGGGAGCGGGGTGTGCTGCCATTCTACTCCTACCCTCCACTAGTAGCTGCGGTAGCCAGGTTGCCTTCTGTTGGCCAGGACATGGTCGGTTTCGCTAATGCTAGTAGCAGTGTGCAGGCGGATAGGCCTGTAGAGTCTCTGTCAGCCGATTCAGTAGGGGGGAGCCTCAACCCTTTTCGCTGCTGCTAGGTCTGTTAACGCATCTGGATATTATTCAGATCCGCTTTGAGTCCGAGTCCGCATTGGCGAATAATATTCGAATTCGTATCCGCTTTCTCGAATACGAATAATATCCGAATTTGAGTCGGAGCGAATATGAATATCATACCATTCGCTTCGTAAAATATCCGTCTGTAAATGTAATGAATATCTATTATTTATTTCATCAAAATTATTACCATTAGATCCATAGAAATTGTCCTTTGATTTTTAAATTAGTATTGTTTTTCTCCCTTCTTATTCATCATCTTAATAAGACTGAGAGCAATCTCATATATAATATGTTAAACTTGTAGAGCATTTTAAAATCGGAGCAGATAATTCGAATAATTTGATAATTTTATTCGAATCAAATATTGATTAATAATATAATAATCCATCGGATAACGGAGCAAAATCGGATAATTTGAATTTTAAAACAGAGTGCATACGGATAGCCGTGTATCTGCTTTGTATCCGCTCCGTTGACAGGACTAGCTGGTGCCATACCAGCCGCCTTTTAACTAGGAGTTCAATGGCTCTTCCGGCCTGGAGCTGCAGGTTCTGGATAAAGGAGACGGAGGGGAGGTCAGCTTGTTTACTGATGGAGTTGGACGTAAAGACAGGGTTTCCCTGAGAATGGAAGAGGTGAGGGAGATGTTGGGGACAGTGAAAAGGATGGTTGGGGAGCAGGTGAGGGAGGTGGCAAATAAGGTGGGCATCTCATATGCTATTGTAGAGAAGGGTGTAAGTGGGGCTTCTCTAAAATCAGAAGGAGATGGGGAGCGAGTATTAGACCCCAGGCGAAGACGGACATGGGAGGAGAAGAGGAGGGGGAGGAGGAGAGGGAGTTCCATTTTCCCACTGAGGATTGTCTTGTGAAATGTGAGGGGGTTGGGAGGTTGGATAAGAAGAAGGCGATGAGGAGGCTGATTAGAAGGTGCAAAATTGATATCATATGCATCTAAGAAAGCAAGTGTGAGGGGAATGGTGTTGCTCTTATGAGTGAGATTAGAGGTTGTAGGTTGTGAGGGAGATTGGAGGTTGTAGACTGTATATGGGTGTTGCTTCCCTGGCGGTCGACAGGTCTGGGGAGATCATGATTTTATGGAACCCCTATAAGGTGGAGGTAGGGATGGACAGGCAGGTGAGCAGGTGGGCCATTTCCCTATATTTCATACAGTTAAGGGATGAATTCTCCTGGAGCTTCAACAGGGTGTACGGCCCTCGGTCCAAGGAGGAGAAGCAGCTTTTATTGGATGAGTTGCTAAGCTACCACCCTCTCCTCTGGCCGGCCCTGATGCATTGGTGGTGACTTCAATGCAATGGTTGTTCCTTGGGAGAGGGCGGAGGTCAACTTCTCTCTAATGGCATGGAGGATTTTTCAGAGTTCATCAATGAGGCAACCCAGGTGAATGTTGGTATAGCTCATAATCAGTTCACTTGGTCCAACTTGCGAGCAAATGTTTCTTACTCTAAGTTGGACATATTCCTGGTGTCTGTTGATTGGGAGGACCACTTCCCGGATGTGCAAGTGCTTCCTCTGGCAAGGTCTACCTCGGACCACAACCTTATCCTTCTAAAGACCAGCCGTGTGTTTGATAAATGTCATTGCTTCAGGCTGGAAAAGTTCTAGTTCAAAGAGGCTAACTTTATGGATATTGTCTCTGGTGCTTGGGATGGCCAGATTAGGTCCACCTCTGCTATGGCTACTTTTGTTAGGAAATTGCAGCACACTACTCAAGTGCTCAAGGTGTGGGGGGAAGACAAAACCCTCTTAGGAAGAGTGGCGAAGGACAGGATCCTAGATCAGATAGAGGGACATGATTGTCTAGAGGAGACAGGCCTTATGGATGAAGAGGATAAGAGCACGAGGGATTCACTGAGGGTTCAATTTGATGAGATCCTCACTAAGGAGACCTACTAGAGGCAGAGATCGAGAGACAGATGGATTAAAGAAGGAGATTGAAACACTGCATATTTCTAGTGCAGCCTCGAGGAGGAGGAGGGTCAACACCATCTCCTGTACTAGGATGGGTGGTTGTTTCACACGCAGAAATTTCAGAATTTAAAACATCCATTTGTTGGATAAATATGCGTATATTTTGGCATATTGTTAATTCCACGCGCTTGATATATCAGACGATTTAGGATTCGTGTATTGCACTTTTCCCCACCGACCGGAGTCGGTGTTAATTTACATCGGAACAAGTCCGAACACTTTTGATTAACTGCCAAAGATTCCCTTTACCTCTACAATATTCGTTGTGATATTGACGGTTTCCCCCGAGAGAGACTCTCATGTCTTAAGGCAGGTATATATTTGCAATTTTCCCTTAAGGGTTTATTTGAAATTTTCTCGTATGTAGAGATTTATCTCCAATTTTCCTTTAAGAGTTTATTTGCAATTTTCAACATAACCAGGACAACCCAGTGAAACATTTGATTTTTCTGAATTTTTCTGTATTTTTTGGACCTTTGTGCAATTTTACAAAGATTCGAGGTAAAACTATATTTTTTATTCTTCTGAACAAAACGGGGACATTTCTCCAATTCTGAAGAACATTTCTACAAACTTGAATCTTTTTCTTGAATTTCAGAATTTTCAGGATTTTTTCTGAATTACATGAACATTTGCGCAATTTTACAAAACTTCAGGGTAAAGATGTAATTTTTGCTAATGCTAGGGTTTTTCTTCAATTCTAGAAGGTATCCCTGCAAAGTGGCACATTTCCTTTGAATTTGGGAATTTTTTTCCTGAATTACATGAGTATTTGTGCAATTTTCCAAGACCTTGGGGTAAAATTGTGATTTTTGGATTTTGTAGAGGTTCCTCCATAATTTTACATCAAGATACCAGACTTTGACATATTTCTAGCCTTCATATAATTTTCATGGTAAATTCCAAGCAATACATGAGGTTTCCCTCATGTTCGGGGGCATTTTGGTCGACATACCCCGATATGAGGGTCTTTTGCAATTTTCCTCTTTCAGCATGTCTTCAAGCTTGAGGGGAGTCCGGTCCCAACAGTCTTGGGCTGTCTTCTTCTTCTTCCTTCTTCTTCTTGCGAGTGCTCCTTCTTGCTCGTGTCTTGTTCTTCGTTCTTCTTCGATCTCTATCTGTGTGCTCTAGCCACTCCCTTCCCTTTTATAAGTGTTGGAGAGTAGAGGGGAGGTGTAATGTCTCCCGTGGAAGTCTTGAAAGCTAGTCCTCCGATGGAAGGTAAAGAGACAGGGTATGCTCTCCTCCTCCCCCCTTGCTTCTCTTTTTTTCTTTTTTTTTCTTTTTTTTCTTTTTTTGTATGCGCATGAGAGGGGGGGCCGGAGGGAGTCCCCCTCCGGTCAAGTGTCACCGGAGGGGGCCTCCCTCCGGTTGCATGGCACCAGAGGGACCCTCCAGTCTACAAGACCGGAGGTGGGGTCTCTCCGGTCTGCACAACCAAAGAGACCCTCCTCCGGTGCTGCATGACTGGAGGGAGGCCCCCGCCAGTGCCGCCGACCACTTGAGAGAGGGAGGGGCGGAGGGAGGGTCTTGTGGCTTCCTTGGGCTATAAAAGCCTACTTTCAAGTAATTTTTGATTGTTGGGAATTGGGCTACAGCACGTGGAGACTTCTCCTTTGTATGCTTTCGATTGTTCCTTCGCTGTCCGGGCTTCTGCCGTGTGAGGAACACTCCCCCGACTACCGAGACTAGTCTAAAAAATCAGGTTGAACTTCTTGTCGTTGATTTTCTGCGTGGGTGAGTGGCTTCATTCAGTCCACCAATGGTTTGACAGAATTCCCATGCATGAAAGCACGTAAAATTTTGTAAATAATCCCGTCTTACGGAACCTCAAGGATGCTTATGTAACGGCGATGATTTTATATTGTTTCTTGCCATGACATAATGCATTTTCTTTTTTCTGAAAATTTTTGAAAATACCAAAAAAATGTTGTGACTTTTGTTGGGTTCAACAGCGGCCTCTCTATCTCTTCTGAGAAGGACATCAAGAGGCAGGTCAGAGATTTTTATTCCAAATTATTCACTAAGGAGGAGCACTACAGGCCGAGGATTTTAGATGACTTGTTTCATTGCATCTCCACTGAGGAGAGGAACACTATCTCCCGGGCGTTCTCAAAGGAGGAGGTTCGTCGAGCAGTTTTCTCTCTTGCAGGGAATAGAGCTCCTGGACCGGATGACTTCCCTTTGGCTTTCTTCCAGAAGTGCTAGGAAGCCATCATGGTTGACCTTTTAGCAACTGTGAAGGAGTTCCAGAAGATAAAGACACACTTAGGAGGGATCAATAAAACCGTTCTAGCGCAGATCCCCAAGAAGCCTGGTGCACAAGAGTTTCATGATTTCAGGCCCATCAGTCTGCTCAATAGCTCTTACAAGATCATCACTAAGGTGTTGGCAGGGAGGTTGGCTGGGGTGATGGAGAGGTTGATCAGCAACTTTCAGGGAGCTTTCATCAGTAAGAGAAATATCCAAGATAACTTCTTGGTGGCCCATGAGTGTTTGTTTGCTATAAAGACTCTGCGAAAGAGACAGGTGGTCTTTAAGTTAGACTTCGAGAAGGCCTATGACAAGATTAATTGACAATGTCTATTTGATGTGCTGGAGAAGATGGGCTTCAGGGAGAGATAGATTGGTTGAATCAGGGCTTGCATTTCTTCAGGCTCTTTTGTGGTCCTTGAGAATGGGAAGCCGCCTTTCTTTTTCTTCAGTGAGAGGGGGTTCCATCAGGGAAACCCTATGTCCCCCCTTCTCTTCGTCCTGGTGGCTACTGTGTTGAGCAGGATGTGACAGAAAGCAGAAACAGCTGATATGATCAGAGGGTTTCAGGTTGACAGAGGGGGGCCTATTCTTTCTCACTTGCAGTGAGGGAGAGCGGCAACTCTATACGGTTATGCTCCTATTGGAGCTGTAGGAGGAGGTGACTGGCCTTAAAATCAACTTCAACAAGAACCAACTAGTAGGACTGAGTATGGAGGAGTGGCATGTCCGAAGGGTGGCATACATCTTAAGGTGCAAGATAGGGGAGTTCCCTATCTCCTACTTGGGCCTCCCCTTGTCTCCAGGTGCTCTTCACCGTGGAGATTGGCTTCCGATTGTTTAGAGATATGAGTCCAGGCTGGTAGGATAGAAGGTTAGGCTGCTTTCTTATGGGGGTAGACTTGTCTTGTGTAGATCTGTTTTAAATAGTCTTCCTATCTATTTCCTCTCCATTTTCCGGATCTTGAAGACAGTGGCTAAGAAGAGTGAGTTGATTCAGGGGAGGTTCTTCTGGTATAGTAGTGGAGGGAGATACAAGAGTTGGCATGACATTGCTTTGCGGAGGGTGGCTAAGGGCAAAGAAGTGGATGGATTGGGGATTAGAAATGTGAGGAACTTTAATCTTGCCCTCTTGTGTAAATAGCGGTGGAGGCTGGGGGTAGGAGAGGACGGGTTGTGGACACAAGTGATCAGGTAGAGATACTACTCCAGGAGGAGAGTTTGGGACTTGGGCCCTACTCCGCACCACAGGACTTCCCCTCTTTGGCGTGATATTTTGACTTGCAAGGATGTCATCTCCTCCGACGTCAGAGTTCAGCTAGGAAGAAGTGACCAGAGCCTCTTGTGGAAGGACAGATGATGTGGGGACTTACCTTGGAGGCTCCCTTCCCCCGTCTCTTTGTTATTTATGACTCCCCCTTAGGGATGGTTTCCTACGCAGTTGACTCCCATCTGTCGAGGAGAACCTGGGCACTGACCTTCAAGAGGGACCTCAGAGATGACGAGGTCGAGCAACTCCAGTACCTTCTCTCCTTCCTCATCCCACTTCGTCCTCAGTCTGTCGGAGAGGATGAATGGTCATGAAGGTGGGGAAAGGACGGCATTTACTCGATCAAGTCTGCCTACGCTATTATTTCAGATGGTGATGTCCGTCATGGCCTCTACTCTCAGGTCTGGGGCTGGAAGAGCTGACTGAAAGTGAAGCTACTTACTTGGTGGATCTCTCATGAGAGGCTACCTACTCAGGACAGATTGAGTCGGTTTCCCCTGAGGGTCCAACCGGCTTGCTGCTTGTGTGGAGTGGGCATTGAGACCGTGGACCACCTGTTTGTAGGTTGCGCCTACTCTCAGGAGGTGTGGGGAGAACTTGCTAGGAGGACTTAGTGTGGCGTCAGTCAGCATAACTAGGTGTACCGTTTGATAGAGCATTGGGGTAGGAGTTGGGCCCTTAGAGATGACAGGACCGTGTGATGGCCCATTCTCCACGCCACCCTATGGACGCTTTGAGGGGAGCGCAACGATCAGATCTTTAGGAGGGAGTCCAAGGCGGTAGATTCAGTGGTCTCTTTTGTGTGTGATAGAGTGAGGGAATAGATTGAGCTCTGTTGTAATGTGAATTCCCTCAACTCTTCTCTTTTGTTCTTGTTAGGGGGTTAAAGTTTTCCACACCATCTATGTGTGTTTTTTTGTATAGGAATTTTTTTGGAAGTTCTCTGCTTAAACTTGTAAATCCCATTTTTTTTTCATTTAATACAATAGTGGTACCACCCACTTCCAAAAAAAATTTGATGTAAAACAGCACCAATCAAACTCAGCTGCCTTATTGACATTAAACCATATAATCAAATAAATGTGAAGAAAGAACTTCTGACATAGCAGATGAACATCTGCTGCAAAAGCTGTTTCGAGAAAGTAAAGAATGCTACCTAAATATTGGATGGCATCATCAAATTGCAAAGTCTTATCATCCTGGAGGCAGTGGTACGTAAAAGAATTCTTATATAGGTTTTGACATGATGGCACAGTCTGCAAATACACATAGAGCAACATAATCAAGCAATAATTTTGATATTCAAGTAGTTTTCCTCCTTGAAGAAGAAAACACAAATATACAGACAGATAAGAATTATCAAATTACTTTATGTTGTGTATGAAGATATAAAAGCAACATGTTTGATATTCACAAAAAGCAATAAGCACAATATCCTTTATGAGTAAAAACTTGAGCAAATACACATTTGAAAAAGGAAGTTTTAGATTTCTACCCCTACAACCTGCAGTATCAGGGAGTAGTTCCTCCCAAGTCCCAATATTTCTTTTTAACCCCCACAAGTAAACATTTGTTTGATAAAATACCCTTGGGAGAATTTTTCCCCAAAAAACTTAAAGGACTTATTCATCATTTTCTTGGGTGCTCACAAAATATCTTGAAATCATGAGGAGCTATAGAAAATATCAGAATTTGAGAGGCTAATCTCTAAACATGGCAGATTATATGGGTTGATTTCTAAAAAAACCTTTGAAAGAGACCACCACGTAGAGACTCCAGATAAACATTTAAATGAATGCACGGTTGTATCAGCAAACAATAAATCTGAGACATGTCTATATCATTTACATATAAAAAAGTCAAAATAAGGAGAATACAAGAAAAGGTCATGATAGAGACTAGAGAGGCACATGATAACAGCATTGGAGAAGGAGAAGATGGCAGGATCCACTTCCCTGTGTCTACATAATGACAACAAAGCGAAGGACCGCGCACAGCCTGCGATCCTCTCAACTAATCTTTCGCAGAGACCAGAACACCTTTCAAAGAAGAAAGATTATGGAACTATTAGGAAAAGATTGATTGCACACAGGTGAAGGAGATAGTAAGATCACCTGGTCTGCAAAAATCAATGATAAACTGGCCAAGGTAGTGTCTTTGTTGGTCAGCCAAGAAGCATATCTCAGACCGTGAAATTGTTAACAAAAATAAAGACAAGCACATGGGAAGGCCAAATGAGTGGTGGGTTCATAGAATTTAAGAAGGAAATTTCTTATTCTTGTTCTTCGTTATGCTTGGTTCCCATAAATGGTTGTTAAGAGAAGGATTGCAATTTAAAGGAAAAGAGTTGAGGGGCAGGGACCATGGCTGATGAATGGTACCGTGTGGGAAGTGGTTTGTGGTGGTATATTTTGATGCAAACATGTAAGTGTTCCCATAGATGGCAGTTTCGGCCGAAACCGATACGTTTCGGCCGAAACGTATCGGTTTCGGCCATAACCGATCCGAAACACACATTAAACACTGTAGCAATCCGAAACTAAAGGGGGGTATCGGTTTCGGGCGAAACCGATACGAGTTTCGCCCGAAACCAAACGGTTTCGGCCCGAAACCGTTTGGTTTCGGCCGAAACTAGTGACTTTATGGCCAATGTTGGCCCCCGAAACCCCATAACCCACAGGTTTCGGCCGAAACCTTCCCCCCCTGCTGTGACAGTCGCGGGTGGTGTCTGCCGCTGCCGCTGCTGCCGCTGCCGCGCCTGTGCTGCTGCCGCTGCCGCGCCTGTGCTGCTGCCGCTGCCTGCTGCTGCTGCTGCTGGCGGCCTGCTGCGGCTGCTGCCTGCGGCTGCTCCTGCTGGCTGCTGCGGCTGCTGCCTGCCGGCAGCTGTCCGACCAAGGGTGAAAGGCCGTCCGACAGGGAGAGGCCGAGAGGGACTGAGGTCTGAGGGAGCCTTCTTGCGCCAACACAACTTCAACTTCAAGGGTTTGATTATTTTGTTTGAGGTTAATTTCATTGGGTTTTGTTTGATTATTTTGTTGTGTTCTTTTGGTTGGGTTAAAAATTTGGGGTAAGCAAGTCTTGCTTATTAAGTTTATTCCAAGGGTGATTAAGGGCTTAAGGGTTATTTGCTAATTAAACCCTAATCAGATTTTAAAAATTGGGGCTTTTGTCTAAATTGGTTTGCTTAGGCTCAATTGAAGTTAAATTAAGGTTCATTGAGGATTTTGGGGTTGGATCATGCGGGTAATTAGTTTTTCCCAAAGGTGATTAATAGTTAATTGCTAATTAAGCCCTAATTAGGTCATAGAAATTGGGGCTTTTGTCTAATTCGAGTTTTTTAGCCACAATTGAAGGTTAATTAAGCTTCATTGATGAATGTGGGGTGGGATCATGCTGGGATTGTATTTTTATGAAGGGTAATTAGGGTTTAATTAGTAATTAAGACTTAATTAGTTCATAAAAATTGGGCCTTTTGTTTAATTCAAGTTTCTTAGCCACAATTGAAGGTAAATTAAGCTTCATTGATGAATGTGGGGTGGGATCATGCTGGGATTGTATTTTTATGAAGGGTAATTAGGGCTTAATTAGTAATTAAGACTTAATTAGTTCATAAAAATTGGACCTTTTGTTTAATTCGAGTTTCTTAGCCACAATTGAACGTTAATTAAGCTTCATTGATGAATGTGGGGTGGGATCATGCTGGGATTGTATTTTTATGAAGGGTAATTAGGGCTTAATTAGTAATTAAGACTTAATTAGTTCATAAAAATTGGGCCTTTTGTCTAATTCGAGTTTCTTAGCCACAATTGAACGTTAATTAAGTTTCATTGATGAATGTGGGGTAGGATCATGCTGGGATTATATTTTTATGACACATGATTAAGGGTTATTTGGTAATTAAGCCCTAATTCATTCATAAATTTGGGTCTTTTGTTTTGTACTTACAATTGTTTGTCTTTGACTGTGTAACTTCTTAATGCAGCATCATGCCTAGACGTCAGCAAACACATGAGCAGCAAGGGCAGGAGGATCCGGGGTGGGCCCACATGTCCTTAGTTGATGTTAAGAGAAGGAAGGTTAAATGTAATTACTGTCGTAAGGAGATGTATGGCGGAATTACCAGAGGCAAGCAACATTTGGCAGGGGTACGAGAAGAGGTGAGACAATGCGACCACTGTCCACGAGAGGTGCGAGAGGAGATGCGCCAGTGCCTTGTGGGGAAAAAGGAGAGGGTGCAACAAAGGGCTGAGGATGAGGAGGAAATTGCTGAGGAGATTTCTGGCAGAAGGGTTAGGAGGGATGATGATGAGGAAGGCACTGAAGATTCTGATCCGGAACTGACTGAAGCAAGGGAGCGTGAAGAAGCCGCTCGCAGGAAAGGAAAGGCACCCATGGGTTCAGGAGGGACCTACTCCAGTACAGCTGCACGACGTCCTGATGTTGCTGCCCCGCCCCCGCAGACGCAGAGAGCAGGCCCCATGGACAGTTATCTCCACAGAAGGCCCCAGGCTACACAACCTAAGATCAAAAGTGCATTAAGAGGGGTCAAAAAATCTGCAGAAGTTGCAGGGCATGCATTTAAAAGCATCTGTAAATGGTTTTTTCATGCAGGTGTCCCTGCACATGCTGCTGAAAGTGAATATTTTCAACCTATGTTGGATGCCATAGCAGATGCTGGCCCTGGGTTGAAGGCGCCGTCACGTCGGGACATATACGGGCGTGGCCTTGAGGCAGAGGTTGAGGAGCTCCATCAGTGGGTTGAAAGCTTCAAGCATATATGGATGGAGAGAGGATGCACTATTATGTGTGATGGTTGGACTGGTACCACGAAAAAGTCCATGATTAACTTTTTGGTGTATTGCATCGAAGGTACAGTATTTGTAAAATCTGTAGATGCATCAAATTTTGAAAAAAATGCCAATTATTTGTTTCATTTGATGGACAACATGGTAGACGAAATTGGTGAAGAAAATGTTGTACAAGTTGTGACTGATAATGAAGCCAGTTATAAGGCTGCAGGGAGGAAATTGATGCATAAGCGCAGGCATTTATATTGGCTCCCATGCGCAGCACATTGTCTTGATCTCATACTTGAAGACATAGGGAAGGACAAACATGTGAAGAAGACGGTTGAAAGGGCACAAAAGATTACCCAGTATATTTATGGCCATCCTAGGATATTGAACATGTTCAGGGAGCATGCAAGTGGGGGGCGAGATATTATCCGTGCAGGGCCAACCAGATTTGCTTCAAATTTCATTTCTTTGGAGTCTCTACATGGGTATACTGTTGAACTCAATTATTACTTCTTTATCCTTATAGTTATGATCCGTATTTGATTCAAATTTTATTTCTTTGCACAGGTATAAGAATGAGTTGAAAGCTTTCATGTACCATAATACCCTGCGGGAATACATCGACAAGGGCAATGTTGATGCTCAGATGGATTATTTGGATGTCTGTCGAATCGTGGACGACAACAAATTCTGGGGCAGAGTAACACGATACATGAAAGTAGTCACCCCCCTCGTGAAGGTCCTAAGATTGGTGGATGGCGATGACAAGAATGATATGGGATATCTTTATGAGGCCATGGACCGTGCGAAATTGGAGTTACAGGAGTCCATTCCCAAAGAACATGCAAAGTGGTGGAAGATTATTGACCATAGATGGGACACCACATTACACCACGACTTGCATGCAGCTGGTGAGTGATTATTTGTATTCATATATTATTGACCATACATTAACTATATACAAATGCAGGTTATTTTCTGAACCCTCGATTAATGTACAATGCCAATGCACATGTTGATGCCGAGGTGCTTCAAGGCACTTTAAGAGTCATTGGTCGTTTATCGAGGACACAAGATAAGAGGCTTCAGGCGGAAGTAGAGGTTGGCCTGTTTGATTTCATGAATAAGAGGTATAGAATTTACTTACGTAGTAATGCTAATCTATTATGTAATTTTTGTAGATGACCTCCTATAGAATGAAAAGTGGGACGTATTCTGACTCCCAATTGCAATACGCAGTGGGAAGAGTGAGCCCAGGTATACTTCATCTTTGTGCTTTCTTTGCAATTACATCTTCCTTAATTAATTTTTATTTACATCTTATATTTATTTGTTTATGGTTGGTTGGTGTAACAGCTGACTGGTGGATCATGGTGAACAATAGACAATCGGGCAGTTCTGCATTGGCTTTCATTGCAATCAGGGTGTTGAGTCAAACCACATCAGCAAGCCAATGTGAAAGGAATTGGAGCACGTTCAGCCTTATACACTCAAAGGTTCGCAATCGGCTAAAGGCTGATCGGTTAGAGAAATTAGTGTACTGCCACTACAATATGAGGTTGAGAATAAAGAATATGAGGTTGAGACAACAGCTGCGAGACAAACGCGTCGCCGAGGATGCCGCCGCAGAGATTGATGTGGATGGCTTATTTGATGATGATAATCCCTTGCAGTCTTGGGTGGAGACACGAGAGCAGGTTGATGAGCCCGTTTTTGATGTTGATGATAGAAGATGGGCAGAGGGCATACTTGATGAAGATGAGGCAAGAGATCCCGAATTAAGAAGCAAATCAAAGAGGGCCAGAGATACTCATGCGCACCAGTCTAGGGTGGTTGATGACACTGAGGAGTAGTTCGAGTTTGAGCCAGCTAGACACTCAGATACAGATAGCAGGCCAGTCACTCCTAGAATGTCCTCCTTAAGAAGAAGTACATCAGTGCATGGGCAAACTGAGAGGGCAAATGTTGCTGCTCGAGAGGACCCGGCAATTGAGGAGTTGAAGCAGATTTATGTGAGGCACACGCCAAGGGGAAAAGGACTCGTGTCAACGTTGATTGAAAAAAGCACTCCAAAAGAGAAAAAAGCATCCTCAAAGGTTAAAAGGCGACTGGTTTCTTATGATTCTGATGATGATGATGATGATGATGATCATCCCGGAGGTGCTGCAGGGGGTACTAGTGCTGCAGGTGGTACTAGTGCTGCAGGTGGTACAGGTGGTGCAGGTGCTGCAAGTGGTACTACTGGATATAGTCAAGGTCAGCACGGATATGGTTCACCAGGTTACGAAGGTGGCCAACATGAAGCAGCTATTTATGGGGCCCAGAATTATGAACCATCATTTCAGTTCCATCCATATTCGACCAGTGACTCTTCTCTTCCTCAAGATTCCTATGTTGATACTGGATTCGAATCAAGCCAACCAAACACTCCAAGAGGGATCCAAAGAGGGATGCAGGACTTGGCTACCTCATTGTTTGGTTATAGTGAATATAGACCATACATGCAACCTGGTTATGGGTATCGACATCAAGGGCCAGACGATGAGGGAGAAGGTTCTTCTAGTAATTATTATCCATATTAGGTAAGAATCAATGAATTTTTGTAACATTTATTTTGTCCAAATTGGTTTATTGTACTGCTTCTATTAATGTACAATGGAATATGACTTACACATGTTCAATGTTTGAAGTTGAATTTTTGTAGTTGTCTACTTCAAGGTTATTGCCCTAACTTATACAATGAAATGCATGTGTAATGATTTTTATGATTTTAAGTAGTTATTTATATTTTTTATGATTTTTTTCAGATTTTTTAGAATTAATTTTAATTTTTTTAACCTGTTATATGGGTTTCGGCCGGTTTCGGCCGAAACCGAAACCGAAACCGAGTCGACTCGGTTTCGGACCCGGGCGAAACCGAGACCGAAACCGAGTTTGCCATCCTTGGGTGTTCCCCTTTTGTGCATTGACTCCTTGATAAAGCAATCATCAAGCTTGGCAAGGTTAAAAAAATCTTGGGACTTTTGCAAATAAACCATTGTTATAGGTGAATTTGCAAAAAAATCATTCTCAGAAATGCATTAGCAGGCATACCACTACAAAAAATCAAATAATGCAAAAATGCCATCGACATAACCGCCCGTTACCACCTAGCTTAACCATGGTTAACTTTAACTGGACCTATGAAAAGATCAAATTACCCTAAGTTAAAAAAATAAAAATACAAGCACATACGTCCCCTCCCCCCCTACCGCCAACAGTGAAGCACCCTCCCCCTCTGGCGAAGGCCCCCCACTCCCTACTGCTCCCCCCTATCACCTCTAGCAAACACCCCCCATCCCTGATGCTTCCCCCCCCCACCCCCATCCCACGTCCGAAGAACCCCCCCATCCCTGCTGCTCCACCCCCCTCCCACCTCCGACATAGCTCCCCCCCCCCCCCAACCAATCCCTGCTACTCTGCCCCCCACCACCACCCCTCCCACCTCGCTGCTCCGCCCCCCCTCTCCTCGCTGCTCCGCCCCTCCCACTTCCGGCGAACACCCCCCATCCCTACTGATCCCCCCCGATCCCTGCTGCTCCGACGAAGCACCCCCTCTCTCCCTACTGCTCCGCCCCAATAGACATGGTATTCAAAACCACCCGGTACATACCGTATTGGGCCAATTCGTATTGGTACTAGCTTTGGTCGGTCCGGTTCCGGCCATTTGAACTTGGTACCAACCGGCACGAGAACAAAAAAAAAACAGAAAAGGATGGCCAGGACCGCTGCGAACGGCCGGGACGGCGACGAAGGGGCCTGCGTGCGTCAACGGCGACGGCGATGGAGGACCTAGAGGTCGACACTCGGGAGGGAGGGAGAAATTGAGAAAAAGAGAGAGAGAGAGACGGAGAGGGCGTACCGATACCGTTGGTTGTCTCATATGTCAATCACCGTCGTTGGGGAAGCCGCTAGAGTTCCCTTCACTTGCAACTGGTGGGGGTGGAGGGATGGGGACTTCGGGGTGGGGGAGTCGGGGTCGGGGACCCAGGGTAGGGTGGAGGACTCTTTTATTACGGTAAATGGGTCCTTATCAGGCACATAAATATCCAATAGGACTAATATATGGGGTTGGGGTCCATGGGGAACCATGGGGGAGATGGGATGCAGAATCGGGTCCCAATCGGTACAGTACCGAGCGGTATCGGTTCATACCGGTATTGGTACTGATATCGGCCCTGCCCGATACCGAGTTTGAAGAGCTTGCCAATAGGGAGGGGTCGCTCCCCCTCCCCCTGTGGCAGTGAAGCCCCCTACAGCGTAGGTGAATCCCCCTCCCCCTCCTAGAGCTGTCGCGAACCCCCCTCTCACTTCCCCTGCCGCCGACACCCCCCTCCACCTCTCCCTACAGCGGTGAAGCTCCCTCCCCCTCCTAGAGCCACCGTGAAGCCCCCTCCCCCTGCCGTCGGCACCCCCCTCCCCCTCCTGGAGCCGCCGTGAACCCCCCCTCCCTATATCCCCGGCACCCCCCTCCCCCTATGCCGCCCGCTCTCTCTCTCTCTCTCTCTCTCTCTCTCTCTCTACAGTGGATCGAGGGTATATTGGTCATTTAACACTCAGATAACGGGAATATAAAAATCTTTTTATAATATTCGCTCTCCTATCAACGGAAGTTAACCACGATGACAGTTATGTGCTATTTGATTTTACGTAGTGGTTGCTTGCTAATGCATTTCCAGGAATGGTGTTTTTGCAAATTCTCTAGCAATGATTTATTTGCAAAAATCCCAATTCACCCAAATACCTTTTCAACTCGAGGAATGGCATATGCGTGAATGATTGCTAAATCAAAAAAAATGAGAGAGAGAAGGCATCCCAAAGTTTCTTTAGCTATTCACGAAAGAGAGGGATTGAGGATTCTTATTTCCCCTAGGCAGGAATCTGGACAACTGCACGATCCACTCTAATCATATGATCAGGTTATTCAAGCCTATAAGAATATCAGAAAAAAGAGAAGGTGAATTTCTCCATTCCCTTCATGATAACTCCAATGTAAACATCAAATCCAAAATGAACTGGGGAGAGTCAGGGAAGCCTAAAATACAAAGAGCCATGCATCTGCTTCTGGATGCAAGGATAGAGACGACAAGTTCCAACTAGCAAAATTAGTAGCTCCACCAGTCGGCAAGATTACGCTCACATGAGTAACGATGATAATACCAGGACTCTGCAGTCTCTGCTTTCACTTCAGGCTTCTACTTTGCAAGTTCAGGTTCTCCTCACTGGATAGTAAAGGGAGATGTCTTCTGGAAGAGAAGGTAGGATCAGTTGAGGGAAATGTTGAGATCAAGAAGAGGGAGTAATGGGGAACCAGCGCTGCCACCATGGGTACAAGAAGAGAAGAAAGAATAATTGAAGTAACTTTGGCGGTTCCTAAGTTGAAAGTGTGCAGAGAACTGAGAAGGAGCTGAGTGAGACACGTAGTTTGGACCATGCAGTAGACAAGATGCAGCAGCGTCAAAACAAGGGTGATGAGAGACAAGTGAAGCATCATTAGGTTACAACTTGGGGGTTTCCCCCTTCTCTTTGATTGGGTTGGGGGAGGGGTTTGTTGAAGAAGAATAAAGAGGAAGATAGTATGGGAAAAGAAGACTCAGCAAAAGCTAGGCGAGGTGATCAAGAAGAAATCTAAAAGGCATCATGTGATCAAAAAGAAGCCCCAGTTAGGACCAAAGCTTCAAAATGGTCTACCAGGGATGTGCCTTCAGGATGGGAATGGTAAATGTAAAAAGTGACTGAAGTGTGTTGTTTCTGTTTCTACTCTTTTTATGCACACACAGGGCAGTCATGTCTTTTCCCTTTGCATTATTGTTCCCCTGGTTATGCACAGTTTCTCACACTCACTGGCCAGTTCATTGCAATGGAGGGCACTTTTGTACTTTGACCGCACATGCTATTAGGTTACATAGATAAGGAAGAGGAGGCAGCGGCTGAAACAAAGCCCCAAACTCATCAGCTCGAGGTTTTCTGCCCATTCTTCCTCCACCTTGTTGTCTTTCTCCTCCCTATAGCTTCTCTAGGTTTTGAGGGTTTTCCCCCAGTGTCCATGGATGTTCATCACCAATGGCACCAAAAAAGATCAAGATGATGAGCAGTAACTATGGAAGCACATTCTGAAATCATCAATGACATGCAATGGCTCAATCTCTTGGGGGAATGAAGATACGTAACCTTGGAATCATGGATGTGCTTCCCAAATCATCAATGACACAGGAATTATTCAATATCTTTCTTTGGGAGGTAGGGTACAAGTCAGAAAGTGAACCTTACAATCAAGCCCCAGAAAAGCTGACTGCACTGTTCCTTTTGAAAGTGGGTGGTACCATGACTAGTATTAAAGAGAAAAGGAATGTACAGGTAAAGGAGTGAAGGCTCACAAAAGCTGATTGCACACTAGATCACGATTATTATCCTTTTAAAGATATTGCAACTTATCAAACCAAGGTTTGAAAAATCTTTTTCTGGGACTGGAACCAGTTGGGGTCCTGGTTCCGGGCCAGTTTTGGCTGATTCCAGCCAGTTTCCTCTCTATTGGACCCAGACCGGTTCCAGTCCAGTTCGGCCTGGATTTAGTGCAATGTATCAAACTCGCATCTTGGTCAATCCTCCTAATCTTTTCCCACATATTTCTTGATATACATTTCCTCTTCTGGGCAATAAGTCTACCATCATCTGAAGATATTCAAAAAAATTAATTTCTTTATCCCCCCTCCTTGTACTCATGGCTAAGGATGTTATGTCATCGGGCACTCAGGTTACATTGGGTAGTGGTCAGTCTTGCTCCTTCTGGCGTCATAGATGGCGTGGAGAGAAAATTTTGGCATAGAGCTTTCCACAGTTGTATCGGCTTGCCTCTAATCCCCAGGCCATTGTAACCAATTCTTTTGGTGAGACTCCTTCAGGTGGTTGTTTGCTGCCAGCTTTCAGAAGGAATCTTCTTAACAAAAAAGTTCCTCTTCTAGGTCAGCTATTTTCTACACTTCAGGAATTCAGTTTGCAACCTGGAAAGAAGGACATGTGGATTTGGCTGTTAGAAAGTGATGGTAAATTTTTAGTGAGATCAGCCTATAACCTCATTGCCTTTGGGGATACATTACAGCTGTTAGTGTCTCATTGCCTTTGGTGGTACATGGTACATTACACCAGTTAGGTAATAGGTGGAAAAAGAGAAAGAAGACTTCTTCCTCTCAGATTCAAGCTCTGGCTTATCCACACTGACAATCTGACCAAATCAGTGACAGGGCTTGATAGTGTAAAACAATTCAAACCAAACCAAACATTCTATGTCATAAACAAGAAAATACATGTATCTTTACAAGTAGTTTTCAACCTTTTTTTTTACAAAAATAGATGCCAATCTTCCATCAGTTTATCCCAGATCCGTAGGCTATGGCTTGCCATCCCAAGTGACACATGCCAACTCAAAGCAATCCAGCTAGATTTTTTGAGAATCTAAATCCCACGCATAAATTTTGCAAGCAAGTTGGGTCAGACTTGTGCTTCTATAGATCAAACTGCAATAATTTTGCCCAATTGAGCAAGATACTAGACCTACAAGAGACAGAATTAAGCTGGCTCCATTCATACCTGATTACCCAGTTAACATGATTTAAAAAAATGTTACACCACTTAACTAATAACAGGAGGAAATGAATACAGCTGTCAAGTTTAGCCCTATGCCCCCAACCCACCCATGCCCTACACATGGGTTCATGCAAGAGAAAGGAGAACCCGCTGAGAGCATTATACAATATAGAGAAAGTGCCATCTAAACAAATATACCATCCATCTAATCTAGATGAGTTATCACAGGATATATGACACCAAAACTATGGTCAGCACGTTGTGATGCCAAAGGTCATCTCTACACTTCTATAGCATATGATGGTCCCCAAAAACGTGCTCAGACACAAAGCATTCCTCCCAGATCCCTGATATCATATCAGAAAGATAGATCCAAATCCCTCTATCCTTTCATATACACCACTTCCCCTTCCAGCTTGTAAACCTCCAATAGACCCTGAGGAAATTATGTTATCTGTATGGAGGAAAACAGATCCAGTCCAGAAATAGCATCTCATGGCAGAAATAGCAAAGCTCACGGATCTAAGGAAGAAAACATGAGACTTCACACTCGCAGATATTGATAGTCTCAAGTTTGTAAGGCTTCCCAGAAAGGAAGATATATCTTCTCTTTGTACATTTCCATACGTCTGACCATCTAAAATCTGAATATATAACCTTCCTACAGTTTTCTCCCCTCCTATGCTCCATTAAGTGCCATATCTATTTGTAGTCAAAATCACCCTTCTCTGCATTGTTCACCTTCCCAATGACATGCCTCTTCTTAGGTTACTATAACCCAAAGAGATTATGGGCTGGTGGTTCCTGGAGAATGGAGATGCATATGAATTATGAATGTTGAAGGACGGATAGTGATAGAGCAGTGTTAGTAGGGCAATAGCTCAGAAAACTGAAAAGATTAGAAAATAATAATAACAGAAGTTCAACAGAAACTAGGCATGATATATGTAAAAATGTGTGAGGACGGCATTATCTTTTTAAGTTGCTAAATTTGATTGCAAGCCATGGTGTTCTATTATCATTTGCTGTGGCTTTGTATTTTTTTTCATGTTGGAAAAATATTGTTGGCTGCCTATTGTCTTACTACTAATTCTTTCTGTCACCATCCTACCCTGGAGACTTTTCTATCTCTTGTTTCCATGTGTGTAGTTATAATTCATCCAAATGAGGGCATTGCACTGCTTCTTACATAATTCTACTTGCTGTATCAAAAACTATACACCCAACTATAACCACCGAACCATGACAAGGTTGAATAGAACCATTTTGTTAAACCACTTGAGAGCCATTAGCTACTAGACTTCCTACAACAAGAGTTGTGACCTTAACATTTATCTCTAACTAACAATCATAAGGACTACTTTGGACGTGAGGTTTTTCCTACAAGTAAAAATGAAGAAAAAACTTTCACATGAAGTGTAGCATGAAAACCATTTGCATGAATAGGTATCTAATGTCTGATGCCACATAAACAAGTTCCCTTTGGTTTCCCAAAGCTGAAATCACTACTGGTTTCAACCTCAAAAAGAAAATGGCATTTTAAAAAGAATGTTCTCATTAATGAAATTCACGATGAGAATGCTCATTGCCTTGATGAAATCAGTGACATCAATGTTTTCCCCCTTTTTTTGACCTTGAGAAAGAAAACGGCAGTGCCATGTCAGATACCTACTTTGTGAATATTTTGGGACCACCTCTAGTCTTGTGAATACTTTCTTTACATTTATCAAGAAGAAGAACCCTTTTGCTTTCTACCTCCAAATCCACATCATGAATGACTGATTGTATCCTCAAAAATATAAGACTCTCAAAAGTGGTCAGATATTAATATGTTGCAATTTTTTGGAAGTACCATAGATGATGCTTCTGACCACCATTACGTGAAAAGTTAAGCAAAATCAAATAAGAGTATTTCATCCTTTGTATATATTCATATACTAGCATTCCATGCCCCTATTCCTGAAAAACCAGTCTCCTGACCTTGTCTTCATCAGCACCAAGATATCAGACTTAAATGTAAAGCATACGGTTGGAAACAAGTTTCATAACCAAATAATATTTGGGGAAGTAGGTGATGGATCCCATAAGTCACATGGTTCCACCATATGCCCCTGGGCACTGCTTTTGAGGAATCATGCATGCTTCCTTCTCTCATGGCGAAATGCTTTAAGAAAAAACACACAGATGAGCCACATTAAAACGAGGAAGCGGGGAATGTGCATGCCTTGATCATTCTAAAATAAAACCGGCGTATCTTTGGAAACATGTCTGCAAGAAACTGATCCTTGTGGAATCCAATTATTCAACAGAGATAGGGACGAGAAAAGGTACACATTCACTATAATGGTTGGTGGCACTTGGAATTGAGTTTAAAAATAAAGGGATTCTCCTGTGATTGACAGCCTACTAACATGTGCCCCCAATTGCAAAGTTCCCTTTTCTTTTGTTTCTTTTTTTCTGCGGGGGGTGGGGTGGGGGGATGGGGGGTGGGGGTGGGGGGAGGGTTTGGGGGGACATAGTAAATGCACTGTTCCTACAATCCAATACCATATCCAAGAAAGAAAAATGAAAAAATTCCATCCCTGGTAATTTTGTGTGTCCAATAAAGATGTCAGTATTGGGGTCCAACAGTGACAGTTGACTGTTGCGAGATCTAATGCAGCATTTTGCAGATCTGGGAAAAAATAGTTAAGTGTCATTAAATATTTTAATATTTAGAGTACAGCCCAAAGCCCCGAATGCATTCCCAAGTGCTGCCAATGGGTAAATCTATCTGTTTTCTTCACCCTGCTTTAGCCTCATAAGAAGTTTTCTCATTCTTGTCCATGAGAACAGGAAAGGCAGATATATTCTCTTATTTGAAAATCTTCTCAGTTTAATAGATACTTCCTTTCAAGTTGTCATTGTGACCCCACACAAACTGACGTCTTAGGGTAAACATGTCGCTAAAACTTGGATATGCTGAAAAACAGGAACACGCGATTTAGCCGCGTCATCCGCTGCCTAACTACATCCATATCCAGTTATCGACATTCTGGTCATCAAAAACAAAATAATCTGAAATTTGGTTCTCTCGTTCTATCGACAGAGCACAAAGAGATCAGGGGAACCGATCGAACAGGGAAACCCCGCCCCCGCAACAAAGAGATAGATGGGAAGAAGGCTCGACTCACATTGAGGATGCGGGAGATGCCCTGCCTCTTGAGGAGCTCACCCCGGGAGGCGTTGTCGTAGCTGCCCAGGTAGAGGAACCCTCCGAGGATCTCCGAGGCGAACGCGCTGCCCACCTGCTGCGCCGGCGCCCGCTCGGCGGGCCCCCCCACCACGGCCGCCGCCGCCCGGTGCCCGCACACCCCGCACACCTCCCCTTCCTCGTATCTGTGGTAGTGCCCACACACCCCGCACGGGTTCTCCCTCTCCCTCTTCCTCATCCCCCCTTCGCGCCCACCCACAACCCGCAGCAGGCACCAGCAACAGTAAATTCCAAACCTTCCACCGCCGCAACCGCGAGATCAAATCTACCACAGGCGAAACGTCTGCGCAGATCAGCCGGCGGCCGAATGGGTGTCCGGAAACGTCTGGTCGCCAAGATCCTTGCGCGCGGCGGCGAGTGGCGGGGAGGGCTTCCGGCTACTTGGAGAACGAGCTGTCATGCAGGTTTTTGGGGTGCCTATGTCAAGGAAGGTGGGGTGTCTCCTTATATCGGTGCGTGGGGGTTGCGCTGCGCCAGGATTCCGGTGGCTTGAGAAGGAAGGAAGTGTGGGGGTCTTCGGATCGGACGGCCAACGGGCGGCGCTGGTGAGGTGTATTATTATTATTATTATCATCAGGGGGGGGGGGATGGGTTTCTTTGGCTGCGTTTGGGAAAGGCTTTGCGGAGGGATTCGGCGGATTCCAATGGAATCCGCTACAAGAGTTTATTATTTTCAAAGTTATTATATTTGCTTTGACTTTAGTTCTCCATAAATTCTCAAAGGAGAGAGAGTCTGGACTTTGAGTTCTCTCATAATCTCTAAAAATTCACTCCACCCAACTTTTCAACTGATTCTTAGAAGATTTTACCATTTAAGAAATGCTTATTATCTTGATAGTCGGGTAGTAATGTTTTATTAGAACTACTGTGTGAAATCATATTGGTCCATGTAGAGTGACAGGTCTATCAGATTTTACGTATTTTTGAGGCGATGTCGTATCGTCATCATCACGCCGAATGAGATTTCAAAAAAAATATCTTTATCGCCATGCTATTTGTCACCCTTACTAAATTATTTATCACCCTTATTATGCTTGTTGTCACCCTTAACTAGGGACTACTCGTGGACATAAATGTCCCCTTTAGTTGATTATTTGTCTTCTTTAGATATCTATTTGTCACCCTTATATAATTATTTGTCATCTTTATTATGCTATATGTCACCCTTAACTTGAGATTACTCGTGGGCAAGAGTGCATTTGTCTCCCTTAGTTCGTTATTTATCTCCCTTAAAAATCTATTTGTCACCCTTACATAGCTATTTATCCCCCTTATTATGTTATTTGTCACCCTTGACTGAAAACTCCTCATGGACATGAGTGACTTTATGTCTATCTTAGTTGACTATTTGTCTCCCTTAAACATCTATTTGCCACCCTTATATAGTTATTTGTCATCCTTATATAGTTATTTGTCCCCCTTGTTTCTCCATTTTTTTATACAATCTCACTTTCCCATTGCAAAAAATATATTTGTCACCCTTAGTTGGTTATTTGTCACTCTTGACACCAAGAGTGATAAATAACAAGTTAAGAGTAACAAATAACTTTATGGGAAAAGGGCACATGAGCATTTAAGGAGCATTTAAATAGTTTATTAGTGGGACCCACGCGCTAGTGCGTAAACTAATAGCACGCTGGACGAGTAACTTTTCTACCAATTCAGACGTGCAGCTAGCAATTCTCTTACCATTTTATCCATTGCATCCACTCGCGGCACAGGCGACAATCTCATGTGGGATCCATTGTCACGCCCCGAACGAGGTAGAAATATAAAGGCGTGACGAGTTAATAAGCGGGTCGATCAAGAGATAAATGACAAGTATGAACGATAAATGGATAAACCATAATTTTATTTCAAATCTAACATTTCCTACTAATGGCCTTTTAAGTCTTTCAATACTATTCAAACTCGATACATTCATTTTTCTAAGTAAATATATTTGGAAGAAAATCTCCTAAGTCTATCATTATTCTCTATCACTCTATCCCATTCCCGTCATCTTCTAAATTTTGTGAAAATTATCAACAATACATAGGGTGAGCTTGAAAGCTCATTATGACTTATATCTCTGTATCATGTCACTTTAAGTGATTAACATATTGGATCATCTATATACTCGTAAGATAAAATAGTGTAGGTTCACGAAATAAAATATGTAATATAGCATGTGACAACTCTAATCAAGATCAGAAAGTCATGAATTCAAGAATGAATCATACAACTCAAGTGTACGTAAGCATGAAAATCAATAATATGTAAAGAATTGTAAAATTGGTCATATAACAAAAATGTTAACACATTCGGTCAAGAATGTCATGTACAATAAGTCAATCATGTAACGAGTGAAGTATGTAATGAGTGAATTGTTTAGTTCAATCTTACATGTCAGTTGATGCAATACCAGACCTAATCATTCAACTCCCTCGGACGTAAGTACTTTCAGACTTTACTCGCCTAGGACCCCCAAGTTTGCCAGACATTGAGTGCTCAAGTGGACCAAGAGTCCCAAGTAATTTTCAGAATGATTTATTTATAAAATGGCCAAGCGAGTTTCAATAAAGGCTCGTAAATCGTATTATAGTATACAACTAAACATTTAGTTATGCAAGACTCTATAGGTGGCCCCTGTTATGTCTCGGGTTTTGATGATGTCAAACTATAAACCATTGAGAGAACTTTAACACTGAAGACTGAGAATTCATATCCCAGAGGTATAGGGAGACAAGGAGCACTAAACCCAAGCTAGAGTCGGTGTGAAGCCCTTATGCTCAGCAGAAAAGAAGGCCTTAAAGAAGACAAGTCGACTTGAACACAAAGCCAAGTCGAGATATCCCTCATACAGAAGCTACTATCAAGTCTACTGAGAACCCCAACTCGACTTAAGCTAGCCTCAAGTCGAGTTATATAGGTTATCCAGGAGCTCCATAATGGAGTTACCCGCTTAAGTCGACTTGAAGCTCTGTTAAGTCGACTTGTTGATTCCAACAGAAGTCCTACACAAAAGGATTCGAAGCTAAGTCGAGTTGAAGGCTACCTCAACTCGAGTTAAAACGGAAACGGGTCCAGTGAGCCCTAAATGAGATCCATCCTTAGCACGTGATCCCAAGCAATGATTGGTGGGATCCGTACGTACGAGGAAGGAGTCTCTTGAAGGAATCTTTTTAGAGGGAAAACCCTCTCATCCTAATTATCTACGACACATGACTCCACGAGATATTCCTATAGGAGAGAATATCGCGCAGATCAGTTGTGCCTTCTGTTATGCGTAAAAAAGGGAAATTTGAAAAAGAGCGGGAGTGAGTAGGTGTGTGCTAAGAAGAAGATAAAGAATAACATGGAGAAGAAATAGAGGAGGAGCACGAGAGAGAAAGATTGAAGGTGGTTTGATAGAGAGAAGCTCAATTGCGAAGGCTGATTATCTCAACATAGTAATTAAATATCGTAAGGGCCTTTAAAACTTGCAGTGGAGAGAAAGCCAGGCTACGGAAGATTTTTACTCAATCGAGCTTCACCAAATTACAGTGAAGGGTTCAAAGCTCTCAAGGACGAGAGGAAGCCACATTGGGCCATGAGAAACCTGTTGCCATTGATCCAGTCTGCTGCAAGCGGATCACCTGCAGATCGAGCATCTACATCTTTGAAAGACCTCTCATAGCTCGGCTTGTGTCTTTTCTTTTTGACTTTCAGTTCTTGTTTTTTTCATTAATCTATGATTGTTCTCTTGCGGGAGTGAACATATCAAGCTAGATTGTAGTTGCGATCTGGGTTGGGCAGGACTGCCCTTAAGCTGTATGTCAGCGTGACTGTGAGCAGGGAGAAAGCTCACAGGGTCCAAGTTGTTCGTCAGCGGTGTGTAAGGGATATTCCCTCGGAGTATGTGCCAGTCACACATAGTGAAGCCTTGATTAAGTTGAGCAAGGGGTGGACGTAGGTCATCTTGTGGGGTGACCGAACCACCTAAAAGTCTGAGTCTCTGATTTGTGTGATTGAGTTTTTGATTCCTGCGCTAGATGCATGAATAGAACCGCTGATCTATACATCTAATAGCATTCTGCTAGGTGTGTTACATGCTCTGTAGAAGATTTTGCCATATCTATTAAGTAGAGCCTTGTTAGTTTCCAATCTGCATTCGTCATAGTTCAAATTTGTCAAGGATCTATTCACCCCCCTCTAGATCTCCCATTCCGTATCTAACACGTGGTATCAGAGCAGGTTTATCCATTATATAGGTCTAATGACCTTGATATATCTATCGGAATGGATGCCAAGGGATACCAGGCTGAGGGTCATTCGGTGAATATACCTCCTTACTTCAATGGTACTGACTATGCTTACTAGAAAAATCACATGTCGGTATTCCTTAGATCCTAAAATCATGAGATATGGAAGGTGGTCAGCAGGGGTCCATTTCCACTTTCAGAAGACTATGATAAGTGGACTCCAAAAGAGATCAGGAAGTCAACTGTAAATTGGAGCGCAATGAACATAATGCAGTGTGCATTGCATCCAACTGAATTCTCCAGAGTTTCGCCGTGTGAGACGGCGAAAGAGATGTGGGACATATTGGAGGTAATAAATGAGGGCACCTACGAGGTAAGAGAAACATAAGCCAATATGCTTATTTCTGATTATGAACGTGTCAGAATGAAAACTGATGAATCTGTCTCAGACATGTAAGCCAGGTTAACACAACTAACAAATAGCTTGAGAATTCTTGGAAAAACCTATACCGAGCAAGAACTAGTGAGGAAAATTATGAGGTCCTTATCACCCATTTGGAGGTAAGAGAAACAAAAGCCAATATGCTTATTCATGATTATGAACGTTTCAGAATGAAAACTGATGAATATGTCTCAGACATGTATGCCAGGTTAACACAACTAACCAATAGCTTGAGGAGTCGTGGAAAAAACTATACCGAGCAAGAACTAGTGAGAAAAATTCTGAGGTTCTTGTCACCCATTCGGAGGTAAGAGAAACAAAAGTCAATATGCTTATTTATGATTATGAACGTTTCAGAATGAAAACTGATGAATCTGTCTTAGACATGTATGCCAGGTTAACACAACTAACAAATAGCTTGAGGAGTCTTGGAAAAACCCATACCGAGCAAGAAGTAGTGAGAAAAAATCTGAGGTCCTTGTCACCCATTTGGAGGTAAGAGAAACAAAAGCCAATATGATTATTTTTTATTATGAACGTTCTAGAATGAAAACTGTTGAATATGTCTCAGACATGTATGTCAGCTTAACACAACTAACAAATAGCTTGAGGAGTCTTGGAAAAACCTATACCGAGCAAGAACTAGAGAGAAATTTTCTGAGGTCCTTGTCACCCATTTGGCATACTAAGGCCACTGTCATAGAGGACTCACCTACCTTGTCTACCATGTCAGTAGATAAACTCATAGGATCCCTTATGATCTATGAACTGGATTTGTTGAGGAAATAAGAGGATGTGAAAAAGAGAAAGCCTCTAGCTCTAAAGCAGCCCCGAGCTGCAAAGACTCCACTGATGAGAGTGAGTCTTCTAGCAGTGATGAAAACTCGAGCGAGTATGCCTTACTCACCATAAAATTTAGGAAGTTTCTAAGAATAACATGTAAGGGTCCTTAAAAGGGAAATCAGCTGGTAGGTAAGAGTTCTAAGTTTAAATCACAGTCCAACAAGAAATCTGAACATATTATTTGCTATAACTGCAAGAAACCAGGGCACACTGTAACGACCCGAGAATCCGATTACCAGGAAGGCCCGATAACCCGAGACTCGTACCGCCACACACGAGCCCGAAGACTAGGAATGGTTAGAATGATGGTGTGGAAACTACACAAGTATCACAAATAATTACAGAAGATAAACCGTTATAATATAAGTAAGAAAATAAATTAACATTTTATATGGTCCACTAAAGAATAATGACAACAGTAGTCCACAACTAGTACAGAGGCAATAAAGAAATGTACAGCTACATGGGGCATACCCCGGTTCTGACCTCTGGCATTACCTCTGGGCACCCGCGCCACGCTGTACTCCCGACCCGCTCCCCGAAGGTGGCGCCTCACCTGAAACACGGTGAAAACACGTAGGGAATGAGTCTCGGAATAAGACTCAGTAGGGATCACTCGAACCCTACCTCGAAGACGGGAAACCACTACGCTAGCGGTAAAAGAGTACCTCGGAAAGGAAAGCCCTGTCCTCTACAGAACGAAGCCCTGCGGCACGTAAACCGGCATACGTGTCACGGTGAGAAGACCGAACTCAACGGTCAACCCGGTACAACCCGAAGGTCGAAAACGCCTGACTGACAGTCTGACACTCCGTACTCGACAGGGGTACCACCCACTAGAAGCACAGCCGGTAGCGTCCCCTGACGTCTTACACCGCGCCGCAGGTGAACCGCCTGACGTGGTAGCTCCTACCAAAGGCGCAAACACCGCACAAGTAACCACAAACAAGTGACTAGCTGGGGTCACGCCCATTGACGTGGGTCCAACCGCCCCCAACCACGTGTGCACACACAGACCACGCGTCCTAGGTCTGGCCCTCTGACCGGTTTTCCCCCATAGCCGGACTCTGGCTACCGACGAGGGGCCTACGGTAACCGGTCCACAAACCGTCTCAAAGGTGAGTGTCCGTACACCACTCCCAGGTGAGACCAGCACCTCGTACTGGTGGGCTACGACTAGTGGAGGGTCACTGAAGGAGTAGACTCTCAATCCAACGGAAAATAACGTCCGCATCCGACGACGTGCGGGAACCACCCCACGTACCAGCCCCGTCGCACGGCGGCCACAGTCGGACTAAAAACGGGGTTGCCACCCTCATGGGGCAACCAGGCATGTGACGGTCCACTATTGGGCCGTCACAAGGATGTAACGGTCTAGGCAAGACCGTTACATGCACCCAACGGCCCGACACAGGCCGTTACACAGCCCCACGGAAAACAGAATGTAACGGCCCGGCCCGGCGCGTTACACGAATGTAATGCGCTTGGCCCAGTGCGTTACACAGACCACGCGGTCAAGTGGAAACAAAGGGGGTGTAAGGCGTTTGCCCCAACGCGTTACACAAATGTAACGTGCTTGGACCAGCGCGTTACACAACCCTCACGCCCAGAGTGAAAACGGGATGTAACGGCATAGGCCCAGCGCGTTACACGAATGTAACGCGCTTGACCTCATGCGTTACATACCCTGCCCCCCAACGGTCAGAAATCAACGGTCAAAAACCACATGATGGCCCTGCCCAGGCGCGTCACACTCAAACGACGGTCAATCGGGGGACCGTCACAGTCCCTGACCCCCCAAAGGCTAACTAAAGGGCATGTAACGGTCTCTCCCAGGCACGTTACATCATGTAACGGTCTCTGGAAGGACCGTCACACGTACCCGACGGCGAAAACGGCGGAAACACCCAAAAACTCCAACCACGCCCCCATGCCTCCACCGGAGAGGGGGAAATCAAGGGGAAAGACCCCTAAGGACCCCTAACATGCTTCTAAGCCATCAAAACATGAAATAGCGGGATAAAACCATAGATCGGGCGAGCTCTCCCCAAATCATGGAAAACCCCAAACCCGCTCAAACAAGCCTCTCTCGGCCTCCCCGCGGCCTACAAATCACCGAAACGAATGGCAAGAGGCTAAGGAACGTCACCCTACCTCAATGGAGCGAATGCTCCGCCGGATCGTCCACAAACCACGAAGAACACCCTTGGAAACCCCGCCTCCTCGCTCTTCCCACGCTTGCCGCACGCCCACGAGCTCGCCTCGCCGCCGCCCACACTTCCGCGCCGTCGCCCTGCCACCGTCTGCAGTCGGAGAAGGGCTCACCGCGTCCGAATGGGAGAGAGAGGGGGAGAGGGGCGATGGTCACGGTGGGGAGAAGAGAGGAGGAAGAAGGAGAAGAAGAAGAAGAAGGTGGGAAGAAAGAGAAAATATGGGGGTTTTATAGAAAATCTGGAAAATTCTGAAAAATAGAAAATTACACCCCCGCGATCCTCGGAACGCACCGATCGCAACGGTACCACTCGTGCCCAGGTGAACGGCCCGGTTCACCCGCAGCGAGCTTCCGAAGAAAAAAATCGAAACACACACCGGAAATCGGAAAACACACGCGGAAAAGCCGCGGAACGCCTCCGGGCCTCCGAAATGACCCAGGATCGCGCCGATCCGAGCACGAAAAAATGTTCGAAGCGAAATTTCAGACTCAGCGGAGCCAAATACTCCGAAAAATAAGATTCGGGACCCACGAAGGAGGATCCGAAAGGTCCGGGATATTACAGCCCTCCCCCCTTAAGGAATTTTATCCTCGAAATTGAGAACAACCAAAGGGGAAAGAAGAGGAAGACTCACTCAAACAGATACGGGAACAGCTGACGCATCTTGTCCTCACGTTCCCACGAAACCTCACCACCAGAGTGCCGCTGCCACACCACCTTTACCAAGGGGATGACCTTGCTCCGCAGGCGCTGCTCTCGCCTATCCTCCACGCGGATCGGAAACTCTGGGAGAGAAAAATCTGGAGTCACCTCAGGCCAAACAGAATCCTCGAGCACGTGAGAGTCATCGGGCATATACCTCCGCAACATCGAGACGTGGAACACGTCATGCACCGACGCCAACTCAAGGGGTAACTGCAACCGGTAAGTAACCTCACTGATGCGCTCTATAATCACAAAAGGACCAATATAGCGGGGACTCAGCTTCCCACGCCGTCCAAAACGCATCACCCCCTTCATCGGAGAAACTCTCAAGAACACATGATCGCCCACGACGAACTCGAGGGGCTACCTCCTACGGTCAGCATAGCTCTTCTGTCGACTCTGGGCCGCCAACATGTTTTGACGAACCAGGTGCACAACATCCACACATTGCTGCACCAAATCCGGTCCCGTCAAAACACGCTCACCCACCTCAAACCAATCAAGTGGAGTCCTACACGGACGCCCGTACAACACCTCATAAGGAGCCATGCCGATGCTCGAATGAAAGCTGTTGTTATAGGCAAACTCCACCAACGGTAGGTGATGAATCCAACTCCCCTGCCACTCCAGACAGCAGGATCTCAGTATGTCCTCCAAAGTCTGAATGGTCCTCTCAGACTGACCATCTGACTGAGGATGATACGCCGAGCTAAATGTCAACTCCGTGCCAAGAGCTCGCTGGAAACTCCTCCAGAATCCAGAAGTAAAGCGCGGATCCTGATCCGACACGATCGAAATGGGAACTCCATGCAACGGCACGATCCGCTCCACATTAAGACAAGCCAACTTGGACACGCTCCAGCTGACTTGTACCGGTAACAACCGCGTCACCTTCGTCAGCCGATCCACAAGCAACCAAATACTGTCCTGCCCACTCGGGGTCCTCGGTAACCCCACCACAAAATCCGTGGTCACGTGGTCCCACTTCCACGCAGGAACATCCAAGGGCTGGAGAGTACAGCCTGGTTGCTGATGCTCCGCCTTCACCTGCTGACAGATCAGGCACCTGACCATAAATTCGGCAACATCTCTCTTCATGCCAGGCCACCAAAACTGCCTCCGCAAGTTCCGATATATCTTCGTCGCACCCGGGTGTACGGTGTACCTGCTCCCATGAGCCTCGCGCAACACCGCACGACGAACCTGCTCCTCCGCTGGGACATACAGCCTACCGCGAAACCTCGCAGCACCGTCCTCGCCGAGCTCCATATCAGCCATCTCCAGAATCTGGGGCAACTCCGGGTCCGCATGTTGAGCCTCTGTCACCTGACGACGAATTGCAGGAGTGACAGTCAGACTCGCAAGCACCGCCAACCCTGGCTCCTGGGGAATCTTGAGCCTGAAAGATACTTCGGGCACTTGTTCCCAGAGCCTCCACTTCCCCAACATCAAGGCACTGACCGCAACCTTCCGACTCAAGGCATCGGCGACGACATTCATCATGCCTGGCTGATAAGATAGGGTGAAGTCATAATCCTTCATGAACTCCATCCAACGCCTTTATCTGAGGTTCAGGTCCCTCTGAGAGAACACATACCTCAAACTCTGATGGTCAGTGAACACCTCGAACTTCTCACCGTACAGATAATACCTCCAGATCTTCAGCGCGAAGATCACAGCCGCCAGCTCAAGGTCATGGGTAGGGTAATTCTCCTCGTGGGGCTTTAGCTGCCGAGATGCATAGGCCACCACTCTACCATGCTGCATCAAAATAGCACCCAATCCGACCCCGGAAGCATCTGTACACACCACAAAACCTCCCGATCCAGAAGGTAAAACCAACACCGGAGCTGAGGTGAGCAATCTCTTCAGTTCCCTGAAGCTCTGCTCACACTCCTCATACCAGACGAAAGGCACATCCTTCCACGTGAGTCTCGTCATCGGGGCCGCAATGCGAGAAAAATCCTGAATAAACCGGCGATAATAACCCGCAAGTCTCAAGAAACTCCGGATCTCCGTCACCGACCTCGGCCTCGGCCACTGCATTACTGCCTCGACCTTGGCGGGGTCCACGGAAATGCCATCACCAGAAATCACGTGCCCCAGAAAGTGCACCTCGCTGAGCCAAAACTCGCACTTGCTGAGCTTTGCATACAACTGGTGATCTCGCAGCGTCTGTAGTACCAGACCCAAATGGTACGCGTGCTCCTCAGCAGACCGCGAATAAACAAGGATGTCATCCACGAAGATGACCACGAACTGGTCCAGATGCGGACGGAACACCCTCTGCATCAAGTCCATGAAGGCTGCAGGGGCATTGGTGAGCCCAAACGGCATCACCAGAAACTCATAATGCCCGTACCTCGTACTGAACGCAGTCTTCTCCACATCAGACTCGCGAATTCTCAGCTGATAGTAACCGGACCGCAAATCAATCCGCGAGAACACTCGCACGAACTGAAGCTGGTCGAACAAGTCATCAATCCGCGACAATGGATACTTGTTCTTAATGGTCACTTCATTCAGCTGTCGATAGTCAATGCACAACCACAGACTACCATCCTTCTTCTTCACAAACAACACGGGCGCGCCCCAAGGGGAAAAGCTAGGACGAATATACCCCTTGGCCAACAGTTCCTGCAACTGCGCCCTCAACTCCCTCAACTCAGCGGGGGCCATACGGTAGGGAGCCTTCGCCAAAGGTCCCGTACCAGGCACAACATCGATCACGAAATCGATCTCCCGCTGAGGAGGTAATCCAGGCAACTCCTCGGGAAAAACGTCAGGAAACTCGCACACCACTGTGGACGCGCTTTTTCGTTTACATTCTTTATTCTTCTGTTTCTATGGTTTATTTATTGGCGTGCCAGTCACATATGTGACGATTTCATTGTGCGCTCGATCTGATTTCTAATCAGTCGATTGTGAGTGATCGTGTCTGGACCAAAAGTCCGACATACCATAAAGGTTATGACGTTAATTACGTCCTCCCTAAGGAAGACAACCCTTGATTAAACGCCAAAGACAGGAGGAAGGTAGCGGCAAAAGAAGACTTAAGTGAGTGCGCTAGTTTACTTGCAGAACATTAAATAGACTGAATAAAGCAAGAATACATTGAGTGCGGGGCAAATCCGGCAGCATATCCCTAGTATCTTGGACTATGCCAAGTGGGAATAGGAAACCATCCATGCAGTGGCAGGATGGGATCCGTCAAAGATCGGGTATATTCGACCCAGAATATGAAGTGGGACCGACATACCATGGTACACCGTATGTCGATGCAATGTTTTATTAATATCCCCCTTCGAGGGACCATCGGAGGACATGCAATGGCAGAACTTCTTAAGTCCAGCGGGGTTAGAGGAGAATATCACAGTCACTTGGTGTGATGTGGGTGAAATTTGGCAGCATATCCCCTTATCTTGGATTATGCCAAGAGGAGATAGACCACCACCCACGGGATGCCGGGCTGGTGGTCAAAGTAAAGAGCACTAGGCTCCCGGCCGATGTTTATGCCTGTAGCAGTGGTTGCTGTTCCTTCGAGGACCGTTGGAATTCATGCAGAAGCAGAACTCCTTTGGCCTGCGGAGTATGCGAATGAATTCGGCTCGAGATGACATAATATAGGGGAGGTCATCCTCGTTGTTTTGCTCCCTGAGGTGCACATGATGACCACAGACGCTCCCTGTTTGAAGCAGTGGGATGACCAAGGGTTGGAGGATGGCATAGAGGTGGATCTCGGTCTGGGTTTATTGGCCAAAGACAGAGGGTTTCGGCATGGGTTTTATTGGCCAACAAAGGGATCTCGGCGTGAAGACAAAGTGGCAACAAAGGGAGGCTCCCGGCGCGGGTTTCATTGGCCAATGAAAGGGTCTCGGCGCCCCTGGTTCTCGGCGCGCCAAACCCCGCGTCGGGGGCTGTTCACGGCGCCAAGAGGGATCTGCGCCGAGAAGCCGAGGGCGCTGGGAAGCCCGGGGACCCTGTTCTAACATGTTTTGGAATCCAGGCTCGGGTTAGAGCTGTGTTTGAGACATGAAGTGGTCTGGGTAATGGATTTCGATGCTCTAATGTCAAGGGGTTACTGGGAGACAGGGGCTTGAGGCCATCATCCATTGAAACCTCCCGGATTTTCGTATACACATATATATCCGATTATAGCCCACAGACCAGAGAATCAAGAGATGACTGTCTCTGATTTCTGGCACTGTCTTGACGGCCAAGCGGCAAAACTCGATCGATGGGGAGATTGAGTAGCAGAGCAGGGGAGCAGGCAGAGCCCAATAATCCATAGGGTGGGGATTGGGGCTCTGCCAGGACTCCCATCCCAGAAATAAACATCGTGAACGACTCAAAACTCAGGGCACAGGAACGGCTTAAGAGTTCAACAGACCATAGCGAAATAGAAGACAGAGAGAGGAAGATTCAAACATCACCCGCCTGATTGGGTAGCCACATCGTTGCATTCCAATATTTGCATCATTTGCGAAAATAAAGGAGAACAGTTAGAAAGGAAGCCAAAGAAACTCATCGGCCTCCAGTATACCTAGCCGAGAACTGGCGTACATCGAGGTTACGCAGAGAAAACAATTACGAGAAGAGAGAAAAGGAAGGGATAACATCCCCAACAAGGAAATACAAACAAAGAGAAAGAAAGAACGGGTACACATCAGAAGAAGAGAAGAAAGGAGAAAACAAAATGGGGGGGGGGGAGGGCGGAGTATTGACTCCTCTCCCTCCCCCTTTAGCAGACCTTCTCCTTCTTCTTCCGATCTCTCAGCAGCTGCCGATTTTCTGAAGCTGGGTGTGAACTTCTCTCTTCCTTTCTTTCTTTCTTGTGGCTATCTTCTCTTCTGTTCTCTCAGTCTCTTTTTGTGTGTGTGTCTATCTATCTCCCCCTGTGCTCGAGAGAAAAGGGGGTTTTATAGGCATAGTGCTCCCCCCCTTCTCGGCAGGGTCACCCCGGCGCGCATATAGTAGGTTCCCGGTGCTCCCCTTGCGAAGGCTTCCCAGCGCAAAGGCTTCTCGGCGCCACTGCTTTGGGCCGCGGTGAAGAGCCCTCGGCGCCATGGCCCATTTAAGGCCCCTTCTTAATGTTTTAATCTTCCTCATCACTAGGCTCCCAGGACGCCTAATCTGTCTTTTCATTTGCCAGTCCTTCGAATTCGTCAGGACAGGTGAAGGTCCCTTAGTTGATGGGTTAACATAGTCTTATCAGAATATTTATGGGGATTTTCATCAGTCAACAGACTGCAATTCTTCATCAGTACTACCATCTGAGCGATGACAATACCGGACATCAGCTTGACCGGGAAGGGCCTCAGCTGGGTGATAACTTGAGTGACGACTCTTCTGTAATTCTGGCTTTGCAGGAATCCCTGAGAGCTTCATGTCTGGTTCAATCTTATCTTTGGTCTCATCTTTGTTCTCAGTTATATTTCAGGTGTCAACAAATGCCCCCCACTTGCAGGTAGCAGGAGTGCAGAATAAATGACACGGTACTTGCAGGTGTACATATCCTTCAGCATCTGAACCCCTTTCTCAGGTTGACATTATTAGTCACCTTTCATTTTCAATTTGGAAGCTTCTTCGCATTGACATTTCTTGTAATTCCTTTCAATTTCTTTGAATTTCTTCCTGTTTCTTTGGCTTGGATGCTCCCGGCGCGAGGACAACCGGTTCCCGGCGCAGGGGCTTCTCGGCGTGCCCGGTCACGGGGGTTCTCGGCCTGTCCATTTCGGCGGGGTATTTTGAATTAGGGGGGGTTCTCGGCGCGTGTTTCATCGCGCCGAGAACATGTTCGCTCGGGCTCCTATTTAGGGCGCCGAGTCCCTCTTCTCTTCTCATTCTTCACCATCTATTCTCTCTCTTCAATTTCTTCTCATCGGCGCGAGCCTCTCCTCCTCTCGGCCGTTCCGTTTTCCTTCCCGACGTGTACTTCGCTCGGTAGGGCATTGTTTTGGGATTAAATCCCTTTTGTTCCCGGGATCACTCCCTCTTGGTGGGTGACTCCCTATCTTCTTTGGGCAGACCCTGAATAAGGGGAGGTGCTGCCGAAATTTTCATAGGGTTTCATATTACAATCTTTACAAGACTGCCTCTTATTTTGGGACTTTTATTCACATCTTTTCTTCGGCTGCAGGTACTACAATGGCTTCGAGTTCTGTTGCTACATCCTCTGGAGTCGTTGGAACGAGCTCATCAGCCCAGCCAGACATATCACGGGTTGTAGTAAACTGGCTGAATGTGCATAGTTTAGACTTCGGATATGACAAAATTACCGCCGTTGACGAATCTTCTGATTCTGAGACGGATACAGTATCAATGTCCAGGGTATATTCCACTGCAACTGAGATATGCTTCAGACGGGGTGACAACTATCGGCAGGATCTTCCGAAGGACCGTCACTTAATGTCGTTCATCCGAACCTTCACAGTGGGTGGCATGCGGGACTATCGGATAGCCCGTGCAGTCGAAGCTGCCATCCTTGCCGAACGAGATAACCTGAAGGAGTCGGTGTACCGCAGCAGGGCCATCTATCTTCCCGGGGAGAAGCGTGACTGGGACGCAATCCTCGGTATATCAGAGCTGGAGCCAGAGAATAAAATGTTGACCCGGGCCCCGGAATTCACACCTGCCCGGTGGGATAATGCTAGTGGCCGAGTTCATAGGGAAAATCCTGGCTATGGTCTGTTCCTGGCACCGATAAAATGGGGATACCACGAAGAACCTTTTGTGCTGAATTGTTCGGCCGTCCAATTCAAGTATCATCTAGCTGCTTGTTGGTTTGGAGATACCAAGATCACCGACGCCCACCTATTCCGGGTGGGAGCGGTGGAGTTCACCGAGTTTGTTTTAAAGGAATACGCCCCTCTGCTGATCAGAGCCGGGGTATATCACAGTATGTTTGCTTCTAGGTTCCGCTATCCCATATCCCGAGGATTATGCTGTGGAATGTTCGAAGTATTCTGCCCTTTGTTCAACATATTTTATATAGCAGAGGGTGAAACATCTCTCGACCTCTGGAGTTTATCACAGCTTTCTGGTCTGCCTATTGACGGCGAGCAGTATGAAGAGGTCTGCCTGGCAGATTCCGAGAAGGATAGCTCCGATGGCGAAGGCAAGTATTCACTTGGCTACTCATACCGGTATTTAATGAAGGCCTATCGCTCCATCTGTCTGGCTTATAATAGAGGATCCTCTAAGGGTTACCATCCTCGAGAGAAAGGCAGCAAGCTGAGGGTCCGGATAAGGCAGTGGATTCAGTATTTCTTCGACGGTCCCTTAAAATATGCAGACTTCCCTTCTCTGGGTCCGACCGCCAGCAAGCAGATAAGGGCTCCTCGCTACAAGTCAGCGCTGCCGTCGTCATTGCGCCGTGTAAGCAAAGGTGGTCCGAACCCAGCAGGGGTGGACCCTATCACACATTGTGCGGCTTATTTCACATTCTGGTTATGCACTTTCCCTCTCCCTCGAGGGGATGAGACAATCATTCGGCCCGAAGCCATATACCCGGCATGCCAGATGGCCTGGGGAATGAGGCTGTCACTTTGCCCAGTGGCCTTGTGTTTAATCTACAAATCTTTGGGGGATATGTACAAGCATCGGACTCCCCGCTCTTTGAGGACCGTGGGCCCTTTTCACTTCTTCAATGCCTGGGTCTGCAGTCTCTTTCCTGAATTGGCTCCTAGAATTTTGCAGGCAGATACAGTATTACCCAGAATGATTGAATTTGCCAGTGCAGAACCTGGCTCTTTCTCTGATCAGCTGTTCAAAATAAGGGGCCTACTGATAAGGGTACCAGTGGATGCCCCTGGCAGCATTCATTTCTGGAGCTTGGCAGCAGGTTCAGCTCCTTTGGTTCACCCTCAAAGAGAACGCAAGATGGAAGAGGTAGAGACCTATGTTCACCCCGTTTCAGATGGGCCATGGCCATTCGGCCCAGTGTTTTAGTTTTCAGAAAGGGTGGCCTGCTTCTTTTGGAACCATACTACCCGTTCCGCTTTGGGCGGAATTTTGGCTATGACCATCACATCCCTACATCAGTTGCTCAGTTTCCCCTGGATAGCCGGGCCAAGCATGGGTCCACAATTGTCGGTGATGGCAGGTTGTGGTGGGATTTCTATCATCGCCAGGATGGCGTAGTTTTCAGAGTTCCCACTGTTTCCAACCGTGTTCCCCGTGTTACATCAGAGTACATCAAATGGTGGAACATTCGGACCAGTTTTTATAGGGATGGTAGGGGTGCATTCTGGGACGTGGCCGAGCGTTCTTTTTTGAAACAACAGCCCGACCCAGTATTCGATATCCCTGAGGCCCACCTGAAAAGGATTTATTCACAGCACCTGAGGGAGGCAGAGAACTATCTGGCCGAGCGTCGGGCTTTGAAGGAAAAAGGCTCTGAGCCGCCCGCTCCTGTCTTTGCTGCCATCAACGAAGACACTTTTATGAAGAACTTGAAACATTTGTGCCATGTAGGAGGCGCTCGTCTGGAGGCGCAACAGTACCCTTTACATGTTGAAGAGTCTGATGGGAATCGACACCGAGCTAGTACCTTTTCATATTGCATTTATATCCTTTAGTTTATTTTTATATCCACGGGAAAGTATACGCGCAATTGTACGGCTTTATCGGCCAATGCGTCACTCCCGTAGATTGTGTGGGTTTCTATGTAATTTGTCAGTAGGACCAGCAAGGCCAGCAAGGGGGCCCTCAGCCCTTTCCCATTGGTCCATGTCATCTTGTGGGGCTGGTCAACCATCCTAGGTGGACATCTAGAAGGTTGGACTAGTCATATGCCACATGGGTAGACAAGTGGCCCATTTTGTCCAAGGTAGGCCACCTACCATCCACCTACCCATTCAACCTTCCTAATAGTCAAGGGGGCGCCCCATTCCACTTGCCTTAGTTTAATATTTTTTGTGTGTTATTAGAATGCAATCCCAGCCCTTCAATCCTCTTCCCTAGATCTAAGGGTCCACATTGCATTTGATGTAAACCATATATAAGCTTGTATTTTCATGAGAAATTCAATGAAAAATCAGAAATTTTGTGAAATCCAAGGAGCATATTGCGCCCCCAGCCCCTCTCCCTCTGGTTCCTCTCCTCCAACCTCAAGTTCTAGAGTGATTCTACCTTCTATCATCTCCTCTCAACCTCCGGTGATCGTCTGTGCCGCCGCCGCCGCCGTTCGTGCCGCCATCGAGCCGCCTCTGCAGTTCTGTCTTCATCCGACCATAGCAGCTTCCACGAGTTATCTGTCTCAGCCACGAGCTTGTATTGATCTAAATTTTTTATGATGTTTTCAGCCCTTGCATCCCAAGATCCACCTAAATTTTCACGCCATAATTCCCTCGTTTAGTATTTTTACATTTTCATCCAATCTGTCATCCCAGATTTGCCAGGTTTCTGTCTACAGTGATAGAACCTCTGAGTTCTCCCCCTCCGACCATCTTTTTGATTTATCCAAACCCTCCCAATTTTACTGGGAGTTCTGTCCATCACCCTCTACCTCCACAAATTTTATTAATTTTTTATCAACCTTATAGCTACTTTTAGAAATTCGTGTTCTTCCTCTGATACAGTATTTTTAGTCAGATCCCAGATCCGACCACCCTCCACTTCAAAAATCAGAACAAATCACCACCACCTCCAAATCCAAATCCAAAAATAGTCCTGGTTTCCTTGTTTGATTTCCTACAACCTTGCTGAAGAACACATCTTCAAATTCGGATATCTACTTCACGGTCAAAGGTAATCAACAGGAAAGTCATCTGTAGATCTGAGTCTTCGGTTACTGTACAACAGCAGCATATAAAATTCACCAACACAAAGTACAAATCTGCGACCGTTCTCGCCGGAGCGCGCGTTGAAATACAGAACCGGCAGATTTCTGATCGGTTTTTTCGACCGGTGCCGAACGGAGCAGCCCGGCCTCCGGCCGGTGAACCAGCGTGCCGCCAGCCCAGGGAGCGCTTCCCCAAGTGTCTCCACTACAGCGGTACCATCGGGTCCCACACGGCCCCTTCGGACAGCACGTGGGCCCCACGGTCGTGAACACGCGTGTAGCCGAATCAACACCCGAAGCTGCCCGTCAACCCGAATTCGGTCCTCCCGGGCCCATTTGTGTAGCCCTTTACCTCCCTGCGTGGAGTGGGCATGTTCCCATTGCTGTAATTATTGTGTGTTAAGTTTCCCGGGAGTACGAGTTTTCGGCCGGGTCCGTCTTCCCCACGCCGAGCGCGTGGAGGTATCGCATTCGCTCTCTTACTTGACATTTTGCTTAATTTCATATATGCTTGTTTATGCCGCTGCTAGAGAGCATGATAGGATAATTAGCTCGCTTTCTATTTATATCACCGCTGCTGCGAGAGAGAGCGTTACCGTCCCGTGACCCGATCCGGGCACGAAAGAGAGAGCCGACCACCCTAGCTCTTGCCGGTTTCTCAACCGCGCACGTCCGACGCTTCCCTCGTTAAGGGACGATAGCGAGCTTGTTGTGTCCGTGGTCCCGTCCCGCATCAATTTGGTATCAGAGCCAGGTTGAGTCTAGGGTGTCAAAAAGAAAAAAAAGTATCATTTACGTCTAGTCATTAGTCGGGTTAAGTCGAGTCTAGGATCATCATATTTCTAAAACAAAAAAAAGAGTGTTTTAAATTACATTTCATCCCGATAATTCGGTATATCCAAAGGTGTTGTCCGAACGTTAGGCTACGCCTATCGGGAAGGCCGCACACTTGCGCGAGTGACCCTCGGGTCGATTACCTCCGCCCCGTACCGGATATTGGTTTAAGTCTAGGCGCATCATTTTGCATTAGTGTGTTTTACTTTAGTCGGCGTCTTCTAGTCGGTGTGTTTGCATGCCCACTCGTCGGGGTACTCAGTACTCACCCCCACCACCACCTATGGCCAACCCACGGGATATCTCGGGAGACTTCCACTCCCTGCAAGAGGCGATGATGGCCATTATGACTAGGTTGGACCAATCCGATGCTAACTTTCGGACTTTCTCCGATAATATGGATGGTCGCCTTAGAGCCATGGAGGGGCGCTTGGAGACCTCCGATAGGTCGGTCCAAGACCTCGTTGGGTGGTTAGATAGGATGTCACACGGGGACCCTCCAGGGGCAGCCCAAGGCCCACCCGCACCTCCTCCCGCGGTGGCCCAAGTCCAGCCGGCTCCCATGGCCCAAGTCCAGGCCGCTCCCGCGGCCCAAAACCAGCCACCACAGGCTCCTCCACCTGCCCTTCCTCGGGTTCCCCAACTACCGCACCGTGACCTTGGTCTCGAGGACTATGGTTCCGACAATGCCTATGAGGGATATGGTCAACGCCGTCGTGGTTTTCAGCCACAACGAGATGAGGATGATGACCGGGTCCTTAAGACCGTGCGAGCGGATCCTCCCGCTTTTTACGGGTCTTTGGATCCGAAAGTCTACCTAGATTGGGAGTTCGGCATGGACTGTTACTTTGAGTGGTATGATATGTCGGAGCGTCGAAGGGTCCGATTCGCCACCATGAAACTCATGGGGCAGGCACAAACCTATTGGAAGAATGTGGAGAGCCTGCTACTTCAGCGGCTAGAACCCCCGATCGACACATGGGCCGAGATGAAGAATAAACTGCGGCAAAAGTACCTTCCTCCCACATACCGCCAGCGACTCATCGATAGATGGCAAAGTCTTAGCCAGGGAGACCGGTCCGTCTCCGAATACATCGCGGAGTTTGATGAGTACTTTCTACGGTGTTGTGTCACGGAGGAGAGTACCATGCCCGTGTCCCGCTTTCGACATGGTTTGCGGCCACACTACCAGTATGAGCTTTTCCGCCGCAATGCCAAGACGTTGGAAGAGGCATACCAGGTTGCTCTCGAGATGGAGTAATTTGAGGGAGAGTTTGAGTCTAGCCATCAGTTGGGCCCCACCCCTCTCCGTAGTACCGAGCCCCGTCACTCCATAGGCCCACATCAGCGGCCTCCCATGGCTCGATCTCAGGAGCCCACCCGTCAGGAGCACTTCGCTCCACGGCCTCGTCCTCCTCCACCCCAGGATCTATTCCCACCCCAACCACCGGCACCCGTTACCTGTTCCCCGGCTCCTATAGCCCGTCCTCTGGCACCGGCACCCCCTCCACTATTTTTCAAGGCACCTACATCTCCCCCTTTGCTGCCTACACCCCCTACCCGACGGGATGATAAGGGTAAGGCCCCTTTTATAGGAGAGAGTAGTCGGTCGAGAGTGCAGTGTTTCCACTGTCATGAATTTGGCCACTTTGCCAGCGAGTGTCCCGCTCGCGCCACCCTAGCCTTAGGTGTTGGAGAGCCCGCACCTCCCGAGCTTGAGTGTGTCAATTATGAGGCCGATGACACACTAGTCGATGAGTACTATGCCTTGGGGGGAGACTTGGATGGCTTACCAGCCGCCCAGGATGCCGCCACCTAGTGGGCTTGTGTCACCATCTTAGTCTAGGGTCATATATGAGTCGGTGTGTTTTTTCTTGTGTGGTTTGTTTGTGTGGTGTGTCTCGAGTCGATTGTTGTGTGTATTGCATGGTAAGTCTGCATGAGTCTTGTGCAAGCTCGTTGTCGGTCTCTTATGAATAAGAGGCGAGTGGACTCACTTGATGAGTATGAGGTCGATTCTACATCTATACCCGGATCAGTCACCTATAGGGACTCAGCGGTGATTCCTAGTGAGTCTTTGAGCCGCTTCCCTTCCTTTTGAGAGTGCCCCACCCGGAGTGTCCACCTTCAGGCCATAGCAGTTTGCGCATATCAAGTATATATGGAATGAGCAGGTGACGATCATTCGGAGTGGAGCGTACCCGCATTACTTGGCACAGTGACGGATCCGCCGGAGTATTCGAGCATCCCTACCCCTACTCGACGGGGTCGAGTTCCTCCCACCCGGGGAGAGTTGATGGGAATCGACACCGAGCCAGTACCTTTTCACATTGCATTTATATCCTTTAGTTTATTTTTATATCCACGGGAAAGTATACGCACAATTGTACGGCTTTATCGGCCAATGCGTCACTCCCGTAGATTGTGTGGGTTTCTATGTAATTTGTCAGTAGGACCAGCAAGGCCATCAAGGGGGCCCTCAGCCCTTTCCCATTGGTCCATGTTATCTTGTGGGGCTGGTCAACCATCCTAGGTGGACATCTAGAAGGTTGGACTAGTCATATGCCACATGGGTAGACAAGTGGCCCATTTTGTCCAAGGTAGGCCACCTACCATCCACCTACCCATTCAACCTTCCTAATAGTCAAGGGGGCGCCCCATTCCACTTGCCTTAGTTTAATATTTTTTGTGTGTTATTAGAATGCAATCCCAGCCCTTCAATCCTCTTCCCTAGATCTAAGGGTCCACATTGCATTTGATGTAAACCATATATAAGCTTGTATTTTCATGAGAAATTCAATGAAAAATCAGAAATTTTGTGAAATCCAAGGAGCATATTGCGCCCCCAGCCCCTCTCCCTCTGGTTCCTCTCCTCCAACCTCAAGTTCTAGAGTGATTCTACCTTCTATCATCTCCTCTCAACCTCCGGTGATCGTCTGTGCCGCCGCCGCCGCCGTTCGTGCCGCCATCGAGCCGCCTCTACAGTTCTGTCTTCATCCGACCACAGCGGCTTCCACGAATTGTCTGTCTCAGCCACAGCAGCCTCCAACCTCAATTTTACTGGGAGTTCTGTCCATCACCCTCTACTTCCATAAATTTTATTAATTTTTTATCAGCCTTCTAGCTACTTTTAGAAATTCGTGTTCTTCCTCTAATACAGTATTTTTAGTCAGATCCCAGATCCGACCACCCTCCACTTCAAAAATCAGAACAAATCACCACCACCTCCAAATCCAAATCCAAAAATAATCCTGGTTTCCTTGTTTGATTTCCTACAACCTTGCTGAAGAACACATCTTCAAATTCGGATATCTACTTCACGGTCAAAGGCAATCAACAGGAAAGTCATCTGCAGATCTGAGTCTTCGGTTACTGTACAACAGCAGCATATAAAATTCGCCAACACAAAGTACAAATCTGCGACCGTTCTCGCCGGAGCACGCGTTGAAATACAGAACCGGCAGATTTCTGATCGATTTTTTCGACCGGTGCCGAACGGAGCAGCCCGGCCTCCGGCCGGCGAACCAGCGTGCCGCCAGCCCGGGGAGCGCTTCCCCAAGTGTCTCCACTATAGCTGTAATATCCCGGACCTTTCGGATCCTTCTTCGTGGGTCCCGGATCTAGTTTTCGGAGCGTCCGGCTCCGTTGTGTCCGAAATTTCGTTTCGGACATCTTTCGTGTTCGGATCGGCGCGATCCGGAGTCGTTTCGGAGGCCCGGAGGCGTTCCGTGGCTTTTTCCGCGCGTGTTTTCCGATTTCCGGTGTGTGTTTCGGCTTTTTCTTCGGACGCTCGCTGCGGGCGAACCGGGCAGTTCCCCGAGGCACGAGTGGTACCGTTGCGATCGGTGCGTTCCGAGGATTCCGGAAATGTATTTTTCTATTTTTCGGTATTTTTCCGAAAAATCGGATTTTCTATATATTCCCATTTTCTTTTCTTTTCTTTTTCTTCTTTTCTCTTTTCTTCTTCTTCCTTCCTCTCTCTCCCTCACGCGACCGTGGCCGGCTCTCTCCCTCCTTCTCTCCCGTTCGACCGTGCCGACCCCCGTTCCGGCTGCAGACGGCGGCGGTGCGACGGCGCGAGGACGTGGGTGACGTGGTGGCGATCGTGCGGGCATACGGCGAGCGTGGGAGGCGTGGAGAGGCGAGATTCTAGCGGCGTTCTTCGCGACTTCGAGCTCGGATCGGAGCGTTTCGTCGCGGACCGGAGGTAGGGTGACGTTCCTTAGCCTCATGTCTTCCTTCCCCGTGAGTTTCAGCTCGAGACGAGGTCGAGAGGGGTTTATTTTGAGCCGGGAAGGGTCGATCATGCCGCGGGGTGAGTTCGTCCGATCCATCGTTTTGAGCCCCGATTTCACGGTTTAAGGGCGTAGGAGCATGCTAGGGGGCTTGGGGGTTCTTCTCTCGCCATTTCCCCCTCCGTGGGGTTTGTTTTGAGGCCGATTGGGCGATTCCGGTGAGGTTCGCCGTTTTCTCGCCGGTGAGCGATGTGCGGTCGAACCAGTGGCCGCACAACCCCTATGCGGTTCCGTTCGGACCGTTCATCGGCTCGGCGCGCTTTGGGTGAGGCTTGGCGCGCAGTGGGCTTGAGCGGTCTATCGTGGGACCGCATATCCTAATGTGCGGCCCCACAGCAACCGCCCAACCCCAAGGGTTTTGACCGTTCTTCACCCACGTGCGGTCAAGAGTTGGCCGCACATCTGTTTGAACGGTCCTGTGCTGACCGTTTATCCGTCGTTTGGACCCTGGGTGGAACGGTCCTGATATGACCGTTCTAATCCTTGTGCGGTCCCTGTGTGACCGCACATCCCTGAGCGGCCCAGTGTGGACCGTTCAAGGGTACGGGTTGCGTCGGTGTGTCTCTCGTCGTACAGAGTGTACCGGGAGATGTTGTTGGCAGCTGGTCACCGTGCGTCGGTGTTGGTACAAGGAGCGTTCCTCGTACCTGCAGTTGCACCGTTGTTTTCCGAGACTTGAGAGTCTACTCCTTCTGTGACCCTCCACTAGTCGTAGCCTACTAGTACGCGTGTGCTAGTCGCACCAGGGAGTGGTGTACGGGCTGACCTTTAGAGACGGTTTGTGGACCGGTTACCGTTGGGCCCCACGTCTTGCAGCCAGAGTCCGGCTGAGGGGAAAACCGGTCAGAGGGCCAGACCAGGGACGCGCGGTCTGTGTGTGCACACGTGGTTGGGGGCGGTTGGACCCACGTCGACGGGCGTGACCCCAGCTAGTCACTTGTTGTAGTTACTTGTACGGTGTTTGCGCCTCGGGTAGGACCTACCATGTCAGGCGGTTCACCTGCGGTGCGGTGTAAGACGTCAGGGGACGCTACCGGCTGTGCTTCTAGTGGGCGGTACTCCTGTTGAGTACGGAGTGTCAGACTGTCAGTCGTGTGTTTCCGACCTTCGGGTTTTGACGGTTCGACCGTTGAGTTTCGGTCTTCTCGTACCGTGGCACGTGTGTCGGTTTGCGTGCCGTTAGGGTCTAGTTCTGTAGAGTACAGGGCTTTCCTTTCCGAGGTACCTTTCTACCGCTAGAGTAGTGGTTTCTCGTTTTTCGAGGTAGGGTTCGAGTGATCCCTACTGAGTCTTGTTCCGAGACTCATTCCCTGCGTGTTTTCACCGTGTTTCAGGTGAGGCGCCACCTTCGGGGAGCGCGTCAGGAGCGCAGCGTGGTGCGGGTGCCCAGCGGTAGTGCCAGAGGTCAGAGCCGGGGGATGCCCCGTGTAGCTGTACTTTTCTTTCTTGTCACCGTACTAGTCGTGGACTACTGTTGCTGTTGTTGTTATTTTATTGTGGACCATGTAAAATGTTAATTCATTTCCTGTTTAATATCATAACTGTTTAATTTCTGCAATTATTTGTGATGCTTGTGTAGTTTCCACACCATCCTTTTAACCCTTCCGAGTCTTCGGGCTCGTGGGTGGCGGTGCGAGTCTCGGGTTATCGGGCCTTCCCGGTAATCGGATTCTCGGGTCGTTACAGCTGGTATCAGAGCGCGGTTGTGGAATTACATGAGAATCATAGGTAATTGTATTGGTCCACTAGTCCACAACGATGATGTGCAGGTGACGCTGGCATTGGGCACCGCGTGTTTTATTCTGACCTTCCGTTTCTGTGTTTTCTGTCTTGTGCTTAAGGAGCGAGGATGGCGCCGAGGAGGAGTTCTCGCTCTCAGCAGGGGCAGTCGGCTGGAGGCCAGGAGATCCAGCAGGGGGTCCAGAGGGACCAGGAGGAGCATAGCAGAGTTCCGGGAGCTACCGAGGCCGCGGATGCTGCGAGGGCTCCGGGGGCCGAGGGTTTTCTCCGTGGCATGTACCATCTCATGGCTCAGCAGTTCGGCGGAGAGGCCGGTGAGGGCTCGTCAGTCAGGGGTGGGCCAGGCCGAGCAGTGAGGGATTTCATGCAGTTCCATCCACCTTACTTTAGCGGCCAGGCAGACCCTGATGCGGCTCGTGATTGGCTTGATGAGATGGAGCGGGTGTTCAGTTCTGCAAAGAGTGCTGTCGAGGACAGAGTGGTGTTGGCCTACAACCAGTTGCAGGGTACGGCTCGGAGGTGGTGGTCTTCCGAGTGGAAGACGTCCTTTCAGCTTCGTCCGCTTGAGCAGATCGAGTGGGATGGCTTTGTCAGTGCTTTCGAGCGTACGTACTGTCCAGATATTGTTGCTACGCAGCAGATGCGGGAGTTTCTGGAGCTGGTGCAGGGTGACATGTCCGTGTTGCAGTACAGGGCCCGATTTGTCGAGCTGGGTCGGTACGCACCTCATATCATGGAGCATGAGAGGGTGAGGACGACGCAGTTTGTGCAGGGCTTGAGGTTGGAGCTGAGGCACCATCTGATCGCGAATGGGGCCACTGATCTCGAGACGGCGTCTCGTGTTGCGATTTCCTTGGAGATGGATATGCAGAGGACTCGAGGACCGATCAGCCAGGGGCAGTCTGTGTCAGGTCGCAGCCAGCAGTCGGCTACTCAGCAGCAGGGTTTCTTTCAGTCTGCGTCGGGTGGTTCAGGAGTACCGGCATCGGCAGCTTCGGTGACAGGATCTGCGTCCTTCGGCTCGAAGGTCAAGAAGTTCTTCAAGAAGGGGTTCGGCAAGAAGAAGTCCAGAGATCAGGGGCAGGCTTCATCGGGCAGTGTGCAGCAGCCGTTTCCTTTGCAGCGACAGGGATCGGTGGGTGGATCGCGAGGACCTTGTCCACGGTGTAGTGGGACCCACCCAGGCAGGCAGTGCACGGCGCCGATCATCTGTTTTCGGTGTGACCAGCCAGGGCACATGGCGCGCGACTGTCCTCAGAGGCCGCCGCAGCAGCAGCAGCAGCAGCAGGGACAGTATCCGCCGCTACCCAGGTCAGCTAGTGTGGGAGGCAGGCAGAGAGCTCGTGGCCAGATCACGCACTTGACCAGGGCAGAGGCAGTAGCGTCGCAGCTCGTGGAAGGTACCGTTCAGATTTTGGGTTGTGCGGCTCGGGTTTTATTTGATTCTGGCGCGTCTCATTCGTTTATTTCGGAGGATTTCGCGTCGAGCGTCGAGGAGCCGGTGACCCAGTTGTCCTGTGATTTGGCTGTGGAGTTGCCTTCGGGTGACTTTATGGTCACTCCGTATTGCTTCGACCAGGTTCCGGTGTGGATCGATGGGCGGAGTATGCCAGGCAGGTTGTATGCGTTGCAGCTTCGGGATTACGACGTGATTCTAGGCATGGATTGGCTCGAGACTCATGGAGCGGTGGTGGATTGTGGGATGAAGAGGGTCTACTTCCAACATCCGAGCAAGAGGACCTTCTATTTCCAAGGTATCCGTTCCGCCTCTTCTCGATTTCTTATCTCTGCTATTCGAGCCCGTCGATTGCTTGATTCAGGTTGCCAGGGTTTTCTCGCGTCTGTGGTTGTGTCTGACCGGATGGAGCCGAATGTCGAGGACATTGCGGTGGTGTGCGAGTTTCCCGATGTTTTTCCTGAGGAGTTGCCTGGATTACCTCCCCAGCGGGAGATCGATTTCGTGATCGAGGTTGTACCTGGTACGGGACCTTTGGCGAAGGCTCCCTACCGTATGGCCCCCGCTGAGTTGAGGGAGTTGAGGGCGCAGTTGCAGGAGCTGTTGGCCAAGGGGTACATTCGTCCGAGCTTTTCCCCTTGGGGTGCGCCCGTGTTGTTCGTGAAGAAGAAGGACGGTAGTCTGCGGCTATGCATTGACTATCGGCAGCTGAATGAAGTGACCATTAAGAACAAGTATCCGTTGCCGCGGATTGATGATTTGTTCGACCAGCTTCAGTCTGCGCGAGTGTTCTCGCGGATTGATTTGCGGTCCGGTTACTATCAGCTGAGAATTCGCGAGTCCGATGTGGAGAAGACTGCGTTCAGTACGAGGTACGGGCGTTATGAGTTTCTGGTGATGCCGTTTGGGCTCACCAATGCCCCAGCAGCCTTCATGGACTTGATGCAGAGGGTGTTCCACCCGTATTTGGACCAGTTCGTGGTCATTTTCGTGGATGACATCCTTGTTTATTCGCGGTCTGCTGAGGAGCATGCGTACCATTTGGGTGTGGTGCTGCAGACGTTGCGAGATCACCAGTTGTATGCGAAGCTCAGCAAGTGCGAGTTTTGGCTCAGCGAGGTGCACTTTCTGGGGCACGTGATTTCTGGTGATGGCATTTCCGTGGATCCCGCCAAGGTCGAGGCCGTGATGCAGTGGCCGAGGCCGAGGTCGGTGACGGAGATCCGGAGTTTCTTGGGGCTTGCGGGTTATTATCGCCGGTTTATCCAGGATTTTTCCCGCATTGCGACCCCGATGACGAGGCTCACGCGGAAGGATGTGCCTTTCGTCTGGTCCGAGGAGTGTGAGCAGAGCTTTAGGGAACTGAAGAGATTGCTCACCTCGGCTCCGGTGTTGGTTTTGCCTTCTGGATCGGGAGGTTTTGTGGTGTGTACAGATGCTTCCGGCGTCGGATTGGGTGCTGTTCTGATGCAGCATGGTAGAGTGGTGGCTTATGCATCTCGGCAGCTAAAGCCCCATGAGGAGAACTACCCTACCCATGACCTTGAGTTGGCGGCAGTGATCTTCGCGCTGAAGATCTGGAGGCATTATCTGTACGGTGAGAAGTTCGAGGTGTTCACTGACCATCAGAGTTTGAGGTATGTGTTCTCGCAGAGAGATCTGAACCTCAGACAGAGGCGTTGGATGGAGTTCATGAAGGACTATGACTTCACCCTGTCTTATCAGCCGGGCAGGATGAATGTCGTCGCCGATGCCTTGAGTAGGAAGGTGGCGGTCAGTACCTTGATGCTGAGGAAGTGGAGGCTCTGGGAACAGGTGCCCGAAGTATCTTTCAGGCTCAAGATTCCCCAGAAGCCAGGGTTGGCAGTGCTTGCGAGTCTGACTGTCACTCCTGCTATTCGTCGTCAGGTGACAGAGGCTCAGCATGCGGACCCTGAGTTGCCCCGGATTCTTGCGATGGCTGATGTGGAGCTCGGCGAGGACGGTGCTGCGAGGTTTCGTGGCAGGCTGTACGTCCCAGCGGAGGAGCAGGTTCGTCGTGCGGTGTTACGTGAGGCTCATGGGAGCAGGTACACTGTGCACCCGGGTGCGACGAAGATGTATCGGAACTTGCGGAGGCAGTTCTGGTGGCCTGGCATGAAGAGAGATGTTGCCGAATTTGTGGCCAGGTGCCTGATCTGTCAGCAAGTGAAGGCGGAGCATCAGCGACCAGGCGGTACTCTCCAGCCCTTGGATGTTCCTGCTTGGAAGTGGGACCATGTGACCACGGATTTTGTGGTGGGGTTGCCCAGAACCCCGACTGGGCAGGACAGTATTTGGTTGCTGGTGGATCGGCTGACGAAGGTGACGCGGTTGCTACCGGTCAAAGTCAGCTGGAGCGTGCCTAAGTTGGCTCGTCTTTATGTGGAGCGGATCGTTCCGTTGCATGGGGTTCCCATTTCGATCGTGTCGGATCGGGATCCGCGCTTCACTTCTGGATTCTGGAGGAGTTTCCAGCGAGCTCTTGGCACGGAGTTGGCATTTAGCTCGGCGTATCATCCACAGTCAGATGGTCAGTCTGAGAGGACCATTCAGACTTTGGAGGACATGCTGAGATCCTGCTGCCTGGAGTGGCAGGGGAGTTGGATTCATCACCTACCGTTAGTGGAGTTTGCCTATAACAACAGCTTTCATTCGAGCATCGGCATGGCTCCTTATGAGGCATTGTATGGGCGTCCTTGTCGGACTCCACTTGATTGGTTTGAGGTGGGTGAGCGTGTTTTGACGGGACCGGAATTGGTGCAGCAATGTGTGGACGTTGTGCACCTGGTTCGTCAGAACATGTTGGCGGCCCAGAGTCGGCAGAAGAGCTATGCTGACCGTAGGCGGCAGCCCCTCGAGTTCGCCGTGGGCGATCATGTGTTCTTGAGAGTTTCTCCGATGAAGGGGGTGATGCGTTTTGGACGGCGTGGGAAGCTGAGTCCCCGCTATATTGGTCCTTTCGCGATTGTGGAGCGCATCGGTGAGGTTGCTTACCGGTTGCAGTTACCCTCTGAGTTGGCGTCGGTGCATGACGTGTTCCACGTCTCTATGTTGCGGAAGTATATGCCCGATGACTCTCATGTGCTCGAATTTTCCGTTTGGCCTGAGGTGACTCCAGATCTTTCTCTCCCAGAGTTTCCGATCCGCGTGGAGGATAGGCGAGAGCAGCGCCTGCGGAACAAGGTCATTCCCTTGGTCAAGGTCGTGTGGCAACGACACTCTGGTGGTGAGGCTTCGTGGGAACGTGAGGACGAGATGCGTCAGCAGTTCCCGTATCTGTTTGAGTGAGTCTTCCTCTTCTTTCCCCTTGGGTTGTTCTCAATTTCGAGGACGAAATTCCTTAAGGGGGGAGGGCTGTAATATCCCGGACCTTTCGGATCCTTCTTCGTGGGTCCCGGATCTAGTTTTCGGAGCGTCCGGCTCCGTTGTGTCCGAAATTTCGTTTCGGACATCTTTCGTGTTCGGATCGGCGCGATCCGGAGTCGTTTCGGAGGCCCGGAGGCGTTCCGTGGCTTTTTCCGCGCGTGTTTTCCGATTTCCGGTGTGTGTTTCGGCTTTTTCTTCGGACGCTCGCTGCGGGCGAACCGGGCAGTTCCCCGAGGCACGAGTGGTACCGTTGCGATCGGTGCGTTCCGAGGATTCCGGAAATGTATTTTTCTATTTTTCGGTATTTTTCCGAAAAATCGGATTTTCTATATATTCCCATTTTCTTTTCTTTTCTTTTTCTTCTTTTCTCTTTTCTTCTTCTTCCTTCCTCTCTCTCCCTCACGCGACCGTGGCCGGCTCTCTCCCTCCTTCTCTCCCGTTCGACCGTGCCGACCCCCGTTCCGGCTGCAGACGGCGGCGGTGCGACGGCGCGAGGACGTGGGTGACGTGGTGGCGATCGTGCGGGCATACGGCGAGCGTGGGAGGCGTGGAGAGGCGAGATTCTAGCGGCGTTCTTCGCGACTTCGAGCTCGGATCGGAGCGTTTCGTCGCGGACCGGAGGTAGGGTGACGTTCCTTAGCCTCATGTCTTCCTTCCCCGTGAGTTTCAGCTCGAGACGAGGTCGAGAGGGGTTTATTTTGAGCCGGGAAGGGTCGATCATGCCGCGGGGTGAGTTCGTCCGATCCATCGTTTTGAGCCCCGATTTCACGGTTTAAGGGCGTAGGAGCATGCTAGGGGGCTTGGGGGTTCTTCTCTCGCCATTTCCCCCTCCGTGGGGTTTGTTTTGAGGCCGATTGGGCGATTCCGGTGAGGTTCGCCGTTTTCTCGCCGGTGAGCGATGTGCGGTCGAACCAGTGGCCGCACAACCCCTATGCGGTTCCGTTCGGACCGTTCATCGGCTCGGCGCGCTTTGGGTGAGGCTTGGCGCGCAGTGGGCTTGAGCGGTCTATCGTGGGACCGCATATCCTAATGTGCGGCCCCACAGCAACCGCCCAACCCCAAGGGTTTTGACCGTTCTTCACCCACGTGCGGTCAAGAGTTGGCCGCACATCTGTTTGAACGGTCCTGTGCTGACCGTTTATCCGTCGTTTGGACCCTGGGTGGAACGGTCCTGATATGACCGTTCTAATCCTTGTGCGGTCCCTGTGTGACCGCACATCCCTGAGCGGCCCAGTGTGGACCGTTCAAGGGTACGGGTTGCGTCGGTGTGTCTCTCGTCGTACAGAGTGTACCGGGAGATGTTGTTGGCAGCTGGTCACCGTGCGTCGGTGTTGGTACAAGGAGCGTTCCTCGTACCTGCAGTTGCACCGTTGTTTTCCGAGACTTGAGAGTCTACTCCTTCTGTGACCCTCCACTAGTCGTAGCCTACTAGTACGCGTGTGCTAGTCGCACCAGGGAGTGGTGTACGGGCTGACCTTTAGAGACGGTTTGTGGACCGGTTACCGTTGGGCCCCACGTCTTGCAGCCAGAGTCCGGCTGAGGGGAAAACCGGTCAGAGGGCCAGACCAGGGACGCGCGGTCTGTGTGTGCACACGTGGTTGGGGGCGGTTGGACCCACGTCGACGGGCGTGACCCCAGCTAGTCACTTGTTGTAGTTACTTGTACGGTGTTTGCGCCTCGGGTAGGACCTACCATGTCAGGCGGTTCACCTGCGGTGCGGTGTAAGACGTCAGGGGACGCTACCGGCTGTGCTTCTAGTGGGCGGTACTCCTGTTGAGTACGGAGTGTCAGACTGTCAGTCGTGTGTTTCCGACCTTCGGGTTTTGACGGTTCGACCGTTGAGTTTCGGTCTTCTCGTACCGTGGCACGTGTGTCGGTTTGCGTGCCGTTAGGGTCTAGTTCTGTAGAGTACAGGGCTTTCCTTTCCGAGGTACCTTTCTACCGCTAGAGTAGTGGTTTCTCGTTTTTCGAGGTAGGGTTCGAGTGATCCCTACTGAGTCTTGTTCCGAGACTCATTCCCTGCGTGTTTTCACCGTGTTTCAGGTGAGGCGCCACCTTCGGGGAGCGCGTCAGGAGCGCAGCGTGGTGCGGGTGCCCAGCGGTAGTGCCAGAGGTCAGAGCCGGGGGATGCCCCGTGTAGCTGTACTTTTCTTTCTTGTCACCGTACTAGTCGTGGACTACTGTTGCTGTTGTTGTTATTTTATTGTGGACCATGTAAAATGTTAATTCATTTCCTGTTTAATATCATAACTGTTTAATTTCTGCAATTATTTGTGATGCTTGTGTAGTTTCCACACCATCCTTTTAACCCTTCCGAGTCTTCGGGCTCGTGGGTGGCGGTGCGAGTCTCGGGTTATCGGGCCTTCCCGGTAATCGGATTCTCGGGTCGTTACAATAGCGGTACCATCGGGTCCCACACGGCCCCTCCGGACAGCACGTGGGCCCCACGGTCGTGAACACGCGTGTAGCCGAATCAACACCCGAAGCTGCCCGTCAACCCGAATTCGGTCCTCCCGGGCCCATTTGTGTAGCCCTTTACCTCCCTGCGTGGAGTGGGCATGTTCCCATTGCTGTAATTATTGTGTGTTAAGTTTCCCGGGAGTACGAGTTTTCGGCCGAGTCCGTCTTCCCCACGCCGAGCGCGGGGAGGTATCGCATTCGCTCCCTTACTTGGCATTTTGCTTAATTTCATATATGCTTGTTTATGCCGCTGCTAGAGAGCATGATAGGATAAGTAGCTCGCTTTCTATTTATATCACCGTTGCTGCGAGAGAGAGCGTTACGGTCCCGTGACCCGATCCGGGCACGAAAGAGAGAGCCGACCACCCTAGCTCTTGCCGGTTTCTCAACCGCGCACGTCCGACGCTTCCCTCGTTAAGGGACGATCGTGAGCTTGTCGTGTCCGTGGTCCCGTCCCGCATCAGAGCCGCTCCCGACAGTAGTCCCCTGGAAGGGTCCGACAGATAGATTTCATCCCTATAGGACATTTGTGCGCAGGGAAGATAGGACTCAGACGTACTACAAGCACACGTCTTGGCTGTTTGTTCTGCTGAATGTACATGGGTTATCTGCAGAGAGTCCTGTTGTGCCCCTGTGGTTTTGATGATGGTTTTAGTGATTAGTTTTGATGTCAGTTATTCACTGTGAGTCATCTTGCTGTGTGTGTCATCATGCTATTATTCAGTCATTCTCTGGTCATAATGCTTTCCTTTTTCTGCTCGATTAATTCATGTTTTATCATGTAAGTGAATGGAGTTCATATGGCTGTCAGATAACATGCTCTATTTAATTCTGTCTACACTCTGTCTGCACAGTCTCCACAGCAGTGCGTCAACTCATTGTGCTGATGCGTCGACCCTTCAGTCATATTTGTCTCTGTCCACACAGTAGTGCGTCAACTCCTTGAGCTGATGCGTCGACTCTTCAGTTCAGTTTCTTCAAGTCTATACAATAGACTGTGGCAAAGTCTATTCATTCGTTTGGGTAACAAAGTCTGTACAGCCATTTCATATGCTCCTGAAGTTCATATCATCAAGTCTATACAGTGGACTGTACAGCCTGTTCGTGTTGGTGAAGTCTATACATCGGTCCTTCACGTCTCATGCATTGTCTCTGCCAACGTCTCATTTAGAGTCTTCCCTGTGTTGAAGTCTGTACAGCGTCAACAGTGCATCATTTCTAGAAGTATGTACATCGGCATGCATTGCATCAAGTGTATACATTGGGTCATGCATTCACTGTAGAGTCTACACATTGCTGGGTCTTATTCAATGTCTTCATGCATTCATCAAGTCTATACGCTGGAAGACAAAGTCTATACAGCGTCAACTCATTGGGCTGCAGCGTCAACTCAGTAAGTATGCACATCGCCTCATTTCTTCAAAGTCTATACACTGGATTGTCAAGCTTCATGTCTATACACTGGTTTGTCTAAACTTCAACTCTATACATCCGATTACTGTTGCAGTGTTCACCAAGTCTACACATCGCCTTCAACCTTCAACTCTATACACTGCTATAGAAACCAAGTCCATACACTCTCCCGTTCAAATCCTTATAAGTCTGTACATCGGCTTCGCATCTGCAAGTCTATACACTGGACTTTGTTTCATCAAGTCTGTACACTGGCTTCACATTTTCAATGTCTGTACAGTGGCTTCGCAATCCACATGGGCTTACAAGTCTATACATTGGCCCTAACACTCAAAGTCTGTACACTCGTTGCACTGTACAAGTCTATTCATTGGCTCTAACATTCCAAACTCTGTATAGTCACTCCCTCAGCAAGTCTATACACTGGAGTCGTCCGTTGTGAGGACATCAAGTCTGTACACTAGTTTTCATGCATGTTAAAATCCAAGTCAATACAGCCTGCCTCTTCGACTCAGTGTACATACTGTGGACGCACTTTAATTCGCTGGTTCAGGTGGTTTCGTCTATTAAGTGCGTGGGCGTGCCAGTCACCAAAGTGACGATTTATTCGGGCTCCGAAGAGTCCATGGTGCGCTCGATCTGACTTCGTCAGACGATTGTGTGGTTCGTGTCGGGACCGAATCCCGTCGCACCATCAAGGTTACGACGTCATTTACATCCCCCATACGAGGGAATACCCTTGATTAATTGCCGAAATTAGGGGGGCCTGCGGCCGAAAGGAATAATACTAACTACGCAAGGTAGAAGCAGGAATAAGTCACACCAAAGTCCGCATCAAGGTACGAGCCACTTGCCATGTTGGTCCTCGGTGGACCTTTTCATTTCGGACACGGGTCCGTGATAGAAACGTGACGGAAAACTGGGGCGATAAATGAATCCAATCTGATTAGAATGTCGGCCCAAGACTAGGTCGGGGCACGGTCATGTCAGGACGAATCTCAAGACTCGGGCCCGGCCTGCGAGGGCGGCATTATTGTCCCTTTTTGTGTTAGGTCACGGAGAGAGATGTGGCTGCAATGTGGGCCCTAGGATCTTTTATCTGAGATTTTCTTAATTATATGCTCCTATCTTTCCTCTGCTGCTTATTATTTCTTTATGCATTTTTCCCGGATGGTTTCCCCTTTTTTTTGTTATTATTATTATTATTTTCTCCCCCTCTTCCATTTTTTCATCACTATTACACATTTCTGTTTGTTTCCTATATACACTCGAATTTCTTTAATTGCTATGATTTTTATTAATTTATTCGCTAATGTCATCATTGTAGATCTCTTTTAAAAATCCACTTTAATATAAAAAGCAATAGATATGATGAAAGCAATAAAATAGCACGAGGTGCTAAAAGGAGGTTGTGATCGCCAGAGACGCGAACGCCTCAAAAGATATAACAATTAATGAAGGGGAGAGATCGCGAAGAATACCTTGAAAGTGCGGGGATGTGAGTGCTCCTTTCTCTTCTAATCGGCCGGCCGATGAAGAGAGTTCTTTCTCTTGATTACCCTTGCAAAAAATAACAAACACCAATAAAAGATGTGAATTAGAACATGGTGTGTGTAGCATCAATTCAATAAAAATATGTATGAGCATGATATCATATAAAAGAACACACCTTTAAGGGGATTGCCCTTAAACCCCTATGCAAAAAGGGTGGGAATATGATGATAAATGATATGAAAATAAGGGGAGATTGTGCAAGAGTTGCACTGTAGGAGGCCTCAACGTAGTTGAGAAAAGAGAAAGAATAGAGAAGAGAAAATATGAATATGATGCATGTATAAACTAATATGAACAAAAAGAGAAGGAATAAGAAGGAGAATAAGAAAAGCTTGCGCGTTGGCTTTGATGATCGTTCGGGAGGAACTTCAAGAGGGATGAAGAGGTTGATCGTGAGAAGCCCTCCTTAGCCAAAGGCCACCTTCGGTTCCTGTAAAAAGAAACAAAAGAAACAAACAGAAGAAAAGGGAGCAGAAGAAGAAGAAGAAGAATAGAAGAAAAAGAGAAAAAAAACAGAAGAGAAGGGAGACGGAAGAAGAAGAAGACAGCAGCAGAAGAAAGAAAAAAAAAGGAAGAAGAAGAAGAAATAATAAAAACAACAGGGAAGAAAACCTCCGGCATCCAACCCCTTAACAGAGCTAAATGCTCTGTTTAAATAGAATTGGATGAGAGATAAGAAGGCAAGAGTCCTACGAAGGGGAAGGATAAGAATGGGCAAGAGCCTAACCAAGGTAGGGGAGGATTAAGCTGGGCAAGAGCCCAAACGAAGCAGGAGTCTCTCTGGGAAAGGCTGCGTTCGTTCGGAACAAAAAAGTGAAACACGACTTGGTTCATGGCGTCAATTGTTGAATTGACGACCTTCCGAAGGGCGTCTTTTAAAAACACGCCCTGCACAAGGGCGTTAATTCCTGGATCATTTTTAGAAATGAAATTGAAACACGTCTGAGTCAAAGGCGTTAATTAAAAAAAACGCCTTAACAAAGGACGTTAATTAAAAAAATTCGAAATAGGGCCATTTTTCATTTCTCAATATTATTTTCCCATTTTTTAGGTGGAGGTGCATCTCGTCGCCCTGATTCCAACGACTATTTTTGCGAATTTTTCTGACACCCGGAAGGCCACCAAATCACCTCTGGAAGAGAGTGAAAAATAATATTAAAAAATCAATTTGAAAAAGTGACGACCGTGTGTAAGGCGTGAATTCAATTTTTTTGATTTTTTATTCTTTTCACATTCAAAGTAACGCCCATGGTTAAGTCGTTAATTCCTAAAAAAATCCGAAAAATTCCCAGAAAAATCCAGAAAAATGGAAATTTGAAAGAATGGACGCCCTCCAGTATAGTCGTCAATTTTTTAAGAAACGCCCATGTATAAGTCGTTATTTAAAAGACGTCCCAGATCAAGTCGTTATTTCTAAAAAATAGAGAAAAAATGCCCAGAAAATCCAGAAAAATCCAGAAAAATAGGAAAAAATAGGAAAAAATAGGAAAAGGGTGAAAAAAGGGAGAAATCTAAAAAAAGTGAGAAAAAACACTCAAATAGAACTAATTTGAGGGTCAAATTGGGACATTACAAGGCAATATGAGATGTACTCACAGTAACGTCAATTTTGGCGTGTCTACAGCTGCCCCGCCTTGGCGTCTGCTTTGCAAGGGAGCAGAGCAAACTGAAAAGTAGATGCCAAGGTGTGATGAGACACGCAATCAACATCACTTGATGAGAATGAAATCAAAAGCTCGAGATGAAGCAATCTCGGGAAATTCAATGAAATCAACAATGTTTGGATAAAATGGGGAGATGTGCACGCGGTGCACAAAGGAGATAAAAAATGATCAACTTCCAGCGCGGTGGAAGTACCCCAGGTCACAAACCTGTAGATTTCACCATTGGGGAGCGGTTACCAGCCATGTGGACGTGCTGCAGCCAAGGTGGATCAAAGGGGAAAGTTTTGAAAAATAAGATGATAAAAATCCAAACAGGGAGCTTTCGAGAAAATGACCCAGAACAGCGTCAAAACGAACTGAGGACTCAATTCGGCATGGAATATCTCACATTGAAGATCAAGATCAATTTGACCCACAAAAACAGCTTATCAGAATGATTTTTTCAACAATTGTTTCAAATTCCTACATGAATGCATGCTGGGTTTAAAGGGAAAAATAAATCAAATGAAAAATATAGAATAATCAAGGATAATATTTTTAAACTGCCCAGACTGGGTCAAGAAACCGATTTCGCGAGCTGATACTAAGCCGAAGCCCGTTTATCCACGCACCAATTCGTAAAAAGGGAACCATCGTCCCCAATCTTGGACGGCTCAACGGCCTATCCGTGTGACTAAGACTCCTCTGGAATTATCATTGTTTTTGATGAAGGGGAACTCAAATTCCAGATTTACCAAAGCCACAAGGTCCTTGATATAATCTAGTAGCATATGTAACATATAGTAGAATGCATACAGGGAGATGGTGATATCAATAAGCATGGGAACTGAGAAATGAGCTGCAAGCACCGTGGGACTTTGAGTGATGATGCCCTACCGGCGGGACCAAGAGCCTCTTCCTGCGCTCAAAAATTCATTAGCCAAGATATAACAAGCAATGAATAAGGCATTTAATCATAGCATGCATAGCATGAATCAAAGCATCAATCATAGCATATATCATGAACAGCATAAGTCAAATCATGGCATAGCAAAGCATCATTATTTGTTGTTTGTCATGAGGATGACAATCTGGCTAATCAAGTTTTGGAGTTAAATAATCAGGATCTGATAATGCCCATCGGCGGAGTAATCAGATGAAACGAGCAGGAGTTGATTGAAAGATTTGGAGATGAATAATCATGAGATATGATAATCAGAATGATATAGGGAGATGATGCCCCTGGGTGGCATGTCATGAGAATATTGGGAAGAATCAATAGATTGATAGCAATAAGTAGAGAGAGGACCCATCCCGTGCTTTTGGTCTCTGCAAAGCTGTTCCTGCAAAACACCATCAGAAAATACAATGCAAATTTTTGGATTTTAGAAATATGCAAATTTTTTTATGGAGTTTTGGAATATGCAAATTTTTATGAGTTTTGAAAAAGATAAAAAATTTTATGAGTTTTGATCAATATGCAAATTTTTGTGAAGTTTTGTAAAAGATATTCAATTTTTTGTGAAGTTTTGAGAAAGGTATTCCATTTTTTATGGATTTTGGACAAGAAATATTCAATTTTTTGTTTGATTTTGGTTAGACATTGCTAAAGCAGCATCAAAGGGTGTTTTAAACCACTGGCTAGGGGTCCTCGTTCCTTCCCTTTTTGCTTAAAACTGTCCAAAGCTGGGCGTGCATTGTAAGGTGGCGCCCTATAACCGACTGCCTTTGATCAACGGTGCCCCTACTAAGGCCATACCCGAGAAACATTCGGTCTTGGAGGGAGAAGAGAAGAATAATTGTGGAGATAAGCTTAAAGCAGGATGGGAGATATCAAGATTTGAATTTCTTCCAAGGTTTTAACCCTCAAAGAGGTAGTCTGTTGTGCCGGGGCTTTGTGCCTTTAATTTTTAGACCCTCGACATGCATACGACCAGGGTTTTCCCTGCGGGGACTTTGCCACTCTTGTCATGCCATGATTCATAATTCAATTATCGAAAGTTCGACTTAATTCTTAATTGCCCTTTGTGGCGAGATGTATCATGAAATTCATATTGATTTTGGGTCAAGACTGCCCCTATTTGAGACTCCTCTCGTATTGGGATTTACCAAAGTTGGTTATCTTATCCGTCAACCTCTTGCACCTGCATTCGGCCGAGTAAAGAAGAGAAAAGACTTTCGGAAACTCATGGCATGGCCAAGGTAGCAACGATGTTTAAACAAAGGAGCCGGCTAAGGACGCCGTGAAGTGTGTGAAATGCCTAGCTAAGGGTTGCTCTTAAACAAGCAGGGAGAGAATGTTTGAATTCCCAGTGCGGGTTCTTTATCAACCAAAGTGCTGCCAAAGCAAGTCTAAAGACTCTTTTTGAAAATGATGTAATTAAACAAAAGCCTAAGATAAAGGTCTAAAACACAACTCTTAGTCTTGTTAAGAAGCACTTTATTTTGAAAATCACGCATGAAGTAAGGAGGCAATGATATCATGCAAATGCAAACTTACGCCAGTATATTACCTTGCAACCTTCATAGAAGCAGCTGCTGCTGGAGGTGATCATCATGGGATTTGTCCTCTTTTGCAGAAAAAAGATTGGAAGCAAAGGATTGAAAGTGGCTTAACAAGACAGAATGGTGCCCAGACCAGACTCAGACGAAATAAGGAGAAAAGGAAGAGAGGCGAGGGCTAGAACTCCCTCACTAAGGTGCGGAGACCCTGATCACATGGAACAGTCTACAGAAGAAGCGGAAAATCAAGAAGAGGGGTGAGGACTAAAGCCTCGGAAGCAGTGGGAGAAAGGGCAGATGCCCAAGGCAGTGGATGTGGAAGAAGTTGGGTCAAACCCAGAATTAGGAGGAATCAGAAGAAGAAATTGATAGATGGAAAGAGGTGGATCCGGAGGGTCCGGAGGCAGAGGAGGAGAATCATGATAGGAGGAATCCGGAGGCTCCGGAGGAATATTGAAAGAAGGGATGCGATGCCCTGGGGAGAAATAGGGAAAAAGATGATGGAAAAGGAAGAAGAAAATGAAGGATGTGATGTCCCGGAGGAGTAGAAAGATGAATCGGAAGAAAGATGGAGGGTCCGGAGGTTCCGGGGGAATGAAATCAGGAGGGTCACGATGCCCTGGAAGATGATAGAGAGAATAAGACGGAGAATTCGGAGGTTCCAGAGGAAGAATATAGAAAGGGGCGCGATACCCAAGAGAGAGGAATGAAGGAGGATCAGGAGGAAAATCCGGAGGTTTCGAAGGTAGCAAATGAGAAGGGGCGCGATGCCCAAGGGGAAAATCTGGAGGTTCCGGAGGAAGAAGGTGGAAAGGGGCGTGATGCCCGAGAGAAAGGTCCGGAGGTTCCGGAGGAGGAGAATGGAAAGGGACGCGATGCCCGAGGGGAAAGTCCGGAGGTTCCGGAGGAGGAAAGTGGAAAGGGGCGCGATGCCCGAGAGAAAGGTCCGGAGGTTCCGGAGGAGGAGAATGGAAAGGGGCGCGATGCCCGAGGGGAAAGTCCGGAGGTTCCGGAGGAGGAAAGTGGAAAGGGGCGCGATGCCCGAGAGAAAGGTCCGGAGGTTCCGGAGGAGGAAGATGAAAAGGGGCGCGATGCCCGAAGAGGAGGGATAAAATTCCTGGAGGTTCCAGGGAGATAGCAGGAAAAGGGATGCGATGCCCCAGGGATAGTGGATAAAAAGATGAAGATGAATAAGATGGGAAGTGCGGAATATCCGGAGGTGCCGGAAGGCGGGGAAGATACGGGTTTGGAAACCCGGGAAGCAGGAGGTGCAAATGTATGCAAAATGATGGATATAATGGATGCAATGAATGCATGAATGCAACAGAATGCATGAAATGCAAAGGATACGAAGAATGTGAAGGGCGAGAAGATGAGATCCTCCTCCTAACCCTGGGAATGGCCCATGAAAATGATGTGATAGAAATGGATGAATAAAAGGTGGAACAAATAGGGGACGGCCCCTTAGCACCAAGATAACTGCCCCTCCACGGCAGTGAAAGTGTATAGCCAATTGGCCCAATAAAAGGAGCTTCAATAAGTGGCAACCCCCTTTGAAGGCAAAGATCAACAATGTGAGGGAGTTGGAGAGTTGGAACGGGAAGCATCGTATTGCCCATTGAATGTGGTATATATGGAAAGTTGAGCAAAATGGGCATTCGCCCCTTGTAAGGAATAATGAATTCGGAATTCAGAAATTGGAACAAGGGGTGCCCTGCCCGGCTCTTAGATGGCATCAACGCCTGGCATGGCGGCGACTTGACTTCTTCGGCCGTGATTGGCACAATAACCCGGATTAGCATCCGGCAAACAAATTCTTGCGTCTTGAATAGCGCGGCCAAATCCTTGCTGCCCGGCTCTTGATCATTTTCGGCACAAATAGCTGCAGAAGCACGCCCCTTCCGAGTAGTAAAAGGAGGTGAAGCGGAGGCGGAAGGCTTTGTGAGTGGTGGAGGTATAATGGAAAGTGTTGGCGTAAGTGGAGACGGAGGTTCAAACACATCAAGTTTCTCCCTTTGCTTGCAAGCGGTCGGGGTTAGCTCGAGTGCAAAAAGTGGTGGGTCCTGCTCAGGATTAGCCATTGGTAAAGGTGGAGGGTTATGTGGTGGAATAGGCAAAGTGGGTTTTAAAGGGATAATGGAAGACCGAGGTGGCGGTAATGGGAGGCTAATTGGGGAAGGTTTAATGGTGTAATTAATGGAGGCCGATGGTGTGGAGGTAGATGGCTTAATGGGTGGTGGTTTAATAGTGGAAGGCTTGGGGGAGGCCAGTGTTGCGGAGGTTAATGGTGTAACTGGAGGAGGTGTAATGGGTGGAGGGTTAATGGGTGAAGGTTTGGTGCGTAGGAAATGCCGAATGGGGCGAGCGGTGTTTGGAGTGGTGAAAAACTCAAGATGCGTCGGCGCGGGTGATTGGAGTATCGACCCATCGTCGTAACACCAAGAAGTCTCGGAAATAGGGGTTGGATCGGGGATGGTGGCTTCATCCTGAGCGAGGGGTTCATCGAATGAAAGTGGGGGAAGTGGAAAGTTAAGGAAACTCGAAAGGGGTGCCTGCGGAGCTTCATCATCATACACCGGCTCGGATTCTTCAATTGCCGGTTCTTGCTCGCTTGGAATATCAACGCCGTAGTCGTCCATCCTATCCTTCCATTCTCTCTCCATTCTTGTAATGTCATCCAAAGCCGCATAGAGAGGATTGACCGGAGTAGGAGGAACCGTGACCCTCTTTAATTGTTCCTCCATGGAAGTAATCTTATCAAAAAGAGATTGTTGGAGGGGTGTGACTTGAACAATAGAGGGCTGGCAGGGCCTTGAAGGAGGAGGGGCCGCATAAAAAGGCCGTGGAGAGGAGTTGGCGGTATGACCCGTAAAAGAACCCGGAAGGGCCGGATTGCAATGAATAAATGGGCCTCGGGGCCGTGAGGGAGGAGGAATAGAAGGAGGCGGGTGTCGGACCACCCGAGTAGAATGAATAGGGGGAGATGGGTAATGGGCTACCCGAATATGATTGGAAGGAGGAGGTGGGTGATGGTCCACCCGTGTAGAATTGGAGGGAGATGGGTGATGGGTCACCCGAATAGAATTGGAAGGAGGTAGGTGATGGGCCACCCGTATAGAATTGGAAAGAGGGGGAGATGCATGAGATGTACCCTCAACGGCAGCCTTAAGGGCTTGGATCTGTTGAGGGGTAAGATGATCTAATGCATGGATGATTCGAGAGACCTTCTCGTCATTGGGAGGAGACGGTCCCGAGGGAATAGTGGCCTGAAATTGAGTAGGTGGACCATGAGAATGGACATTGCCCATGGGTTGGGTATGACCATGAGAATAAGAACGTGGTCCCTTGAAAGAATGGTGAGAATGCTGATTAACATGTTGAAATTGAGGATATGAAGTGCTAGGTTGTGCATCCTCATGAATTGAATTGAACATGTTTCTATCATGGTAAGCCATTATATAATCAAAAATTCTCAATAATTATGCAAATAAGCACACAAGTTGGAATGGTTACCGTGATTTTTGATTGTTTTATCCTTGGTGAATTAAGGATTTTAATAAAGTTTGGAAAGATTCACACAAGGAGAGTCCTAGTTTCAAATGAGATTTGAACTCCAATGCCAACTAGGAACTCTCACTCACCACGTATTAGGCCAACTATATCGGGACTCCAAAAGGGTACAACCTGCCCGGCGTCCGTGAGGGAATCCACGGGTGCGGGGACTTACGGAGGCTTGGTTTAGGAATTTCCAATCCAAAGAGACGGAATGCTCAATGGAGGGTCGTTCCTTCACCAAGGGGGTGTGTGGATCCTAATGAAGAGGAGGGGGCTCCCAAACCAATGCAAATATGAATGAAACAGGGTAAACAGGCCAACCACAATAATATGATCAATCAACAAAGATAAGCATGAAATATCATGAAAAACCACAGCCGGGGGGGTTCTGGAAACCCACAGTAAAAACACGCCCTGGAAGGGGACGCTACTAAACAAGGACACGACGGTGTGACTGTCGTGAATCAACGTGAGGGGCCAAGGGGTAGGGTAAAACACGCCTTAGTGTGAGGCGCTATAAATAAAAGGACGCCCTATCCAGCGGGCGTCAAATCCAAGAAAACGCCTTTAAGGGAGGCGCTAATAAAGATAAAGACGCCCTTGCAACGGGCGTGAATTCACCAAGCAAGCAGAGATAATTAGAGACAGCTAGCAAACGCCCTGTCAGAAGGCGTTAACTTCAAACAACACGCCCTGGGTTAGGGCGTGAAATCAAAAGGCGCCTCCGACAGAGGCGTTAATTCTCAATCCACGGCCAACAGTAACAACCACTCACAGTCGCAGGCAATCAACAAATATAAGATATAAGCATGCTCATCAAAATTTCAAATAAGTGGAGATTTTAAAGAAAAATCAATAAATTGACAAATCACTTAGGGAAAAGGACAAAACCAATGGAGGGTGCCCGAGGGGCACAAAAGGGGGACGCACCGAGGGTGCAAATAAGGGAGATGGCACACGCGGGTGCCTAAGGGGAAACGGGTAATAGATGAAGAACACAAAGGGTCCCACCGTGATCGCCAATTTGTAGATCTCTTTTAAAAATCCACTTTAATATAAAAAGCAATAGATATGATGAAAGCAATAAAATAGCACGAGGTGCTAAAAGGAGGTTGTGATCGCCAGAGACGCGAACGCCTCAAAAGATATAACAATTAATGAAGGGGAGAGATCGCGAAGAATACCTTGAAAGTGCGGGGATGTGAGTGCTCCTTTCTCTTCTAATCGGCCGGCCGATGAAGAGAGTTCTTTCTCTTGATTACCCTTGCAAAAAATAACAAACACCAATAAAAGATGTGAATTAGAACATGGTGTGTGTAGCATCAATTCAATAAAAATATGTATGAGCATGATATCATATAAAAGAACACACCTTTAAGGGGATTGCCCTTAAACCCCTATGCAAAAAGGGTGGGAATATGATGATAAATGATATGAAAATAAGGGGAGATTGTGCAAGAGTTGCACTGTAGGAGGCCTCAACGTAGTTGAGAAAAGAGAAAGAATAGAGAAGAGAAAATATGAATATGATGCATGTATAAACTAATATGAACAAAAAGAGAAGGAATAAGAAGGAGAATAAGAAAAGCTTGCGCGTTGGCTTTGATGATCGTTCGGGAGGAACTTCAAGAGGGATGAAGAGGTTGATCGTGAGAAGCCCTCCTTAGCCAAAGGCCACCTTCGGTTCCTGTAAAAAGAAACAAAAGAAACAAACAGAAGAAAAGGGAGCAGAAGAAGAAGAAGAAGAATAGAAGAAAAAGAGAAAAAAAACAGAAGAGAAGGGAGACGGAAGAAGAAGAAGACAGCAGCAGAAGAAAGAAAAAAAAAGGAAGAAGAAGAAGAAATAATAAAAACAACAGGGAAGAAAACCTCCGGCATCCAACCCCTTAACAGAGCTAAATGCTCTGTTTAAATAGAATTGGATGAGAGATAAGAAGGCAAGAGTCCTACGAAGGGGAAGGATAAGAATGGGCAAGAGCCTAACCAAGGTAGGGGAGGATTAAGCTGGGCAAGAGCCCAAACGAAGCAGGAGTCTCTCTGGGAAAGGCTGCGTTCGTTCGGAACAAAAAAGTGAAACACGACTTGGTTCATGGCGTCAATTGTTGAATTGACGACCTTCCGAAGGGCGTCTTTTAAAAACACGCCCTGCACAAGGGCGTTAATTCCTGGATCATTTTTAGAAATGAAATTGAAACACGTCTGAGTCAAAGGCGTTAATTAAAAAAACGCCTTAACAAAGGACGTTAATTAAAAAAATTCGAAATAGGGCCATTTTTCATTTCTCAATATTATTTTCCCATTTTTTAGGTGGAGGTGCATCTCGTCGCCCTGATTCCAACGACTATTTTTGCGAATTTTTCTGACACCCGGAAGGCCACCAAATCACCTCTGGAAGAGAGTGGAAAATAATATTAAAAAATCAATTTGAAAAAGTGACGACCGTGTGTAAGGCGTGAATTCAATTTTTTTGATTTTTTATTCTTTTCACATTCAAAGTAACGCCCATGGTTAAGTCGTTAATTCCCAAAAAAATCCGAAAAATTCCCAGAAAAATCCAGAAAAATGGAAATTTGAAAGAATGGACGCCCTCCAGTATAGTCGTCAATTTTTTAAGAAACGCCCATGTATAAGTCGTTATTTAAAAGACGCCCCAGATCAAGTCGTTATTTCTAAAAAATAGAGAAAAAATGCCCAAAAAATCCAGAAAAATCCAGAAAAATAGGAAAAAATAGGAAAAAATAGGAAAAGGGTGAAAAAAGGGAGAAATCTAAAAAAAGTGGGAAAAAACACTCAAATAGAACTAATTTGAGGGTCAAATTGGGGCATTACAAGGCAATATGAGATGTACTCACAGTAACGTCAATTTTGGCGTGTCTACAATCATTACGTGTTACGTGTATGTCTTTTCCAGAGAGAGGGCCGCTGAGGAGTGTACCGGCCAGGGACATGGAGGGGCGTACCGTTGAGGGCGTCCCAAGGTGTGCCGGTAAAGGGAGAGGAGGGTGTGCCAGCGAAGGGCGCTGGAGGTGTACCGGCGAGGGGCTAAGGGGTGTACCGGTGAAGGAGGGAATGGGTGGCATGCCGGGCTGAAGTCCGTACATCCCTCCGTCCAAGGTCTATACACTGGCTGCGTGTATCGGCTCAGAGCCTGTACACTGGCTACGCTCAGCAACTCGGAGTCTATGCGGTGGCTGATCATCGCCACACGAAGTCTGTATATTGGCCAATTGCATGTACACAAAGTCTGTACGTCGGCCCTTGAAGGTAATTCAAAGTCTATACACTGTTCCTTGGCTGCAGTTCAGAGTCTATACATTGATCAGCTTGAGGCCTGTACGTTGTCTATTGGCTGCAGCTCAAAGTCTGTACATTGGCGCGAAGTCTGTACATTGGACAGCTCAAAGTCTGTGCATTACATTTCAAAGTCTGTACATTCCAGCTCAAAGTCTGTACGTTGTAGCCCAAAGTCTGTACATTGGAGCTCGGAGTCTGTACATCGGCCGGCCCAAAGTCTGTACGTTGCAGCACAAAGTCTGTACGTTGCAGCATGAAGTATGTACGTTGCCACCAAGTCTATACACCGCAGCACAAAGTCTGTACATTGGCCAGCCCCAAGTCTATACGCTGCAGCATAAAGTCTGTACATTGCCCAAGTCTATGCGCTGCAGCGCGAAGTCTGTACATTGGCCAGCCCAAAGTCTGTACGTTGGCCGACTCAAAGTCTATACATTCTTCATTGGCTGCAGATCAAAGTCTATACGTTGCAGCTCGAAGTCTATACATTGCAGCTCGAAGTCTACACATTGGCCAGCATAAAGTCTATACATTGCAGCCCAAAGTCCATACATTAGCCAGCATAAAGTCTATACATTGCAGCTCAAAGTCTATACATTGGCCATCATAAAGTATATACATTGCAGCCCAAAGTCTATACATTGGCCAGCATTCATCAGCTCAAAGTCTGTACATTGGCCAGCATAAAGTCTATACATTGCAGCCCAAAGTCTATACATTGGCCAGCATAAAGTCTATACATTGCAGCCCAAAGTCTATACATTGGCCAGCATAAAGTCTACACATTGCAGCTCACAGTCTGTACGCTGCATCATTAAGTCTATACATTGGCTGGCCCAAAGTCTGTACGCTGCAGCACAAAGTCTGTACGTCGCAGCATGAAGTCTATACGTTGGCTGGCCCAAAGTCTGCACGTTGCAATATGAAGTCTATACATTCTTCAGTCTATTCAACTCAAAGTCTGTACGTTGCCCATGCAATCAACATACGAAGTCTATACATTGCTTGCTGCTGCGTTTGTGCCTCCATCTGCCAAGTCTGTACACTGGATCCCGTTGAGACGGTGGATGAGGGTGTACCGGCGAAGGGAGAGAGGCGAAGGGAGGGAGTGTACCGCTGGGGAAATGGAGTGTGCCGCTGGATGCAAAAAGGGGTGTGCCGCTGGGGGTAGCAAGTGTGAACCGCCAAGGGTAATGAGAGTGCATCGCTGGGGCCTAGCAGAGGGTGGTAGAGTGTGCCGGCGAAGGACCAGATGAGTGCACCGTTGAAGGCGCTGAGGGAAATGTGCCGACAAAGGGGAGAATGAGGTAGTGGGAGAGGGATGAAGGCGTACCGGTGAAGGTTGGGATATTCTATTATTCGTTTTCAAGGCTTTTCTTTTCTTCGTTTATTGATTTTTATACAGTCTTATATAAACTTCTTATTTCCTTGGTTCTGTTCAGCCTTTTTGCTCACAAGTCAGACGTCTGATATGTTATGTCGTTATTCAGTTCAGTTCTTCTCACGCTACCGGCAGTGGCTCGATTAGTCGTAAAGTTTTATCGTTGATCGTTCTGTTTGTTTGTTGCTTCCTTTTGCCTTTTTAACATGTTGTTATTTTCTGACAAAAATTCGACAGCATCTCCCCTTGACCCGAGCGTAAGGGAGGTAAATGGGACGCGCCCACATGGAGTGGCGGAACCCGACAACTGGAGGTGGGCGCCCGAGGGCAACAACACCTTTATAGAACCTCGGAAAACACGAAGGAAGAAACAATGGGCTAAAGGCCCCTTGGGTTAGACAAGGTGGACTGGGGCTCAGAAAAGGTGTGCCGCTGAGGGCCTGAAAGGTGTGCCGTTGAGGGCCAACATGGGGGTGTACCGCTGAAGGCTGAAAAGGGTGTACCGGCCAAGGGCTAACGGGGTGTGCCGCCGAGGGCCAAAAGGTGTGCCGGCCGAGGGCTGGAAAGGTGCGTCGCTGGGAGATAGAAGGGGAGCTAAGTGTGTGGGCTGGGAGGCTTGCAGATTATTCAGGAAAATAAGGGGAGTTCAAGGCCAAGGGTGGGCCACTGGTAGCTGGGTGTTCGGAGAGAGAACAAGGGTCTCCCTCTCTCCTCACGCCGGTGGGCGTAATGGATGGCCATGGAGGGGAGTGAAGAGCCCATGAGGCCTAAACTCATAGGGGAGGAATCACATTGCTACGGAGACTCCAAAAACACTGGAAGAAAAGAGAGGATGAACAATACACCATGCACTGTGAAGGCGGGAGTAAACCAACAGAAATAGCAGGAAAGACCCAAGAAGGGCGATTTTTTCATTCATGGGAAGCAAAGGGCCGAGGCCCTACATATACATTGACGGACACACCCGAGCCAAGGCTACGGGCAAGAAAGAAAACCCAAGAGCAAAAGAAAGGGAAGAGGAAAATAAAGAAAACCACGGAAGGGAAGGTGTTGGGGGCTGAAGTGGGGACGACCGTCCACCCTCCTTCTCCCACAGCTCCCCCCTAGTACACTCAACTCTCTTCCTCTCTTACTCTCTCTTCTTCCCGGTGACCGTCGGAGGAGATTCACGCCGGAACGCCTCTTCTTCCCTTCTCTCTTCTCCGCTATCCCTTTTCTCTATGTGTCTGTGTCTTGGTCTCCGTCCCCCCCCCTCTGTGTCGAAAATGGGAGTCTTTTATACTCCCAGCAGCGGGAGCTTTGAGCACGGCCGTCGAAGGCGGGAAGTAGCCCGTGATCATGGGCGTTTGACCTCCTCTGTCCTGGCTGTCAGTGGAGTAGCCTGCGTGGCCCAACGATCGGCTGACACCTCGGACGGCTTGCTGCGCGCCAAGGATACGTAGGGCATGGGCTTCACGTCGTCCCGCCGTTAAAAAGCCTTCACGCTGTGCCGTTGGCGGGCTGAACAAGCGTACCGTAGGAGGGACAAAAAGGCGTGCCGCTGGAGCCTCCTGAAGGCGTACCGCTGAAGCCCATTTGGGCGTGCCGCTGAAGGCCCATTCGGGCGCGCCGCTGAAGGCCCATTTGGGCGTGCCGCTGAAGGCCCTGAGAGCGTGCCACTGAAGGCCCATTTGGGCGTGCCGCTGAAGGCCCTGGGGGCGTACCGCTGAAGGCCATTGGGGGCGTGCCGCTGAAGCCCATTTGGGCGTGCCGCCAAAGGCCCATTTGGGCGCGTCGCTGAAGGCCCATTTGGGCGTGCCGCTGAAGGCCCTGAGGGCGTGCCGCTGAAGGCCCATTTGGGCGTGCCGCTGAAGGCCCTGGGGGCGTACCGCTGAAGGCCATTTGGGCGTGCCGCCGAAGGACCATTTGGGCGTGCCGCTGAAGGCCCATTTGGGCGTGCCGCTGAAGGCCTATTGGGCGTGTTTCTGACCCCGTTCTGAGCCCGTTGTGGACACGAGTCGTGGCCTATTTGGCTCTTCTCGGGGCTCACGGATTGTGGGCCTTTTTGTGCTTGGTTCCTCTTCACTGTCGTGACTCTTGGAGGCGACTTCACGAAAATCTCTCCCCGGGCTTATTTACTCGGGCTGTTGTTGACACTGGGCCGAGTAGGATGTCATGGGTGTGCAATTTTGGTGTCCACAAATGCCCCCCACCCACGGGTAGCGCGGGTGAAGGATGAGCCGGGCGGTGCCCGTGGGTGTAGTTGCCTCTTTTCTTTTCGTCAATGCCGACGGGGAGTCGGGGGCTGACCTGGTTTGTTGTCTCTTAATCTCTTCGTCAGTGCCGACGGGGTGCACATTGGTCTCTTCATTAGTGCCGGCGGGGTGCCGGAAACTGAAGTAGTATGTTGGTCTCTTCATCAGTGCCGACGGGGTGCCTGGAACTGAAGTAGTATGTTGGTCTCTTCATCAGTGCCGACGGGGTGCCGGGAACTGAAGTAGTATGTTGGTCTCTTTGTCTCTTCGTCAGTGCCGACGGGGTGTCGGGAGCTGACCTGGTTTGTTGATCTCTTTGTCTCTTCGTCAGTGCCGACGGGGAGTCAGGAGCTGACCTGGTTTGTTGGTCTCTTAGTCTCTTCGTCAGCGCCGATAGGATGCCGAGAGCTAACCTGGTTTTGCTGGTCTCTTCTTATCTTTCCTTTCTCCTTCTTTTTTTTTTGAACCACATTACCGATACAAGCACCCTTTCGGGTTTTCGTCGGTACCAGCCCCCTCTTGCTTTTGCCCACGCGCCCTTTCGGGTTTTCACGTGGCGGGGTACCCAATTTTACCTGTAGCGCCCTTTCGGGTTTTCGCCACAGCCAGGTTGTTGCCATTTTTACCCTTGTCCCCGCATAGGGGCAAGTCCGGCAGGGCATCTCTATTTTTTTAACCCCATTTTCTTTTCTTCTTTTTTTTTTGAAACTGAGTGATATGCGAGTGTAGGCTAGGGCACGAAGCCTTGCGCCGGAGGGTAAGGCTTATTCGTTGGCAAGAAGAAAATGTCAGCGCAACGGGAGAGTTTGTGCCGATTCGGACGTAAGGTCCGTAAGGGCAATATTGTGTGGGGTGAGTAGCTAGGGCACGAGGCCTTGCGCCGGAAGGGGACTTATTCGTTGGCAAGGGATTATTGCCAACGCAAGGATAGAGATTCTGCTGATTCGGGCGTAAGGTCCGTAATGGCAATATTGTATGATGGGAGGTGGCTGGGGCACGAAGCGACGTGCCAGGGACGGGCTTGTTTGTTGACATGGGAACGACACCATTGCAAAGGTGGCCGTGTGCAGGGGTAAAGTTGTTTTGCTTGTATGGACGCCCGCATGACCAAGATTGTGGGGGTGGAATGTTTTCCCGGGGACATTTATTACTGGACATTACCGGCTTACTCCTCCACGTATGTGAGTGGATGAGTATGTAAATGTGTGTACATATATGGGTATGTATATACATACATATATATATATATACATATATATATTTATTTATTTGATATCCTACACACATATTTTTTTCCCTCTTTCTTTTATTTTCTCTTTTTATTTCCCTCTTTTTTATCTCCTTCTATTTTTCCTTCCTTCTTCTCTTTTTTTTATATCTCTCCTATTTTCTCCCCCCCCATTTTCCTTTCTCATTTTTTTGTACTCCTCTTTTTTATTCCCGTTGGTGAGGACTCCCCCCCCTCTCTTCTTCCTTCTCTTCCTTCTTTGATTTTCCCCCCCTTTTTTATCCTCCCCTTTTCTTCTTCTTTTTTTTTTCTTCTTCTTCATTTTTCTTTTCTCTCCTTTTTTTTAGTCGCCCTTTCTTTTATTTCCCCCTTTTTTTATTTCCCTTCTTTTCCTTCCTTCTTTTTTTGCCGTATAAAAGGGGCGGGGGCGGTTCATTTGAATCACCCCCGTTCGAACCCCCCCTTCCCTCTTCTCTCTCTTCGGCAGACGAAACCGCCCCCCCTTCTCTTCCCCTTTGTCTTCTCCGTCACCGGGAGCCACCGCCACGGGCACCGCCGTCGTCGTCGTCGTTACCGCGGTGAGGGCACCGCCGTGAGGGCCGTCCCCCCACCTCCCTTCTCTTCTCATCTCTTCCTTCTTCTCCCTTCTTCTCCCTTCTCTTTTCCTTCCTTTTTTTCTTCCAACCGTGTCCGGCGGCCAGGGGCCCTAGCCCTAGCCCTCTCCACCTCCATCTCCCTATCTTTTCCCTCTCCCTCTCTTTCCCTTCCCCTCCCCTTTCTTATTCTTCTCTTTTCTTCCCCTCTTTTGGCCGTCGGCCACCACCGATAGCACCGGCGGGAGGGAGGTCTCGAGCGTGCCGGGGGGCGTTTGCTGAGTGTGTCGGCAGAGGCGCTTGAGGGTGTGCCGGGGAAGCGCCTTCGGAGTGTGCCGGGGTGTGCCAGGGAATGACCCAGACGGGCGTGCCGGGGAGGCCTCACCGCGTGTGCCGGGGAAGGCCCCTCAGGGGCGTGCCGGGGAGCGGGGTTCTTGGTGTGCCGGGGAAGGCGTCCGTGGAGTGAGCCGGGCAGCGCAGGGTGTAAGTGTGCCGGCGGAGGGACACCGAGTGTGCCGGGGAGGCCAACACGGGACTGTGCCGGGGAAGGGCACCTAGCAGCGTGCCGGTGAAGGCGGCCACGGGGTGTACCGCTGAAGGCACTGCAGGGCGTGCCGGGGAAGCCAAGCACGGGTGTGCCGGGGAAGGGCACTAGGGTGTGCTGGGCAAGGTTGCCAGGCGACTGTGCCGGTGAAGTCACATAGGGGAGTGTACCGGCCAAGGGGCCAAGGGGGATTTTTAGCTAAGGAAGAGGACTCCTTTGACCGGTGGACTTCTGGTGTTGCCTCTCGGGGCCCACCATGATTTGTTGGGGCCGTCACTCCTTGTGGACGCGCACCCGTGTTTTCCCTTACGCCTCTGGCCTAGGGGAAACTCTGCCGAAATTTCGTCAGAAATTGGCAATATCTTATTCATTTGACCTCTAGTGAAGCCTCTTACAGTCTTTTATTTCGTTTTGCATGTGGCTTATTCTGATCTTCCATTCGTGTATCTTTGCAGACAAATGGCTGCCCCAAGTGGTTCTTCTGCCCCTGCCGCTGCTGTCGGTGCCGACCTCATTCCGCGGGGTCCCGTGCCAGCGGTCACGTGGCTCAATGTGGAGGACCTGGACCGTGAACATGCGGAAATAGTTGCCTTGGCGGAGTCATCGGGGTCCGACAGTGAGAGCATGGACTTCAGCCGGCTTGTCAGAGTTGAGAGCGGCTTCACCTTTGATCGGGCCACCGGGGAGTACAGGAAGGACTTTCCGAAGGATAGGCACCTCATTTGATTCCTGAAGCATCTGCGCTCCCGAGATGGGCGAGACTTCCGCACGATAAAGGCCGTCGAGCGGGCCATCCTGCATGCCCGGGACAGTCTATTGTACAGCGTCCCCAGGAGCATTCCGATGTATCTGGTGGGAGAAGCCCGGGAGTGGAAGTCCGTCTTGGGGATTGAAGGAGTGCTTCCAGCTGAAGACAGACTGGTGCGAGCGCCTCAGTTCGTTCCGGCCAAATGGGATATGTCTGCCGGCAAGGTGCATGGCGAGTCGCCTCGATTCGGCCTGTTCTTGGCTCCCCTTAAATGGGGCTATAGGGAGGAGCCGTTTATATTGGACTGCTTGGCCATAAGGTTCAAGTATGAATTATCACTGGGCTGGTTCGGGGAGCTGAAGCTTCAAGACGCCCATAGTTTTCGGGAAGGGGCAGTGGAGTTCACTGAATATGTACTATTCAACTATGCCCCGTTGCTGGTCCGAGTTGGCATTTATCACAGTGTATACGCCTCTCAGTATGGCTATCCCATCTCTAAGGGCCTCTGTTGTGGCATGATAGAAGTGTTCAGCGCGGAGACCAACACTTTCTACACGGCGGAGGGCGAGACTTCCCTGGACCTGTGGAGTCTCAGCCAGTTGAGCGGCTTGCCCATTGACGGGGAGCCTTACGAAGAAGTGTGCCTTCCCGACTTGATCAAGGACGAAACCAACGGGGATGGCTATTATTCTCTTGGGTATTCGTACCGATATCTCATGAAGGCGTACTGAGAATTATATCAGCTGTCACATGGTGGGAGGCAGCCCGCCCGTGGGGATAGAAAGAGGGTGCGCATGGCCCTGTGGTTGGAATACTTCTATGATGGGATGAAGCAATATGAAGAGTTTCCCCGTGTCGGCACCGCTGTTGCTCGCAAGAAGCGTGCGAAGCCCAAGCTTGATGTGAAGATCCCCTCCAAGGGGCGTCGGAGCGGGCCCAATCCGATGGGTGTCGACCCGCTTACTCACTGCGCCGCCTATCTCACGTACTGGCTATGTTCGTTTGCCATGCCGTACAGGGATGAGACGGTTATTCGGCCGGACGCCATCTACCCAGCATGTCAGATGGCATGGGGCGTCAAGCTTTCCTTGTGCCCGGCGACCCTCTGCTTGATTTACAAGGCCCTGGGAGACATCAGCACCCATCAATTTTCGAGGCAGGCCCGGTATGTGTGCCCACTACATTTCTTCAACGCGTGGGTTTGCTCGTTGTTCCCCCAGTTCGCCCCGCGAGCTCTCCAGGATTGGGGACTAATACCGAGGATGCTGGAGTTTGCCAGTGCAGAGCCAGCTTCTACCTCCATGCAGATGTTTGATATTCGGGGCCGGTTGACGACGGTTCCCCGGGATGCGGCTGGCACTATTCATTTCTGGACGTTGGCCGTGCACTCTAGCCCTCTGGTGAACAATAAGAGGGAATGCAAGGACGATCAGGTGGAGAAGTACGTCCACCCCATCAGCCAAGAGAATGCGGTCCGCCCGCTGCTGGAACTGGAGCTGAGGGACTGGGCGCTATCCATTCGCCCAAGCGTGTTGGTGTTCAGGAAGGGGGATAATGTGCTGCTGGAACCGTATTATCCCTTCCGGTTTGGTCGCAACTTCGGGTATGACCAGCATATCCCTGTTTATCATGCACAGTTCGGCCTGCCTTCGCGGAACATCCGGGGAAGTTCAGTTGCTGAGCATTCTAAGAGCTGGTGGGACTTTTTCCACCGGGCGGACACTGCCTCTTTCAGGGTGCCGGCCCCGGGTCGCATTCTCCGAGTGACCCAAGACTACATAAAGTGGTGGAACGCCCGGACGGCCTTCTATCGGTTGCATAAGACCGACTGCTGGGATGGGGCCGAGAGGAGGTTCCTTAGTCGGCAGGCGGTGCCGGTGCTTGACATCGAGCCAGATCATCTTCTTCGGCTCAAGAACAAGCAGGAGAAAGAGGTAGCGGCATACATGGCTGCTCGTCGGGAAGCCCGGGACAAGAGGCCGACGTCGAAAGTGGAGTTGCCTCCGGTGGCGAAGGACGACTATCATAAGACATTGCGGGATCTTTGCCGGATAGGGAGTGATCGTCTGGAGCTCATTAATTACCCGCTCCCCATGGAAGAGGAGGGCACCCCCGCAAAGAGCTGGCGTCCAGAGAGGGACCTGATCTGCCCATACCGCACATTTATGAGGCGGGAGGAGAGAAAGCCCGAGAATTATAAGGACACCACGTGGCTGTATGTTCTGCTGCGGGTGAATGGGCTGAAGATCGAAGACCAGACGGCCGCCATTCTGGGCAAGCGTCTGCATGTGCCATATTATTATGCTGACTGGTGGGGCATAGATCACTTCAACCTCTTCTGTCACCTCTCCATGAAGAGGCACGCAGATCTGGCTAGCCTCATAGACCGGTGCCAGAGGGTCGAGGACGTGTGCTGGCTGGTCCGAGAGGCGGCGCGTCGGGACAAGGAGCCGTCCCTGAGCTACTGGCCGATAACACTTCGGTTGTACACCGGTCCTCACGGTATTTAACCTTTCCCACTTCTTCTGTTCTCGTGGTTGTGTCCTTGGCAGATTCATCGGGCGCTAACCATGTGTGTATATGTATTTATTCTTCTTACCAGACCATCCCGATAGCACCCAGATGGCGACATACCGCAATCTTCTTCGATTCGTCCAGAAGCTTGCCTACTTTGAAGTCGCATTGCCGGCTCCGACTATGGCTCCTCTGCCTAAGGCAACGAAGAGGCCCCGGGCAAAATCGCCTGTGAAGAAGGCAGTGGATGCCGCGAAGGCGGCTAAGTAGCGGGACACGAAGCGGAGAAAAATGGAGGCGGCCAAGGCCCCGACTGCCATTCCTCCGGCGCCACGGGTCCCATCTTTTGAAGAGTTTGAAGTTGACCGCCCCGAGCCGAGCCAACCTGCCGGTCAGTACCTTCGACCATCAGCATGTCTTTTAAGTCTTTCTCCCTTTTTTGTATTTTCATTTTGGAGCAAAGCCCTGACACCTGAATATTTCTTTTGTCTCAGCCCCTGTGGAAGAGCCCGTGCCCACATCTGTTCCTGACGCGGGGGAGCCAGTTCCTGTGGCCGCCTTCGTCACGGGTGAAGCCGCGATCATAGCAAAGGCGACCTCGGTGGCGGCTCCGGCTTCCTCACCGCAGGCCAAGGGAAGGTCTCGAGCAAAGTCGCCTGTTAAGAAGGCGTTGGCTGCATCCAAGGTGGCCGGGCGGCAAGCGGCGAAGCGGAGACGGGCAGAGGGGTCCCCGGTCCCAGCGGCCGCTTCTCCGGTGGCCCCTATCTTGTCCTTTGAAGAATTCGAGGTCACTCGGATTGAGCCGAGTCACCATGCCGGCGGGGTTCAACGGTCGCCGACGTCACCCGAGATTGATTTGCCTCCTGGGCCATCCTTGGATGTGCGCACGGCGACAATGCGTTTCTTTCTTACAGGCGGCACGGAGGAACCGGCGCCCGTGCGGATCCCGGGCGGGGGTACGGCTGCGACTCCCGAGAAGGCCTTGCCTGTCGGGGAAGCCCGTGGGTCACCCCGCGCTGTAGGAGCCGAAGAGGGTATTTATCTTTGTCGGCCTAAACGACTTCTTTGTTCTTTGGGAGCCGACTGGATTTGATGTAATCCACCCTTTCCTTCTTCGTGACAGGCACAGCAGAGGCAGTCGCTGGACTATTCGGGCCCCGCGTGCAACTCCCGACGACGCGTCTATATGTGAGGAGGAGGCTGAAGTCCGGCGTACCAGCCTCATCTAGCTCGAGGGAGGGTGCGCCGGCCATTGACCTCGAAGTGGAGGCCCCTTTGCCGGCAAGGGGAGAGCCTGCGGCGGTCGAGTCATCGTCGGGCGAAGAGGTAGACTATAATTACTCCTCCGATGAAGCGGCTCCTGACGAAGGCGTGTCCGGGGCATCGGAGCCACCCGAGCCGGTCTTCAGGGCCCCCTTACTTGCTGGCTCCCCGAGCTTTATGGGGAAGACTGCTGTAAGTGTGAACTTGCTTGGGCCGGCTCCTTCCTCTCCTTCGTGTTTACCTAATGATATTTTCTTGTCAATTCCGGGTTTCAGGGGCTTAACTTGCCGGAGGCTGTGGAAAAGGGTACCCCAGTTGCGCCGATCGACCGTCAGGTGGGGGTCGATGTGGGCTCGGGCAAACTAGCCCTTCTATTCGAGGCTCTTCAGCAAGAGTCGGCCACAGTGACTTTAAGTGTTTCTGAAGCGGCGGACGAGCCTCTGGAGGAAGGAGAGATTGCGCCCGAAGGCCGCGCCTTCACGGTGGCTGAGGTAAGCGGGGCTTTATGGCTCTTCCCACTTCTCGTCCTTACGTAATTTATTCCCGACGACGGGCGGCTAACCGTATTTCATGTGGGCAGGTGGTGCCGATGACCGGGAAGACGCCTGGCCGCTCTCGCAAGGCAATCGCCAAGCGGAGGCCGATTACCAGTCAGCCACCAGCAGGGGGACCGACTCCGGCATCTGTTCCGGAGGTGGAGACTCTTGCCGTGCTCGTGCAAGCGGGAGGCGTCCCTCACCTGCTGGTTCCACTTCCACCCCTTTCGAGGCTGCCGGCCCAGATGGAGGACCCTCTCTTGAGATAGATATTCGCGGGGCTTCGTGCACATCTGGAGGGGCCCCAGATGCGAGAGAAAAGTTCGTGGGTGATGGCGTCGGGTTCGGCTTTACTCGAAGCCCCTCCTTCAGCCGAAGCAGCCACACCGGCACCCCTGTCGATTCAGGCAGTGGCGGAAGCGAACCAAGCAGAGGCAGAGGAGGCAGGAGAACACCGAGTGATGGCGGCGACAAGTGCTTCGGCGATGAACTTGGCCATTTCCTTAGCAGTGGTTGGCCAGGAATCTTCTATCGAGCCACGCCGGCCAGGCGTCTTGACTCTTGCTCTTCCATCTTCTTCGGCCGCGGTGAACGCTGATTTGTGGGCGGAGGTGGACAGCACCGTGGAATTTACTCCCCAAGCCATGCCTTTGGTCAGTCACACCTCGTCGGAGGCGCCCGTCTATCAAATGCTGGTAACGCTGCGGATGATGCTATTTGCCGACCTTTCCTTATCATACCGGGAGGTACACACCATAGTGACGCAGCTGACCGGGGCGTTACAAGTGCTGGGCTGTCCACTGGAGGAGTGGTCGCGGCGGGTTCTACTGTTGCTGAAGTATGTGAAGCGTCGCGAGTTCCTCGAGACCCAGGCTCCCGACGCGCGCGCCGCGCTAGACGCCCAAGCGGACGAGTATTTGCAGGTCTTGGAGGCACGGCGCCATGATGAAGAGCGCCATGGGAAGGCCTTGGAGAAAGGCCAGGGCAGCGTCCGCTCCCTCAAGAGTCGGATCGAGAAGCTAGAGGGCTACCTTGCTGCGGCTAGGGTTGACCTTGCCGAGGCTGAGAAGGTGGTCGAAAGTGAGAGCGAAGCTCTCGCCGTCGCCCAAGTTGAAACGGTGTCTGCGGAAGCTGAACTCGCCCGTCTCGAGGAATTGAGGGGCCGGTTACGTGATATGACGAACTTCCCCTGCGTCGGGATCCTCCCCCTCGAGGACATCTTCAGGGGTGTCGACTGAGCGTCGCCTCCCTTAGCTCTCTCCTTTTTGTAACACAGGGGTATGCCCCGAAGCATATGTAATCTGATCCTTCTTTAAATAGAACAGAACAGTTACAGTTTCACATGTTCTTTGTGTATGCATTCATCCCAGAAGGACCTCTCTTCCCCCCTTTTTCGTCTGTGTGTATTATTTTCTTCTTCCTCTTCCCTCCCCTCCCCTTTTTTTGTGCTGAGACCCATTGGCAGGGTATGAGTCTTTGCGAGGATTCGCTTCGGGAGAACCAGGCAGGGACCCATGTCAGGGTACAGGAGAATGCTCGCCTTCCCAGGGGGAGGACGAGGGGACCACTCCACCATACCGAACGGGCGACTCCCTAGTTCTGCCGCAATATTGAAAGCTCGTACTGGCCTCAGGCGGGGGGCCTCGGTTAGAGACCATTTTCTAGTCGTTCAGAGGGGATGGAGAGAAGAGTTGGTCTAATCAATGACTCGGACGGGAGGTCCGAGCCAAAGGGGTACTCACCGCCCGGGGAGGACGGAGAGAAGAGTTTGTTTAGTCAATGACCCGGACGGGAGGTTCGAGCTAAAGGGATACTCACCGCCCGGGGAGGACGAAGAGAAGAGTTTGTTTAGTCATTTCTTTTAGTACTTCCGTGGCTACGGGGCGACGGTTGGAAACGGGAGGAGTTTCCCCTTTCTCGGCTTCCACCCTTCCCTTGCCCTTGTATCTTTTCTTTTCTTCCCTTTTTTTTTCTCCCTTTTTTTTACTTCTTTTTTTTCTTCTCTTCTTCTCTTCTTTTTTTTTCTCTTTCTTTCTCTTTTTTTCTTCTCCTTTTTTTTTTCTTCTCTTCTTTTTTTCTCTTCTCTTCTTCTCTTTTTTTTTCTTCTTTTTCCCTCTTTTCTCCCTTTTTTTTCTTCTTCTTTTTCTCCTTTTTTTTTACATTCCTCTTCCCCTTTTTCTCGCCTTTTTTTTGAAAACCATGGATAGTGGTCAAGTTGCTTGGACATCAATCATGCAAACCCGCCTAAAATAGGGCGGAGGGTTATATTATTGATTGAACGGGGGCGTCGGAACGTGGTACAGTCACAAGTGCCTTCCATTAAGAGGCGGGAACTGAACTTCCCCGCGATGGTTGACAATTACATAGGCCCCACCTTCGTAGACTTTTTGGACTACGTAGGGTCCGAGCCAATTCTCATTCAGCTTACCCTTAGGGTTGGCAGCCATGAGGTCTCTTCTCTTGACCATGATGAGGTCGCCCTTTTTGAATTCGCATTCCTTGACAAGCTTGTCAAAGGCGCGTGCAATCCGGGCCTGGTAGATCTGGATGTTCTGTTGGGCCTGGAGCCGCTTTCCTTCTAGACTGGAGAGTTCATCAAGCCTTCGTTCAACGTTAGTTTGCCCTTCAAGGACAAGGCCATGCTGAATGGCAACCCTGAGGGATGGTATCTCCAGTTCAACGGGGACGATTGCCTCCGAGCCATATACGAGAGAAAAGGGCGAGCAGCCTGTTGGAGTCTTGTATACGGTTCGGTATGCCCAAAGCGCCTCGTACATTCTTTCTTCCCAGTCCCTTTTGTTAGAGCTGACCGTCTTGGCCAGGAGAGTACAGAGTGTCTTATTAAAAGCTTCGGCCAGCCCATTGGCCTGTGGGTTGTAAGGAGTCGATGTCCTCCAATCAATTTTATATTTTTCTGCCAACCGGTAGACCTTCTGGTTGCGGAAGTGGCTGCCGTTGTCTGACACAACTCGGTCGGGCGCGCCAAACCGGAATATGATATTACGGCGGACAAACCTGACCACGATCTCTCCGGTGACCTCCCGCAAGGCAACAGCCTCTGCCCAGCGGGAGAAGTAGTCGGTTGCCGCCAAAATGTACTTGCAACCCGTGGAAGACGTAGGTAAGGGACCCACAAAATCTGTTCCCCATTGGGCAAACAGCCAACTGGGCGCCGTTGGGTGCAATTGCACGGGGGGGCTCCTGGGTATGGTGGCATGCTCCTGACATTTCTGACACGACTTAGCATATTTGCAGCAGTCGTCGAACATCGCAGGCCAATAATAGCCAAGCTTATTTATTTCAATCTTCATTTTCGGCCCGGCCTGGTGTGCGCCAGCTGTCCCGGCGTGGACCTCCTTCATGACCCTCCAGGCTTCTTCAATGGACAAGCATCAGAGGAGTAATTTCTGCTTGGCGTCGGCCACCATTCGGAATAATATTTCATTTCGGAGCTCATAAGAGTCCTTAATTCTGATCAGCCTGATCTTCTCTTCTCTCTTCTTGGGCAGCTGCTGGTACTTGAACCACTGCATCAGGGGGTCCCTCCAGTCAGGTAGGCCGACGGCTTCTGCTGTGGTGACTTCTAGCTCTTCTTCTTCTGGTTCTTCTTCTATCATACTGGCATCTGGCACTGATTTATTACTTGGATCCTGAGAGATCCATCTGGAGGCACTGCCAGTGAGCTCGCCAGTTTTGCCAGGGCGTCGGCTTGTGCATTCTCCCCTCTGGCGACATGGCCTATCTCAAGGAGGTAGAACCGCTCCATGAGTCTCTTCGCCTTGGTGTGATTAGGGAGCAACTCAGGTTTTCGGACATCAAACTGTCCCGGGACCTGCTTGACGACCAGCAGCGAGTCGCCGAATACTTGGAGCATTTTGATCTTCATTTGGAGGGCCACCTGAAGGCCGATGATCAAAGCTTCATACTCTGCTTCATTATTTGTGCAGGGCTTAGTAATGCAGCAGGAAGTGTGCATCACTTCTCCGTCTGGCGATTTGAGGACGATGCCGGCTTCGGCCCGTACCTTGGCGTGTCCGGACGGGGTCGCTTCTGCTCTCGAAGCCCCGTCAAAGTACAGCTGCCAGATAGCTTGTTGGACATGATCCACCTCCAGTGTCTCATCTTCGGGTAGCTCGGTCGCCAACGGGGAGCCTTCGGGCACGGGGTGTGCTGCGAAGAAATCCGCGACGGCTTGTCCCTTAACGGCCTTCTGCGGCACGTAGGTGATATCAAACTCCATGAGCAGCACGACCCACTTGCCAAGGCGCCCCTTCAGGACAGGCTGGAGGAGGATGTGCTTGATAGGGTCAGCTCTGGATATTAGGCTTACTTCATGGGACAGCATGTAATGCCTCATCTTCTTGACTGCGAAGACCAAAGCAAGGCAGACTTTCTCTATCGGAGTGTATTTGGCCTCCGCTCCCACCAATCTCCGGCTGAGGTAGTAGAGCGCCTGCTCCTTTCCCTCATCATTATTCTGGGCGAGCATTGCCCCCAGTGAATATTCGGTAGCTGCTATGTAGAGAACAAGCGGTCTGCCTTTGACAGGTGCCCCCAGGATGGGCGGGGTCTTCAGGTACTCTTTTAGCTGGTCGAACGCGCGCTGGCATTCGTGACCCCAGCTGAAGGGTGCGTTCTTCATCATCAATCTGTGAAAGGGTTGGCAACGCCCCGACAGGTTGGAGATAAACCTGCGGATATAGGCTAGACGGCCCTGTAGGGACCTCAGCTCTCCCAGACTCTTCGGAGGGGGCAACTCCTGGATGGCTTTTATTTTGAAGGGGTCAATCTCGATTCCTCTGTGCCGGACAATAAAGCCGAGAAACTTACCACTGGACACGCCAAATGTGCACTTCATAGGGTTCATCTTCAGCCCATACAGCCGGAGCCTTTGAAAGACGACCCTGAGGTCGCTTAGATGTTCAGCTCTCTTCTTAGTCTTGACAACTAGATCATCAATGTAACATTCGACCTTGCTATATAGCAGCTCGTCGAAGATCTTGGTCATTGCCCGCTGATATGTAGTACCGGCATTCTTGAGACCGAAGGGCATCCTCTTGTAGTGGAATATCCCCTTGGGCGACCTGAAAGCCGTGTGAATCCGGTCATGGTCGGCTATCCAAATTTGGTTATAGCCGGACGATCCATCCATAAAGGACAAGGCCTCGTGGCCCGTGGTTGCATCAATCATCACTTCGGTGATAGGCACCGGGAAATCATCTTTTGGGCAGGCTTTATTCAGGTCGCGAAAATCCACGCAAATCCTGATCTGTCCATTCTTCTTCTTTACCGGTACAATGTTGGCCAGCCAGGTGGTGTACTGGTTCTCCGCCACGAAGCCGACATCTATGAGCTTGTCGACTTCCTTGCAGATCTGGCTGATCAATTCCGGCCTCATACGCCGGGGAGACTGCTTCACTGGTTCCACCGTGGGATCAATGGCCAAGATGTGCTGAGTCACCTCGGGGCTGAGCCCAGGCATTTCTTTATAGTTCCAGGCAAAGCAATCCTGAAATTTTTGCAGCAACTTTGTGTATTGTTCTCTCTCCTGTAGGGGCATAAGAGCACTCAGAAAGGTCGGCCTGGGGTTGATAAGTGTGTATTTTTCCTTGTTAATTCATAATTATTCACATTTTTATGAGCTTAAATTATGATCAATATACACTTCTCACACTTATTATTGATTTTGTATCAAATGTTTAATTTTTTGAAATTAAATAATTTTTTATGATAATTTTTATGTATTTATGCAGGCACGCAGTTCGAGAAAAACTCCAAGAAAAAAAGAAAATAAAAGAAAATAAAAATTATATTTTGAATGGGCCAAAAGCTCGAGGATTGGTTCAAAAAGAAAAGAAAAAAATTTAGAACAAAAAATAAAATTATTTGCTATTTTTTTGGAATTTTCTAAGTATATATAGATATATATATAGTTATATAGATATATATTTATATAATATATATATATATATTAATATTAAAAAAAGGTTTAAAACCCCGCCCCCGCCCCTTCCCGCCTTCGCCGCCCGCACGGGCGACGAGGGGGAGAAGGCGAAGGCGGGGGGGGTTTGTGGCGTCGCGACGGCAGGCGGAGGCGTCCCGGGCACGGGCGACGAGGCGGAGGGGGGTGCGTGGCACGCGAGCGGACAGCGACAGCGGCGAAGGGGAAGCACGCGGGCGCGTGCGCCCGCGTGCGACACACGCGGCAGGCAGCTGGCCGGAGGGCGCACCGGGGGCCCACGGCCGGCGGCCGAACCCGGCCTAACCGGTTGGCGCAAAGCGCCCGCAGAGAGAGAGAATGAGAGAAAAGAGAGAGGAAAAAGGGCTGTAAAAATTCCAAAAAAAATCCAAAAAAATCATAAAAAATGACAAAAGGTGCAGCACACTCCAGCCTACCAAGTTGGGTCAAAATTAGGTGCATTTGAGTGTTTTATATGAGCAAGAAGAGGTTGTAAACCCTATATAAAGGGGGTATCACTTGTAATGAGGGTGGTTAGTGAGTTGTTAGAGTTAGAACTAGATGGAGTTAGGGAGAGGGCTAGCTATGGGCACTTGTAATGTAAGTTAGTTCTTTACATTTCTGAAGTTTTTGATTGTTGAAGTTGTGTTTTTCCAAGCTTTTGAAGGCAAATTTGTAAGTTGAATTTATTGCAATACAAGTTTCATTTTAGAATTCAATCTTTTCATAGCCTTATTTCATATTATTGTGATCCTCATTTCAAATTCTTGTCTTCATAAAAGTTGTTCCTTTTTAAGTTTTCTTCAACTTCTCTGTTTAGCATTTCTTCAAATTCATCCAAATTCATAGAGTTAATACCCATTTTATTAAGTGATGTCCTGTGCATTTACTGTTCATCCGTGGTGATACTTTCTTCCATTCATTCATTTTGAAGTCTTTTTAGTCCTCAAATAACTCTGAGTTATTCATAAGAGTTGTTCCTCTCTTGTATCTCTAAGTTTTATTCTTCTTGCACTTTGTCAGATTCCTCTTCTTTTGAGCTTTAGAATTAAGTTTTCTAGGTGCTGGTTTTCTGTCAATTACTGTTCATCCGAACCAATAGGTCATAGTTTTTCAAGTTTTTTCTTATCTTCCTTTCATTTTCTGTTTCTGTATTCTTCATAAAAGTTCTTCCTTTTTCAATTCTCTACAACTTTCATGTTTTCAACTTTTTCTAATTCCATTCAGATTTCAAGTTATTTTATTTCTTCCAACCCCCATTTCCACTTGAATTCTGTTTTGTTTTCACCTTAAAGTTTCAAACTTGTTATATGCAAACCCGTTCTTCTTAAGTGTTTCAAACATACCCGAAGCGGTGATTCTTCTTCAAATCCTCTCACGGCGTCGACTTCCTAGGCGGAACGATCATCATCAAAGGCTCGGCGTGGAAACGACGACGTTCTTCACTCAATTGGCTAAATTTTCTTTACTTATCCCTTGTCATTTCAAGTTGTAATTTCATTTCCGTTAGTTGTAATCGCACTCAAAATCTAAAAATTGGTTTTTCAAAACACAAGCATATTTTCCAACTAAGAAAAATAACCAAATTCCTTCCCCGTGGGATCGACCCGTACTTACCATTATACTCATGCTTTCAAATCCATAAGTGAGTGAGTGCGGTTATAAATATTTGAAATTTGTGTGGCACGGTAATTTTAACAACGACTGTCGAGCGGGCATCAGGGGTCATCTTATGTGCCAAGGTTGATCCTAATCAATTCGTCAACTGTGGCCTGGCCGCGATTTTCAATTTCCGACGGGGCTGGCAACAAATCGACGAAGTCTTGATCTTCATTGTCTTCGGGCTCGAGGACGCCATCCCCCTCTTCTTGTTTCTCATGAAGGGGCATGGGGGCTGCATCTGTCGCGCATTCCTCCTGGACCGTAACCGTCGGGTCCGCGGGGTCCGCTGGTGCAGAAAGGCACCGGGCCGCCTCGGGGTCCTCTGTGTACTCATCATAGACAGCTCCGGCAGGGGCCGGGGCGGCCGCATCTTCAGGCGCCTGGTACTGGATGGATGGTGTATAGGCTCCTCTTCTGGGGCTGTCCGCCACGTGGGGGCGTGGTGGGGCTACCACATAGTCTCCCATTCTGAGCTCATCCCTGTCAATGAGGTTTTGAGTAATGTCTTTGAAGACATAGCAGTCTTCGATGGCGTGGCCCAGTATCTGGTGGTAGGGACAAAACAGTGGGTCCCCACTTCTTCGGGTGTCCTGCGGCCTCTTGGACCGTGGGAGGGAGACCTTGCCGTAATGGCAGGTCCAGTCGAAGATACCCCGGGTCTTCTCTCTCGGGAAGGAGTAAGGCTTCTGCAGCTTCTCTTGGAGTGTCAGGCCTTGCCTGGTTGGCCGCCCAGTTAATGGGCTTGCCGTGTCTCTCGTCTCCCTTCTTGACCAGACGGGAACATCGGGACTGGTGTCTCGGGGTCGAGACATGTAGCCACCTCACGGGCGGAGAGAACCATGGATGAGGTCGGCAACTAGCGAGGCCAACTCAGCCAGCCGTGCTTTTAACATCTCGATCTCCCGTTGCTGCCTATGGTACAAGGCGTACATGGCGGGGTCATATCGGGGGGAATTTGGGGCATGACCCATACTTCTGCTTCTTGCTTCGCCAGCAGGCCGAAGTGAGGGCGCCTCGGCGGTGTGCTCTTGCAAGGCTAGTCTGTCGGAGAGAGAGAGGGGGTTTTCCCCGTGCAGCAGCGGCGGAGAGGGTTCCAAAGGAACACTTCTTCGTCTTGTGCCTCCTCAGCCGGAGGCCTGGGATATACTTCTTGGTGGGCTTCCCGCAAATCTACAGCTTCCGTGGGGTCGTCATCGGACAAGGCCGAAACTGATATCACATCAGTTTCGTAATAATCTTCTGGTGAAAAGCCCAGACCGGGGTGCTTGGTGATTTGCAGCAACCGCCGATCCAGGTTTGGTGGGTTCTACATTCTTTCGAACATTTCCTTCTGGCTGGAGGGTTGATAGGGGGGAATCTTTTGCTTTCTGACCATTCTGGCTGCCTGGTCGGTCATATGGGGGAGTCCCACAATGGGGACGTGCGGGTCATGCAACTCATCAGGAAATCGGCAATCATCATCTTCCATGACTGGCTTTTCCCCGGCAACATAAAAGATAGTGGATGGCCCCTCCGGGTTAGGCACTTCAAAGGTCCTCAGCCGCTCGGCCGCTTGACAGTCAATCTCTGTAATGGGCTTGATGATCCCTGGCGGGACTTTGACATCCTCCAGCATGTCTTCGAGGCAAGGCGTCCCCGGTGTAGAGTAGATAGGGAGAGGGGCTCCCTTAAATACCCCCCCCCCCCCTCTTGTGCAATGAATGGTACATGTGGGGGAGCCACATAACCTGGGGGCGGCGGAGGAAACCAACTGCCCGACTCCGCTTTCTTCTTCCCTTTGTCTTGGGCGGCTTGGGGGGCCTGCTTCGCCTTCTCTAGATATAGATTGGCATCTGACAAGTGACATTCGAACACCTCGAACGGGTGGAGGTCAGCGAAGATTCTAACTTCCTTCCCTTCACAGGGGTACTTGATGCATTGATGCAGGGTGGAGGGCACCACTCTATTCTGGTGTAGCCAGGGCCGACCAAGCAACGCCTTATAGGAGGTGTTGGAGTTGATGATGTGGAACTGGACCTTGGTGGTGAAGTCATCAAAGGTCGGGCTGAACTCTGCGACCCCCTTGGGCACCTCACATTTCTGGTTAAAGCCATCAATCTTGACATTTCGGACCTCAACCAGGTGTACATCAAAATAATGCTTTTGGTACACCCGGTATGGGAGTATATTCACTGCCGCCCCCGGGTCGATCAGGACCCTGTTGATGGGCTGGCCGTTCAGCTGCCCTTTCATGTAGAGGGGCATGTTATGGCTGCAGGTCGGCAGGAGCATGTCGTCTTTTGTGAAAGCCACAGCTACTTCAGGTGAGGTTTCTGCCAGGCAAGCTTCAAGGTGCACTGGCGTCTGGAGTGCGGCAATGATGGCTTGCCGTGTTTCTTCGTCCAAAGACAGCATCTCCCACACGGTAAACCGGGTCGGGATCTTCTTGAGGTGTCTGACTATTCGGTCGGCAGCCCGCACCTTGAGTAGTTTCATCTCTTCGGGCTTGCTGCGCCTGCCCCCACCCTGGAGCTGGGGTGTCAGGTCGGAGGATGCCAGCTTTGTGGGCTCTATTGCATCCTGCTGAGCCGGCGGGGCCTGCTGGGCTTCCTCCACCCCCCGCATGAATTCGGCGAGGTTTGGGATATCACTGTTGTTCGCTTCTGGCTGAGGAAGCGTTGCCGCCGGTAGAGCTTGAGAGCTGCTTACTTTTTCGGTGGAAGGAGACCCCTGGGAGCGCACCTTCCCGCCTGCTCGGGCTAACAGGAATTCGGCGAATGAAGGGGTGCCTCGGCTCCTAGCCCCTACGGGGTAGAGACCCGCCGGAGGAGGGATCTCGGTGCCTCGGACCTCAGGGTCGGGGACCTGGTATGGTTGTTCCCCCCTGAGCATGATGTTGAGGTTATCCTGAGGAGGGCGCCCCCACTTCCTTCCCGACCTGGTGGCGTGTTGGGAAGTGGAGACTTCAGCTTGATTCGCTTCCGGCGGCTCATGGGATGGCTCTTCTTCTGTTTCCTCCAGGGAAAGGGCAGTGTCGAATAAAGCCGAGAGGGTGTTGCAGGCGACGACGACCTCCTTCTTCTTCTTGCCCCTGGGTCTTCTCTTCTTCCTCTTCTTTCCTGCTGCGGCGGATGGCTGCTCTCGGGGAAGTTCAGCCCACAGGGGAGGCTCTTTCTCTGCTTCAGCTTCTGCCCCTGGAGCCAGTTCGAGTGATTTGAACTCCTCCAATGGGACATACTCCTTCAGCTCCACGGGCTGGATTTCGGGCTGCTCATAATCTTCATGCCTATCAATAATAGCATGTACTCTTTCAACCTCTGGGCTGGTCTTCTTGTGTATCCGCAGCGGGACAGAGCTCTTTTTATTGTGAGTGGGCCGCCTCATGACTAGCTGGGGGGCCGTGTCGTGGCGAACTGGGCTTACCGGGGGCGGTGCAGGCAGGGGCGTCACGTCCCTGAGACGGACTCCGGGGCTGGGTCGAGGGACGTGTGCTCTTCTATTCTTTCTAGTTGCAGTCTGCCAATCTCCTTGATCCTGAGCCGGGGTCATGATGAAGGTCTCATAAGTGGCGCGGGCGCAGGCCTCCGCCCACTCCTCAGGCAACTCCTGGTATAGCGAGACCATGTTGACAGTGGAGGTTATGCTGGGCAACTCATGCGGTTGCGGGGGGTCCACTCTATGCTCCCCCATGTCCAGCTCCCCATTCTTGATCAAGGACTCAACGACATCCTTGAAGACATAGTAGTCTTCAATGGTATGCCCGAGCACTCGGTGGTACGGGCAGAAGCGCGGGTCGTCCTTTTTCTTTAGATCGCCGGGCCTTTTCGGTTCTGGCAGTGTAATTTTGTTGTAGCTGGTTGCCCATTCGAACAGAAGCTTAGACTTGTCCCGGGCAAAGGAATACAGCTTATTCCTCATCTTCTCCCTTAGTGAGGGGCCCTCCCGCCGTTCTGCGGCTCTGGGCGGAGGAAGGTCGGCAGCCCCCTTTGCTTTCTCTTTCCGTTTTTCAAAAGCCTGGAAATCTAATGTGTGCACCTCAGGGGGAGCCAGCTTCTTCTCTGCCTGCCTGGCTCTTTGGCTTGACATGGCCGGGGTGGAGGAGTATCGGGCCAAAAATTTCTCGATCTCTGCTACCACGTTGTTCAGGCGGTCAAATGTCTTGACCTCGGCGCCGATCATTCTTTCCAGGATTTCTTTCTTCAAGTTCTGTTTGCAGATCTGCACCGCATCCTCCTGGTGTGGGGGACGCCTGCACCTCATGCTGAGGCTCCTCCATCTCTTGATATAGTCGAGGGCCGACTCGTCATTCTTCTATCTTGTGGCGTAAAGTTCTGCCACGGTGACCTCCCGCTCCACAACATAAAATCTCTCTTTGAACTTCTTTTGCATGTCGGGCCAGTCGGCGACAGACCCGGGTGGCAGGCCGGAGTGCCACTCAAAGGCAAGCCCGGTGAGTGTCGAGCCAAAGAACTTCAGGAGGTAGGCCTCATCAGCAGCCAAGTCCCCCATGACATTCACATAATAAGCAATGTGCTCCCTGGGGGACCCTTGCCCGTTGAACTTTTCGAACTTGGGTGGCTTGGTGACACCGACCGACAACTTCTTCGCAGCATAGTGAGCCGGGTAGGGCACCTTATAGACGTCGAACGGCGTCTGATCCCCGTCGCCTCTCTCGGCTAGTTTCATGTCTATCATCTGTTCCAGCATCAACCGGCTAACCGTTGCTGGGTCGACCGGACTTGGATAAAAATGAGCGGCCTGCGCGCTCGGGATAGCCAGCACGGTCGCCTGGGGGGCCATGAGGGACCCTTGGGAAAGTAAGGCCTGTGGCGGGACTGGTGCGGTGCAGTGTGCCTGCTGCAGGGACACGTCCCCGAGAGGGTTGAGGGTTGCTGGAAGGGCTACTTCTGAAAATTGCCCCCTGTCCCTAGGCGCTTCGGGTAAAACCTCGGTCTGCCAGGACATCGGGGGCGGTGTGTTCCGTTCATTCAATTGCTTTTTAAGTGATTCAATTTCCTACTGGAACCGCTGCATCATGAGCAGCATTGCCGGGTCAACCGCGGGGAGGCCGGGCATGCCCCCTGTCTCTTCGGCCGGGGCGTCCTCGGATGATGTCGAGGGTCCGCCACTCGTGTCGCCGGTGGTGACCACATTGGCCATGAGTGCCGAGAGGGGCTCTTCAGGTAAGGTCCCTTCGGCCCCTGTAGGTGCCACGCCGCATGCCGCTCTCCCTCTTCTGGTGAGGGGTCCCGGCCTGACGGCAATTCTGGCCACTTCTTCCGGATTGGTGGGCAAGGCCCCGTACCGACCGTGAACTCCTGCCATGTTGCAGGTGAATGTTTGCCATCTCTTGTTCTTGCTTCTCTTTGTCTCCCTCCTGGACGATCTTCCTGGGAACACCAGTCGGTCGAAGACCGATCGTCGGGGCGGCGTTTCCTCCCGTACAGGGGACTGGCGCGGCTCCTCCGAGCGATTCCTCGACTCCGCGCTGGGTGCGGGTCGGGCTCCTTCTTCTGGGAAAGCGGAGGCCATTGCCCCCAGCAGTCTCTGGCGGCCGACGGGGGTGCTACCCGGGCCTCGGAGGTAATTCCTCATAGCCTGCTCGATCCCTTCCCACTCCTGGTCAAGGAGTGCAGCCTGCGGTTACATGTCGATAATAGTGGCAGGGGGAGAATAGGCCTTGAGTGCTGGGCGAGCAGCATTGTGTCGGCGCCCTCGGGGACGGCGGTGGACATTCTCGGACGGCACCGGGATGACGGGTGTCGGTCGGAGAGTTGGGGTTATCACGTCGACCCTGCCATCTCGTCGGGCCCTCCTCGGGCGGGAAGTGCTGGGCCCTGCCTGGGCGGGTGCAGTGGGCTGGGCCCCCTTGGGTACCCAGACTTGCTTCAGTTTGGCCGGCCTGTGAGCCGGCGCCTTTTTCTGTGCCGCAGATGGGGTTGCGGGCGTGGCCCTCTCTTTCAGCTTCCCCAATCCTTGAAAAGAGTTGCGGACTGGGACGGTCGGGACGATACGGTCCGGTGTCACTTGGGACCTCTGCTTATCCAGACGGACGCGGAGGGCCCCAACAGTCATGGACTTTCAGGAGTTGGACGAGCGGCGCCCCGAGCCGGCGCCGGCGTTGTTCCTCCGAAGCCTTCTTCGGTGGGATGCTGACCCTTGGTGGGAAGGGCCGGTAGTTTGGTGCACGTGGTGCACGTTGTAGCTCAGCGTCGTTGTGGGGACGCTGTTATTGTTCTTGGCCGTAGCTCGGCCGACAGCAGCTTCGACGGCCCCCGGAGCGGGAGCGTTGATCTGGGACTCCTCGGGTGCCTTCACTTCAAGAATGTTGACAAAGGCCACCCCCAAGAAGTTGGGGAAGCCTACAGTGGGAGGGAAGCTCCCGAAGCTGAGTGGGACCGCCAAGTAGCCACCTCGGACGTGGTTTTCGACGGGCTGAGGGCCGCAAGTGACAGCCATGGTTGGCACCATGATGCAATTCTCTCTCCTGCATTTGAGAAAATAACGCAATTAGTATTACAAGAAGGGGGCCGTGGGGCCCCTAATTTCGGCAAAGAGATGAAGGGTGGATTGGTCCCACCGGGCGTGCCAGAACTGTGGACGCACTTTAATTCGCTGGTTCATGTGGTTTCGTCTATTAAGTGCGTGGGCGTGCCAGTCACCGAAGTGACGATTTATTCGGGCTCCGAAGAGTCTATGGTGCGCTCGATCTGACTTCGTCAGACGATTGTGTGGTTCGTGTCGGGACCGAATCCCGTCGCACCATCAAGGTTACGACGTCATTTACATCCCCCATACGAGGGAATACCCTTGATTAATTGCCGAAATTAGGGGGGCCTGCGGCCGAAAGGAATAATACTAACTACGCAAGGTAGAAGCAGGAATAAGTCACACCAAAGTCCGCATTAAGGTACGAGCCACTTGCCATGTCGGTCCTCGGTGGACCTTTTCATATTCGGACACGGGTCCGTGATAGAAACATGACGGAAAACTGGGGCGATAAATGAATCCGATCTGATTAGAATGTCGGCCCAAGACTAGGTCGGGGCACGGTCATGTCAGGACGAATCCCAAGACTCGGGCCCGACCTGCGAGGGCGGCATTATTGTCCCTTTTTGTGTCGGGTCACGGAGAGAGATGGGGCTGCAATGTGGGCCCTAGGATCTTTTATCTGAGATTTTCTTAATTATATGCTCCTATCTTTCCTCTGCTGCTTATTATTTCTTTATGCATTTTTCCCGGATGGTTTCCCCTTTTTTTGTTATTATTATTATTATTTTCTCCCCCTCTTCCCTTTTTTCATCACTATTACACATTTCTGTTTGTTTCCTATATACACTCGAATTTCTTTAATTGCTATGATTTTTATTAATTTATTCGCTAATGTCATCATTACGTGTTACGTGTATGTCTTTTCCAGAGAGAGGGCCGCTGAGGAGTGTACCGGCCAGGGACATGGAGGGGCGTACCGCTGAGGGCGTCCCAAGGTGTGCCGGTAAAGGGAGAGGAGGGTGTGCCGGCGAAGGGCGCTGGAGGTGTACCGGCGAGGGGCTAAGGGGTGTACCGGTGAAGGAGGGAATGGGTGGCATGCCGGGCTGAAGTCCGTACATCCCTCCGTCCAAGGTCTATACACTGACTGCGTGTATCGGCTCAGAGCCTGTACATTGGCTACGCTCAGCAACTCGGAGTCTATGCGGTGGCTGATCATCGCCACACGAAGTCTGTATACTGGCGAATTGCATGTACACAAAGTCTGTACGTCGGCCCTTGAAGGTAATTCAAAGTCTATACACTGTTCCTTGGCTGCAGTTCAAAGTCTATACATTGATCAGCTTGAGGCCTGTACGTTGTCTATTGGTTGCAGCTCAAAGTCTGTACATTGGCGCGAAGTCTGTATATTGGACAGCTCAAAGTCTGCGCATTACATTTCAAAGTCTGTACATTCCAGCTCAAAGTCTGTACGTTGTAGCCCAAAGTCTGTACATTGGAGCTCGGAGTCTGTACATCGGCCGGCCCAAAGTCTGTACGTTGTAGCACAAAGTCTGTACGTTGCCACCAAGTCTATACACCGCAGCACAAAGTCTGTACATTGGCCAGCCCCAAGTCTATACGCTGCAGCATAAAGTCTGTACATTGCCCAAGTCTATACGCTGCAGCGCGAAGTCTGTACATTGGCCAGCCCAAAGTCTGTACGTTGGCCGACTCAAAGTCTATACATTCTTCATTGGCTACAGATCAAAGTCTATACGTTGCAGCTTGAAGTCTATACATTGCAGCCCAAAGTCCATACATTAGCCAGCATAAAGTCTATACATTGCAGCTCAAAGTCTATACATTGGCCAACATAAAGTCTATACATTGCAGCCCAAAGTCTATACATTGGCCAGCATTCATCAGCTCAAAGTCTGTATATTGGCCAGCATAAAGTCTATACATTGCAGCCCAAAGTCTATACATTGGCCAGCATAAAGTCTATACATTGCAGCTCACAGTCTGTACGCTGCACCATTAAGTCTATACATTGGCTGGCCCAAAGTCTGTACGCTGCAGCACAAAGTCTGTACGTCGCAGCATGAAGTCTATACGTTGGCTGGCCCAAAGTCTGCACATTGCAATATGAAGTCTGTACATTCTTCAGTCTATTCAACTCAAAGTCTGTACGTTGCCCATGCAATCAACATACGAAGTCTATACATTGCTTGCTGCTGCGTTTGTGCCTCCATCTGCCAAGTATGTACACTGGATCCCGTTGAGACGGTGGATGAGGGTGTACCGGCGAAGGGAGAGAGGCGAAGGGAGGGAGTGTACCGCTGGGGAAATGGAGTGTGCCGCTGGATGCAAAAAGGGGTGTGCCGCTGGGGGTAGCAAGGGTGTACCGCCAAGGGTAATGAGAGTGTACCGCTGGGGCCTAGCAGAGGGTGGTAGAGTGTGCCGGCGAAGGACCAGATGAGTGCACCGTTGAAGGCGCTGAGGGAAGTGTGCCGGCAAAGGGGAGAATGAGGTAGTGGGAGAGGGATGAAGGCGTACCGGTGAAGGTTGGGATCTTCTATTATTCGTTTTTAAGGCTTTTCTTTTCTTCGTTTATTGATTTTTATACAGTCTTATATAAACTTCTTATTTCCTTGGTTCTGTTCAGCCTTTTTGCTCACAAGTCAGACGTCTGATATGTTATGTCGTTATTCAGTTCAGTTCTTCTCACGCTACCGGCAGTGGCTCGATTAGTCGGAAAGTTTTATCGTTGATCGTTCTGTTTGTTTGTTGCTTCCTTTTGCCTTTTTAACATGTTGTTATTTTCTGACAAAAATTCGGCAGCATCTCCCCTTGACCCGAGCGTAAGGGAGGTAAAGGGGACGCGCCCACATGGAGTTGCGGAACCCGACAATTGGAGGTGGGCGCCCGAGGGCAACAACACCTTTATAGAACCTCGAAAAACACGAAGGAAGAAACAATGGGCTGAAGGTCCCTTGGGTTAGACAAGGTGGACTGGGGCTCAGAAAAGGTGTGCCGCTGAGGGCCTGAAAGGTGTGCCGTTGAGGGCCAACAGGGGGGTGTACCGCTGAAGGCTGAAAAGGGTGTACCGGCCAAGGGCTAACGGGGTGTGCCGCCGAGGGCCAAAAGGTGTGCCGGCCGAAGGCTGGAAAGGTGCGTCGCTGGGAGATAGAAGGGGAGCTAAGTGTGTGGGCTGGGAGGCTTGCAGATTATTCAGGAAAATAAGGGGAGTTCAAGGTCAAGGGTGGGCCACTGGTAGCTGGGTGTTCGGAGAGAGAACAAGGGTCTCCCTCTCTCCTCACGCCGGTGGGCGTAATGGATGGCCATGGAGGGGAGTGAAGAGCCCATGAGGCCTAAACTCACAGGGGAGGAATCACATTGCTACGGAGACTCCAAAAACACCGGAAGAAAAGAGAGGATGAACAACACACCATGCACTATGAAGGCGGGAGTAAACCAACAGAAATAGCATGAAAGACCCAAGAAGGGCGATTTTTTCATTCATGGGAAGCAAAGGGCCGAGGCCCTACATATACATTGACGGACACACCCGAGCCAAGGCTACGGGCAAGAAAGAAAACCCAAGAGCAAAAGAAAGGGAAGAGGAAAATAAAGGAAACCACGGAAGGGAAGGTGTTGGGGGCTGAAGTGGGGACGACCGTCCACCCTCCTTCTCCCACAACTCCCCCCTAGTACACTCAACTCTCTTCCTCTCTTACTCTCTCTTCTTCCCGGTGACCGTCGGAGGAGATTCACGCCGGAACGCCTCTTCTTCCCTTCTCTCTTCTCCTCTCTCCCTTTTCTCTATGTGTCTGTGTCTTGGTCTCCGTCCCCCCCCCCTCTGTGTCGAAAATGGGAGTCTTTTATACTCCCAGCAGCGGGAGCTTTGAGCACGACCGTAGAAGGCGGGAAGTAGCCCGTGATCATGGGGGTTTGACCTCCTCTGTCCTGGCTGTCAGTGGAGTAGCCTGCGTGGCCCAACGATCGGCTGACACCTCGGACGGCTTGCTGCGCGCCAAGGATACGTAGGGCATGGGCTTCACGTCGTCCCGCCGTTGAAAAGCCTTCACGCTGTGCCGTTGGCGGGCTGAACAAGCGTGCCGTAGGAGGGACAAAAAGGCGTGCCGCTGGAGCCAGCGTGCCGTAGGAGGGACAAAAAGGCGTGCCGCTGGAGCCTCCTGAAGGCGGAAGCCCATTTGGGCGTGCCGCTGAAGGCCCTGAGGGCGTGCCGCTGAAGGCCCATTTGGGCCTGCCGCTGAAGGCCCTGGGGGCGTACCGCTGAAGGCCATTGGGGGCGTGCCGCTGAAGCCCATTTGGGCGTGCCGCCGAAGGCCCATTTGGGCGTGCCGCTGAAGGCCCATTTGGGCGTGCCGTTGAAGGCCCTGGGGGCGTACCGCTGAAGGCCATTGGGGGCGTGCCGCTGAAGCCCATTTGGGCGTGCCACCGAAGGCCCATTTGGGCTTGCCGCTGAAGGCCCATTTGGGCGTGCCGCTGAAGGCCTATTGGGCGTGTTTCTGACCCCGTTCTGAGCCCGTTGTGGACACGAGTCGTGGCCTATTTGGCTCTTCTCGGGGCTCACGGATTGTGGGCCTTTTTTGTGCTTGGTTCCTCTTCACTGTCGTGACTCTTGGAGGTGACTTCATGACAATCTCTCCCGGGGCTTCTTTACTCGGGCCGTTGTTGACACTGGGCCGAGTAGGATGTCATGGGTGTGCAATTTTGGTGTCCACACATACTTATCCATTTGCTGTTTCAAAGTCCATACACTCATTTCTAAGGTAAAGTCTATACAATCGTCTCTGAGCATCAAAGTCTGTACAGCCTGTCTGTCTTCATGGGTTCTGTGCTTTTAGTGCGTTGACGCACTTGGCTAACTGCGTAGACGCAATTGTGCGTCTTTCGCTTTCTGTCTTGTTCACTGCGTCGACGCTGACACTGGATGCGTTGACGCATTGGCCAGCTGCCAAGGGCGTGAGCATCTCGCTTGAGGAGCTGAGGCGACGCTGCACGATGGAAGCGTTGACGCCTTGGGCTGATGTCCAAAGGTCTTTTGATCAACATCAAGTCTGTACAGCATGAAGTATGTACATTGGTTTTGTCTTGAACAGAACGCCTAAGTCTATACATTGCTATGGATTTCCCTGAACTAACTAAGTCTATACACTCTCTACTTACTAAAGTTTGTACACTCACTATTTCGTTAAGTCTATACACTCGATTGTTAGACCTTCAACTATATACATTGGTTGAGTCTATACGCTGAGATCTCATGAAGAGTTGCAAGTCTATACACTCTTTGTTAGAGGCCTGAACTAACTAAGTCTATACACTCTATCCTTCACACGAAGTCTATACGGCCATCTATGTGTGCCTTGCCTACTGAATGAAGTCTGAACATTGCTTTAAGCTGATACTGTCTTCGACTGATTATCTGACAGGTTATTCGACTGATTATCTGACAGGTTTAATGGATGAGGCCATCAAGACTTGACACGTGATCCTAGAGGCTGAAATGCTGACACATGGACCAAATAAGCTGGGCGGGAATCGTCGAGAGCTCACGCCCTAGCACCTGCCAAAGCTGATATAAATAGAAGCTTTCGTCCACTGAAGAAAAGATACATGAGAATGGAATAGGGCTGATAGAGGTCAGAAAGAAAGAGCAGAAGAAGAAAAGAGCAGTAGAGAGCAGAAGAAGAAGAGAAGAGAAAAGGCAGAGAGAGCCTGCGAAAGAGAAGAAAGAAGAGAGGAAGAAGAAGAAAGAGAGCTCGTGAGGATTGAGAGAAGAAGAATAGAAGCTGCATCTGAAGATTTGTTCATGCTGGACCGTGGATCAAATCCAGGCCAGCCAGCTCCATTGAGAGCTATCTTTGTGCTTCATCTTTTACAGCTTGTGATTGCCATGTTATTTTCATTTCTTGTTTTCCACTTTGTTTTTTTTTTTGATTACCTTTGTACTTACGATCCTCTAGACTGAGGTCGGGTTCCTCCTGGTGGGTCAGGAGAAGGGAGATCTGATCTCCGGTTGCAAGTAGCTGGGAGCTACTTGTGGGTTCCCTCCGGTTTGGAGGAAGGGAGACTTGTCTCCGGTTCTGGGCTTGTGGGTAGCAAGTCCAGGAGTCCCTCCGGTCTGGAGGAAGAGAGACTTCGGTCTCTGGTTTCCAAGTGGCTGGGAGTCACTGGGGTGTCCCTCCGGTTGGGAGGAAGAGGGGAGGTTGTTCCCCTGGTCAAGCTGTGTGGCAGCACCTTGTTCGCAGACTGAGTCTGCTTGGTTCTAGCGTTTGCTAGTGAAGCCTCACTAAGGTTGGGAGTGAGGGGTGGATGTAGGTCTGGAGGACCGAACCACCTAAAAATCTATTGAGCAATGGTTTACTTTGTGTGCTTGCTTCCGCTAGATGCTTGGATAGACGCGCTCCATGTGTTTGCTCATAAGTTTAATTGAATTTGTTTCATTCTGTGATTGCGTCTAGCATCTGAGTTTTTATTTGGGCATTATTCGTAGAAGGATACATTCACCCCCCTCTGTATCCGGGCCTAGCACCCTAACAAGTCCGATAGCCGGCATATTGAATAAGCCATTGCTCATTTCTTTTCATTATGTCGACGGCTGGGGCATGGACCACCTCGACTTATTTCGATGTCTTGATTTTCATGGTCATAGCGATCTGGCATCTTTAGTGGAGAAGTGCTAGACATTTGGTGATGTCAGCTGGCTTGTCAAGGAGGCTGCTTTCCGCTCCAAGGAGGTAGCTTATCTGTACTGGCCGCTTTCTGTCTTTTATGATGGCCCAGCAGGTATGATCTTTTCTTTCTGACTGTAGTGCTTTCTATTTAGTATTTAAACTCTGCATTTACTGATTTCATTGCTTCTCTGATGTCTTCAATAGACAGACCAGATATAAAGCGACAGGGGCTTTACAGAAAAATTATTGCGCAAGCTGAGAAGCCTGCTTATTTCGAAATCCCTATAACAGCACCGACAACCACTCCCCTACCTCCGGGCAAGAAGAGAAAAATTTATGCAGTGAAGACTACAGTTGGGAAGGCTAGGAAGGCTAAGAAGGCCCATGCTCGGCAGTCGGCTTCGGCAGTGACGGACCCTGGGACCCCTCTTCCTGATATCCCCTAATTTGATGAGTTTGAATCTCAAAGGGAGGGCGCCCTGACATCAGTCAAGGGTAACACCAATAGCCTGCAGTTGTATCTTTCATCGTCTTTTTGCTGAATTTCAAAGAAATCCTTGAATCTGACCCCCCCCCCCCCTTTTTCGCACAGCCCAAGAGCCAGTTGTGATACCTTCTGTGGTGGAGACCAGATTCCCCTCTCCCACGCCGGCTAGTGAGGCGGAGGGTAAGTGTGCTTTCTCATCTTTTATTGCACATTTCAATTATTTTTCATTGTCTCGCTCACACGCTTTTCCCTACAGTGACGGCCGGGGAGGAGGCTGAAGTCATGGGAGCAGCTGGCGATGTAACTCAGCCACAGGAGGGCCATAAGACCCAGACGAAACGGGGCCTTGTCCCTGTGAGGCGCATAGTTACCCGGTCTTCCTCCAGGCAGCCGTTAGGAACGCAAGTCCCGCCCATGGATAGTGTGGAAATCTCTTCCAGCAGCTCCGCGACCGCCTCTGAGGCAGAGGGAGAAGAAGCAGGTTTCAGCGAGAGCGAGACGGAGGGTATCTCCAAATCAGAGGCCCTACCCGCATGTACTGCCATTGTTCCACTATTCATTCCCTCCAAACTGCTAGTGTTGTCTTCCGAGGAGGAACTGCAGGAAGAATTTGCTGGCTTAGACACCGAGGCAGATATAACTCCTCCCTTTGCTGCTTCAGCAGCGGAGCTTTCCTCTCCACTGCACTCCTTCGAGGACATCGACATCACCTTAGAAGTGAGTCCCTCTCTTTGTCCTCATTGTTTTCCCCTTCTATCTGTTGCTTGATGTTGTATTGATCTGTTCACAGGAATCCCCTATTGCTAGCCCGACAACGACTGCAGCCTTTGAAGCCACTCTGTCTGACACCTTGGCCATTGTTCCTGCTTCGTCAGCCGCCTGTGCAGGCGTTTCTGAGATAATTCGCCCTGTGCCGGTGAGGATACAGTACTCTACGGACCTAGCATTGTTGGACTTGAGGACCTCGGGGGAGAGTTCGGTCCTTATCCGAGTCTTGGATTTTAGAGCTGAGATGGACCCAGCTAGGGGTTCTGCCTTTATACCGGCCGCAGTGATGACCATTGCGCCCGAGTCAGCAACTCCTATAACAGCTATTATGGAGACTGAACTTTTGCCTCTTCGGGCCGTGGCCCCTGCCGCCCTGACGTTGAAGGAACTGGCCGTTGAAGCGGGGATGGAAGAAGGAGAGGCAGCTGCTACAGAGACCGGAGTATTGTCTATAATTGACCCAGAACCGATCTCCGTGCTCCCCGAATCTGCGGAGGAGGTGCCCCGAGAAGAGGATGCTGAAGGTACGGATATTACATCAGGGACCCAGGAAGCAGCCACTCCGGCACTTATTAAATTTGTCTCTACGAGCATTCAAATAGCAACCCCCGAAGAGATGGAGGTGGAAGGCCTCTTGGTTCCGTCAGGGATTGCAGAGAGAGCTCGGTTGGCGCCTTCAACAGACCTCCCGTCTTCTTCTTCTCAGCCAGATATCACACTATGGGCAGACATTGACAGTGAGGTGACTTTCGAAGTAGCTCCATTTCCTTCTCCTGGCTTCGCTTCATCCGAGAGTTTCGTCTGGCAAAATCTGGACATGATGCGCCAGCTGGTGGAGTCCCAGCCTGGACGGACTTATCTGCAGCTGAAGGAGATAGCCGAGCGTTTCACCGCTGGTCCACAGGCGATGGGCTGTCCCATGGAAATATGGGCCCGGCGGGTTCTATTGTTGTTAAAGTTTATACATCGCCGGGACTTCTTGGCACATATTATGTCTGACAGACTGGCAGCTTTGAAGTTGCAAAGGATGGAGTGCAAATCTGAGCTGGAGAAAATGGACTCTGTTCTTCAGGAGCGCCAACGCCGACTGCAGTCTCTGGCGCAGCGGGAGCAGTTCGTGCGCAGCCGGATAACCATCCTGGAGGCTGAACTGTTTGATCTCCGAGCTAAACTGTCGCAGATAACGACTTCTCGGCCACATCTTGCGGAAGAAGTAGCTCTGTTGGAGGGGCAGGTGGCATCCTTTCAGGACGAGTCTGCTCGGCTACAGGAGGAGGAGGCTCGACTTCATGAGCTGGGGGCTGCCCCGCATGTAGGGCTTCTGGCCTTCGAAGACATATTCCGGCGCCCGTGATCATCTGTTCTCCCCTTTTTGTAATACAATTCCCCCTCAGGGGCCCTTCTTGTATTCTTGTTCTTTACTTATCGCACCATCAATATTTCACGGCAATTTGGCAGCGGTTTCAGCGGTCCCCGTGCGAATAGCCCGTATCTAGCAGGAGAGCGTCCACCCTTTCAGAGAAAGGATGGGGGACTCGCTCCACCGCGCGACGGTATCTGGGGGATGCTTAAACTGAATCTTGTGGATAGTTGAATAAAAGAGGTTTAGAACATTGTCTGGAACAAACGAATGGTTTATCCCGGACAGGTCTCAAAGCTGATCGGGGCAAAGTGCCAATCAACCAGTGACTGATTTTATCATCGATATTGGGTTTATATCGATGCAAAGAAGTTTTATAAGGTTCATCAGAATAGACATAAGGTCTAGACTGGGTAGATTTGATCGCATGTGGGACGTGCAAAGGGTATGTGGTTCCCATTAGAACGGACGTAAAGTCTGAACTTGGACAGGTTTCATCATTGACCGGGCAAGGTGCCGGTCGGTCAATAGCTGGTTCCATTACCGATATTGGGTTTATATTGACGCAAAGGAATTTCATAAGTCTCATCAGAATAGACGTAAGGTCTAAACTGGATAGGGTCGTATCATTGATCGGGCAAGATGCCGGTCGGTCAACGGTTGGTTTCATCGTCGATATTGGGTCTATATCGATGCAAAGGTATTTCATAAGTTTCATCAGAATAGGCGTAATGTCTAAACCGGGTAGGGTCTTATCATTGATCGGGCAAGATGTCGGTCGATCAACGGTTGGTTTCATCATCAATATTGAGTTTATATCGATGAAAAGGTATTTCATAAGTTTCATCAGAAAAGACGTAAGGTCTAAACTGGGTAGGGTTTATCGTTGATAGAGCAAGATGCCGGTCGATCAACGGTTGGTTTCATCATCGATATTGGGTTTGTATCGATGCAAAGGTATTTTATAAGTTTCATCAGAATAGACGTAAGGTCTAAACTGGGTAGGGTTTCATCACTGATCGGGCGAGATGCCGGTCGATCAATGGTGGGACGTAGGTAGCGGTGTAGGTCTCGTCAGGATAGACGTGAGGCCTATTCCAACGGGTTTTATCGCGGGTGGGACATTTAAAAGAGGGTATGTAGATTCCATCAGGACAGACGTAAGGTTTGTCCTGTCAAGGTTTTATCGTTGACCGGGCAAGGAGCCAAACGGTTAACGGAAGGCTTTATCAAGGGAAGGCAGTATGGAATTTCTCAGAATTACCACATTACGATCCCAGGCGCCCTTTCGGGTTTTCACCGGAGCCAACCCCCTCTCGCTTTTGCCCACGCGCCCTTTCGGGTTTTCACGTGGCGGGGTACCCGATTTTGCCTGCAGTGCCCTTTTGAGTTTTCACCACAGTTGGGTTTTAGGCCATTCTTGCCCTTGTCCAAAATGCCTGAACAAGTCTGGCGGGGTATCTCTATTTTTAACCCCACTTTTCATATATATTTTTTTGTATTCTTTCTCTTTTCCTTTGTCATCGTCTTTTCCTGGAACTAGAACTTTCATTCTATGGACCATGGGGCCATATGTTTATTGCGGATACATGATCATTGATGTGGGTATCAACATCAATGCAAAGGGAAATAGGGTTTCATGATCTATCCAGACGAAAGGTCCGAATTGATTTAGGGGATATAGATAGCAGCTCAGGCACGAAGCCATTTGCTGGAAATGGGAGTTTCATCGTTAATGTAAGGTTTGACATTAACGCAAAGGAATAGAGTTTCATGATCTATCCAGACGAAGGGTCTGAATTGATTCAAACAGCTTTGTCGTGTTTCGTCAGAGCAGACGGAAGGTCTACCCTGGATGGTTTTAGCATTGATCAGGCAGTATGCCAACCGATCAATAGCAGGTTTCATCATTGGTATTGGGCTCATACCAATGCAAGGATTTCATATGTTTCATCGGGATAGACGTATGGTCTAAACCGGACAGGTTTCATCGTTGATCGGGCAGTGTGCCAATCGACCAGTAGCGGGTTTCATCATCGGTACTGGGTTCATACTAATGCAAGGATTTCATATGTTTCATCGGGATAGACGTAAGGTCTAAACCGGACAGGTTTTATCGTTGATCGGGCAGGATGCCAATCGATCAACAGTAGGTTTCATCATAGGTACCGGGTTCATACCAATGCAAGGATTTCATATGTTTCATCGGGATAGACGTATGGTCTAAACCGAATAGGTTTTATCGTTGATCGGGCAGGATGCCAGTCGATCAACAGCATGTTTCATCATCAGTATTGGGTTTATACCAATGCAAGTATTTCATAGGTTTCATCGGGATAGACGGTAAGGTCTAAGCCGGATAGGTTTCATCGTTGATCGGGCAGTGTGCCAATCGATCAATAGCAGGTTTTATCACGGTGAGACATATGATAGGTTTCGTCAGAATAGATGTAAGATCTAAACTGGGTAGGTTTTACCGTGGTGGGTCTCGGACAGAAAGTGGAAGGGTTTCATCGGAACAGACGGAAGGTCTACTCCGAGATGGGCTTTAACATTGATCGAGATGATATGCCTCATGACCAATGGGGTTTCATCATCGGTGGGACATGCGGTATATGCTGCCGAAGAAGATTCATGAAGTGAACTTTTTATATTACCACATTACTGACCCAAGTGCCCTTTCGGGTTTTCACCGGAGCCAGCCCCCTCTTACTTTTGTCCACGCGCCCTCTCGGGTTTTCACGTGGCGGGGTACCCAGTTTTGCCCGTAGCGCCCTTTCGGGTTTTCGCCACAGCCGGGTTGTTTGCCATTTTTGCACTCGTCCAAAATATTTTGGACAAGTCCAGCGGGGCACCTCTATTTTAAGCCCCCATTTCTTATCATCATTTTTTTTATTATTTCCTCTTTTTTTTTGAACTCGTATAAGAGGAGGATATTGAGAGAGTCGACTAGGGCACAATGCCTTACGCCGAGAAAAGGCTTATTCGTTAGCAAGAAGGTAATGCTAGCGTAAAGGACAGATTTGACCCGATTCGGGCGTAGGACCCGCATTGGTGATGTTATTTATTATATGCGAGCTCGGTCAGGGCAGAGTGCCGCTAAACCGAGGTGTGGGTAGCTCGATCATGGTAGAGTACCACTAGACCAGGATAAGGGTAGCTCGGTCAGAGCAGAGTGCCTCTAGACTAAGATATAAGTAGCTCGGCCAGGGCGGAGTGCCACTAGACCAAGTTTGAGGTAGCTTGGTTAGGGCAGAATGCCACTAGACTAAGTTTAAGGTAGCTCAGTTGGGGTGGAGTGTCACTAAACCGAGGTAAGGGTAGCTTGGTTAGGGCGGAATGCCACTAAACCAATGAGAGGTAGCTCGATCAGGGCGGAGCACCACTAGACCAAGAAGAGTGTAGCTCGGCTAGGGCAGAGTGCCGCTAGACCAAGAAAAGGGTAGTTCGGCTAGGGCGGAGTGCCACTAGACCAAGAAAAGGATAGCTTGGTTAGGGCAGAGTGCCACTAAACCAAGGTAAGGGTGGCTCGGCTAGGGCGGAGTGCCACTAAACAAAGGAGAGGGTAGCTTGGTTAGGGCGGAGCGCCCCTAGACCAAGGAGAGGGTAGCTTGGTTAGGGCGGAGTGCCACTAAACCAAGGTAAGGGTAGCTCGGTTAGGGCGGAGTGCCGCTAAACCAAGGTAAGGGTAGCTCGGCTAGGGCGGAGTGCCGCTAAACTGAGGTAATGGTAGCTTGGTTAGGGCGGAACGCCACTAAACCAAGGAGAGGGTAGCTTGGTTAGGGCGGAGTGCCACTAAACCAAGGTAAGGGTAGCTCGGTTAGGGCGGAGTGCCGCTAAACCAAGGTAAGGGTAGCTCGGCTAGGGCGGAGTGCCGCTAAACCGAGGTAAGGGTAGCTTGGTTAGGGCGGAATGCCACTAAACCGAGGTAAGGGTAGCTTGGTTAGGGCGGAATGCCACTAAACCAAGGTAAGGGTAGCTTGGCTAGGGCGGAGTGCCGCTAAACCGAGGTAAGGGTAGCTTGGTTAGGGCGGAGTGCCACTAAACAAAGGAGAGGGTAGCTTAGTTAGGGCGGAGTGCCACTAGACCAAGGAGAGGGTAGCTTGGTTAGGGCGGAGTGCCACTAAACCAAGGTAAGGGTAGTTCGGCTAGGGCGGAGTGCCACTAGACCAAGAAAAGGGATTTTACCCGGTTACTCGGGGAATGTCGGTTGTGCTGCATGATACAGCTTTAGATGCCTTCCGTTGAGTGGCGAAAATTAAATTTCCCCTTGATGGTTGACAACCACGTAGGCTCCTCCTTCGTAGACCCTCTGGACTACGTACGGACCTAGCCAGTTAGCGGCAAGTTTACCTTTTGGGTTGGAAGCCATGACTTCCCTTTTCTTGACCATGACCAGGTCTCCCTTCTTGAATTCTCGCCCTTTGACGAGCTTATTGAAGGCGTTTGCCATGCGGGCTTGGTACATCTGGATGTTTTTCTGGGCTTGCAGACGCTTACCCTCCAATTCAGCCAGTTCTTCAAGTCGTCTTTCAGCATTGGTTTGTTCATCGCGAACTAGGCCATGCTGGACTGCAATCCTGAGTGATGGTACCTCCAGCTCTATAGGGACTACTACCTCGGAGCCGTACACCAGTGAATAGGGCGAACAACCCGTGGGGGTTTTATAGACAGTGCGATATGCCCATAGTGCTTCATACATCTTTTCACCCCAGTCCTTTTTATTAGAACTGACGACCTTGGCCAGCAGGGTGCACAATGTCTTATTGAAGGCTTCGGCCAGTCCATTTGCTTGTGGATTGTACGGAGTGGAGGTCCTCCATTCTATTATGTACTTCTCGGCAAGCCGATATACCTTCTGGTTCTTGAAGTGGCTTCCATTATCAGATATTATTCGACTGGGGACCCCGAATCGGAAGATGATATTGTGCTTGATGAATCTGGCAGCCAACTCACCAGTCACTTCTCTGAGTGCTACTGCCTCCGCCCACCTGGAGAAGTAGTCTGTTATAGCCAAGATGTACTTGTGTCCAGCGGACGAAGTCTGTAGTGGCCCGACTACATCAGTTCCCCACTGAGCAAAAGGCCAGCTGGGGATCGTAGGGTGTAGAGCTACAGGAGGCTTCCTGGGTACAGTGGCATGCTCCTGGCATTTCTGGCATGACTTCGCAATCTGGCAACAGTCTTCAAACATAGTGGGCCAATAATAACCCAGCTTCTTGATTTCAATTTTCATCTTAGGTCCAGCCTGGTGTGCCCCTGCTGTCCCATCATGTATTTCTTTCATTGCTTGCCAGGCTTCTTCAGTAGATAGGCATCGAAGCAAAATCTTCTTGCGGGCATCTGCGATAATTCGGAACAGAGTTCCATTTCTACATTCGTATGAATCTTTAACCCTTAGGAGTTTCATTCTCTCTTCTTTATTCTTGGGCAGCTGTTGGTGCAAGAACCACTGCAGCAGGTGCTGTCTCCAATCAAACGTCTGGGCCTTGTTAATGGTATCAATCTCATATTCTTCAGGACACGCTTCCAGCATGCTGGGGACTTGCCGCCTGTTCATGACAATAATGTTCAGCGTCTCGTCTGGCGGGATTGATAGTGAGCTGGCCAGCTTTGCGAGTGCATCAGCTTGAGCATTATGTCCCCGACCCACATGATTGAGCTCAATATGGTAGAAATTTGCCATGAGGCGTATAGCCTTTTGACAATAGGGATTTAATTCTGGCTTTCGCACTTCGAATTCCCCCTGTATTTGTTTTATCACTAACATTGAGTCACCGAAGATCTGAAGCATTCGGATACCCATGCTGAGGGTGACCTGGAGCCCAATTATCAGGGCTTCATATTCAGCTTCATTGTTGGTGCAGGGCTTATTTATAGAACATGAGGTGTGCAACACTTCTCCCTCAGGCGATTTCAGCACAATGCCGGCCCCTGCACGTATTATGGTTTTACCGTCGGAATCAGTTTCTGTTCTTGATGCCCCATCAAAATATAACTGCCACATTACTGGTTGGGTCTGACAAGCTGTAAGCACTTCATCATCAGGTAGCTCGGTCTCAAGCATAGCACTTTCTGGTACCGGGTGCTCTGCAAAGAACTTAGCCACAGCTTGACCCTTTATAGCCCTCTGAGGTATATAAGTGATGTCAAACTCCATCAGAATCACAGCCCACTTGCCTAGTCGACCTTTGAGTGCCGACTGAGTCAATATATATTTGAGCGGATCTGCTGCAGATATCAATCTGATCTCATGTGACAGCATGTAGTGTCGGAGCTTCTTGACAGCGAAGACCAGCCCCAGACAGGTCTTCTCTATGTAAGTATAGCTTTCTTCAGTTCTGATCAACCTTCTACTAAGGTAGTATAAGGCTTGCTCCTTTCCATCTCCATTTATTTGAGCTAACATTGCCCCCAGCGAGCAATGTGTGGCTGCTATATAGAGGATCAAAGGGCTGCCCTTCACTGGTGCCCCCAATACTGGAGGGGTTCTGAGATATTCTTTCAACTTTTCGAAAGCCTCTTGGCATCCGTCGTCCCATAGGAATGGTACATCTTTCATCATGAGCCTATGAAAGGGGTGACACCGACCCGACAGATTTGATATAAATCGTCGGATGTAGGCCAGACGCCCTTGCAGAGATCTTAACTCAGACAGATTCCTCGGTGGAGGGAGCTCTTGAATAGCCTTGATCTTGGACGGATCAATCTCAATGCCTCTGTGCCGGACAATAAATCCCATGAATTTTCCACTGGTCACGCCAAAGGCGCATTTCATAGGGTTCATTTTCAGCTCGTATTTCTGCAGCCTTTGAAACACTATCTGCAAGTCTTGCAGATGATCTTCCTTCTTTCTAGTCTTCACCACCAGGTCATCAACGTAGCACTCCACTTTCTTGAAGAGCAAATCATCAAAAATCTTGGTCATAGCTCTTTGGTAAGTGGCGCCGACGTTCTTGAGGCCGAACGACATTCTTTTGTAGTGGAATATTCCTTTCGGAGTGCGGAATGCAGTGTGTACTCTATCCTTTTCAGTAATCCAAATTTGGTTGTATCCGGATGAGCCGTCCATAAATGACAGGGCTTCATGACCAGTGGTTGCATCAATCATTACTTCAGTAATTGGCACTGGGAAATCATCCTTTGGACAAGCCTTATTAAGGTCTCGAAAGTCAACACATATTCTGATCTGCCCATTTTTCTTCTTTACGAGCACTATATTTGCCAGCCATGTGGTGTACTGATTTTCTTCGACAAAGCCAACATCAATAAGCTTGTCGACTTCTTTATTGATTTGGTTGATCAGCTCAGGTCGCATCCGCATGGGTGACTGTTTTATGGGGTTGGCTTCTGGGTCAATTGCCAGCAGGTGTTGTGCTACATTGGGACTCAACCCTGGCATTTCATCATATGTCCAAGCGAAGCAGTCCTTAAACTCCCTCAGAAATTGTATGTACTGTTCTCGGATCTCTGGTTCCAACAGAACACTGAGAAAGGTTGGCCTTGGTTCCTCCTCTGTCCCCAAGTTCACTTCTATGAGCTATCAACGGTGGCCTGACCACCATCTTCGACTTCGGGCGGAGCCTCCTACAAATCAACAAAGCCCCCTGGGATATAGTTTTCTTCAGTTTCAGAATTCTCTAATTCTTCTTGTTGGACCTCGGCCAATGATGATTCATCATACAGGGCAGAAACCATGTGACTTTGTTCAGCCTGACCATGGGACACGACCGGCTCCGTGTAAGGCTCAAAGATTAGGTCTTCCACTTCCGGAGGCCTTGCTGGCGTAGATTCCTCTGGGGAATTTATATTTTGCAGAGCTCGAACTTCTTCCAGAATACGTTCAAACTCTAAGCATTCTCTTCTATCATTAGAAATCTGGTCTTCATCCGGGGTTCCCGTGTCAAACTTTGCTTCGGCCTGGAACATGTCTTCCTTACAAGACAGTTCCTCCCAGCACCGGCATACATTTGCTTCATTAGACTTTTCTGCCTTGGGCTGGTTATTGGAAGGCCCATCATCCAGTATAGACTGATATATAATCTCTTCATCGTCTGAGGGGTAATCATCATAGTCCATCCCAGGAGGATCTTCATGTGAAAAGAAGGCGGAGATGACATCTACCTCGGCTTCATAGTACTCTTGTAGAGTGTAGCCCAATCCTGGGTGCTGGGTGATCTTTGTCAATTCCCTGCTGTTCTGAGGTGGATCCCAAAGTTCTTGGAATGCTTTCTTCTGGGCAACGGGCTGCAGTGAAGGTATCTACAGTTTGGAGAACATCTGCGAGACCCGTTGTGTAGTATAGTCCAAGCCTGCGATTGGCACCATTCGGCTTGTGGATTCTTCCGGGATCATGCAGTCCTGATCATCCTCTTCAACAGGCTCCCCGGTATAGAATATGATGGGAGGCTCGCAGAAGCGAGGGACCTCCATAATCTTGAGTGGCAGCACTGTCTGGCATTCCAAACTGGTGACGGGTTTGACCAGTCCTTCCGGTACTGGGACTTGTGTATATTTTTCTTTCATCTTTTCATCAGTATCATCGGGATGAATGCTTGGGGGTATAATCCGTGCAAAATCCCCAACATGAGAGACATGTGATACTTCATGTTTGGTGACATAGCCCCGTGGTGGTGGTGGAGACCAATCTTCTGTCTTTGCCGCCGACTTCTCCAGACCAGTCAGAACTTCTTTCTTTTTATCTTTCTGCGGAAGGTTCGCATAATAGGATGCATCGAGCATATGACACTCGAAGACTTCAAAGGGGTGCAGATATGCGAACACCCTTTCTTCTTTGCCATCATGACAGTACTTAATGCATTGATGCAGCGTGGAAGGCACTATCTGGTACTCATGCAACCACGGTCGCCCTAACAAGGCCTTGTACGTGGTGTTAGAATCAATCACATAGAATCGCACCACAGTGGTGAGGTCCCCCAGTGTGAGGTTAAAATCTGCTACCCCCAGAGGTGTTTCACACTTCTGGTTAAAGCCGGCAATCTTCATATCTCTGACCTTAGCGAGGTGCATATCAAAGTAGTACTTCTGATAGATGTGATATGGCAGAATGTTTACAGTAGCCCCAGGATCTACCAGTATCCGGCTTAATGGCTGGCAGTTGAGATGTCCTCTCATGTATAGTGGCCTGTTGTGGCTGGGATTTAGAATCAACATGTCATCTTCAGTGAAAGTGACTGTCGGCGCAGAATTGACTTCTGTCAATAATGCTTCATACTGTGCTGGTGACTGTAGAGCATCAATAATTGCTCGGCGGGCATCTTCACTCAATGAAAGAATTTCCCATATAGAGAATCTGGTAGGTGTGAGCGACGTCACGCGGTTCGGGGAAGAGCGGAGAAGGGAAAGCGGAGAGCGCGCGGGCTCCTTCTTTTTTGTTTGTTTGCTTGTTTTGCTGCAACACAGAGATGATAGAGAAGAGAGAAGGGGCCACCACGGGAGATTGCTCCGGCGGGGCGAGCGGGACAAGTATAATATAGCAAGATATGGGGTTCAAACGGCCATAACGGGAAGTGACTCGCCGCGACCTCGGGGGGACGGGAATGGTGCAGAAATTAAATAACAAGAATTGAAACGGCCATTGGGGAAGTGACTCGCCGCGGCCTCGAGAATATGAGCAGAATATAGCAGAATATAAAGGAGAATATAAGAACAGAGATTTAAACGGCCATTGGGGAAGTGACTCGCCGCGGCCTCGAGAATATGAGCAGAATATAACAGAATACAGAGAGAATATAAGAACGGAAATTTAAACGGCCATTGGGGAAGTGACTCGCCGCGGCCTCGATGATATGAGCAGAATATAACAGAATATAGAGAGAATATAAGAACGGAAATTTAAACGGCCATTGGGGAAGTGACTCGCCGCGGCCTCGATGATATGAGCAAAATATAACAGGATATAAAGAGAATATGAGAACAGAAATTTAAACGGCCATTGGGGAAGTGACTCGCCGCGGCCTCGATGATATGAGCAAAATATAACAGGATATAAAGAGAATATGAGAACAGAAATTTAAACGGCCATTGGGGAAGTGACTCGCCGCGGCCTCGATGAAAAGATGTGATCGCCAGGGGCCGAAAGACCCCAAAATAAGAAAGTGATCGCGCCTACCTCAAGAGCGGGAGATGGCGGGTTGCTTCTTCCTCTCCTTCCGGCCGGCCGACGGAGAGGGCTTTCCTCGGGTACCCTTGCAAAACAACGACAAATAAATGACAAGTGGATTAGAAAGATGGAGGTGTAGTATTCAAATCCTTGCGATAAAAATAACGAAATGATGGCAAGACACACACCTGGTTGGTGTTATCTTTTAAACCCCTCTCGGACTCGAGTAGGAGGAAAATGAGATGATGGATGCAAGAAGTATAAGAGAAGAGGCGCCCTTGTGAAGGGGGATAGAGGATGCAATATGATGAATGTAAAGAACTATGGAGAAAAAGGGGAAGAAAAGGCTTATTGGATGAGCCGAGGGTGAAATCCGGCGGAGCTCCGGCAGCGTGGGGACGACGTGGAAGCGCGGTGGATGAAGACGACCTTCCTCTCGCGAGCGTGAGCACCCGAGAAGCCGGCAGAACCTCCACCTACAAAAGAACCCACGGGTTAGAAAATGACTCCGTAGCCTCTGGGCTCCGGCAGCCTATCGGATCACTTAGAAGCTCCTCTAGAACTGAGGGGGTGGGCCTCTATTTATAGAGCTCCGGAGGGTGGAGGCGTCCAGGACCCTGGACACCTCCATCAGGGCCGAAATAATATTTTATTCTATTTTTATATATTTTTTGGAATACTTTTGTGGAGGCGTCCAGGGTCCCGGACGCCTCAACAGGTCCACCGAAAACCGACGACGGCCGCACGCGGTTTGGCACAACGCGTGGTTTTGTGAGCGGCGCCTCGTGATTCAGAAATGGGCGCGTCCAGCTGACTGGACGTCTCTATAATTTGGATTTTTTCACACACGACAAACCGTCGTTCGGTGGCCGGCGCCCGTGAGGGAGTTGATGGAGGCGTCCAGGGGCCTGGACGCCTCCAAAATTATATTATTTTTATTTTTCTTTTGTCTTTTATGCCAGGGCTGGCATTTTTATTTTTTTATTTGTTTTTATGGAGGCGTCCAGGGGCCTGGACGCCTCCATTAATATATATATTTTTATTTATTTTTTGTTTTTGTATGCCAACTGGCATTTTACACTTATTTTTTATTTTTGTTTTTATGGAGGCGTCCAGGGTCCTGGACGCCTCCATTAATTTATATATTTTTTATTTAGTTTTGGGCCCTGAGAAAATAATAAAATAAATTAAAATCATGGGGGCGTCCAGGGGCCTGGACGCCCCCATTAAGACCCACCCGGGTCCTTAGATCAGGCGTCGGCGGCCGCCCGGCAGACACCCTTCTTGGTTCCGGAACCTCCTGATGCGTTCGACTGGTGTTGATGCCGTCCGAATGCCGTGACGAGACGATTCCGGATGCCGAAAAGGGCGGAAGAAGACTCAAGAAAAGGAAGCACTCAAGTGATTCAAAACGCGTAAGCCGTCGCGGGGCGTTGTATAGTAATATGAGACTTTCTCAGGAGACGTCAGGAATGGCGTGTCTACAGCTGCCCCGCCTTGGCGTCTGCTTTGCAAGGGAGCGATACGTAGTGGAATGGTATCGAAGTGGAGTGAATGGAGTGGGAGCGGACTGATAAGTTGATGCCAAGGTGTGATGAGACACGCTTTTGACGTTACTGTTTGGAATCTTTCCTGGAGTTTCAATGAGGCGACCTTGAAGAAGGTCTTTCAAATATTGACGATTGCTTGGACGGAGATCAAATAAGGGAGGGTGAGATGTGCGCTCAGGCACGAAACAAAAGGAGACCAACTTCTCGGTGTGGAAGTACCTGGGTCATAAACCGGAGGTTTCACCTTTGGGGAGCGGTTACCAGCCAATGTGGAAGTGCTGCGGCCAAGGTGGGTCAAAAAAGGTAAAGGAATATCTGAGGGTCTGTCCAAACAAGGGTCTCCTTTGGAAGAGCAGCGTCGGGGCTGTCTCAAGGAAACTCGGTATTTCATTCGGAGTGGAATATCTCATATTTGTGGGAATTGAAACACAACGGCTTTCACAATCGAATCACTTGAATGATCTTCCGCAATAAATCAAAGTCCTATATGAATGCATGCTGGGTTTAAAGAAAAATTTAAGACAAACTAAAATAGAAAATAGCCAAGGATAATATTGTCAACTTGTGAAGAACGGGTCAGGATACCGATCCGGTGAGCTGATACTGGGCTGGGGCCCGTTTATCCACGCACCAACTCACTGAATGGAACCGTCGTCCCCATTCTATCACAAATTGACGGCCTATCCGTACAACCCAAATTCTTCCGGGATCATCACCGTTTTTGTTGAAGGGGAACTCAGATCCCAGATTCGTTCGGGCCGCACGGTCCTCGGCATGTTCTAGTAGCGTACGTATCATATACTACGATGCATGACATGGTGGGACCAACCAATGAAAGGTGGGACAGGAGATAGGACAAAGACGTCCGTTAGTAAAACCTGCACAGGCCAGCAAAGGTTAGCAACATCATAAAGTAGCAGAATCATAGCAGAATCGCACCACAGTTCAAAGGAGATCCAGACAAAATCCTGATAGCGACCGCTGATGTGACATGTTCTGTCCTGTAGCACCTTCCCTTCCTATAAGAACTCCCCTTAGGCTAGTTCATTCAAATGCACCAAGGTGGGTTTTGGAAGCTCAGGAGAGGAAGGAGAGGAGAATCTAGAGATTTTCAGGATGGAAGGAGAGTCTTCCCGCGTTATGAAGAGGAGCAGGCCTAGCAGCGAGATCAGGCGACTCTCCGACCTCGAGGGTCATCTGAGTGGGACGATCATGTCGCATATGGTAAGCCGACTCTTTTCAGATTCTCCACGTGAACCTTCTTCTTACTTCCTTCATTTCTTCTTCTTTCCTCTTCCAGCCATATCCACTCTTCCCAGGCCCGAGGAAGTTTTCCAAGCTGCCATGGCTTTCAAGGCTGACTTCCAATATCTCCATTGGCATGAGGGCCATACTCTCGAAGTGGCATCTGCAGGGGCTCCTTATTCACGCCAAACATTACGAGAAGATTCGTATGGACTGGGCGGCTATGGGCGCGCTAGTGGAGATCTGGCATCCCCAGACCCACACTTTTATTTCCCGACCTTCGAGGTGACCATCCTCCTCGAGGAGGTGGAACTTCTGCTTGGTTTGAAGAAATTCAAGAGTGACGGGAAGGTGAAGGCTATGCGGATGCTGACACGGGGGACTTCTGAAAGCGTCCTTGGAAGCTTCATGCCGCCCGACGCAGCCAGAAAGGTCCGTACTCAAAAGGGGATCGATCTCCAAAAGCTTGCGGAGTGGGTCATGGACGCCCTGAGAGGGTCACCAGACGATGACTATTTGGAGGGAATCATGAAGGGGTTCACTATCTGTCTGGCGGGTGCTCTCTTGTTCCCTTATACCGACAACATGGTGGAGGAAGACCAACTGGGTGCTATCTGCGGGATCTGGCGTGGAAAGAGGGTGGGACCCGCCGTCCTTGCCTATCTTTACAGCGGCCTTACCGCCTCGAGTATGGGTAAGCCTCCTTTTGGTTGCGCACTTGTCTTGAATTGCTGGCTTGATTTGCACTTCAAATTCGACCACCGCGAGGGAATGCCAACTGCTTCGAAGCTCTTCCAACAAAGCCCGCTTCACCACATAGCCGACGTGTTAGGCTTCGGTGGTACTGTAGTGAACCGCGTTCCGTGGCTGAAGAAACGTGAAGACTGGCGGTCTCACTTCCGCACCGTGACACAAGGCTTCTTTACTTGCGCACCGGCATGTTTGCTTTCGCTAGATCTCCTCATGAGGTCTTCTCCCGAAGTTGATCTTCAACTGATCGGCGCGACCGAGTTCGTCCTTTATAGTGCGCATCGGTGCTGCCTCCAGATTGGCATCCCACGCCATTCGTTCCCGCCACCGACTGGCATTGTTCCTTTGAAGAAAAGGGAGTTGGGCACTGAAGCGGACGCGAAGGAAGCGAAGGCCATTAAAGCTCCCTGGAAGACAAGTGTTGCGGGAAAGGCCTTAGCGCACGTGGTGGAGGAATGCGAGCCGTGGAGGGCTTATGTAACCGAACTGGGGAAGTTAAGGCCTAAGGTGCCTAAACCCCTGATGTAGTTCACTCTGCTTTTCTGATGGAATAAAATTTGGCATTTGGATGTTTCGGACCCCCGTCCCCTTAATTATTATCTTTTTTATGGTTTTTCTTTTTCTTTGTGTTTTTTATTTTGTTTGGATTATATACATATTCTTATCTTTTTTACTTTTATTATATATAATATTTTTTTGAAATTTTTTATTATGGGGGCGTCCAGGGGCCTGGACGCCCCTAATTTTATTTTTATTATTTATTATTTTTTGACAATTTATTTTTGGGGGCGTCCAGGGTCCTGGACGCCCCTATTTTGATTTTTTTATTTTTTATTTATTTTATTTGTGGGGGCGTCCAGGCGCCTGGACGCCCCTATTTTTTTTGAATTTTTGAAAAAAAATAAAAAGTGTGGGGGCGTCCAGGCGCCTGGACGCCCCAATAAAAGGTCAATCTATATATAGGGGGGGCTCCCCCCTACTCACTTATACTGTTCATTCCGACCGTCCAGCCACTCCAAACGACCCATTCTTAGTCCCAATGGAGCGAGGAGGATCGAGCCAGGGTCCAGAGAAGCGGAAACGACTGGCTCGTCGTGCGAGGAGGTTGAGGGATGATGCAGAGGAGGCCTGCAGCAGAGGAGATTGCTGCGGAGGAGGGATGGAGGTGCCTCTCCTGGCCGCGGAGGCCGCTGCGGATGCTGGTGACGCGGGAGAGGACGATCACGACCCGGTAAGTACTTCGGAATTCTCACTCTGTGGTTCAATAGGCTAAAACGGGCGTGCGAGAGGCTGTGAGAGAAGGCCGGGTAGTGAGAGAAGGAGGCGTCCAGGGGCCTGGACGCCTCCACTTTTTCTTTTTATTTTTGTTATTTATTTATTTACGTAAATAATAAAATAAAAGTTAAAAATAAGGAGGCGTCCAAGGCCTAGGACGCCTCCATAATAATATATATATTATATATATTTTTGTTTTGGTTCTTGGATTTTTTTTTAAAAAAGAAATAAAGAAAATAGGAAGGAGGCGTCCAGGGGCTTGGACGCCTCCACAAGAAAATATAAATATTTTAAAAAAGTAAAAATAAAATAAAAAGAATGAGTAGTATATATACAGTGTTATTGTTTATTACTGTTCATGATGCTGATGTGTTCTTTGTTGGTTTTTGTGGTGTGCAGGGCGTGATGAAGGGCCGGATCAGCTGGTCCTTGGTGGTGGCAGCATACCGTGGGCTGCCGGATTTCCAGAGGGCGCGTGTGGACGCCATGGGCTTTGGAGCTTTCCTTAGGATCGAGCCCTTCCGGCTCGACCTTCCTCTTATCCAGGCACTGAGGGAGCGGTGGCACGCACCGAGCCGGGCGTTTCTGATGCCCTGGGGGCACATGGTGCCGACACTTGAGGACGTGGCTCGGATCACCGGGCTACGAGTTGACGGAGAGGCAGTCAGCGGGGTCACCTACCCCGACTACCGAGAGAGTGCCCTGGACCTGCTGTGGTTAGAGACGAGCGTGACTGATAGAGACAGCAGGGTAGTCGGCCGAGTGGAGATCATGGAGGCGCTCGGATTCGTCGACCCGCGCCAGCGGGTTAGCGAGACTGGAGCGGAGTTCTTGGCTCGACTGGAGGGGGATGCTCGTGCAGCTTTCACCCAGGATCCGAGCGAGAGGGAGCTGGTGGATCTAGACCTTCGGAGGTTCTTTTCTTCTTCCTGGGCCGCCTTCTGCTGGGGACGAAGGGGGATGGCATCCACTGCCGTTTCCTCGGGATCTTGGCGGATCTGGACAGAGTGGGACACTATGCGTGGGGAGCGGCTCTGCTTGCCCATTTGATTGCTGATCTCTCCCAGACTTCGGAGAAGGAGACGACAGTCAGCGGCTTCGCACCTTTCCTCCAGGTAAACATTTTATTTATGCATTCCACAGTTAAATATGCAATTATTGTACTAATGATGTATGATGGATGCAGGTGTGGAGCTATTACTATTTCCCGATGGGGAGGGCTAGGCATGGGAACAGGAGGGCCGTGCCTCTGGCGCGGCAGTGGAGGCCGGTCGTGGTTGCAGCACCCCACGGCTACCAGCTGGCGTCACTTCGTCGGGAGCTGAGCGAGTATCCCGAGGCCATGGTATGATGCGTATGATTTTTTTGTGTTTATGCGTGTGACTGAATGGTAACTAACATGATGTATGTATGGTGATGCAGGTGGTGTGGAGACCCTACCTGGGCATGGGCGACGCTGGCCAGCCCTGGGTTGTAGCGGGTCTTCCTCGTTTCAGGCGGGACGTGTGGGTCCATTGCCTGAACGAGATTGAGCCGCTGCGGCTTAGACTGGTCATGAGGACGTTGGGGCTGGCCCAGGAGTGGGTTGACGTAGATGCGCCGGCCCGCATTGGGCGGAAGACCAAGGGGAAGGCGAAGATCGTGGACTGGCGTACGCGCTTCCCAGCACAGTACCAGGACTGGCAGCAGGGCGGGGTCCCAGTGGTGTCCCACGTACAGGACAGCACAGACTACATGAGACGGTACCGAGCTACGTACGGGGACCGCCTCTCCTTGGGTGGTATGGCAGGGGTAAGTGAAATGAAACTGCTCCACCTTTCTATATGTATATGCATGGGATACTAACTTATGTGTAATGCAGGATGCTCGTGATACCATGATCGCCGACCTGCGGGCCCAGTTGGCGGACGCCAGGCGACAGTTGGTGGCCATCCGACAGGAGTTGGAGATCCTGGTGAGTCTATGCAATGCATTTTTTGTGACCTGGATTTTTGATGCTTAGCCTTTGACTGACGTTTGCCCCGTGTTTCAGCGGGCCCACCAGACAGCGGCAGCCGGGATGGCTGGTGGAGCGGGTTCCAGTTCGCGGGGCCCTCCTCCGGAGGTTTCTGCCCTCCAGGAGCAGCTGGCGTACGCGGTGGCTCGGGCTGAGGAGGCCGAGCGTGACCGCGAGGCTCGAGTGAGTGTTTGCTTGGCCGCGACCCTTTTCTAGCTGCTTTCCTTCTATCACTGTTCTCTTACGGTGCATGCGTGCTTTGACAGGTGGCCGAGATTCGGGAGGCCCTGGCCCGTGCTGTTCGTGCTGAGCAGGAGCGCGATGCCTGGGTGGCAGAGCGCGATGCCTGGGTGGCAGAGCGTGACGCCCGGATTGCGGAGCTGGAGGAGGAGCGTCGACGGGAGGCTGAGGAGCTCCCTCGTGACGTGCTGGATCTGCGGATCGCCCTCGAGCTGTCGAGGAGGGAGGCGGTGAGAGAGAGAGAGGAGAGGGAGAGGGATAGGGAGACCATGGAGAGAGAGAGGGAGTGGGATAGGGAGACCCTAGAGAGAGAGAGGGAGAGGGATAGGGAGACCATGGAGAAAGAAAGGGAGTACAGGATGGCAGAGCGATATCGAGATTGGGACGAGAGGAGAGCTCTGGTGGCCCAGGTGTCGGAGCTCCGGCTGAGTCTTGGCACGGCGGAGGGGAGACTCCGGGAGAGTGAGGAGCGGTATCGGAGGGCGAAGGAGCGCGGGGAGCGACTTCGTCAGTCCGGTTCCTTTTCTGTGGGCAGCTTTCTAGTTTCTTCGGCCGAGCAGCGTCGCCGTACCTTGGAGGCTGGCATGGTGCCACCTGGAGAGGCGAGCACGGCTTCTCAGGGTTCACAGAGGTCGCGGAGGCCCCCTAGGGATCCCCGTCAGAGGAGGGAGGAAGGAGATGACCAGGAGGGTGACGGTGAGAGTTAGAGAGTTGCTTGTACGTCACCCTTCTCACTGTATGATGTACTTTCGGCTATTATATGAAATGGAAATGGCTTTTTTGTGTTGTGTGTACTTTTCTCTCTCCCACACTTTCTTCTTTGCACTGAGTTGTCCTTTGAGGCATGCTTCGCGAGACCTTGCCCTGAACAGCGGGGAACTACGCTTTGCACGGGGGGATTTTGTTTCCTTTTCCCCCTTTTGGGCGCGTCCAGGCGCGAGGACGCGTCTTAATCCTTGATTTCAAATTTAAAGCGACGGGTGGTCCTTCTTCTCCCGTGCCTTACCCGCAAACGAGCCCGCCTTCTGCCGAAACTCGCTTGCCCCCCTTTCCGTCTTCCTCTTCTTTTGATCGATGGAGTTCGGTGGGCCCGACCATGGTGAAGGTGGAGAGGGACGAGGAACTCCTCGCCCAAGGAGGGACGCGCCCGAGCACGGAACGGCGTCCATGGAGGAGGAAGGGCCGCTTCGGGCCCCCGAGGGACCCGAGGGGCCCGATGGCGTGGGAGGAGGTGAACACGGTCCGGTAGGTCCTCCGATCTCTTCCTCTTTTAATTCATTTTGGGTTTTGAAGCGAGCCGCGCGAGGAGGAAAGGGTTCGGCGAGTGTTGCACTCAAATGATGGACGCGTCCTAGACAGGGGACGCGTTCCTTTTGACTGATGTGGGACCCCTTTCTTGGTGCAGGACATGGCAAGGACCCTGGGCCTGGCCGATGAGTGGGCGAGTGCGGACGAGCCGAGCCGCGTCAGGAGGGAGAGTCGCGGCAAGGCGAGGCTCGAGGACTGGCCCGTACGTCTCCCTGGACAGCAAGGGGGTGTACTGGTGCAGGACAGTGCCGACTTCCTGCGGCGGCAGAGAGAGAGTTACGCGGGGCTTCCCCAAGCTGGGGACACGCGTGGCATCGGCGGCTCGCGCGCCCAACTGTCAGAGACTAGGCGGCAGCTGGCCGTCGCTCAACATGAGTTGTCGCTCCTGGTAAGTTACGTGCCGCACTTTTAACTTCAGATTTTGGAGTTTCACTGACGGCCGTTGTTTATTTTGTTCCAGCGTGCCCAGCAGACAGCGACGGTGGGAGTGGCTGGCGGATCTTCCAGCTCCTCGGCCCCTTTTCTCGAGATTGCCTCCCTCCGGGAGCAACTTGCCGGTGCGGTGGCCCGCGCGACCCGGGCGGAAGAGGAGCGTGACGCCTGGGTGGCGACTGTAGCGGAGCTGCGGCATCGTGGTGAGGAGAGACCTTCTCCAGACATCCTGGAGTTAAGGGTTCTTCTGCAGATGATGAGGAGAGAGGCAGAGAGAGAGAAAGCCGAGAGAAGGTCCGAGCGACAGCGGGATCTGACCGAGAGGAGGGCCTTGGAGGCCCAAGTGAGGGAGCTCCAGCTGGGCCTTCAGGCCGTCGTGCAGAGGCTAGGAGGGATGGAGACGCGCTACGAGAGAGCGCGAGAGTTCGGGGAGCGACTCCGCCAGTCCGGTCGCTTTGCCGCCAGTGGCTTCTTCGCCACGCCAGGGGAGGAGCAGCGAGTCACTGCTGCGGAGCAGGCGCCCAGAGGCGAGGCAGGTGCTACTGCACGGGGATCCCGGAGGCTTCTGAGGGACCCTCACCTCGGGGGAGAGGAGGAGAGTGCCCAGAGAGATGAGTGATGGTGAGGATTGGCGGGCTAGTGGACCCGCCACCTCTCTATGATTGTAGTGCTTATGACAGCTTATGTAGAATTATGAATGGAGTGATTTGATTTTCTGCTGTTTATTTGTTCTTTTGTGCGTTCCTTCTTCCCTACACTTCTTCTCCTTTGCACTGTTCCCATGTGATGGGTCTGCCGAGACTCCGCTCCAAGCGGAGAATCGCGTCTTGTTGTGACCATTTTTCACGGGAATCTGCCGTCGAAGTCAATACTGACGGCCCTAGTTCCTTTTCCCGGATGTTGTGCCAAATTTTGCGGGCGTCCTCCAAAACATGATAGGGTATCCCTAGACAACATAGGGGCTATTCGTCCTATTCTTCGTCCAGTCAATCACCCTGTGCGAGCGGTGAAGCGACACATGGGGCCGCTTGGCCGGTGTCTCATTGCGAGGGCTATCATCGACAGGTGATGGAGGCAATCTTGGCCCGCACTCCTTCCATTTCTATAAATTCTTGTCCCTTTTATCTTCCCAGGTATATCGAGGACTAACTCGAGGAGCACAAGTTCTTACGGGAGAGGAGGAGTTCAAAATTCTGAGAGTTGGATGGAGGGCGAATCTTCCCATTCCTCGAAGAGAAGCAGGTCCAGTGGTAGTAGTTCCAGGAGGCTTTCAGACCTTGAAGGGCACTTCAGCGAAAGGGCCCAATCACAACTCGTAAGCCAAGTTTTCTTGCCCTTTTCTCATTCTTTCTTCCTTTCTTCTGACCAAACCTCACCCCCATTCCTTGTATGTGTAGGTTGTGATGAAATCACAAATCTTATGGGAGTTGGTAGTAGCAGCGTACAGGGGCCTCCCAGATTTTCAGAAGGCGAGGCTAGACGTGATGGGATTTGGTACCTTTCTTCGGATCGAGCCGATCCAGCTCGACCTAGTCCTGATCCAAGCCTTGTGTGAGAGATGGGACCCAGTGAGCCGGGCATTCCTGATGCCCTGGGGGCACATGGTGCCCAGCTTGGAAGATGTGGTCCGAATTACGAGTCTCAAGGTGGATGGCGAGGCAGTGACCGGAGTCACTTACGCGGACTACCGAGAAGGTGCCCAGAAGTTACTGGGTTTGGACCTAGATGGTCGGAAAAACAGGTCGGTAGCTAGGGCGTCCCTCATGGATGCATTAGGGCTCACCGACACTCGTCGGCGGGATGACGAATCCTCAGAAGAGTTCATGGAAAGGATGGAAATAGGATGCCGTGCCGTGTATTGCACAGATTTCGGCAACTGGGAAAGATGTAACATAGATTTGAGGAGATTTCTCCTCTTCCTTTTGGGGAGATTGGTACTGAGCTCGAAAGGGGACGGTATCCAATGTTGCTTCCTGGAGCTGCTGTCAGACCTTGAAAGAGTAGGGTACTATGCCTGGGGAGCTGCCATGCTGGCACACTTGTTTGCAGGCCTATTCCAAGAAACGGATCGTGAGATGACTGTGAGTGGTTTCACACCATTCATCCAGGTATTTTTGGTTTTGCTTGTTTTGTATTTTTTTTGTTGTTTTCGCAAGGTGCTGATGACCTGCGCCGAGCAGCTATGGAGCTATTATTACCTCCCCATGGGGAGAGCTCGACATTGGCGACCCGTGATGGTGCCGCTAGCCAGGCGGTGGGAACCCATCATGAGTGCGGCACCCCTAACCTACCAACTGATGGTGTTAAGGCGGGAGCTACAGGAGTTCCCTGCAGCGATGGTAAACTGGAGACCCTACTCAGACATGGTCGATGCCAACCAGCCGTGGGTTCTAGCAAGTCGTGCCCGGTTCGGACGGGAACTATGGATGCACTGCCTGAATGAAATCGAGCCGCTTCGGCTACGATTAGTTATGAGGACTTTAGGACTGGCTCAAGAATGGGTGGATTCAGCTGCGCCACCTCGTGTCGGGAGAAAGACGCGAGGACCGGCGACCTGCATTGACTGGCGCGTGCGGTTCCCTGAACAGTACGAAGACTGGCAACGGGGTGGCACGATTGTAGAATCGCAGGCGCGGGACAGCGAGGACTACTTGCGTCTATATAGGACAAAGTACGCAGAACGGTTCCAACCCCGGGGACTTGTGGAGGTAGGTTTCCCCTTTTTCTCTTCTCTTCTTTCTCCTTTTTTGGTTTTCTGGTGAAAATGCTGACTTGTAAGGCTGCAGGATGTCTGGGATGCCTTGATAGCGAATTTACGAACTCGCTTGGCAGAGATGGAACAACAGTTGGGCGATGCCCGCGGAGCTACGAGCGCCTTGGCAGGTGTACAGTACATTCCTAATTAAATCCCCAGATTCCAGATGTTGGCTGCTAATTCACATGGTCGTAGCATGCCCAGATTGGCGCGGCCTCCCCAGCGATGGGAGTAGGTGGTGCCTCTTCCAGCTTGTGGATTCCCACCTCAGAACTTGACTCGCTTCATGAGCAACTTGCTCACGCCACGCAGCGTGCTGCGGAGGCAGAAGGGATGCTCCGTATACAGGTAAAAGTTTCAGCGTTGAGTTCTCTTTGTTTACGCCTTATCGCGTATCTGAGATGGTACACTCGGCAGGAAAAGGAGACGGAAGAAGCGCTTGCCCAAGCTGCGCAGAAGGAGGCTAGGATAGCAGAACTGGAGAGGGAACTGCGGCGTCATCCTGATGACGACTCATCCAGGGATGCTATGGAACTGAGGATCACTCTCCAGTTGGAGAGGGAAGACCGTGAGAGAGAACGGGCAGAGAGAGAAAGAGACGCAGAGAGAGAAAGAGCCAACAGTTTGGCTGAAAGGGAGGAGCGAAGGGCCATGGAGGCCCAACTATTCGAACTCCGAATCGGCCTTGGTCTTGCTGAACAGTGGCTGAGAGATGGTGAGGAGCGCTACCGAAAAGCACGAGAGCGTGGCTTTCGTGTTGGTAGCTTCTCTGCTGCTTCCGTGGATCAACGCCGGGATGTGGGAATAGGAAGAGGAGTACAGAGCGGCAGGAGTACCGCTTTTCGTAGTTGGGTAGCACCTTTGAGAGTGTTTTGCCCGGAGAGTAGTGGGACGAGTAATGCAGAGAGAGAGGGCGGAACTTGATGTAAATTTTTTTGGTTTTTGGAATAAAACACAAGGTTTGGTTTGTTTGTTTTTCACCTTTGCTTCAGTTACCTGAATCCCTGCACATATCACTGAAACAAACAAATCAGAATTTCTGTTCTGACTTGGCCCCTTGCTCAATAAGCAAATGGTCACTGTGACTGTCCTTGATAACTGGTCAAGGGGCCAAGCCTTTATTTAACGAAGGCAAGGGAAAGATGCGGTGATGATAAATGCGACAGGCAAGCACACGAATGCAAGCGATATTAAAAATGAGATGATGCACGTAAATGCAATCATGCAAAATTGATTTGTTTTCTTTTTTATATTTGATATTTTTTTTTTTATCATAAAAAGATTTTTTTTGTTTGCAAATATGTACATTTCTCTTTTCCATTTTTTTGTTTTTGCTTTATCATTTCGATTTTTTTTTGTTGCTAACGCCCGGCAAGCACCCAAATGGCACCTAACCTACGTGAGACAGGGGTTTCTTACTAACCTCCCAGGTATCCTAAGTGCACATCTAGGTTGATTTGGGCCTCTAGACCCCTCGAATGACGATCCCGCCGGCTAAGACTTACCCTGATGACAATACCGTCATGCCATGCTTAGGCTCCCAGTTGCTTCCGACCACAGGGATTCACCCAAAAGGTGTTTGAGGTAAATGATTTGCCCGACCCGGGTCTGTTTCCTCACAACTCTAGATGGTATAAGATGGAACACCCTGGAACCCTAACGACCAACCGCGCGACGCTGACCCGGAATCAGACGCCGTCGCACCCATAGGTGACGCGCTTGCATTGGCCTAAGCCCGAGGTTAAACAAGAAGACATCAAGGTGGTAAACAGGGGTCTTGACCAGCCAGAAACACGGAGACTCCTTCGCAGCGATAGCTTTTGCTTTTCAAAGTAGGCAACCAAAATGTGTATATTAAAATAAGGTCGCAGACCCTGGGCAGTTTTCACCTTTCAGAAACTCCATCGAACCTTCATCTTTAGAGGGAGAAGGAAGAGTGTAGGGGATAAACCTCCTGAGAGGACCGGCAAAGCCGTTAACCCGGCGAGCGAATAAGGGCCCATTAACTCTTTCCTTTCGGACAACTTCGGACCAAATCTCGAGCATTTACATTCCACGGCCCCCCTTTGTGGATTCAGACTTTTGCTTTGAGGGGTTTCGTTTATCGCACCAGGCACGGTCACGACCAGGCTTTTCTCTTGATTTTGATTTTGTATTTCTTTCTGTGAGGGAGATATAGTCGTTTGACGTTTGTGGGCTCCCTCTTCGTATGCCTGCGGGGACACTGCCCTCTTCTCGTGCTCTGATCGATGCTCGAGGAAATGGGTCCTACTCTTGCCTTTGGGGTTTGAGTTTCGGTTTCTCATGCTCAGCGTTTTAAGGGCGCCGACTGTCTCATTTGGTCGAAGAGAAAAGAATAAAGATTACAGCTTCCGGAGATCTTCTGGGTGGAGCCCCACCGTAGGTGATGCTACCGACTTTTTTTGAATAAAATACATAAGTGAGCACATGTTAGCTTCCTTCGAGCGAGCATAGGCCGACGTGGCCGGACAGGGATCTCCACGGTTCTGGCAAACCAAGACCCGGTGCCTACCAAGCCTTAATGGGCCCTATCCTAACATGAAGGTTAGATGCAGGGACTTAACTACATGGTGACTGCCAGGCATCGGCGTTTTGAATTTTCCATATTTTTAGTGGTTTTCAGTATTTCTTTGTTTTTGATGTTTTTTATCTTTTCATCATTTTTTTTTGTTTTGTGCTAAGGGTAGTATTTCTTAAGATAAAGCCCATTCCAAGGGTGGGATAACTCGGTCCCTTCGGCGTTGATTAGCTTGTAGGCGTTGCCAGGGTACACGGCTTGAATTACAAATGGTCCTTCCCAATTGGGTTGGAGCTTAGAACGCGGCCCTCCAGGTTTGACAAAAATTCTTTTTACGACCATCTCACCGACTTTGAATTTTCTCTCAACGACTTTCTTTTGGTAAAAGCGAGCGAGTCTATTTTGATACACACGCGCGTGTTCGGCGGCGGCCAGCCGCTTCTCATCCAAGAGTTCCAACTGGGCGAGGAGTGAATTACGACGATCGTCGAGGGGAAATTCCTCGTCCAATTGTACCCTGAGAGAAGGGATCAGAGTCTCGTACGGGACTACCGCTTCCATACCATAAGTAAGGGCAAATGGAGTCTGCCCGGTGGGGGTACGGATTGAAGTGCGATAGGCCCATAGAGCTTCGATAAGCTTTTCTGGCCAGTCTGAAAACTTACTAGACTCGCAGGTTTTTTTGATGATTTTGAGCAATGTTTTATTGGTGGCCTCCGCTTGGCCGTTACCTTGTGGGTAATATGGCGATGAATGATGCAATGCAATTGCGTACCTTTTGCAGAGGTCCTGTAGGTCCTGAGAAATGAATTGTGGCCCATTGTCGGTGACGATCGTGCTTGGGATGCCGAATCTGGCGAGGATGTTCTTCATGATGAACTTGCAGACTGTTGACGCCTTGATTTCCGCGTAAGCTTCGGCTTCGGCCCATTTGGTGAAGTATTCCGTCGCAGTAAGGATGAAAGATTTCTGCTTGGTGAGGGAATTGGGATCACCTAGGGGACCAATGATGTCGAATGCCCACATGGAGAAAGGCCACGGGGAGGATATTGGATGAAGTGAGGAAGATGGTGAATGGATTTTATCGGCGTGAAGTTGACACTTGACACACCTACGGACATAGACAGCACAATCTCTTCCATAGTGGGCCAATAAAAGCCTTGACGAATGATCTTCTTGGCGAGCATCTGACTATTCACGTGGCCACCGCACACACCCGAGTGCGTCTCCTCTACACATTTCCAAACCTCATCGTCACCAAGACATCTTAACAGAATACCAGTAAGGCTCCTCCTATAGAGTAGACCTCCAACCAATGTATATTTCTGAGCCACCCTTCTTATGGCTTTCTTGTCCTCTGCGGTGGCCCCTTCAGGATAAGACTGATCTTGGCAGTATTTGACAATTTCATAGAACCATGGTTTCTCTTCATCAGCCAGTTCTTCTTCAGCCTCTGCCAACATGAGCTCCCTCTTCTCAAGGATATCTTCCTGCAGGATCTTCCTTGCTATCCTGTCTTTGATGTTTACGTAGGAAGCATCATCGATTGCAGGAGCATGAAGTTTGTAGATGGAAATGGACTTAAACCATCTTCCTAGAGGGAACCTTATGGATGATGCCAACGAGGCGAGGGCATCGGCGAGAATATTCTGATGACGAGGGACATGAACAAAGATCAGTTTGGCGAACAGTTTGGCAAAGGCAGCAGTGAGTTCTTGGTATGGCTTGAGTTTGGGATCGCGAGTGCGATACTTAGTGAGCACCTGGCGAAGGATGAGTTGACTATCACCTACGACTCGCAACTCAGTGATACGAAAAGAATGGGCGAGTTCTAGGCCAGCTAGAAGAGCTTCATATTCAGCTATATTGTTGGTGACTGAAAATTTGAGCTGATATGCCAACGGGAATGTGAGACCTTCAGGCGACAGGAGGGCGACGCCGATTCCTCTCCCTTGAGAATTCAGAGCTCCATCAAAATATAGTGTCCACATTGGCTCATCTGATTGGTTGATGGACATTAGTTCCTCATCTGGAAACTCTGATTGGACGGGATCGAACTTGGGAAGAGGATGGTGAGCGAGATGCTCGGCTATGGCATAGCCTTTAATCGCCTTTTGCTGGATGTAGGTGATGTCGAACTGAGAGAGAAAACTTTGCCAGCGTGCTAGCCTATCCGTAAGGACGGCTTTCTCCAGAAGGAATTTGATAGGATTCATTCGAGCAATCAAGTGGACCTCGTGAGCCAAGAAGTAGTGCTTCAATTTCTGCACTACCCAAACGAGGGCAGCACAGGTTTTCTCCATGACGGTGTACTTCTGCTCACAGGGATTGAGAAGTTTAGACAAGTAATAGGTTGCCCGTTCCTTGCCTTCTTCATCAGCTTGTGCGAGGACGGCTCCCACGGAGTCATCCAAGACTGAGACGTAAAGGATCAGAGGTTTTTCTGGTTTGGGTGGAATGAGAACGGGTGGACTAGCCAGATATTCCTTCAACCCTTCAAAAGCTTTCTGACATTTAGAATTCCAGTGGAATTCTACTCCTGGCTTGGTCAACTCGTAGAGAGGTCTACACCTTTGTGAATGTTGAGACACAAACCGACGAATAAACTGCAACCTCCCGATTAAACCTCGGACTTCCCTCAAATTCTTGGGAGGCGGCATATCCCTGATAGCCTTGGCTTTGTCGGGATCTATCTCGATCCCTCTTTTACTCACAATGAACCCCAGCAATTTACCTGACGACACACCAAACACACACTTTTTCGGGTTCATTTTCAATTGGAACTCTCTTGACCTTTGCAAGACCTTAGCCAAAACTTCTGGATGTTCCATCCTGGTCCTTGATTTCACCAATAAGTCATCCACATACACTTCCAGATATATGTGCATCATGTCATGAAATATGGCCATCATCGCTCTTTGGTAAGTAGCTCCAGCATTCTTTAACCCAAACGGCATGACCACGTAACAATATGTTCCCCAAGGGGTAGTGAATGACGTCTTTTCCTGATCCTCTTCTGCCAAACGAATTTGATTGTATCCTGAAAATCCATCCATGAAAGAGAGGGTTTCGTAGCCTGCCGTGTTATCAATCAGCACATCAATGTGAGGTAAGGGAAAATCATCCTTTGGACACGCGCGGTTAAGGTCCCGGAAGTCGATGCAAATCCTGACTTTCCCATCTTTTTCATGACCGGGACAATGTTCGCCACCCATTGAGGATAAAGAACGACTCTAATGAACCTGGCTTTGTGGAGCTTATCGACCTCTTCTTTCATTTTCAAAGCCATCTGAGGGTGGAAACGCCTTAACCTTTGTTTTACCGAGATGGACCCTGGTTTTAGGGTTAAACGGTGTTCGACCAAGGTTGAATCCAGACCCGGCATATCCTCGTAGCTCCATGCAAACGTGTCCTTATATTCCTTGAGAACCTCAATTAATGCCTCTTCTTCAGAGGGTGGTAGGTTGTCACTTATGAGGATGATCCTAGGGTCTTCCTCAGTTCCCAAGTTGACTTCTTTGGTGGATTCTTCTACGGCGGTTGACGGCTCGTCGAATCTCCTCATTCCACTAGCGTATGCGCCCGCCGCATCCTCATATTCTTCACCCTCATCTTCAGTGGGGCATTCTTCATCCGTGATCTCGTAGACTCCATACCCTTCATCAGATGCACAGTCGCCCTCGCATTCTATTTCGGGTAGCTGGATGGGATTTTCTAACAACTGGGGGATGACAAGAAGGGCCTGACACCTGGCGGCCAAATCCAGAAGGAATCGACGAGGGATCTGCCTACCCTTGGATTTCTTCCTAGGTACTACCCTTGGCCTATCATTCCTAGATTGACTGACAATATTTACAGAAGAAGAGGAAGACGAAGAGGATGGTGTAGAATGTACAGGAGAAGACCCCTCAGAGGAGGGGTAGAAAAGGTCGCTCATCGGACCTTGGACGGGTGGTCCGCAAGGCGGTACGCACCCGTGGGAGATGTAGGAGGTTTCCTCAACGAAGATGTGTTGTTGGGGAGTTTGAAAATTGACGTTTTTTTTTCGTTTTCATTTTTAATGACAAAGCAGTGAAAAGAGATTGGAGGAGAGAGAAAAGGGGTTATGGCTAGAGGATTGTGAGGCTCATAGAGCAGATCATGGTTGAAGACCTGGCGCGGGTTGAAAAGCCCGCGCAGGTATGTAAGCAAAGAAGGGGACCTGGGAAGATCATCAGACAATTGTCTGGCCCAGGAAGAAGATATCAGCAAAGGCTGAGACGAGTGGATGGAGAGGATGGCGGCTAATGAGCCGTCGACGGCAATGTTGAGGACGGATGAAGATCCGTCGATGACAGAGTCCTTCTGGCGAGGACGAGGATAGTTTGGAACCTTGGCAAGAGTGGTAATATTCTCTGGTATTTCGGAGATCAATGGTGGTCCTTCAAGCTGCGGAGACGAGAACATCCTTTCCAGTGCAACGGAAATGTCCCGTATGTCGAACCATTTGTCCCACTCGCATTCCGGATCTTTGATCTTGCCTCTTTTGGTGATCCTCGGACATTTTTCAGCCAAATATACAGCATGTGATCCCCCATGTGCTTCTCGTGGGTGATCTCCCATCTGAACAACGGGCCCTCTGTTGAAGTGGTTTGATAGAGTCCACGTGAGGGGCTTCCAATCTGCCTTGAACGGTCCTTTGAAGCCTAGGCCAAACCTGCGGTTCGGCCTAATTTCCTTTGGCGGTTTGAGCATACCCTGTAACTGTGCGCCCAGACCCTTTCCTTGTTGATAGCCGATGTTCCTCATAATCTCCCAACCTTTGGAGTGAAAGGGAGACATGATGTTGCGGTTGCCCTGACCGGCTCCTTTGGTGCTAGTGGAATGTGAGATGGATCACGTACGTCCAGCAGTGACAATATGGGCCGATGAGATGGCCAAACGAGGGCAGAGAGGTGTTGATAGCATCCACTGTGTGAAGGACAGGTGTACTGACCACTTTAATAATTCTCCCATTGTAAGGAAACTTCATGCACTGATGGTTGGTGGAAGGCACAGCGTCCATGGCTTCGATGTAAGGGCGACCCAGTATAGCCTTGAATGTGGGGTCCATGTCGAGGACATGGAATTCCGTGGGAATTGACATGGGGCCTAGTTCTGCCTTCAGAATAATCATCCCCTGCGGCGGCCTTTTGCTATTGTCATAAGCCGTGACCGTGATCGAGGAAGGTCTTATTTGTTCCTCGTTGACCCCACACAACTGAAGAGTGCTCATGGAGATCACATTTATGGATGCACCCGTGTCCACAAGACACGGGTTTATGGATACCCCATTAATTTTTATTGAAATGCACAATGCATATTTCCGAGCTTCCTTGGGAGCGAGCTCGTAGTTGTGAAACATGATGGCTGGTTGTGTGTCTGTTGGGGTCAGGACGGTCGAAATCTTCTCCACGGGGAGGTCTTCATTAACCATGACCTTTTGAAGATATTCCATCAAGGCCGCCTGGTGGGATGTGGATCTTTGAAGTAGCTCCAGGATGGAGATCCGAGCAGGTGTCTTATCCAGGTGTTTCAATAGATCATACTGTGTTCCAGGGATAGCTTTTTCTGGTTGTTCTCCGTCATCCTTCTCTGGCTGAGATTGCTCGGATTCTGACTGTTGTGGGGGAAAACCCTGTGGAAAATCCTTCCACTCCGGAGCACCATTGCCTGCGGCTTTTGTACCTCTGTGGGGGTAGCAGTGGGTCTTAACAGGGGTTTGAGGGGTAGTAGTGGAGGAATGGTTGATGAAGCAGGGGTGATGACGGGAGCAGGGATTCTGATGAGGGGTTTGTTAGGTGGAGGCATGGTGGAGGTAGAGGGGATATCGCGCGGATTATGAAGGATAAGGGGTTTGGAAGGTGGAGGTGGAGGAGTGGGTAAGGTTTGAAACGGGTAATGGTTTTGAGGTGGATGGTGGGTGATGAGTGGTTTTGAAGGCATTAGTGGTGATGTGGTGGAGAAAGACGGGGTTATGTATGGTTGACGGATGATAAGGGGTTTAGAAGGCGTAGGGGTAAATGTGGTAGAGGTGGATGGTAAAGTGGGGGAGTGAGAGAAGGTGAGAGGGTGTGAAGGCGTAGTGGAGAGTGTCGGTTGATAGGAGGTCGGGGTGCGGATGAGAGGGCGTAATGGTAGTGGAAATGGTGATGGTGATACTGACGCGGGTTGATGAGAGAGAGGTGCTACCCGGGCAAGGTGAGGGGGTTGCATGACGATAGGGTTGGAGGTAGAAAGAATGGAGGTACTTTCCTGGTGCCACACCTGCTCTCTCCCGACTTCCGGGAAGGAGGAGATGGGGTTAACCTGATGATTGGGCTGTTGGTGCTCCGGTAATGGATTCTGGATTATTCCCATGTCGGGCTGTTGTTGTGGGGCCTGCTGAGGCTGTTGTTGTTGTTGTGGTTGCTGCTGCTGCTGCTGTTGTAACTGCTGCTGTGGCCTCTGAGGAGGTCTCCTAGCCTTGAGAGCCGCGACGTACCGTCTCATCTCATCCCAATCTATTTGATGTTCATCATTCATATCATGGATGTAATCTTTGAAATGGAAGCAGTAATCTACTGTGTGTCCCGGCTGCCTGTGGTAGACGCAGTATTTGGAGGTATCAACATTGGGGGGCCACGCGGGCCTTTCTCTGGGTAGGGCGAGTTGGTTTGATGCCATGAGGGCATTAAAAATGTCTGTTAAGGTTTCTGGCAATGGTGGATAGTAGGCTCTCTTGGGACCGAGCGGCCTCCTTTGTTGCTGTTGGGGACCATAGTTCCCCGGGGGTGGAACTTGGTTGTACTGAAGCGGTGGTTGTTGTTGCTGAGGTTGTGGTTGTTGTTGCTGGGGTTGACGTAATGGAGGCATATTATCCTGGGGTGGATTATTTTGGGGTGGAGGACGAAGAGGGAAAGGACCCGGTTGAAGGGGAAGTCGGGGCATTTGTGGAGGCCTTGGGTTGACTGCGTAATTGGCATTGTTGACCGCACCACTTGCTCATTTGTCACAACCCCTTCTGTGGCTCCGCCCGGGACACCAGCGCCTGTCTTTCTGACCACTTTGGGCTTCGGTGACTCAAACATGTTCATGATGGGGGAGTCTTTTAGCTGGGTTTGGATGTATCGGGCCCTTTCATAGAGTTCCTCCATTGTAGTAAGTTTATTCATGGCCAGGACGTGTCTGAACTGTGGGGTTGCATTAGACACAATCATCTTCACTTGTTCGGGCTCAGAGAGGGTATCCCTTATTCTTTCCGCCAGAGACCTCCATCTATCAGCATAGCGGACAAAATCCTCGTCGGGCTTCATCTTTTCGGCCACTAGGTCGGTAATGGAGAGTGAGGGACCGACCCTATCCCTATATTTCTGCAAGAACCTTCTCTGCACTATTTCAAAATTCTCGGCCTCGCGGGGCTCCAGAGAATAGAACCACTCAAGCGCGGGACCATCCAATGATCTCCGAAAGAGGTATGCCAGGGACCTCTGATCGTTTTGCCAGTAGGAGGACTCATACATGAAGTCCTTGAGGTGAATGAAGGGGTTGCCGGTACCATTGTATCTGCGGTACGTGGGCATTTCGGAGGGAGGAAGATGAATGACGGGAAGGATTGGCAAAGCAACCTCCGGGGTGGCTTTCACGTCCACCATTCTTCTCAGATTTTGAAACTGCTCGTCCATGCGGTTGAACCTATTGAGGAGCGATTGGGCGAGCTCCTCTGGAGGTGAAGGTGGCACTTGCCACTGGGGGAGAAACTGTCTCCCGGAGACTTGAGGGGGAAACCCCGAATGAGAGGGAGCTGTCGGACCACCGACAGTTGGCCCTGGCTGAAGCGGTGTGTGGGGAACAACGGGAGTTTGAGATTGTGACGGGAACTGGAATGAGGGTGGTTGTTGGCTCGCTTGACCTTGAAGCGAGGGAGACTGGATGGCTTGCGCCAATGAGGGAGATGGAATGGCCTGCACGGACTCTTGGAGAGGTGCGATGGCCGGAGTTGATTCCTGGGGCGTGGGGGAAACAGATTTCCCTTTTAGAATGGCCTGGAAGGCCCGGAGCTGTTCAGAGGTAAGCTCCGTGTTGGCGAGGACGCCCAGTAAGGAAGTGATATCCTGTGGCGGGGACGTGTCCCCGGCAATAACCTGCACCTCATGCGAGGGGTCATGAGAAGGACCCGAGTCCATAGCATAGACTCGCGGGTCGGCTGTCAAACCACGGCTAGGGTGGTTCTCCTCAAAAGACTCGTGAGACATGCTCACAGTTTTCCCAGAACGCAAAAACATACACTAGCAAGTAGGTAGCAGAGATTATCAAACAAGTGGATGCCTTTACGCCCTTTTTTGTGTTTTGATTTTGATGATTTTTTGTGTGTTTTTAGCGAGATCCGAAGTTCACACAAAATGGGGACCCTAGTTTATTTTTGTTTCACCGCCGTGTCAGCTAGGGTCTCTCGTCTCACCACGAATGAAATGACTAACTCCGGGGAACTTCAATGGTACAACCAGCCCAGTGAACGAAGAGGAGATTCTTCGATGTCGGGGACTTACGGAGGTCCCAGTGTAGGAGATTCTAGTCCGTTGAGAGGAATTCCCAAACGGAGAGTCCTTCCTTCACCGGGAAAGGGTGATCCTCAAAGAAATGAAAAAAGGATAGAAAAGAGGAATGGATGTATGCAATGGAATGCTGACAGATATATAGAGTAAGAAAACAACAGAAATAACAGACATATAAAAAACAAACAACGAATCACAACTGATAGTGCTGCCGTGAGCACAACGGGGGCGCGCGCGGGCGCGAAGGTGGAGAGGCACGGGTGGTGCCGAACTTGCAAGGGTAGCCGAAAGGAAGCAGTAGCGTCCCACCGTGATCGCCAATCTGTGAGCGACGTCACGCGGTTCGGGGAAGAGCGGAGAAGGGGAAGCGGAGAGCGAGCGGGCTCCTTCTTTTTTGTTTGTTTGCTTGTTTTGCTGCAACACAGAGATGATAGAGAAGAGAGAAGGGGCCACCACGAGAGATTGCTCCGGCGGGGCGAGCGGGACAAGTATAATATAGCAAGATATGGGGTTCAAACGGCCATAGCGGGAAGTGACTCGCCGCGACCTCGGGGGGACGGGAATGGTGCAGAAATTAAATAACAAGAATTGAAACGGTCATTGGGGAAGTGACTCACCGCAGCCTCGAGAATATGAGCAGAATATAGCAGAATATAAAGGAGAATATAAGAACAGAGATTTAAACGGCCATTGGGGAAGTGACTCGCCGCGGCCTCGATAATATGAGTAGAATATAACAGAATACAGAGAGAATATAAGAACGGAAATTTAAACGGCCATTGGGGAAGTGACTCGCCGCGGCCTCGATGATATGAGCAGAATATAACAGAATATAGAGAGAATATAAGAACGGAAATTTAAACGGCCATTGGGGAAGTGACTCGCCGCGGCCTCGATGATATGAGCAAAATATAACAGGATATAAAGAGAATATGAGAACAGAAATTTAAACGGCCATTGGGGAAGTGACTCGCCGCGGCCTCGATGATATGAGCAAAATATAACAGGATATAAAGAGAATATGAGAACAGAAATTTAAACGGCCATTGGGGAAGTGACTCGCCGCGGCCTCGATGAAAAGATGTGATCGCCAGGGGCCGAAAGACCCCAAAATAAGAAAGTGATCGCGCCTACCTCAAGAGCGGGAGATGGCGGGTTGCTTCTTCCTCTCCTTCCGGCCGGCCGACGGAGAGGGCTTTCCTCGGGTACCCTTGTAAAACAACGACAAATAAATGACAAGTGGATTAGAAAGATGGAGGTGTAGTATTCAAATTCTTGCGATAAAAATAACGAAATGATGGCAAGACACACACCTGGTTGGTGTTATCTTTTAAACCCCTCTCGGACTCGAGTAGGAGGAAAATGAGATGATGGATGCAAGAAGTATAAGAGAAGAGGCGCCCTTGTGAAGGGGGATAGAGGATGCAATATGATGAATGTAAAGAACTATGGAGAAAAAGGGGAAGAAAAGGCTTATTGGATGAGCCGAGGGTGAAATCCGGCGGAGCTCCGGCACGTGGGGACGACGTGGAAGTGCGGTGGATGAAGACGACCTTCCTCTCGCAAGCGTGAGCACCCGAGAAGCCGGCAGAACCTCCACCTACAAAAGAACTCACGGGTTAGAAAATGACTCCGTAGCCTCTGGGCTCCGGCAGCCTATCGGATCACTTAGAAGCTCCTCTAGAACTGAGGGGGTGGGCCTCTATTTATAGAGCTCCGGAGGGTGGAGACGTCCAAGACTCTGGACACCTCCATCAGGGCCGAAATAATATTTTATTCTATTTTTATATATTTTTTGGAATACTTTTATGGAGGCGTCCAGGGTCCCGGACGCCTCTAACAGGTCCACCGAAAATCGACGACGGCCGCACGCGGTTTGGCACAACACGTGGTTTTGTGAGCGGCGCCTCGTGATTCAGAAATGGGCGCGTCCAGCTGACTGGACGTCTCTATAATTTGGATTTTTTCACACACGACAAACCGTCGTTCGGTGGCCGGCGCCCGTGAGGGAGTTGATGGAGGCGTCCAGGGGCCTGGACGCCTCCAAAATTATATTATTTTTTTATTTTTCTTTTGTCTTTTATACCAGGGCTGGCATTTTTGATTTTTTTATTTATTTTTATGGAGGCGTCCAGGGGCCTGGACGCCTCCATTAATATATATATATTTTTATTTATTTATTGTTTTTGTATGCCAACTGGCATTTTACACTTTATTTTTTGTTTTTGTTTTTATGGAGGCGTCCAGGGTCCTGGACGCCTCCATAAATATATATATTTTTTATATTTTTATATTTAGTTTTGGGCCCTGAGAAAAGAATAAAACAAATTAAAATCATGGGGGCGTCCAGGGGCCTGGACGCCCCCATTAAGACCCACCCGGGTCCTTAGATCGGGCGTCGGCGGCCGCCCGGCAGATATCCTTCTTGGTTCCGGAACCTCCTGATGCGTTCGACTGGTGTTGATGCCGTCCGAATGCCGTGACGAGACGATTCCGGATGCCGAAAAGGGCGGAAGAAGACTCAAGAAAAGGAAGCACTCAAGTGATTCAAAACGCGTAAGCCGTCGCGGGGTGTTGTATAGTAATATGAGATTTTCTCATGAGACGTCAGGAATGACGTGTCTACAGTAGGGAGCTTCTTTAGCATTTTCATAATCCGGCTGCCTACCCGAACATTAGAGAGTCGCATTTCTTCTGCCCAGCGGGGCTTTGGCGGCTCCTGAGGGGCTTGCGGCATTGCCTGCCTACTTCTTGTCTCAGCTCCATGGTTAGTTTCTTGAGGGACTTCTTCTGGAGAGACGGCCCTGGGTGTTGTCGGGGAATCTTTTTCTTCTTCTTTGCCTTGCCTAGGCTTCAGGGCTGTTGATTGTTGATGCTTGTTACTTCTGGCTGGTGCAGTTTGTACTGGCTCTTCGCCCTCTAAACTGGATAAAAATTCAAGGAATGACGGAGCTCCATCCCCTTTCTTTTCTTTTTGGTATAAATTAGCAGGAGGAGGGATCTGGACACCTCGCACTTCGGGCTCTGGTATCTGATAAGGTTGTTCTCTCCTGAAAATGATATTGTGATTGGCTGGCGGGGGACGTCCCCATTTTCTCCCAGAGCGGGTAGCATGCGCCGAAGTGGAAGCTTCAGCATGGTTGGCTTCCAATGGCGTGGCTGATGCCTCTGTGTCATCATCCTCCCCAGGTAAGGTGAATAACACCGAGAGTGTGTTGCATTGTACTGTCATGGTTTTCTTTTTTATTCTGTTCTTTGGCTGCCTTTTCTTCTTCTGGTGCTCTGACTTTGCTGGCTCTTGCCCCCAGAAGGGTTCAGTCCCATCTTTTTCCTGTTTATTCTCTGATTTTTCTTCAATGGTCAACTCTTCCAGCTGCTCCCAGAGTATGCAATCTTTCACCAGCAAGGGCTTCAGCTCATTCTGCTCATATTCGTCGAGTCCGTTGATGTACTGTTGGAGACGTTTTGCCTCAGGACTTATTTCTTTTTGTGTGGGAAGCGGAGTCTGTCTCCTCCGATTATAGGTGGGGATTCGGATGACTGGCTGTGTCTCAGCTACATGCCGAATCGGCTTTACCGGGGGCGGCCCCGACTTCGGAGTGGCATTCCGAGTGGATGGTCTAGTTGTTCCTGCAATAGGTGCCCTCTTTCTGGTCTTCACCGACTTTGTCTGCCATCCCTCCTGATCCCTTAACGGGGTAAGGAAGCATGCTTCATAAGTGCGCCTGGTGCATTCTTCAACAGCCTCTTCGGGCAACTGTTGATATGCAGAAATCATATTTGCAGCCATCCTCATTGCTGGAGGTTCATGGGGGCGTGGAGGGTTCACCTGATAGTCTCCTAACTGTAGCTCTCCCTTTTTGAACATACTTTCCATGACATCTTTGAAGACGTAACAGTCTTCTATAGCATGGCATAATGCCCGATGATATGGACAGAATAGTGGGTCATCTTTCTTTGTTGCATCTGCGGGTCTTTTTGGTTCGGGCAACGTTACTTTGTTGAACTTGTAAGCCCAACTGAACAGTGCACCCGTCTTCTCTTTAGAGAATGAATATGCCTTCCTCATTTTATTTCTCAGGGAGATCTTTTCTTTCATTTCTACCGGGCCTGCCAGAGGAGCATCAATTTTCTTCCCTTTTTCTTTCTGTTGTTCAAAGGTATCGAAGTCAACAATATTGGCCTCTGAATGCGATGGCCGTCGATCAACAGCCTTCTTTCTGTTGTTCCAGACGTATTTCCGGAAGAATTGCCGGGATTACCCCCGCAAAGAGATGTGGCCTTTACCATCGACTTAGTCCCTGGTGCTGGTCCTGTTTCAAAGGCACCATATAGAATGTCCCCTGCTGAACTCAAGGAGTTGAAGGAGCAGTTGATGGAACTAATCCGAAAAGGGTTTATTAGACCAAGTACTTCCCCGTGGGGAGCACCAGTCTTATTTGTAAAGAAGAAGGATGGATCCATGAGATTGTGTATCGACTATCGACAGTTGAATCATCTTACTATCAAGAACAAGTATCCACTACCGAGAATCGATGAATTATTTGATCAGATTTCAGGATCCAAATATTTCTCCAAGATTGATCTCAGGTCGGGATATCATCAATTAAGGATCAAGGATGATGACATTCACAAGACCGCATTCAGAAGCAGGTATGGCCATTACGAATTTGTTGTTATGCCTTTTGGACTAACAAATGCCCCTGCTGCCTTTATGCAGTTAATGAATAGCATATTCAGGCCTTACTTGGATCAATTCATAGTAGTCTTCATTGATGATATATTGATATATTCTAAGACTAAGGAAGAACATGAAGAGCATTTGAGGATTGCATTGCAAGTCTTGAGGACAAATCAATTATATGCTAAACTCAGCAAATGCGAGTTCTGGCTTGAAGAAGTGGCTTTTCTCGGACATGTCATATCCAAGGACGGTTTATCTGTGGATCCGTCAAAAGTTGAAGCGGTGAGAAACTGGGAGAGACCCACTAATGCAAGCGAGATCAGAAGTTTCTTAGGTCTTGCAGGCTATTATCGGCGATTTATCAAAGATTTCTCTAAGATCGCCGTACCACTTACAAGATTAACTCGTAAGGAGATCCGATATGAATGGAGTGAGGAATGTGAAAGCAGTTTCCAAACTCTCAAGGATCATCTCACCACAGCTCCGGTCTTAGCCCTACCAATTGAAGGAGAGAAATTCGAGGTCTACACTGATGCTTCTGGCATTGGCCTCGGATGTGTTCTAATGCAGCATGGGAAGGTCATAGCATACTCTTCTCGTCAACTGAAGAAGCATGAGGAGAATTACCCCGTCCATGACTTGGAACTGGCCGCGGTAGTATTTGCCCTAAAGATATGGAGACACTATCTCTATGGGGTACAGTTTACTGTATACTCCGATCACAAAAGTCTCAAATATCTATTTTCACAAAAGGAGCTGAACATGAGACAAAGACGTTGGCTAGAATATCTCAAGGACTTCGACTTCAGTATACAATACCATCCCGGAAAGGGTAATTATGTGGCTGATGCCCTTAGTCGAAAGCCGAGAGCAAGGATAGCAAATTGTATGATACAAGAATGGAGGTTACTTGAACAATTCTCCGAGCTCAATATAAGCTTGGACACGGAATCCAAATTTGTCACACTATCCCATGTAAGCATACAGTCAGATTTGTTATCTGAGATACAAACACTTCAGGATGATGATCCTATGTTAGTAGAAATCAAAGGCAGATTAGAAGGACAATCTGATTTTCAACTAACTTCTGATGGAAGATTATCGTTCAAAGATAGAACTTGTATACCCGATTGTCCGGAATTAAAGAAGAAGATCTTAGATGAAGCTCACCGATCAAGGTACACTATTCATCCAGGATCAACCAAAATGTACCAAGATGTAAAGAGGAACTTTTGGTGGCCTAATATGAAAAGAGAAATAGCGGACTATGTATCACGCTGTCTCACATGCCAACAGGTCAAGGCGGAACACCAAAAGCCTGCGGGAAAACTACATCCTCTAGATATTCCTAAGTGGAAATGGGAGGATATTGGTATGGACTTCATCATGGGTTTGTCTAAATCTAAAGGAGGACATGATGGAATCTGGGTTATCATTGACCGATTGACTAAATCGGCACATTTCTTGCCAATCAAAAGCCGATGGTCAATTGATGTGCTAGCTGCACTATACATTAAAGAAATAGTCAGGATACATGGAATTCCTGTCTCAATCGTGTCTGATAGAGATCCCCGTTTTACTTCTCATTTTTGGAAGGGATTACAACATTCGTTGGGGACAAGGCTCAACTTTAGTACTGCTTTTCACCCACAAACGGATGGTCAGACCGAGCGAACTAATCAAGTTGTTGAAGATATGCTGAGAGCATGCATTATTGACTTTGGAGGAAGCTGGCATGACCACTTACCTTTAGTTGAATTTGCATATAATAATAGCTACCAAGCTAGTATCCAAATGGCACCTTTCGAAGCCTTATACGGAAGGAGTTGCCGATCTCCCATATGTTGGAACGAAGTTGGAGAGAAACAACTATTAGGTCCAGACATGGTAAGGGATACAACTGAGAAGATACAGGTAATCAGAGAAAGATTACAAGTTGCTCAGACCAGACAAAAGACTTATGCAGATACAAGAAGAAGAGATCTTGAATTCCAAATTGGAGATCATGTATTTCTTAAAATATCCCCTGGACGTGGCATACGAAGATTTGGTGTTAAGGGCAAGCTTACGCCAAGATTCATCGGACCATTTGAGGTACTCGAAAGAGTTGGCGAGGTTGCTTATCGCATCGCGTTGCCTCCTCAGTTGTCCGAGGTACACAATGTATTTCACATATCTATGTTGAAGAAGTATGTGCACGATCCGTCACATATTATTGAGCATGGAGATCTGGTGATCCAGAAAGATCTCACATATGAACAGAGGCCCTTGAAGATATTAGATCGAGAAATACGAGCTCTAAGGAATAAGGTTATTCCCATGATCAAGGTGCAATGGAATAAGAATCCTGAACGCGAAGCGACATGGGAGACCGAGGAATCTATGAAGAAACGATTTCCCGAGTTATTCTAAGAGGTATATGTCCTACACTCTCCGCGTGTATAATTATATATATATTGAATTTGGGGACCAAATTCTTTTAAGTGGGGGAGGGTGTAGCAACCCTAATAAATGAATAATTGAAATGAATTAAAATATATATATTACAGAAGTAATATATAAAAGGAATAGGGTTAATTGGACGAAATAAAACAAAATTAAAAATAACGCCTCTTATTAAGGCGTTAATTTATAAAGAAACGCCTCTATCCATGGCGTGACTAAAGAAAGGACGCCCACACATGCGGTCGTCAGTTCTCATGCGACCAAATGGGTAAGTAAAAGAAACGCCCCTATCTTGGGCGTGTTTTAAAACACGAAACGCCCTTTTTCAAGGCGCTTTTTAAGAAACGCCCTAAAGTAAGGCGTCAATTAAATAATACACGCCCTGACCAAAGTCGTTAATTCCATTCGGAACCGTTCGAACCCAGAACTTATCCAGGGTAAGTGATAACTATGAGAAAGAGTTCGAATGTGGTAATAACTCAATCTTGGAAATATTACTTTCAATCAAACACTACTTTTGTTAGGACTCCTAAATCCTATAAATAGTCTTGATCGAACGAACCCTAAACCCATTTGATCGAACGTCTGCTGCTAGGTACGTGAAGAACAAACTGTTCTTCTTATTTTCTTTTGTTTTCTTTTTTTCTTGCTTCAGATTATGTGAAGAATAATTATTTTCTTCTTGTCCAGGAAACTCTGCTGCTGCCGAAGAATAGGTAATATTCTTCTATCTTCTTAAAACATCGATTACAACTATGAAGAATATTAACATCTTCATATTTACTTCTTTTCTCTTCCTCTACAGGTTCTGTAGCGTGAAGATCTCTGAAGAACGATTGTTCTTCTCCTTGTTGTTGCTGCCACTGTTCGTAAGTCGCAGTAGAAGCCTCTTCATCAAAGCCATCATCTTCTGCTAGCCAAAAACCCCTCACGGTCATCTCCAAATCAACTCTTAAAGGTAGGATTTTCTCAAGTCACTGTAGCCCAAACTAAATTGATACAGTACAATAATTATCATGCATATACATGGTTTGGTTTACTATAGTTTCTGAACGACTTTCTGTTAATTTCTGGAAAGAAACGTCCTTAGCAAGGGCGTGACTATGAAATACACGCCCCAGACTAGGGCGCTACTTTACAAGTCACGACCCTGCCAAGGTCGTCAATTTTGGATTTGACGCCCTGCACACAGGCGTTAATTTCATTTAATCATTAATCACCCATGTTAAGAATTGAGTATCTATGAAATAATGATCCTACAATGATGCATGATCACATGTCTTCAAACTTGCTAATTTTATTGTCATGACCATACATTCGTTCTCCATGAATTCTATTATCCTGAAATTATTACTGCCCATGAAAATTCATGGTATCTCTTGAATTCACGACCTAGACTAGGTCGTTTTCCATATGTAAACGCCCCATCATAGGGCGTGAATTAAAAATAAACGCCCCTTACTAGGGCGTGTATCTGTTAAAATCCTGAAATTCACATATTCTGTAAAATGGAATTAGAAAGTAACGCCCCTTCCAAGGGCGCGTTTTTGATAAATTTCTGAGAATAATTATATCCTGTCGAATATGTAAATGATGAGACGCCTGCCTCTGCAGTCGTCAACTTTGAAGAAACGCCCCCAGGAAAGGCGTGTTTTGATAAATTAATGAAATAATGGAAATTCTGCAAATTGGCAATATATGTAAACGCCCTTCTGTTAGGCGTTAATTATTCAATACACGACTTTACTTAAGTCGTTATTTTACTGTAAACTGATTTTATCCTGATTCTATTACCGATGGTTTCATATTATACATATATATATATATATATCGGCACTATTCTCCACTCCGTGAGTATAGTCCCACGTTTCATGTTGATTTATCGATCACACTCAACTCTCATTGACATACAAGCTCTCCTTTGGACATTCCGTTCCTTTGGACTAGCGAGTTAGTCATAGAGACCTCCGTAAGACTCCTCGTAGCCTTGGATTCCCTCAAGGCCGACTGAGCTGGTTGTACCCTAAAAACCCGTTACACGATCCTTGCCATGTCAATCTAAAGAAACATGGTATACCGGCCCTTATGATTATACAAAGAGTATATCATAAGAAATTCTTGATGGGATGATGATATCATGCCATATCGTGTCATTCTTGTAAACCCCAATTCTATGATAAGAATGAGGGTATCTTGCTTGATCTAATGTTCATGTGGACCTCAATTCTATATAAAGAATGTCCATATTGATTTGTCATGGTACCTAAGTTAAGGGAACCATATTCTACCTAGTTTTATCGACATCGTGATTATACCGTTATTATCGCCATTCTATGTCCTTTGTCATATTTTGGACTCTATTCTATCAAAGTTGTCATACGTGTCTACAAGCTTGATTATTGAAATTCTATATTGGCTATATAAACAAGAGTGGATGTCAAAACACATGATAAATGCCTGCGCATATAGGGCCCGATCTGGTCCTGGGAGGAGCACCCGAAAGTACTTGTGCCCATGGGAGTTAAAATGATAAGGTATCTGGCATTATACCGAGTACTTGACTTGCTTGATTGGACATTCCACACACATCTTGTACTTGACTCGTACTTGACATGAAATGAAATGCGTGGCCCGAAAAGGGGTAATTTACTTGCTTGATACATGATAGCCAAAGTTCTTGACATGACTTGTTAAACGTGCTTGCTTGAATACCTTGAATATACTTGTTATCTTGTTGGAAGTTCATGATTAAGTTCATCTTGTTTCTTTGATATTACATTCTCTCTATCTTGTCGTTTCATGCGAGCATGCATAGCTTTATTGCATTCATGAAAATGTAATTACTTAAACCACTTGCTAGTACTTGAGATATAATTTCCTACTGAGCGTTCGCTCATTCCGTTTGTCCCTTTCTACTTTTCAGGTAAGTCCGACGACGATGGAAGTCAATCGGATGGGAATGGTCAAGAGTGAAAGTGATAGAGCTTCTACAAGTGTCGTCTAGTCTTTTCCATAATTTCTTGAGTCAAATATGTATTCTTTTCCTTTTTATTAAACAGAGTATTGGATTTGTAATAGTCTATCCATTATGAAATAAAGGATTGGGTTATCTTACTATTTTGCGCATCTCTGTCTTTGTGTCGAATACACGACCACTCTGATTGACATGATTGATATAGACACGTCGCGCATCTCCGGGTATCTTCCGCGCTCGGGGCGTGACAGTCTTTGTGGTATCAGAGCCTAAGGTATTCAATTCCTAGGAAACCCAAGTCCAAGGATAGGTTTCAAAACCTTTAACCAAGTGAGAGTGGGTAGAACCAAGGGTTAAATGATCAATGAGTCCTTTATAAGATCATAATGATATAATACTAACATAGCTATTATAATTGTAGGATAATGGCTGCCGAACGTGCTCAATGGCGCAACATGCAGCGTACCCTTCAAGGGATGACCCAAGTGCTACAACAGGTAGCACAAGGTGGTGCTCCACGAGCTGGAAGCTTACACCAAGCATTCAAGAATATGAATCCCCCGAAGTTCATGGGATCGACCGATCCAGACGATGCCGAGCATTGGGTTCGGGAGATTGAACGTATATTCCGTGTCATGCAATGCACGGATCAGGACAAAGTCTTATTAGCTACCTTCCAGTTAGAAAAGGATGCTAGATGCTGGTGGGAGTCGATTGAAGCTACTATTGACCCAACTCAAGTTACATGGGGTGAATTCGTTGAATATTTCAACGCCAAATATTTCTCTGATAGGGTCCAGGAAAAGAAGGCCGCCGAATTTGCCGCATTAAAGCAAAGATCTTTATCGGTGGCTGATTATGAAGCACAGTTCTCTAGACTGTCTAGATATGCTAAGCATTTAATTAGCACGGAAAAGATGAAAGCCCGTAGATTTCTTAATGGGCTTAGGCCTCACTACATTACTCAATTGGCGCCTATGGATATTCAAGCTTATACTGAAATGGTGCGCCGAGCTCAGTTGCTTGAAGATGCCACGGAATTATCTGATAGGATCCGTGGGAAAGACAAAAAGGAGCAAGTCACAAGTTCGGGTTCTTTTAAACCCAACTTTAAGAAGAGGCCCAATAATGGAGGTTCTTCCTCTCAAGATCAGAAGTTCAAGAAATCCAAGCCTTTCTCTATCACCACTACACCTTCAAACGTAGTATGCAAGCATTGTGACAAGGCTGGTCACAAAACAGAAGAATGCTGGAGGAAATTAGGAGCATGTCTCCGTTGTGGGAGTCGTGAACATCGGATTCCCGATTGTCCATTAATGAATGACCAAGACGGTGAGGGTAAACGCCCAGTGACAAGGAACGCGCGTCTTCATGCGATCCAAGAGACCGAACCAGAAGAAGAAGGCGGATTGGTGGAAGGTACATTAAAAATTTGTTCCAAATATGCACATGTCTTATTTGATACGGGTGCATCGCATTCCATTATTTCCAAGAAGTTTGCTGACCCATTACCTCTAGAACCAGAATGGATGAAGTTAATATTGTCTACTCCTCTCGGAAACGAGACGGATATCACACATCATTACCAAAATTGTGAGGTATTGGTTCGAGGAAAGAATTTTCCTATTGATCTTATCTGCTTAGATCTAAAAGAATATGATGTTATACTAGGAGCAGATTGGTTATCCAAATACCAGGCAACGGTTGATTGCCGTGATAGCAAGATTGTTTTCAAGGAATTTCCGGAACTGACTTATACTAGTCCTAAGAGTCGCAGCAAATCCCCTCTTATCTCGGCTCTTCGAGCAAGCAAGCTCGTCAAGAAAGGATGTGTATCCTTCCTTGCTTTTGTCACTATTAAAGAAGCTAAGGAAACCAAGATAGAAGACGTTCAAGTAGTACGAGAATTCCCAGACGTATTTCCGGAAGAATTGCCGGGATTACCCCCGCAAAGAGATGTGGCCTTTACCATCGACTTAGTCCCTGGTGCTGGTCCTGTTTCAAAGGCACCATATAGAATGTCCCCTGCTGAACTCAAGGAGTTGAAGGAGCAGTTGATGGAACTAATCCGAAAAGGGTTTATTAGACCAAGTACTTCCCCGTGGGGAGCACCAGTCTTATTTGTAAAGAAGAAGGATGGATCCATGAGATTGTGTATCGACTATCGACAGTTGAATCATCTTACTATCAAGAACAAGTATCCACTGCCGAGAATCGATGAATTATTTGATCAGATTTCAGGATCCAAATATTTCTCCAAGATTGATCTCAGGTCGGGATATCATCAATTAAGGATCAAGGATGATGACATTCACAAGACCGCATTCAGAAGCAGGTATGGCCATTACGAATTTGTTGTTATGCCTTTTGGACTAACAAATGCCCCTGCTGCCTTTATGCAGTTAATGAATAGCATATTCAGGCCTTACTTGGATCAATTCATAGTAGTCTTCATTGATGATATATTGATATATTCTAAGACTAAGGAAGAACATGAAGAGCATTTGAGGATTGCATTGCAAGTCTTGAGGACAAATCAATTATATGCTAAACTCAGCAAATGCGAGTTCTGGCTTGAAGAAGTGGCTTTTCTCGGACATGTCATATCCAAGGACGGTTTATCTGTGGATCCGTCAAAAGTTGAAGCTGTGAGAAACTGGGAGAGACCCACTAATGCAAGCGAGATCAGAAGTTTCTTAGGTCTTGCAGGCTATTATCGGCGATTTATCAAAGATTTCTCTAAGATCGCCGTACCACTTACAAGATTAACTCGTAAGGAGATCCGATATGAATGGAGTGAGGAATGTGAAAGCAGTTTCCAAACTCTCAAGGATCATCTCACCACAGCTCCGGTCTTAGCCCTACCAATTGAAGGAGAGAAATTCGAGGTCTACACTGATGCTTCTGGCATTGGCCTCGGATGTGTTCTAATGCAACATGGGAAGGTCATAGCATACTCTTCTCGTCAACTGAAGAAGCATGAGGAGAATTACCCCGTCCATGACTTGGAACTGGCCGCGGTAGTATTTGCCCTAAAGATATGGAGACACTATCTCTATGGGGTACAGTTTACTGTATACTCCGATCACAAAAGTCTCAAATATCTATTTTCACAAAAGGAGCTGAACATGAGACAAAGACGTTGGCTAGAATATCTCAAGGACTTCGACTTCAGTATACAATACCATCCCGGAAAGGGTAATTATGTGGCTGATGCCCTTAGTCGAAAGCCGAGAGCAAGGATAGCAAATTGTATGATACAAGAATGGAGGTTACTTGAACAATTCTCCGAGCTCAATATAAGCTTAGACACGGAATCCAAATTTGTCACACTATCCCATGTAAGCATACAGTCAGATTTGTTATCTGAGATACAAACACTTCAGGATGATGATCCTATGTTAGTAGAAATCAAAGGCAGATTAGAAGGACAATCTGATTTTCAACTAACTTCTGATGGAAGATTATCGTTCAAAGATAGAACTTGTGTACCCGATTGTCCGGAATTAAAGAAGAAGATCTTAGATGAAGCTCACCGATCAAGGTACACTATTCATCCAGGATCAACCAAAATGTACCAAGATGTAAAGAGGAACTTTTGGTGGCCTAATATGAAAAGAGAAATAGCGGACTATGTATCACGCTGTCTCACATGCCAACAGGTCAAGGCGGAACACCAAAAGCCTGCGGGAAAACTACATCCTCTAGATATTCCTAAGTGGAAATGGGAGGATATTGGTATGGACTTCATCATGGGTTTGTCTAAATCTAAAGGAGGACATGATGGAATCTGGGTTATCATTGACCGATTGACTAAATCGGCACATTTCTTGCCAATCAAAAGCGGATGGTCAATTGATGTGCTAGCTGCACTATACATTAAAGAAATAGTCAGGATACATGGAATTCCTGTCTCAATCGTGTCTGATAGAGATCCCCGTTTTACTTCTCATTTTTGGAAGGGATTACAACATTCGTTGGGGACAAGACTCAACTTTAGTACTGCTTTTCACCCACAAACGGATGGTCAGACCGAGCGAACTAATCAAGTTGTTGAAGATATGCTGAGAGCATGCATTATTGACTTTGGAGGAAGCTGGCATGACCACTTACCTTTAGTTGAATTTGCATATAATAATAGCTACCAAGCTAGTATCCAAATGGCACCTTTCGAAGCCTTATACGGAAGGAGTTGCCGATCTCCCATATGTTGGAACGAAGTTGGAGAGAAACAACTATTAGGCCCAGACATGGTAAGGGATACAACTGAGAAGATACAGGTAATCAGAGAAAGATTACAAGTTGCTCAGACCAGACAAAAGACTTATGCAGATACAAGAAGAAGAGATCTTGAATTCCAAATCGGAGATCATGTATTTCTTAAAATATCCCCTGGACGTGGCATACGAAGATTTGGTGTTAAGGGCAAGCTTACGCCAAGATTCATCGGACCATTTGAGGTACTCGAAAGAGTTGGCGAGGTTGCTTATCGCATCGCGTTGCCTCCTCAGTTGTCCGAGGTACACAATGTATTTCACATATCTATGTTGAAGAAGTATGTGCACGATCCGTCACATATTATTGAGCATGGAGATCTGGTGATCCAGAAAGATCTCACATATGAACAGAGGCCCTTGAAGATATTAGATCGAGAAATACGAGCTCTAAGGAATAAGGTTATTCCCATGATCAAGGTGCAATGGAATAAGAATCCTGAACGCGAAGCGACATGGGAGACCGAGGAATCTATGAAGAAACGATTTCCCGAGTTATTCTAAGAGGTATATGTCCTACACTCTCCGCGTGTATAATTATATATATATTGAATTTGGGGACCAAATTCTTTTAAGTGGGGGAGGGTGTAGCAACCCTAATAAATGAATAATTGAAATGAATTAAAATATATATATTACAGAAGTAATATATAAAAGGAATAGGGTTAATTGGACGAAATAAAACAAAATTAAAAATAACGCCTCTTATTAAGGCGTTAATTTATAAATAAACGCCTCTATCCATGGCGTGACTAAAGAAAGGACGCCCACACATGCGGTCGTCAGTTATCATGCGACCAAATGGGTAAGTAAAAGAAACGCCCCTATCTTGGGCGTGTTTTAAAACACGAAACGCCCTTTTTCAAGGCGCTTTTTAAGAAACGCCCTAAAGTAAGGCGTCAATTAAATAATACACGCCCTGACCAAAGTCGTTAATTCCATTCGGAACCGTTCGAACCCAGAACTTATCCAGGGTAAGTGATAACTATGAGAAAGAGTTCGAATGTGGTAATAACTCAATCTTGAAATATTACTTTCAATCAAACACTACTTTTGTTAGGACTCCTAAATCCTATAAATAGTCTTGATCGAACGAACCCTAAACCCATTTGATCGAACGTCTGCTGCTAGGTACGTGAAGAACAAACTGTTCTTCTTATTTTCTTTTGTTTTCTTTTTTTCTTGCTTCAGATTATGTGAAGAATAATTATTTTCTTCTTGTCCAGGAAACTCTGCTGCTGCCGAAGAATAGGTAATATTCTTCTATCTTCTTAAAACATCGATTACAACTATGAAGAATATTAACATCTTCATATTTACTTCTTTTCTCTTCCTCTACAGGTTCTGTAGCGTGAAGATCTCTGAAGAACGATTGTTCTTCTCCTTGTTGTTGCTGCCACTGTTCGTAAGTCGCAGTAGAAGCCTCTTCATCAAAGCCATCATCTTCTGCTAGCCAAAAACCCCTCACGGTCATCTCCAAATCAACTCTTAAAGGTAGGATTTTCTCAAGTCACTGTAGCCCAAACTAAATTGATACAGTACAATAATTATCATGCATATACATGGTTTGGTTTACTATAGTTTCTGAACGACTTTCTGTTAATTTCTGGAAAGAAACGTCCTTAGCAAGGGCGTGACTATGAAATACACGCCCCAGACTAGGGCGCTACTTTACAAGTCACGACCCTGCCAAGGTCGTCAATTTTGGATTTGACGCCCTGCACACAGGCGTTAATTTCATTTAATCATTAATCACCCATGTTAAGAATTGAGTATCTATGAAATAATGATCCTACAATGATGCATGATCACATGTCTTCAAACTTGCTAATTTTATTGTCATGACCATACATTCGTTCTCCATGAATTCTATTATCCTGAAATTATTACTGCCCATGAAAATTCATGGTATCTCTTGAATTCACGACCTAGACTAGGTCGTTTTCCATATGTAAACGCCCCATCATAGGGCGTGAATTAAAAATAAACGCCCCTTTCTAGGGCGTGTATCTGTTAAAATCCTGAAATTCACATATTCTGTAAAATGGAATTAGAAAGTAACGCCCCTTCCAAGGGCGCGTTTTTGATAAATTTCTGAGAATAATTATATCCTGTCGAATATGTAAATGATGAGACGCCTGCCTCTGCAGTCGTCAACTTTGAAGAAACGCCCCCAGGAAAGGCGTGTTTTGGATAAATTAATGAAATAATGGAAATTCTGCAAATTGGCAATATATGTAAACGCCCTTCTGTTAGGCGTTAATTATTCAATACACGACTTTACTTAAGTCGTTATTTTACTGTAAACTGATTTTATCCTGATTCTATTACCGATGGTTTCATATTATACATATATATATATATATATCGGCACTATTCTCCACTCCGTGAGTATAGTCCTACGTTTCATGTTGATTTATCGATCACACTCAACTCTCATTGACATACAAGCTCTCCTTTGGACATTCCGTTCCTTTGGACTAGCGAGTTAGTCATAGAGACCTCCGTAAGACTCCTCGTAGCCTTGGATTCCCTCAAGGCCGACTGAGCTGGTTGTACCCTAAAAACCCATTACACGATCCTTGCCATGTCAATCTAAAGAAACATGGTATACCGGCCCTTATGATTATACAAAGAGTATATCATAAGAAATTCTTGATGGGATGATGATATCATGCCATATCGTGTCATTCTTGTAAACCTCAATTCTATGATAAGAATGAGGGTATCTTGCTTGATCTAATGTTCATGTGGACCTCAATTCTATATAAAGAATGTCCATATTGATTTGTCATGGTACCTAAGTTAAGGGAACCATATTCTACCTAGTTTTATCGACATCGTGATTATACCGTTATTATCGCCATTCTATGTCCTTTGTCATATTTTGGACTCTATTCTATCAAAGTTGTCATACGTGTCTACAAGCTTGATTATTGAAATTCTATATTGGCTATATAAACAAGAGTGGATGTCAAAACACATGATAAATGCCTGCGCATATAGGGCCCGATCTGGTCCTGGGAGGAGCACCCGAAAGTACTTGTGCCCATGGGAGTTAAAATGATAAGGTATCTGGCATTATACCGAGTACTTGACTTGCTTGATTGGACATTCCACACACATCTTGTACTTGACTCGTACTTGACATGAAATGAAATGGGTGGCCCGAAAAGGGGTAATTTACTTGCTTGATACATGATAGCCAAAGTTCTTGACATGACTTGTTAAACGTGCTTGCTTGAATACCTTGAATATACTTGTTATCTTGTTGGAAGTTCATGATTAAGTTCATCTTGTTTCTTTGATATTACATTCTCTCTATCTTGTCGTTTCATGCGAGCATGCATAGCTTTATTGCATTCATGAAAGATGTAATTACTTAAACCACTTGCTAGTACTTGAGATATAATTTCCTACTGAGCGTTCGCTCATTCCGTTTGTCCCTTTCTACTTTTCAGGTAAGTCCGACGACGATGGAAGTCAATCGGATGGGAATGGTCAAGAGTGAAAGTGATAGAGCTTCTACAAGTGTCGTCTAGTCTTTTCCATAATTTCTTGAGTCAAATATGTATTCTTTTCCTTTTTATTAAACAGAGTATTGGATTTGTAATAGTCTATCCATTATGAAATAAAGGATTGTGTTATCTTACTATTTTGCGCATCTCTGTCTTTGTGTCGAATACACGACCACTCTGATTGACATGATTGATATAGACACGTCGCGCATCTCCGGGTATCTTCCGCGCTCGGGGCGTGACAGTTGCCCCAGGGAGGAATTCCCAAGGCAATGAAAGTAGTCTTGAACCACCCGGTTCATCTCTTCATGGCTCTGCCCTTGTAGCTTCGAACAGGGCAGCAGCCTTTCCTGGGTCCTTGGCTGATAGGCCAGCCTTGAGACTTGAGCAGCCAGGTACTCCGACCTGGGGTATCTGAACACATCAGCCTGCCTGGCGCAGGCCTGGGATCTCTGCGGAGCAGCAACAATAGTAGCTTCCTCCATCATGCTTTCATCCTTCTTTCGAAGATCTCTGCCCCCACTCCGGGGGTGAGGTACAGTAACATCTTTCTCTTTCTTTTCCCATCTTCTGTCCCCGGCCCAGGGACGGGCAGCAACATAGTCTTCTTTCTTCTCATTTCTTCTGCCCCCAGCCCTGGGACGGGCAACAACACAGTCTTCTTTCTTCTCATTTCTTCTGCCCCCAGCCCTGGGACGGATGGCAGCAACATCTTTCTCCCGAGCTGGTGCCCAGCCCTGGATCTTCTTTGGCAGCCAAACTTGTTTGAACTTGGTCGGCCTGGGCGCCAGTGGCTGTTTGCCTTTGTTCTCCCAGTCGACCCTCCTGGTGGCCAACACTTGGAATCTGTTGTTGGTATGAACTGATGGAATGACCTTGTCGGGTCGTGCATCTCTGGGGCGGCCATTGAGGTTCACCCTCATGCTTCCCACCATCATTGTCTTTCCCGAGGCCAAAGTGCGACCTCCAGTTGCAGCGGACCGGCTCCTCCGGTCATTTCTTCTTCTCCTACCAGCAGTGGCGGAGACAACAGTCTTCTTCTCCATGTGATGGACCAGGCAAGAAACTGCAGTAGGGACAGCTACCATCTTCTCTCCCTCAGCTTTTGGTGCCGCCACGGCCTCTATTGTGGCGACGCTTTCAGCTTCATTGTTGACTTGTAGCAAGTCGACAAATACGAGGCCCAAGTAGTTGGGTAGACCCACCGCCGGGGGCATAGATCCGAATCCCATCGGCACCGCCAGGTACCCTCCATGGACGTGGCCGTTGACCACTTGCTCACCGAAGAGAACGCCAACTAGTACAGTCTCCATCTGTAGCTTCCGCGAGTAAGATTAACACACAGTTAGAATTTTGAGAGAGGCCGCCGGGCCTCCCGCTTTGGCGTAGAGATGAAGGGAGACTCATTCTCACCGGGCGTGTCAGACTTGTGGACGCTCTTTTTTGTTTACATTCTTTATTCTTATGTTTCTATGGTTTATTTATTGGCGTGCTAGTCACATATGTGACGATTTCATTGTGCGCTCGATCTGACTTCTAATCAATCGATTGTGAGTGATCGTGTCTGGACCAAAAGTCCGTCATACCATAAAGGTTATGACGTTAATTACGTCCTCCCTAAGGAAGACAACCCTTGATTAAACGTCAAAGACAGGAGGAAGGTAGCGGCAAAAGAATACTTAAGTGAGTGCGCTAGTTTACTTCCAGAACATTAAATAGACTGAACAAAGCAAGAATACATTGAGTGCGGGGCAAATCCGGCAGCATATCCCCAGTATCTTGGACTATGCCAAGTGGGAATAGGAAACCATCCATGCAGTGGCAGGATGGGATCCGTCAAAGATCGGGTATATTCGACCCAGCATCTGAAGTGGGACCGACATACCATGGTACACCGTATGTCGATGCAATGTTTTATTAATATCCCCCTTCGAGGGACCATCGGAGGACATGCAATGGCAGAACTCTTTAAGTCCAGCGGGGTTAGAGGAGAATATCACAGTCACTCGGTGTGATGTGGGTGAAATTTGGCAGCATATCCCCTTATCTTGGATTATGCCAAGAGAAGATAGACCACCACCCACGGGATGCCGGGCTGGTGGTCAAAGTAAAGAGCACTAGGCTCCCGGCCGATGTTTATGCCCGTAGCAGTGGTTGTTGTTCCTTCGAGGACCGCTGGAATTCATGCAGAAGCAGAACTCCTTTGGCCTGCGGAGTATGCGAATGAATTCGGCTCGAGATGACATAATATAGGGGAGGTCATCCCCGTTGTTTTACTCCCTGAGGTGCACATGATGACCACAGACGCTCCCTGTTCGAAGCAGTGGGATGACCAAGGGTTGGAGGATGGCATAGAGGTGGATCTCGGTCTGGGTTTATTGGCCAAAGACAGAGGGTTTCGGCGTGGGTTTTATTGGCCAACAAAGGGATCTCGGCGTGAAGACAAAGTGGTAACAAAGGGAGGCTCCCGGCGCGGGTTTCATTGGCCAATGAAAGGGTCTCGGCGCCCCTGGTTCTCGGCGCGCCAAACCCCGCGCCGGGGGCTGTTCACGGCGCCGAGAGGGATCTGCGCCGAGAAGCCGAGGGCGTCGGGAAGCTCGGGGACCCTGTTCTAACATGTTTTGGAATCCAGGCTCGGGTTAGAGCTGTGTTTGAGACATGAAGTGGTCTGGGTAATGGATTTCGATGCTCTGATGTCAAGGGGTTACTGGGAGACAAGGGCTTGAGGCCAGCATCCATTGAAACCTCCCGGATTTTCGTATTCACATATATATCCGATTATAGCCCACAGACCAGAGAATCAAGAGATGACTGTCTCTGATTTCTGGCACTATCTTGACGGCCAAGCAGCAAAACTCGATCGATGGGGAGATTGAGTAGCAGCAGGGGAGCAGGCAGAGCCCAATAATCCATAGGATGGGGATTGGGGCTCTGCCAGGACTCCCATCCCGGAAATAAACATCGTGAACGACTCAAAACTCAGGGTACAGGAATGGCTTAAGAGTTCAACAGACCATAGCGAAATAGAAGACAGAGAGAGGAAGATTCAAACATCACCCGCCTGATTGGGTAGCCACATCGTTGCATTCCAATATTTGCATCATTTGTGAAAATAAAGGAGAACAGTTAGAAAGGAAGCCAAAGAAACTCATCGGCCTCCAGTATACCTGGCCGAGAACTGGCGTACATCGAGGTTACGCAGAGAAAACAATTACGAGAAGAGAGAAAAGGAAGGGATAACATCCCCAACAAGGAAATACAAACAAAGAGAAAGAAAGAACGGGTATACATCAGAAGAAGAGAAGAAAGGAGAGAAAAAATGGGGGGGGGGAGGGCGGAGCATTGACTCCTCTCCCTCCCCCTTTAGCAGACCTTCTCCTTCTTCTTCCGATCTCTCAGCAGCCACCGATTTTCTGGAGCTGGGTGTGGACTTCTCTCTTCCTTTCTTTCTTTCTTGTGGCTATCTTCTCTTCTGTTCTCTCAGTCTCTTTTTTTGTGTGTGTCTATCTATCTCCCCCTGTGCTCGAGAGAAAAGGGGGTTTTATAGGCATAGTGCTCCCCCCTTCTCGGCAGGGTCACCCCGGCGTGCATATAGCAGGTTCCCGGCGCGCCCCTTGCGAAGGCTTCCCAACGCAAAGGCTTCTCGGCGCCACTGCTTTGGGCCGTGGTGAAGAGCCCTCGGCGCCATGGCCCATTTAAGGCCCTTTCTTAATGTTTTAATCTTCCTCATCACTAGGCTCACAGGACGCCTAATCTGTCTTTTCATTTGCCAGTCCTTCGAATTCGTCAGGACAGGTGAAGGTCCATTAGTTGATGGGTTAACATAGTCTTATCAGAATATTTCTGAGGATTTTCATCAGTCAACAGACTGCAATTCTTCATCAGTACTGCCATCTGAGCGACGACAATACCGGACATCAGCTTGACCGGGAAGGGCCTCAGCTGGGTGATAACTTCAGTGACGACTCTTCTGTAATTCTGGCTTTGCAGGAATTCCTGAGAGCTTCATGTCTGGTTCAATCTTATCTTTGGTCTCATCTTTGTTCTCAGTTATATTTCAGGTGTCAACAACCACCGAAATGTCTTCGACATTCGGCTCCATCCGGTCAGACACAACCACGGATGCGAGAAAACCCTGACAACCAGAATCAAGCAATCGACGGGCTCGAATAGCAGAGATAAGGAATCGAGAAGAGGTGGAACGGATACCTTGGAAATAGAAGGTCCGCTTGCTCGGATGCTGGAAGTAGACCCTCTTCATCCCACAATCCACCACCGCTCCATGAGTTTCGAGCCAATCCATGCCTAGAATCACATCATAATCCCGAAGATGCAACGCATACAACCTGCCTGGCATACTCCGCCCATCGATCCAAACCGGAACCTAATCGAAGCAATACGGGGTAATCATGAAGTCACCCGAAGGCAACTCCACTGCCAAATCGCAAGACAACTGGGTCACCGGCTCCTCGATACTCAGCGCGAAATCCTCCGAAATAAACGAATGAGAAGCGCCGGAATCAAACACAACCCGAGCCGCACAACCCAAAATCTGAACGGTACCTTCCACGAGCTGCGACGCCACTGCCTCTGCCCGGGTCATGTGCGTGATCTGGCCTCGAGCCCTCTGCCTGCCTCCCACACTAGCTGACCTGGGTAGCGGCGGATATTGTCCCTGCTGTTGCTGCCTCTGCTGCTGGGGGACCTGCTGCTGCTGAGGAAACTGCTGCTGCAGCGGCCTCTGAGGACAGTCACGCGTCATATGCCCTGGCTGGTCACACCAAAAATAGATGATCGGAGCCATGCACTGCCTGCCTGGGTGGGTCCCGCCACACCGTGGATAAGGTCCTCGTGATCCACCCACTGATCCCTGGCGTTGCAAAGGAATCGGCTGCTGTACACTGCCCGATGAAGCATGCCCCTGATCCTTGTGCTTCTTACGGAAACTCTTCTTCAAGAACTTCTTGACCTTCGAGCCGAAGGACGCAGATCCTGCTACCGACACTGCGGGTGTCGGCACTCCCGAACCACCCGACGCATGCTGAAAGGAACCCTGCTGCTGGGTAACCGACTTATGGCTGCGACCTGACATAGACTGCCCCTGGCTGATCGGTCCTCGAGTCCTCTGCATATCCATCTCCAAAGAAACCGCAACACGAGACGCTATCTCTAGATCAGTGGCCCCATTCGCGATCAGATGGTGCCTCAGCTCCAGCCTCAAGCCCTGTACAAACTGCGTGGTCCTCACCCTCTCATGCTCCATGATGTGAGGTGCATACCGACCCAGCTCGACAAATCGGGCCCTGTACTGCAACATGGACATGTCGTCCTACACCAGCTCCAGAAACTCCCGCATCCACTGCGTAGCCACAATATCTGGACAGTACGTACGCTTGAAAGCACTAACGAAGTCATCCCACTCGATATGCTCAAGTGGACGAAGTTGAAAAGACGTCTTCCACTCGGAAGACCACCACCTCCGAGTCGTACCCTGTAACTGGTTGTAGGCCAACACCACTCTGTCCTCGGTAGTACTCCTTGCAGAACTGAACACCCGCTCCATCTCATCAAGCTAATCACGAGCTGCGTCAGGGTATGCCTGGCCGCTGAAGTACGGAGGATGGAACTGCATGAAGTCCCTCACTGCTCGGCCTGGCCCACCCCTGACTGACGAGCCCTCACCCGCCTCTCCGCCAAACTGCTGTGACATAAGCTGGTACATGCCACATAAGAAATCCTCGGCCCCCGGAACCCTCGCAGTATCCGCTGCCTCGGTAGCTCCTGGTGGCGCTCTACTATGCTCCTCCTGGTCTCTCTGGACCCCCTGCTGGATCTCCTGACCTCCAGCCGACTGCCCCTAATGAGAGCGAGAGCTCCTCCTCGGCGCCATGCTCGCTCCTGAAGCAAAAGACAGAGAACACGAAAAACGGCAAGGTCAAAACAAACACGCGGTGCCCAATGCCAGCGTCACCTGTACATCATCGCTGTGGACTAGTGGACCACTACAATTACTCATGATTTTCGTATAATCCCACAACCGCGCTCTGATACGAGCTGTAACGACCCGAGAATCTGATTACTGGGAAGGCCCGATAACCCGAGACTTGTACCGCCACTCACGAGCCCGAAGACTCGGAAGGGTTAGAAGGATGGTGTGGAAACTACACAAGTCTCACAAATAATTGCAGAAGATAAACAGTTATAATATAAGCAAGAAAATAAATTAACATTTTATATGGTCCACTAAAGAAAATAATAACAACAGTAGTCCACAACTAGTATAGAGGCAAGAAAGAAAAGTATAGCTACACGGGGCATACCCCGGCTCTGACCTCTGGCACTACCTCTGGGCACCCGCGCCACACTATACTCCCGACGCGCTCCCCGAAGGTGGCGCCTCACCTGAAACACGGTGAAAGCACGCAGGGAATGAGTCTCGAAACAAGACTCAGTAGGGATCACTCGAACCCTACCTCGAAGACGGGAAACCACTACGCTAGCGGTAAAAGAGTACCTCGGAAAGGAAAGCCATGTCCTCTACAGAACGAAGCCCTGCGACACGTAAACCGGCATACGTGTCACGGTGAGAAGATCGAACTCAACGGTCAACCCGGCAAAACCCCAAGGTCGAAAACGCCCGACTGACAGTCTAACACTCCGTACTCGACAGGAGTACCACCCACTAGAAGCACAGCCGGTAGCGTCCCCTGACGTCTTACACCGCGCCGCAGGTGAACCGCCTGACGTGGTAGCTCCTACCAAAGGCGCAAACACCGCACAAGTAACCACAAATAAGTGACTAGCTGGGGTCACGTCCGTCGACGTGAGTCCAACCGCCCCCAACCACGTGTGCACACACAGACCACGCGTCCTAGGTCTAGCCCTCTGACCGGTTTTCCCCCGTAGCCTGACTCTGGCTACCGACGAGGGGCCTACGGTAACTGGTCCACAAACCGTCTCAAAGGTGAGTGCCCGTACACCACTCCCAGGTGAGACCAGCACCTCGTACTGGTGGGCTACGACTAGTGGAGGGTCACTGAAGGAGTAGACTCTCAATCCAACGAAAATAACGTCTGCATCCGACGACGTGCGGGAACCACCCTACGTACCATCCCCGTCGCACGGTGGCCACAGTCGGAGTAAAAACGGGGTTGCCACCCTCATGGGGCAACCAGGCATGTGACGGTCCACTCTTGGGCCGTCACAAGGATGTAACGGTGTAGGCAAGACCGTTACATGCACCCAACGGCCCGACACAGGCCGTTACACAGCCCCACGGAAAATAGAATGTAACAGCCCGGCCTGACGCGTTACACGAATGTAACGCACTTAGCCCAGCGCGTTACACAGACCACGCAGTCAAGTGGAAAAAATGGGGGTGTAATGCGTTTGCCCCAACGCGTTACACAAATGTAACGCGCTTGGACCAGCGCGTTACACAACCCTCACGCCTAGAGTGAAAACGGGATGTAACGGCATAGGCCCAGCGCGTTACACGAATGTAGCGCGCTTGACCTCATGCGTTACATACCCTGACCCCCAACGGTCAGAAGTCAACAGTCAAAAACCACTTGACGGCCCTGCCCAGGCGCGTCACACTCAAACGGCGGTCAATCGGGGGACCGTCACAGTCCCTGACCCCCCAAAGGCTAACTAAAGGGCATGTAATGGTCTCTCCCAGGTGCGTTACATCATGTAACGGTCCCTGGAAGGACCGTCACACGCACCCGACGGTGAAAACGGCGGAAACGCCCAAAAACTCCAACCACGCCCCCATGCCTCCACCGGAGAGGGGGAAATCAAGGGGAAAGACCCCTAAGGACCCCTAGCATGCTTCTAAGCCATCAAAACATGAAATAGCGGGCTAAAACCATAGATCGGGCGAGCTCTCCCCAAATCATGGAAAACCCCAAACCCGCTCAAACAAGTCTCTCTCGGCCTCCCCACGGCCTACAAATCACGGAAACGAACGGCAAGAGACTAAGGAACGTCACCCTACCTCAATGGAGCGAATGCTCGCCGGATCGTCCACAAACCACGAAGAACGCCCTTGGAAACCCCGCCTCTTCGCGCTTCCCACGCTTGCCGCACGCCCACGAGCTCACCTCGCCGTCGCCCTGCCACCGTCTGCAGCCGGAGAAGGGCTCACCGCGTCCGAATGGGAGAGAGAGGGGGAGAGGGGCGGTGGTCACGGTGGGGAGAAGAGAGGAGGAAGAAGGAGAAGAAGAAGAAGAAGGTGGGAAGAAAGAGAAAATAGGGGGGTTTTATAGAAAATCTGGAAAATTCTGAAAAATAGAAAATTACACCCCCGCGATCCTCGGAACGTACCGATCGCAACGGTACCCCTCGTGCCCAGGTGAACGGCCCGGTTCACTCGCAGCGAGCTTCCGAAGAAAAAATCGAAACACACATCGGAAATCGGAAAACACACGCGGAAAAGTCGCGGAAGGCCTCCGGGCCTCCGAAATGACCCCGGATCGCGCCGATCCGAGCACAAAAAATGTTCGAAGCAAAATTTCGGACTCAGCGGAGCCGAATACTCCGAAAAATAAGATCTGGGACCCACGAAGGAGGATCCGAAAGGTCCGGGATATTACACACACGGAGGGAGAGTGCCCGGAGATGATAAATAAACCGTCCAAATGGAAAGGAAGGAAGTCCAAGGCTATGATTAGCACTTGGAGCGATGGTGAAGAAGAAGAAGAAGACGAGACTGAATCTGAAGTAGAGGATAAAAGCGATAAAATTTGCTCGATGGCCCACGAAGATGAGGAAGAAGAGGTAATTTCTCCCTTTAAGAGATGCAGTTAATGAATGGGAGGAAGCCTATACTGAGTTACTAGATAGATTTGATGATCGATGTTCGCCATGAAAACAAGCATCTTGAAAAGAAAATAAACACCATGATCTATGACACAACTCTGAGTGACAAGAACAAACACCTTGAATGGGAAATCACAAATCTGACAGAGAAAAATGAGAATATTGTAAACACCATAGATGAGCTAAAAGGGAAGATGGAAGAAAAGGAAAATAGACTCACCATTGAAAAGTATGAAGCACTTCAAGGTGTCAATGAGCGACTCCAAAACTATGCTCAAACAATTCAAAAGGATTTGGATGATAAGAATAAAACTCATGAGAAAATGGTTAAGGGGAAGGAAAACCTAGATGTTGTCCTTGGAACGAAAGTAAAGTTTAGAAAGGAAGGACTAGGCTTCAACCCAACCAAAAAGAAAGAATTTGAAATGACAACCTCTTCTCTTCATCCTGAACAAAGTTCAAAGAAATTCACTCCGTTGATTAATATGAACACGGTAGGCAAAAACACTGAAGAAGGAAGCACTTATTATCAAAACAACAAAATGAAGACAAAAAAAATTCAGGGCAGTAAGAAAGAAGGAGAACCAAGTCAGGGCAGATCAGAGAAACCTCAGGAAAGAAACTCCCCAAAGTAGTTCTCCAAACCAATGATGCCAACTCGACCTAAGAACCAAACAAAGTAGAGTTACGGATCCTCCAGCAGCCATTACAGAACCCATTCTCACCTTCCAACTCGACCTAAAAACCCTCCAAAGTTGAGTCGAGCCTTTCACAGAACCAAGCAGTTTAGATATCCGGGATCAAGTCGACCTAAAAGGTCAGGCAAGTCGACTTGGACATGTCACAGCAAGCGTTACTGACAGCAGAGCAGCTGGTCAAGTCGACTTGGGGTTCATCCAGAAACCGTTCTGTCAATGCACATCCTTGGTAAAGTCGACTTTGCAGGGTAGGCAAGTCAACTTCCTTTGACTATAGAAATGGTTAGCCCTGATCACAAAGGTGGTCTAACCAAAGTCAACCCAAATGGTCCACTTCTCTTATGTGCTCTCCACACGTTTTAATAAATATTACACTAAAAGGTCACAAGTCATGAACAGACCGAACATGTTTGCAACTTTCAAGAAACCTTTGTATGATGTGTATGAAAAAATTGGACAAAACTCTTCATGCTGCATGAGCTATCCTGTACAAGGTCATGCGAGACAAGTTTGGTTTCCAAAGAGTACATTTTTTGAACTGACCAAAATGAGTGGACCCAATCTTATTTGGATTCCCAAATCTCTTGTTTGATTCTTTGTCTTGCAGGAGTGTCTTGCAACCATACATATAATACCATGGATCCTTCAGATCAAAATTTGAGAGCTTTCAGAGTGCTTTTGTGGGTCTCGGATTGTGTTTTGCGATCCACTCGGGTTTTTCTGCTGTATAGCCTGCGGAATCCCGTGGAGAGTGAACCGTTGAGTTATGAGACTCTGGGATGCTACAGGTGCATTGTGTTCTTTATGAGGATCGCAGAGGTTATTTTTTCGTATTTATATGATTTTATGAAATTGTGGGCCAAAAATCAGATTTCAGAAATATTCATAATTTCTTATTTCCTTTTTATTTTTAACCCTCACCTCTCTCCTCTTTCCTCTCATTCACGTCCCTCACTCTCTCCCTCCGTTCTCTCTCATCTCTTTCCCTCTCCCCCGGGCGGCTGACCGTGGCGGAGGTGGACGAGGCGGGGATGTTGTGGAGGTGTCGTGGAGCGTGAAGGCACAAGGAATGGAGCGTGGCGTGGCGCGATCCCATTCAGTGGATTCGAAGTGCAGGCGTGGTTCGTGTGATGGTTTTCGATGTGGATTTGGCCTTTTCGGCGCGCGAGATATTCGGTGGAGGTAGGTGAATAGATACTCTACCCATTTTTTGCTTTTCCTCGCGATTTCAAGCCGATAGGTGTGAGTGTGAGCGAGTTTTCCATTTTAAGGGAAAAAACATATTTTTAGGGTGTGATGCAAAATTGCCATTCCAGGCAATAGTTTTCGATTCAAATAATATAATTTGAACCCCGGGCTTGTCGGGATTCGGTTCCCGTCAGTTTGGCTATGTTTGCTTGCGATTTGGGGCCGGTATGAGGCAGGATGCCCACGTGAGTCGTTTTGAGTTGATTTGAGGAAATCACTCCTTTGATAGCCATTTTGTGGTTTGTTTGGCGCCTTCTGGCTTGTGGAAGGTTGGCATTGTGTCTATGGATGTTTTCCCATCGTTCTGGGACGATTGGGGCGTGGAACGATTGGGTTTTGTGTGTTTCTACGATTTTCGCACCGGAACGAAGTAGCGATCGTACCAGAGATTGCAACCTTGTAAAAGCGGCCCTATGGAGACCGTTATTGTAAGACCCGTGTCTTAAGCGGATCCTTAGTGGTTCGGATCTAGATTTTATTCTGTGAATTTATGCCATTTTTGCAGATTTTTAGGTTATTTTCTGGTAATTAATCGAATTAGTTAAAGTATTTATATGATTGAATTGGGCATATTCACGATTTCAGTTCTTTCGGGGTTAAAATGTAATTTGAGTCAAATTTTCAAACATACATTTTTATAAAAATTTTATCACTCTCCCTCTCCCTCACTCGTTCTCTCTCTTCCTCTCTCCCTCTCACGATCTCTCCTCTCCCTCTCTCTCGGATTCGATCCTGACGGGCCCCGATCGAGGCACGGGAGGTACCGACGAGACGGGCTCAACGCGAGGATCGCGTGGACGACAACTTTGTCTCGATCCGCGGTACGTGGAGGCGCGTGAGGCCGAGAGTAGCCGCGGCGTCCCTTCGTCCGTTCGGTACCGAATTGCCGTCTTCGTCGTGATCGAGGTAGGGGGGTGGACTCCTCACCTCGCTAGGATCATTTTGACGCCACATGCACGCACATGCACGACCGATTTCCTCGTTTTCCGTGTAAAACCCCATGTTAGCCTATTTATGCTTAATTTTGTGAAATCAATTGTTATAGGCTTCGCTTTCAATTTTAATGGCATGCTTAGTTGTAGAATCGTTATGTGGGCTTGGCAGGTTAGCTTTTCCTTTTTTTCGTTCGTTTGTAGCCCTCCGGGTGGATTTCTGACCCGGTGTAGTTGTTGCCCACCGTGACGCCGTTTATGCAGTCGTCCTTGGACCGTTCATCACATGAGCTGTCGAGACCGAACCGTTTATCCCCAGTTGTGCAGCCTATAGCAGGACCGTTTAAGCCCTAGTGCGGCTATACTCTAGCCGTTTATCCTTGGGACCATAGGAAGACACATTAGAACGGCCCAACTTAAACCGCCCGAACGCTTTTGAGTGGCCAGACCCTAACCGCCTATCTAGTTGAGCGGCTTAGCCCCAGCCGCGTGTCTTAAGTCGGTTCGTAGTAGAGCGGCCGGTGGGGAACCGCTTATCCTTTTTCGCGGTCTATTGTATGACCGTCCATCCTCGAGCGGTCTGGTGTCAACCGCCCAACTCCTCTTGTAATTAGTTTTAGCATATTTAGTTAATTTATGCAGTTATTCGCCATGTTTAAAGTATTTTATAAAATGTGGCATTATTTTACATCCCGATGGAATTGCTTTCTCTTTCCTTGTGATGGAACCACTAGTCGTAGCCCAGCGATCGAGCGTGTCGTCCCACCCGGGAGAGGTGGAGGGGTGTTCCCAATGAACGGTCTGTAAGCTAGTTACCGTGGGCCCCTGCGGTTACCGTTGTGTCCAACGGGGGGGGGGGAACTAGCTAGAGGCCTGGCTCTAGGCAGGAGTCAGTGTGTGCACACGTGGTCGGAGACTTGGACTGGCACTGACGAGTGTCGCTCTGACTAGTATTTGGTTTGGTCCTGTTACGCCTCTCGCTTGTCGCGTTCCAGACTTGCGAGTTCCCGAGACGCAGTATAAGTCGTCGGTGGACGCATCTTGTCTTGTCCTTCTAGTGGGTTGCTCCGTCTCTCACTTCACTTGGTTAGCAGTGGTTTATTCTATTGGTAGATTTAGTTCATGACGCTAATTCCTGTCCTTATTTATTTATTTATTATATTGCGCATCTGCCTGTTTATTGTTTAAATGCATGCTCTAATTGCTTTTATATTTGCCTGCTTGCATGTCTAGTGTGAGGTAGGGATCTGCGTGACCCCTACTGAGTCTGGCTGTGACTCACCCTTTCTTCTTTCATGTGAGTCGCCCCAGTCGTCCGCTGGTCCTTCTCGTGGTTGTGCCAACCGTCGTTAGAGTGCCATCTGTTGTCGGTTTGTCTTTTTGTTCTGTTGAGCCTGGGTATGTCCCGTGTAGTTGTGCAGTGGACCTCTTTTTATTTGTAAATCTGGACTATTGTATATAGTTTACCACTCTGACATTTTAAATTGCTTCCGCACTTATTTATTAATTGTTGTCCTAATTAATATTGCGCGCCTGCTGTCCCAATTCGTTATGCAACTCCTCAGCAAACTCCATTAACCCATCAAGGGCCTCATCAGCCTCTTGGGTGGCTTCCCCAGTTCTTGGTATCGGTGTATCGATGTTATCGGTATATCGGTATCCGGAGCTCTCGGTCGTCACAGTTGGTATCAGAGCTGTGTTGGAGATTTGTATTAGGAATTGGAACTTGTGCTGGTCCAGAACAAGTCCACTGAGTCATCTATTGCTGGCTTAGGATGTTTCTCGTGATTACTGATGGTTTTCCGTTATCGTGTGTTTCCTAGATGCAAGATGTTGCCTTGTGGATGGAAGAAGGCTCGGGCTCCTCAGGAGGAGAGTGGTACTTCCTCTGCCCCAGCTATGTCAGCTTCTGTCAACCCTGCTCCGCGTGAAGAAGTGCCTGGTGGCCGTGGTAGAGCGTTAAAGGAATTTCTGCTGTTCCACCCACCGACTTTCGAGGGTCAATCAGATCCGTAGGCAGCTAGATCGTGGCTTGATGCCACTGAGTGCGCGTTCCAATCGATGGAGTGCGCGGATGATGAGAAAGTCATGTTGGCTACTTATCAGCTTCAAGGTACCGCACGCACGTGATGGACTACAGAATGGGAGGTCGCTTTCCGTTCCAGTACGCTTCGGCAAATCACCTGGGCAGAGTTCGTTGCTGCTTTTGATCGTGCTTACACTCCAGCCTGCCGTAAGTTAGCAAAGATGTCTCAGTTTCTGGAGCTGACGCAAGGTGACATGACTGTGTTGTAGTACCGATATAAATTCATCGAATTGCGCCGGTACGCGCCCCATATTTTTGCGGATGAAGCTATGAAGACTCAGCAGTTTCTACACGGACTGAAAGCGGAATTGAGCCTGCCGTTGTTCGCTACCCGAGTGTCTGAGTTGGATTCAGCGTACCAGGCAGCTGTTGTAGTGGAGATGGAAATGGCGAGGACTCGAGGGCTTTCTCAGGCAAGAATGGTGCAGCCGACTGTGCAGTTTCAGCCGACTTACCAGCCGTCTGTCCCATGAGTTCCTTCTGCCGTTCCTGCTGTTAGCGATGTTTCTTCTTCTCCTGACTCCCATTTTCGGCAATTCAAGAATAAGAAGTCGAAGAGGAAGTTTGAGCATTCAGCGTCTCCCGATTCAAGTCAGCTGTCCGTTCCTTCTGTTCGACCGCGCCAATATTTTTCCAGTGGTCAGCAGCGTCCGTGTCCGAGGTGTGGTGGCAGTCATCCAGGCATGCCATGTTCTTTGCCGATCGTCTGTTACCGCTGTGATCAGTCGGGTCACGTAGTTCGAGATTATCCGCTGAGGCCGAAACTGGTGCAGTTCTCGCAAGTTACCCAGCCGCAGCAGCCCCAGTTTTGTCTTCCTCCGCCGCCTCAACCTCAGCCGTCTTATCTGCCTGCTCCAATTCCTTCCCAGTAGTCTTTTACAGTCGGCCGTCCTCCGAGAGACAGGGTCACTCACATCACTCGTGCAGAAGCTGTGGCAGCTAATCTGGTAGAAGGTACGGTTTCGATTTTCGGTCGTCCAGCTCATGTTCTTTTCGATTCTAGCGCTACTCATTCTTTTGTGTCCGAGGATTTTATTGCTTGCATTGAGGAGCCGATGACCGAAGTGTCATGTGAGTTGCTCGTTGAGTTACCCTTTGGAGATTTCACATCCACTCCAGTGTGCCTGGAAGATTCCCCTATTGTCGTCAGCAATCGGCAGATTCCTGTGAAGCTTTATGCATTACAATTGGCCGAATATGACGCTATTCTAGGCATGGACTGGCTGGAATTGTATGGTGCCGTGGTTGACTGCAGATACAAACGCGTCTATTTTATGCCACGTGAAAACCAACCTTGTATTTCCGAGGTATCCGTTTCCGTCCCTTTCGTTTGTTTATTCCTGCCGTTAGGTGTAATATTCTTCCAGTTTCCTCCTTCTCCTTCCGTTTAATTTCGGGGATGAAATTCCTTTTAGGGGGGAGGGACTGTAAGACTCGTGTCTTAAGCGGATCCTTGGTGGTTCGGATCTGGATTTTATTCTATGAATTTAGGCCATTTTTGCAGATTTTTAGGCTATTTTCTGGTAATTAATCGAATTAGTTAAAGTACTTATATGATTGAATTGGGCATATTCACGATTTCAGTTCTTTGGGGGTTGAAATGTAATTTGAGTTAAAATTTCAAAAAAATATTTTTATAAAATTTTTATCTCTCTCTCTCCCCCCCATCGAACTCTCTCTCTCCCTCACTCGTTCTCTCTCTTCCTGTCTTCCTCTCACGGTCTCTCCTCTCCCTCTCTCTCGGATTCGGTCCGGACGGACCCCGATCGAGGCATGGGAGGTACTGACGGGACAGGCTCGACGCGAGGATCGCGTGGACGCCAGCTTTGTCTCGATCCGCGGTACGTGGAGGCGTGTGGGGCCGATAGTAGCCGCGACCTCCCTTCGTCCGTTCGGCACCGAATCGCCGTCTTCGTCGCGATCGAGGTAGGGGAATGGACTCCTCACCTTGCTAGGATCATTTTGACGCCACATGCACGCACATACACGGCCGTTTCCTCGTTTTCGTGCAAAACCCCATGTTAACCTATTTATGCTTAATTTCGTGAAATCAATTGTTATAGGCTTCGCTTTCAATTTCAATGGCATGCTTAGTTGTAGAATCGTTCTGTGGGCTTGGTAGGTTAGCTTTTCCTTTTTTTCGTTCGTTTGTAGCCCTCCGGGCGGATTTCCGACCCGGTGTGGTTGTTGCCCGCCGTGACGCCGTTTATGCGGTCGTCCTTGGACCGTTCATCACATGAGCGGTCGAGACCGAACCGTTCATCCCCGGTTGTGCGGCCTATAGCAGGACCGTTTAAGCCCTAGTGCGGCTATACTCTAGCCGTTTATCCTTGGGACCATAAGAAGACACACTAGAACGGCCCAACTTAAACCGCCCGAACCCTTTTGAGCGGCCAGACCCTAACCGCCTATCTAGTTGAGCGGCTTAGCCCCAGCCGCGTGTCTTAAGTCGGTTCGTAGTAGAGCGGCTGGTGGGGAACCGCTTATCCTTTTTCGCGGTCTATTGTATGACCGTCCATCCTCGAGCGGTCTGGTGTCAACCGCCCAACTCCTGTTGTAATTAGTTTTAGCATATTTAGTTAATTTATGCAGTTATTCGCCATGTTTAAAGTATTTTATAAAATGTGGCATTATTTTACATCCCGATGGAATTGCTTTCTCTTTCCTTGTGATGGAACCACTAGTCGTAGCCCAGCGACCAAGCGTGTCGTCCACCCGGGAGAGGTGGAGGGGTGTTCCCAATGAACGGTCTGTAAGCTAGTTACCGTGGGCCTCTGCGGTTACCGTTGCGTCCAACGGGGGGGGGGGGGGAGAAATTAGCTAGAGGCCTGGCTCTAGGCAGGAGTCAGTGTGTGCACACGTGGTCGGAGACTTGGACTGGCACTGACGAGTGTCGCTCTGACTAGTATTTGGTTTGGTCCTGTTACGTCTCTCGCTTGTCGCGTTCCAGACTTGCGAGTTCCTGAGACGCAGTATAAGTCGTCGGTGGACGCATCTGGTCTTGTCTTTCCAGTGGGTTGTTCCGTCTCTCACTTCACTTGGTTAGTAGTGGTTTATTCTATTGGTAGATTTAGTTCTTGACGCTAATTCATGTCGTTATTTATTTATTTATTATATTGCGCATCTGCCTGTTTATTGTTTAAATGCATGCTCTAATTACTTTTATATTTACCTGCTTGCCTGTTTAGTGTGAGGTAGGGATCCGCGTGACCCCTACTGAGTCTGGCTGTGACTCACCCTTTCTTCTTTCAGGTGAGCCGCCCCAGTCGTCCGCTGGTCCTTCTCGTGGTTGTGCCGACCGTCGTTAGAGTGCCAGCTGTTGTCGGTTTGTCTTTTTATTCTATTGAGCCTGGGGTATGCCCCGTGTAGTTGTGCAGTGGACCTCTTTTTATTTGTAAATCTGGACTATTGTATATAGTTTACCACTCTGACATTTTAAATTGCTTCCGCACTTATTTATTAATTGTTGTCCTAATTAATATTGCGCGCTTGCGGTCCCAATTCGTTATGCAACTCCTCAGCAAACTCCATTAACCCTTCAAGGACCTCATCAGCCTCTTGGGTGGCTTCCCCAGTTCTTGGTATCGGTGTATCGATGTTATCGGTATCCGGAGCTCTGGGTCGTCACAGTTATCTAGGCGTTTACGGTCAGTTCCAGGTAGCGGTCTTGCTCTTGACCACAACTATGAAGTAGCGGCCCTAGGGAGACCGCTATTTGGTTTTCAAGTCAGTTTAAGGTCGATTCCTAGTAGCGGTCTTGTGATTGACCGTCTCCTTGAAGTAACGGTTAGGTTGGGACTGCCACCATGATGGCTTATCGTACGTTTTTTGAGGCAGCATGGAGATAGCGATCTTGCCATGACCACCTCCTTCAAGAGGCAGCCCTGTGAGGACCATCACTTTCAAGAGGTGGCCCTGCGCAGACCGTTTCCTTCCTGTTTAACCTTGCAAGTAGCGGCCTTGTTGAGACCGCCACTTTGTTGGGCTGCTACGTAGCGGCCAGGAAGATGACCGCCACATGCCTATAATGTTCTTTTTCGTTGGTTTGGCTTCCGGTTGTTTTGACTTCGACCCCTTGGTTAGCCCATTGTTCCGTGGATGTCTTGGATGTCCTATGAGGGCTGTGACCATGTTATAGGGTGTCTAGAAGTGCCGTAATACTGAGTAGTGTGCCCCGTGGTTTCGAGAATTGTTACGGTCTCCGGTCAACCCGGTTGTGACCCAGTGGTTGACACGTGACATCGTGAATGTCTCAGTTATTCCCGTGGGGATCGAGACTACGTTTTGGACGCTTAGAGGTATCATCTTACCTTTATTTGTGTGTCCATGTGGTTTGAGGGCTTGATGATCCCTCATGTCCCGTGTTTCTTGTTATGCGGAATTGTGAGTTCGTTGAGCGGCCTTGGGGCCAAGGACTTTTAATTGGTGTGGAGCCGGCTATTCTGTGCCGCTTCCATGATGTGTTTTGCCGTGGTTTTGGCTTAGGGACTAGGCTGATTGGCGGCTTGTTACCGCTTTATACGACGAGCTTGACCCGAGTCTTGTGACTCAAGGATCATTGTGTTAGCAGGTAAAGTTGGCTGTCTTAAGTCTGGTACCTGTATGCTACTTTGTGTTTAGTGGTATGTGCGACGGGTACGTGCGTGACCAGTTCGTACTTCATATTTTGAGTCTATGTGTCTAGTGAGCCTCCACTAGTCGTAACCTGACGACACTTTCGTGTGTCGGCCCACCTAGGAGTGGTGGCGGGGCGAGTTCCCGATAGAGATGGTTTTTAGGCTGGTTGTCGTGGGCCCCTTTGTCTAGCCGTTAGAGTCCGACGGGAGGGGAAAACCAGCTAGAGGGCTGACTCAAGACATTGAGCTTATGTGTGCACATGTGGTCAGGGACGTTGGACCAGCGCCGACGGGCGTGGCCCTGACTAATCACTCGTTATTGTTGTTCCTTGGTTACTTGTTCGGTGTCTCAGTTACCGCGTTCGAGACGAGTGGGAGACACTTGAGACGTAGTGCAAGACGTCAGTGGACGCATCTGACTTTTTCTTCTAGTGAGGATGTGCTTCTGTCACATGGCACATAATTCTCGTGGCTCGTGTGGTTCTCGTTGACCATGAACCTCTATGACGTGTGGTTTCGTCTTGTGATACTCGTGGTTTGGTTTACGTCTGCGATGACGTAATTCCTCGAGTGGTTTTGTGTCCTTTCGACACTGAGGTCTAGGGTACCGGTTGGGAATTACCGTGGTTCTACCCATAGACAGTGTAGGGTGCACGACAACGAAGTTGTGATTGTACCTTTGGACCGTGTAGGTCTTGGTAGGGCCTTTGTCTGTTTCGATAGGCCTTCACGATAGAGTTTCGTGATTTATCAATGGTTCGGTAACTCCCGATTTTGTGAGATCGGGGTTGTTTATCTGTTACCGTTAGGAGTACTTAGAGATGCCATGACTGTTTCTTCGACCCCACAGACGAGGGACATTGGCGTCTTTGTCAGTGATATAAATCTGAGAGAAAGATAGAGGGACAGTGAAGGAGACATTGTGACCACGAGAGAAATAGATTGATATAGAAAACTAGTGCGCGAAAGAACATGTGTGAGTGCTAAATCGATAGCGTGAGAGAGATCGATGAGCACGGGAAATCGAGACCGTGAGAGAGAATGTGTGTGTAATGAAGGAAGCGTGTGAGACTCACCGTAAAGAGTGATCTTCTGTCATGACGAGGGAAGAAAGCGCAGACGATCAGGGATGTTCCGTCGAAAGGGTGGGAAGAGCGTTTAGGACTTGACGATTTTGTGATAGGGAAGACGAGGGTAGGTTAGTTATTGTGCCGTTTAACCAAACTTTAACCCATGCAAATCTCATGGGAGTTACGGCGAGGATATAACCGTTAAACATATAGCTAAATGGAGGGTATATATGATAATATGCTTAGATCAAAGGTATACATACAAAAATCCTTTTATTTATAAAAGGTTCAAATTTAAGAAGTTTCTAAATATATATAGTAATTTAGACGAGTGTGGTCTCAAATATCTCTTTCTTCTGGGTTACAACCGCATTATGTATACTTGATGCATGCCTAGAGGGTTTAGATGAATCGGCTCAATCTGAAGCAAGGAAATTACTTTCTTAATTTTGACTCACCGTTGAAGAGTAACTTTTTGTAAGAATGCCCAGATGAAGTAAACTTTGAAGCCAAGGGAATTTTGGTAATCTCTTGTGACAATGCCTAATTAAGCATTCGGACTACATGGTCCACGATAGAGAAGGAAGCTCATAGTTAGAAATTATCTCCAATTCACCTTTTGAACGAGAGGAGACTCTTCCCTCTCCCTATCATTCTATATGCGGACAAAAATCACAATTTCCCATTATCGTGTCCTAAGTTTTCATTTGTCTTTTATCAACATACTTCAGCGACTCTCTATCGGATCGGATTTTCATTGATATGATGTGGCACGCTTAATTTTAAAAAATTATGAGTTAACTCGAAACAACTCAGGTGTGACTTGTATTAACTCGGTCTTCTTAATCCGACCCCGTCAACTTAGTATCGGATCTGATTTTCATTGATCTGATGTGATATGATGTGATACGCTTAACTTTAAAAAATTATGAGTTAACTCGAAACAACTCAGGTGTGACTCGTATTGACTCGGCCTTCTTAATCCGACTCAGATACGACATTATAAAATCGAGTCAATGAAAATTGCACTGAGTCCACAAATTATGAATAATAAAAAAACTACTTATATATTTTTCTAATAACTTTTAAACCCCCAGCCGGTCACACAGAATCCCCCTAAGCCATTAAAACGGTCTCATTTACTCACAAGTTGGTCCCCAGTCCCCCACTGCAACCAGAGCGCGCAAAAGCGCAGAAAAGACTGCAAACCTTGACCGCACCGTCTACGGAAGGATCTTTAGTCCACAGAGCAGAAAGGGTATTTGTGTCATTTCATGTCGCCAAGGCATGGGCGCTGAAGTATCCCCGCCCCTGGCGCGTCCTCAGTCTCTCTCCGCAGCCCGCGTGGGAGACTGCCGCCCCTCGTCCACCGTCTCCCTCCCCTTCGCGACGCCGCGCCCGGCGGAGCCGGCAGCCGCCGGGCAGATCGCCGCCACCTTGCGGCCGAAGAGCTGCAACCTGGAGTAGGCCACGGGTGGAGAGCGGCGGAGCCAACGGGCGACGGCTGCCGCGGCGGGGGGGGGCAACTCTCTGCGCGGCTGCACCGTGGAGTTTGTGCCGGGGGGGGGGGGAGGTCCAAGGGGGGTCGGGGCGTGTGTGGTTGTCCGCCCCGCCACGGCGTGGAGCTGAGGGAGGAGGTCGGTGGCACGCTAGATCTTCGCCCCATGCCGTGGTAAGAGATCAAGGGAGCATGCCCGAGCCCGTCCCCGCCATCGCCGTGTAGCCGTTGGTCTGGTGAGAGGAAGGCTTCTCCGAGCTTTACCTGGCACGTTCCCCTCTCTTATGGTTATGATCATATTTGCTTTTCTTTCTTGACAATTTTTCGTTCGGAACTTCTTATCTTTGAAATGAACGAAATTTAGTCGGATTTTGTTGTGGAGAGTTAGCTGATCTAAAGGAGTGTCTGTACGGCCGGGGGGATGGGATGGTTATTTTCTATTCCCTTGTTATGGTTGCTTTAGTCAATTCCATCCGGGATGGTTAACAGTGAGGATCGGATTATTATTATTTTTATTTTGTATTCATCATGGGACAAACATCTATAAAAGAAGAGATCCCGTCTGTTCTGATAGTCATTTCCATCCGGGATGCCTCTCAATGCTGAAATTCTAACGACAAAGTCTTTCGTTGTTGCTTATGATGCAGATACTGTTTAACCGGACTTTTTGTCTTTTAAATGATAGCTTGTTTGCTGGTCCTTAATTCCCGAGCTCTAATTTCCTTCTTTGCCCACTTCAGACCTTCAAGGATGATTGTTACTGTGCTGAGAATTCCATTCCTTGGGTGGGAGAGGGCGAGACGAAAGGAAGGCCGGGAGCTGTCTGTTATCTGGGAAAGATTTGTAGGAACAGGTTGGGATCTTAGGAGGTCATAATGTGATCTAATATAATGAAAGTGCATTTGATTGTTGCGGTCCTTCTTGGATAGGGTAGTGGGGTATGTGAACGACATGAACTTGAGAAGATATTATTCGTAGGACAAGTGCGATTGCTTATTGGTTTCCTTTTCAACCAATCATGGTCCTGTTATTCTAATATGTGCTTCAAACCTTATGACTCGGAAAGAAGTTTGATGAGGCAGCGAATGCACATGCAGCCTCATAAAACATGATGTCGATCCAATGTCAACAAAATAACCAAAACAGTATATAGCATGATCATTTTTGATTACCTGACAAACAATGTGGTTCAGCAGTGTAATTTGATAATATAATACATCAAAAACAGGTCAACATCTAAGTCAGACAAGATGATCCATTACACTGGATGGCTTGATGAGTTGATGTTAGACTAGCTGATCTATTGCACTAAAGGAATCTCTGAGTCATTACAGGGCTTATATGTTACCTCATGCTAGTCAATCATAAATCACTCAATTAAGGCCTCCTAGAGGAAATATCCTTAGTGAGATAGATCATTTACATTCAATTCCGATGACAGGCTCTTATAGAGGGTCTTCCAGTGAGAAACATGATTGCCATCATTCATATGCTTGAGGTCCTCCTACAGTGTCCCTAGCAAGTAGCAGAGCGGTCGACAGTGTTGGATGACTGGAAGAGATTAAGGATTTCACAACTTCCCTAGGAGTCATTTGCCAGGGATCACCTGGTATGGCATCTCATATTGGTTCCAACTGATGGCTAAGGAGTTAGGAGCATGATGCAGTCTGCCAATAGCCAAAGACCACTTTGTATCATATTACTTTCTTGTGTATATATATCTATTTTTTGCAGTAGGCTGCTGGACCCTGCCACTTTGATCTGAGCTTTCGGGTCTTGATCAGATGGCTCAATTTTAAAAAGAAGATTTAGCACCGCTAGATCCTAGTTCAGGCGGAATCTTGAACGACATCTGCCTATGCATTCCGGTGCCTGCCACAGCATGCAGCAGGCAGATGTGTGTAGTGCATCTGCCAACTTTTCATGCACATTGTGCGATTGGGTGCCTCACAAAAGCACTTTGTGCATCTTCAGGTGCTCCTGGTGCCATTTCTTTTCAGTCGAGCCGATCAATGACTGGATGACTCAGATCAAATGTGGCAGTGCCATTCCTCAAGGCTCCACCACATTTATATATATATATATATCATCATCATCATCATAGCCTTATCCCAATTATTTGGGGTCGGCTACATGAATCCTGTTCCGCCAAAGATTTCTATCAAGTGCTATATTCATATTTAAACCCAAGAAACTAATGTCCTTCCTAATAACATCGCACCATCTCATTTTAGGCTTTCCTCGAGCTCTTTTACTAGCATCCACTAAGATGCGGTCACATCTTTTAACCGGCGCTGAGTTAGGGCGACGAAGCACATGGCCAAACCACGTGAGTCTATTTTCTCTCATTTCTATCAATTGAGGTTATCCCTAAGTCCTTACGGATGCGCTCAGTCCTAATTTTGTCTTTCTTAGTCTTGCCACACATCCATCTCAACATCCTCATCTTTGCTACACACATTTTGTGAATGTGTTCCTTTCGTACTGCCCAACACTCGGTATCATATAATAAAGCAGGTCTCACAGCCGTTCTATAAAATCTTCCTTTGAGTTTCACAGGCATACGACGATCACAGAGGACTCCTGATGCGCTTCTCCAGCTTAACCGGCCTGCCTTAATCCTATGTGTAACGTCGTCATAAATCTTCTCATTCTCTTGTATGATAGACCCTAAGTATCGAAAGCTACTACTCTTCGGAATGTTATGCCCATCAATTAGAACCTTGTCTACTTGTATCACTCTCCCATTACTAAAATTACAATGCATAAACTCTGACTTACTCCTACTAATTTTAAAACCTTTAGACTCCAAGGCACGTCTCCAACGTTCTAACTTAGCATTTAAAACATCAATAAAACACCCCCTAGGAGCGACTTAGGAAGTATCTTCCAAATTGGAAATACTTCCTTAATCACAACTAGGAAGGGCTTTATACAAAAAAAAAAAAGCATTTAAAACATCAATACTCATCAATTAAGACAATATCATCTTCAAATAACATGCACCAAGGGATATCCTCATGCAATTATTTTGTTACTTCATCCATAACTAAGGCAAAGAGATACGGACTTAGTGCAGAACGTTGATGCAAACTTATAGAAACTGGAAATTCACCAGTCTCTCCAGCAATAGTTCGAACACTAGTAATAGCACCGTCGTACATATCCTTAATCAAATCAACATATCCTTGAGAGATTCATTTCTTTCTTAATGTCCACCAAATCAAATCTCTTGGTACTCGATCATACGCCTTCTCTAAATCAAGAAAAATCATATACAAATCTTTTCTCATCTCTCTATACTTCTCCATTAGCTGCCGTAGTAAGAAAATAGCTTCTGTTTACTATTTTTGTTGGATTTCTGCTGATTTGTTGTATGTTTCGCTTATTGTTGTTTTATTTCTTTTGCAGAAGCTGGTCTGAGGTGTCACATTTTGAACAGCAAAGGAAGGCATCTAAACTAGTAGTTGGATTCTGGGGTACTACCATCACCTTTTAAACTGTCTCTGGGTTTGCATTTGTGCACATATTTGAGTCGGTCTTATGGTTTTCTTGGACATCTCTTCTTTGGAATTGCATTCTATTGTTTTATGCTAGTTTAGTGCTGCACATTTCCTCTGTATTTTCTCCAAGGAAACTTGTGATCTTTTCATATAAAGGCCTTTCATTTAGAAAGATCACGTCTTGTGACTGACTATTCTTCACAACAGTTTTACTTATAATTTATTCCGACTCAAACCTTGCTTATAATGACTGCTTAACTTTCTGGACCTTTTATTGAAAAATAACTTCCTTAGTCATGGTGACCATGCTTTTTATTTGAGTCTCATCTTCCACCGTGATTTGACTATTCAACTAAGTCATATGGTATTTTTTATTGTGATTTGATTATCCAACCGACTTCCTAAACCTTGTAATGCCTTCAATTATGTTTTGGTTGCAATAAGGATTCTCTCATATCTATTCATAGCAATGACATCACTGCTAACTGCACAATACTTCCTCTCTGATTGTTTTGGCGTCATTCCTTTTGCTACATTTCTATCATCCCTCTACTTTTGGGTTGACAATAGGGAGCAGTTGAGCATTGTGCTCAATGATGGAACTCAATCATTTTGAGTCTGTGTATTACATAGAGATTATAACTACGAGATGCTCTAATATGAGAAGGTGAGGGGTGGCTAGAAATTAGCTTATGGTCATTGAAAATCCATAGTACACTTTCTATAATCTCTTTCAAACTCTACCGTTATAAAAGTTCCTTTATAGGAACCATTTACCATGTAGATGACAGTTAAAGGGCTCCTAAGTTGGGTGATTAGTCATGTTTCCCCAATTTTATTCATGGAGATGGTCCTTTTTTTATTAACTTAATTCAAGTTCATGTACTTATTTGCTAGGAGGTGCATCCTTGATATCATGAATTTCATTTCTTTGTGAGAATTTGTTACTCATAAGGCTATGCCAGTGTTAGTTCCATCATGCCTTTGCTGCACTTCTATTCTTTAGATCATTATGATCTATGTTATCAAAAGTGCACCTAGGCGCTCGCCTAGGCGGCCCCAAACCGCCTCGCTTTCGCCTCAAACGTCTCACTCCCAGGAGATCTTGATTGACTTACCCTATGTATCTTCGCCACAAATCTTGATTGTATGTATGTTCTTCTCAAATCTTGATTGTTGTTAATTTTATTGAAAATCTTGATTGTATGTATGTATTCTTTGTGATATTTAGACAAATATTTATGTTTTTTGAATTATATATATATATTAATAAAATGCCTCAAATGCCTAGGTGATGGCCTAGGCGTTTGAGGCATGAGGCGACCCCTTGGTCACCTCGGTCGCCTCACACCTTTGACTACATAGATTATGATGGAGATATCCATTGTTTCCTATTTGAGAGTTTGTGAGGTGTCATCAGGGTCTGGCAAGGAATTAAAAATCGGAATCTGGAACCAGTCTGCTCCTGACCAATTCCAATTTTGAATCTAGTTCTGTTGGTGTTAAAATATTTTAGTTTGGGGTATTTTTGTTATTTTGTTTTTACTGTGTGTCTGGCCCTTAATTGTGGGGTCCCAGTCACATACTTGTAATATCTCCTTGAATGATACATACGACATCTCTTTTTTGCCCTATTTTCACATGGTATCAGAGCCCGCGATTTAGGGAACCACCACCGCGGCCCCTTCCCTTCGCCCCCACCACCACCGCCGCGACCTCTTCCCTTCGCCCCCCCCCCCCCCACCGCCGCGGCTTCTTCCCTTCGTCCGTCTCCTGGCCATGTGAAGAGTCCACTGCCAGCAAGAAGGCTGGCCTCCCTCGTGTGTGGCCCTGCCGAAGCCCCCCCCCCTGAGCCCGCGAGGAAGACTGCTCCCGTGTAAAGACTTCGCGCCGTGCCCAGCTGGTTCGGCCGTGGACCACCAGCTCGCCTCCGCAAAGAGCCATACGTCATCCAAGGCGTGCTGCGACCTGTCCCCTTGCAACCTTCACCGGCGGGTGACACGGTCTCGATCTTCCCTAGGGTTGCGGTGAAAGGGATTTGAAGTTTCTAGCAAACCTTTGGTGGTAAGAAAGCTTACCCCTATCTTCTAACAGAGTTTTCTCCGCCCGACTCGTTCCTTTAGGATGGTCAGCGCATGAGGGCTTCTAATCTTCTCTCTATGTGCTGACCCTTATGTTGTTGTAAGAAGATTGTTTGAATCCCTTTTTGCGTAGCAGAGACCTTGGTTGTTTGGTTTGTTGTCATGGCAGAATCGTCGGGGTCCACCTCTATCCCGACTTCTGATGGAAAATTTTATCATATGATGTCTACTGCTACAAAGTTGAATGGCACTAATTATTCTCAATGGGCACGGTCTTTTCGCCTCTTGCTGCTTTCTTTGAGGAAACTTCGACATATTTAGCAAGACCCTCCAGAGAAAACTGATAAGAAGGCATATGAAGCTTGGGAAGTTGATGATGGGATGGTAATTTCAGTTCTGAATAATAGTTGTGAACAGAGTATTTTCAATAGTATTGTCTTTCTAGACACCGCTAAAGAAATGTGGGATACTCTGAAAAAGATCTATTCTGCAGAGCAAAATATTTCTCATATTTATAATATTTATTCAAGATTGTTCACTCTAAAGCAAGAAGGAAGACCTATTTCTCAGTATTTTGCTGAAATTCAGGGTCTCTGGAGTGAATTAAAACTGTATCAGTCTAGTGCTGTAGATGCCGCTCAGCTGGAGAAACAAAAGGAAGAGTTTATTGTTGCTAAGTTTTTGTCTGGAATGGATGATAATCTCGGACATGTTAGAGACAATTTGCTTGCCGACACTCAGGTTCCTACATTGGCTGGTGCTTACTCTCGTGTTCTTAGAGCAAGTACCAAATTGAATCTGACTGAGACAACATCTAATGAGATTGGAGACTCTGGTAGTGCTTCAGCTCTTGCCGCAGGGGGGCGTGGCCGTGGACGTGGCCGTGGTCGTGGCTCTCCATGTATTCATTGCAACAAAACTGGACATCAGCCTGATTTTTGCTGGAAGAAATATGACAAAGGGGGATCACGTCTGCGACCTGTTGCTAATCTGGGTGCCTCTAGTGATTACTCATCTCTCACTCCGGAGTCTATGCCACAGCCTGTGCAGCAGCCACCTATAGGACCACCATCTGTGAAAGGGGTTACACTGTCTCCCGAGGAGTACGAGGCTTTTCAACGGCTCTTAAAAGGCTCTTCAACACATTCTTCGTCCTTTCATGCCACCACATCAGGTAGTGCCTCTGCAGTTCACCACAATTCCTCTTGGATTGTGGATTCTGGTGCTTCTTGTCATATGACAGGTAGTCGTTCCCTTTTCTCCTCTCTTCATTTATCTAATACTCACCCTTCTGTTACTGTAGCGGATGGGTCGTATAGTTCTGTTGCTGGGAAAGAGACTGTTCATACCTCATCTCCAACCCTGAAAGATGTCCTTTATGTTTCAAACTTTCCCATTGGCTTGTTATCTATTAGTTCTTTAACCCGTTCCTTAAACTGTTCAGTAACATTCTATCCTTCTTATTGTATATTTCAGGATCTCCAGACGAAGAAGCTGATTGGTGGCGGTCATGAATCTGGAGGATTGTACTACCTCGTTGATGGACCTCTCCAAAGACATAAGGCTTCCTCAGCATCTGATACTTCCTTTCAATGGCACTGTCGGCTTGGACATCCATCCCTTTCCAGGCTACGCGAGATTGTTCCCGTTTCTTCTTCAACAAATAGACTTTTGTGTGAAGCCTGTGAGCTTGGGAAACATCATAGGGTCTCCTTTCCTTCTAGTAATAGTGAAAGGAGCATTGCTCCATTTCACCTTGTACATTCCGACATCTGGGGACCGTCTCCTATCACCTCCAGACTCGGATTTCGATACTTTGTCATTTTTGTTGATGACTTTTCTCGGATGACCTGGTTATTTCTTTTGAGAGCTCGTTCAGAGGTATTTGATGTATTCAAATCTTTTTATTCAGAAATACAAAATTAGTTCTCCATGTCCATCAAAATTTTACGTACAGACAATGCCAAGGAATATGTCCAGTCATCCTTTGCTTCCTTCTGTTCAATGCATGGAATTCTTCATCAAACATCTTGCCCCTGCACCTCTCAACAAAATGGGGTTGCTGAGAGGAAGAATCGGCATTTACTTGATGTTGCTCGTACTCTTATGTTTCACATGCATGTTCCAAAGTACTATTGGGGTGATACTATTCTTACCTCATGTTATCTTATTAATCGGGTACCGAGCAAGGTGTTAGATAACAAAAGTCCTTTTTCATGCTTATATCCAAATGAAGATCATTTTCCTGTGTTCCTCGGGTCTTTAGGTGTAAGTGTTTTGTTCACACTCTTGGACCAGGACATGATAAGTTGACTCCCAGATCTGTTCTTTGCATCTTCTTGGGGTATTCTCGGACCCAAAAAGGGTATCGATGTTTTGACCCTCGGTCCAAGAGGTCATTTGTGGTGGCTGATGTGACCTTTTTTGAGTCTGTGCCCTTTTATGATTCTCCCTCTTCTCCACAGCCTTCTCCTGCACAGACTTCTCCTTCATCTATTCCTCTTGATCTTGTTTCTCTGGATGTGCCAGCTGCAGATATTGATTGTTGTGTTGAGCCTCGAGATGCGGATAATAGATTTGGACATGTCTATCAACGACGGACTAATAGTGCGCCACCTGCCGTCTTGCCACAGTCAACTTCTTCACTGGAGGCTCCCCCTCCCACTGGTGAGACTTCACTTCCCGCTTCTGATCTGGATCTTCCTATTGCCCTTCGCAAGAAAAAACGATCCAGTACGAAGCACCCTCTTGATGACTTCATTTCGTATCATGCTTTGTCTCCATCTTTTCGCCAGTATGCCTTGTCTATTTCTGATGCTCACCCTCCAAAGTCTGTCTCTGAAGCACTATCCAAACCTGAATGGAAGGCTGCTATGGATGAGGAAATGTCTGCCTTACTGTCTCGTGGTACTTGGGTCCTTGTACCTCGGCCATCCGGTGTTACCCCTATTACTTGTTGGTGGGTGTTCACTATAAAGTACACTCCAGAAGGTTCCATTGACAAATATAAGGCTAGACTTGTGGCCAAGGGTTTTACCCAAACTTATGGAGTTGATTATTTCGAGACTTTTTTTCCTGTTGCTCGACTTAACTCTGTTCGGGTGCTGTTTTCTCTTGCCATCAATCAAGGATGGAATATGTTGCAGATGGATGTCAAGAATGCCTTCTTGTATGGTGATCTTAAAGAAGAAGTATATATGGAGCAACCTCCTGGGTATGTCACTCAGGGGGAGATGGTGTGTAAACTACAAAAGGCAATTTATGGCTTAAAACAAAGTCCTCGAGCATGGTTTGAGAAATTCAGTCAGATTGCTTCTGGAGTTGGATTAAAGAGGAGTCAAGCCGATCATTCTGTGTTTGTTCGCCATACTACTGATGGTGTGGTGATTCTTATTGTCTATGTTGATGATATGCTGCTCACGGGAAGTGATAAAAATGGTGTTAAGGAAGTTCGGAAATACCTTCAGTGTCATTTTGTTACTAAGAACTTAGGGAGACCGCGCTATTTTCTTGGGATTGAAATTGCTTATGGTAATGATGGTGTTTCCTTATCTCAAAGAAAATATGCTCTAGACTTGGTACAGGAGATGGGAATGTTGGGGTGTAAACCTGCTGATACACCCACTGTTCTTCAGTCTAATCTTGAAGTGGAGGATAGTCCAATGTTCAATGATGTTACTCAATATAGGCGGTTTTGTGGAAAGCTGATATATCTGACAGTGACTCGCCCAGATATTGTCTTTACTGTTTCAGTTGTTAGTCAGTTTATGCAGAATCCAAAGTTATGTCATTGGGAAGCGGCTCTAAAGATCCTGCGTTATGTCAAAGGAGCTCCTGGATGTGGTCTTCTATATAAGAAAAATGACTATTTATCTATTGAGGCTTTTTCTGATGCAGATTATGCAGGATCTCGGTTGGACCGACGATCCACCTCTGGTTTTTGTACCTATGTTGGTGGTAATCTTGTCACTTGGAGAAGTAAGAAACAAAGTGTGGTTGCTAGATCAAGTGCTGAAGCAGAGTATATAGCAATGGCTCAGACAACTTGTGAAATGATGTGGCTGAAATCTTTGATGGCAGATTTTGGGGTCACTTATTCCGAACCTATGGTGATGAGATGTGACAACCAGGCTGCTATTCATATTGCAAAGAATCCAATATTTCATGAGCGCACAAAGTATATTGAGGTTGATTGTCATTTTGTTCGGGATGCCGTCATGTCTCAGAAGATTAGTACTCCTTTCACTCCTACTGAAGACCAACTTGTTGATCTCTTCACAAAGTCGCTTGGAGTTGGCCGATTCAGTGCTCTATGTGACAAGCTGGGCATGTTTGATATATATGCTCCAGCTTGAGGGGGAGTGTTAAAATATTTTAGTTTGGGGTATTTTTGTTATTTTGTTTTTACTGTGTGTCTGGCCCTTAATTGTGGGGTCCCAGTCACATACTTGTAATCTCTCCTTGAATGATACATACGACATCTCTTTTTTGCCCTATTTTCACAGTTGGAAACCAGCTGATTCTGACTATATACAGCCAGTTCTGGCTGATTTAGGCCAGAACTGGATGAGAATGAGGAGGAGAGAGGATGTAGAGGAGAAGAAGAGGGAGAAAGAAAATGTGGACAGGCAACAGGGCCACCAGCAATGGACTTTGGTGGTAGGATCAGAAGAAGAAGAATGCTGTCAGACGTGAAGAAGAGGAATGGGAAAAAGAAGAAGAAAAATAGGAAAAAGGAAAGAAGGGAAGGAGGGGTAAAGAAATCGCCTGGCTGCACCAGTGATGGCAGCAGGGGCAACATTTCTCTACCAGGCAGCAGCAACATCAGTGACCAAAAACGGCAGTGATAGGAGTAGCAAACCCTCATCCCCTCCCTTTCTTGTCTAACTTTTATGCTTACAACCGAACACATAGGGTGTAAATAAACACATGAGAAGTTCAAAAAAAAACCTGGATAGTGATTCATAACCTAACCATTGTTGGCCATCTCTCAGCTCCCTTTGTTATCTCTCTGACAACTCTATTTCTGAGTGGCGAGTCTTCACCCTTCTGGGCATCAGCAGAGCAGCTTCTTTTGCAGGCAGAAGCGGGATTGGCTGTACAGGGCAGAGTAGTAAATCCTGTGGAGAACATTGAGCCGGAATCAGAAGAGGTACCAAGTAGTACACTACAGCAAAGATCTGGAAATCAGGTAAAAGAAGATTTCCTTTCTCACTGGAGCTATGAGGAGTTAATTCACGAGGCCAGTATGCTAGGCATCCAACTCAAATCACAAGCCAGGCAGTTTGGGAAATTACTGTCAACTATCATGCTTGGTGGAGTTGCTCTGCAGAAACCACCTCGGGGAAGAAGGGAGCTTGCATCCTTGATGAAGGATCCTTAAAGCAAAGTGATGATTACTCTGCATCATTCGGCATGTCTTCACGGAGTCTTCAATTGGCATACCATTATGCCTTTTGCTCTTGTTGTCGTGCTGTCTTAGCCTACCTGTGTGGTGTTTCTTAAAGGTTGTCTTTGTTTTGTTTTGTTCTGTGAGGAATCTCTCCTTCACTATTGATTGTACTACCTCTATTTATCTTGAATAAAATTGGTGGTATAATACACATTCTTTTGAAAAAAAAGGATTCTGTCTCTCCAAGGTGCCAAAGTTCTCTTTTTTCTGAGATGGAAAGTTGCTTTAGATGCTCATCCAATGTCTTCGAGATCTTGCCAGAATCTTTCTAAGATATATTCTCTCTTGACCCCCTAATGTGCCTCTTGAGAAGTGAGATGAAGATCCCTGAACCTACAAAATAAAAGAACTATAATTACTCTGCAATAAATATTTATACCCACTGACCATGGCTCAGTTGGTACCAGGTGGATGGTAGGGTTGGGGGGGGGGAGCAGGTTCGAACCTGGGTGGGGCTTGAGTTTTCCATTTATGTGAACAGTGCCCTGCCACTGTGGCAGGGACCTCAAAAGGAAAAAAAGGACTCTGCAATATTTATATGAAGCCCTCAATTTGAGTGAGAAATCCCACTAATTTATGAAATGTTCCCTGCATATTCAGAAAAATCACAGATTCACAAAACAAAAACTGCAAATTAGTTCCTAACAAATAAGTGAATAAACTTGACTGATACATGGATTAGCTGGATAGAATCAGCCCCAAGTTATGCAGCAGCATGGTCAACTGCTGTGGAACTGGTCAGTTTTTGACAGTTTTTGGTATAGTTCACTTCATTTTAATAGTTTCTGCCAGTTCCAAGGTCGCAAACATTGAAAATGGAGTGGTTCTTGTAAAATTCACTCACACCCAAGGAAAAGTCTGGAGCACAAACTCACACTCTGTTCTGTCTCTCATCAGGGCGAACACTATTGTATTATGTATGTGTATTTTTTGTTACAAGAGTATACATCAGAGTGGACTCTTCCTAAGTAGGGCTCCTGCAAAGACAATGACACATCAAGAGTCCTACACCTAAGAGTCCATATCAGTTGGTTGTGCCTAGGATAAATACCTAGGATAAGAACACTTATAAATACAATAACAAACTCAGGAGAATAATTGTTATCCTTTATCTCCAACCGCCGCATCATCCAATGGTGATGTAGAGTCCATCCCTTTGAGGTCGCTCGCTGGATGAGGATCCGGTAGGCTGGAAGGTGCGCCCTATTTGCATGGCCCATGCATGCCATGCACGTCGCCAAGGGCGCTAGATTCGCTAACACTCCCCTGCAAGCGCAACAGAATAAGGAGAACATTGAGCTTGGTCCGCAAGAAAGAAAACCTTGACGAGGATAGGGGCTTCGTAAACAGGTCAGCCAGCTGATGCTTGGTGGAAACATAAGAGACTTGCAAGGCTTCTGCAGCTACATGCTCATGAACAAAATGATAATCAACTTCCACATACTTTATACGGGCATGAAAAATAGGGTTAACCGCCAAATAAGTAGCACCAATATTGTCACAGCAGAGTCGAGACACAGAGGAGAGAGGAACACCAATCTCTTTGAGAAGACATACTAACCATGATACTTCCATGGTGGCATTAGCCACGGCCTTATACTCAGTCTCCATACTTGAATGTGGGCCGCTGTAGGTTGCTTCTTAACACTCCAAGAAACAAGATTACGGCTAAAGAAAATTGCATATCCATTGGTGGACCGACGATCTAGAGGACAGTTGGCCCAGTCCGCATCACTATATACATGTAGAGCATGAGGAGAATCACGATAGAAAACTAAGCCATGATCAACTGTTCCTTTCAGATAGCGCAAGATGCGTTTGGCAGATGTTGAAGCCAAAAATTTTGATGAAAAAAAAAGAGAAAGAAAATGATACACACACGCACAAAAAAGGGCTGGCTACCCCCTCCCTCATATGGGGGGTTTGGACTGGTTAAACCTCCCTAAGGCGAGGATGGCAAACTCGGTTTCGGACTCGGTTTCGGCCGGGTCCGAAACCGATACGACTCGGTATCGGTTTTGATTTCGGCCGAAACCCAGATAAAAGGTTTAAAAAAATCAAATTAATTCTAAAAAATCTGAAAAAATCATAAAAAATATAAATAATCACTTAAAATCACAAAAAATATTACACATGCATTTGACTGTATAAGTTAGTGCAATAACCTTGAAGTAGACAATTACGCATTGAACTTCAAACATTGAACATGTGAAAGTTAAACTAATATTCCATTGTACATTAATACAAGTAGTACAATAAACCAAATTAGACAAAATAAATGTTACAAAAATTCATTGATTCTTACCTAATATGGATAATAATTACTAGAAGAACCTTCTCCCTCATCGTCTGGCCCTTGATGTTGATACTCATAACCAGGTTGCATGTATGGTCTATATTCACTATAACCAAACAATGAGGTAGCCAAGTCCTGCATCCCTCTTTGGATCCCTCTTGGAGTGTTTGGTTGGCTTGAGCCGAATCCAGTATCAGCATAAGAATCTTGAGGAAGAGAAGAGGAACTGGCCGGATGGAAGTTGAATGCTAGTTCATAACCCCACGACCCATAAATCGCTGCCTCCTGTTGGCCACCTCCATAACCTGATGGATGCCCATATTGACTCTGTGACTCATGTCCTCCCTCACCCTGACTGTATCCTCTGCCTGTGTCTGCGTGGAAGGAGGAAGGACCACCAGCATCCCCACCGCCAGTAGTAGCACCTGGCACATACGAAAATATAGAATTTATCTCCTACCAAAATCTTTTCTGATTCGAACTGATAATAAGAATTTAAGTTACTTTCAAAAACAAAAAATCAAAGGATTATGAAACCTGCAGTCTCCAGTCGCCTTTTGGCCTTTGGGGATGCTTTTTCCTGTGCCGGTGTGCTTTCTTCTTGCACCCTTGACATGAATCCTGTTCCCCTTGGCGTGTGCCTCAAATAAATCTGCTTCAACTGCTCAATTGTCGGGTCCTCTCGAGCAGCAACATTTGTTCTCTCAGTTTGCCCATGCACTGATGTACTTCTTCTTAAGGATGTAGGTGCCTTGCCCATTCTAAGAGTGACTGGCCTGCTATCTGAGTCGGAGTGTCTAGCTGGCTGAAAATCATGCTGCTCCTCAGTGTCCTCAACAACCCTAGACATGTGGGCATGAGTATCTCTGGCCCTCTTTGTTTTTCTTCTTAATTCGGGATCTCTTGACTCATCTTCATCTAGTATGCCCTCTGCCCATCTTCTATCATCATCATCAAAAACAGGCTCATCAACCTGCTCTCGTGTCTCCACTCAAGACTGCAACGGATTCTCATCATCAAATAAGGCATCCACATCAATTTCTGCGGCGGCATCCTCGGCGGCGCGTTTGTCTCGCAGCTGTTGTCTCAACCTCATATTCTTTATTCTCAACCTCATATTGTAGTGGCAGTACACTAATTTTTCTAACCGTTCAGCCTTTAGCCGATTGCGAACCTTCGAGTGTATAAGGCTGAACGTGCTCCAATTTCTTTCACATTGGCTTGCCGATGTTGTTTGACTGAGCACCCTAACTGCAATGAAAGCCAATGCATTGCTGCCCACATTTCGGTTGTTCACCATTATCTACCAGTCAGTTGTTCCACCAACCATAAACAAATGCATTTTAGTTGTAGAAATATATATTCATCAGGTTAAGAAATCCAAAAAATAAAATATACCTGGGCTCACTCTTCCCACAACGTATTGCAATTGGGAGTCAGCATATGTCCCAGTCCTCATTCTGTAATGGTTCATCTACAAACATAAAGTAATACATTAACATAACTACTTAAATAAATTCCATACATGTTATTGAAAGTATCAAATAAAGGCGAACCTCTACTTCGGCCTCTAGTCTCTTTTCTGGATTCCTCGATAAACGACCAATGACTTTTAAAGTCCCTTGAAGCACCTCGTCATCAACATGTGCATCAGCACCGTACATAAATCGAGGGTTGAGGAAATAACCTGTATTTGTGTATAATTAACTAAATGAAATTTATAAAATAACATAAAGACATTACCCCAATTTCAGTACAATTAATCACTCACCAGCTGCATGCAAGTCGTGGTGTAATGTGTTGTCCCATCTCTGGTCAATAATTTTCCACCATTTTGCATAATGTCTGGGAAGGGAATGCTGCAACTCCAATTTGGCACGGTCCATGGCCTCGTACAGATAGCCCATATCATTCTTCTCATCGCCATCCACCATTCTTAGGACCTTCACGAGGGGTGTGACTTCTTTCAAGTAACGTGACACCCTGTCCCAGAATTTGTTGTCGTCCACGACGTGGCAGACATCCAGATAATCCATCTGTGCATCAACTGTGCCCTTGTTGATGTAGTCCCGCAGGGCATTGTGGTACATCAAAGCTTTCAGCTCATTCTTGTATCTGTGCAGATAAATGAAATTTGAAGCTGCATCAACTGTTACATATCAGTAAGGATAAAGTATCAAGAATTGAGATCAATCTTATACCTGTGCAAAGACTCCAAAGAAATAAAATTGGAAGCAAATCTGGTTGGGCCTGCACGGATGATATCTCGCCCTCCACTGACATGCGCCCTGAACATATTTAGTATCCTAGGATGGCCATAGATATACTGTGTGACTTTTTGTGCCTTGTCAATTGTCTTCTTCACATGCTTTTCCTTCCCTTTGTCTTCAAGCATCAGATCCAGACAATGTGCTGCACATGGGAACCAATATAAATGACTGCGCTTCTGCATCAATTTCTTCCCTGCAGCCTTGTAACTGGCTTCATTATCAGTCACCACTTGCACAACATTCTCCTCTCCAATTTGTTCTACCATGCCATCCATCAAATGAAACAAATAATTTGCATTCTTTGCATAATCTGATGCATCAACTGATTTCACAAATACTGTACCTTCGATGCAATAAACCAAAAAGTTTATCATGGACTTCTTCGTGGTACCAGTCCAACCATCACACATGATGGTGCATCCTCTCTCCACCCTTATATGCTTGAAGTTTTCAACCCAATCATGGAGCTCCTCAACCTCTCCCTCAAGGTCACGCCCGTATATGTCTCGACGTGAGGGGGCCTTCAAGTCAGGGCCAACATCTGCTATGGCATCTATCATAGGTTGGAAATATTCACTTGAAGCTGCATGTGCTGGGACACCTGCATGAAAAAATCATTTGCAGATAGATTTAAATGCATGCCCTGCAACTTCTGCTGATTTTTTGACGCCTCTCAATGCTTGCTTGATTTTAGGTTGTGTAGCTTGGGGCCTTCTGTGCAGATAGCTATCCATGGGACCTGTTCCCTGCGTATGTGGGGCAACACCAACGTCAGGACGTCGTGCAGCTGCATTCTCATAGGTCCCTGAACCCATGGCTCCCTTCCCTTTCCTTCGAGCGGCTTGTTCACGCTCCCTTGCTTCAGTCAGCTCTGGATCAGAATTCTCAGTGCCTTCCTCATCATCATCCCTCCTAACCCTTTTGTTAGAAATCTCTTCAGCAATTTCAGCCTCATCCTCAGCCCTTTGTTGCACCCTCTCCCTTTTCCCCAGAAGGCGCTGGCGCATCTCTTCTCGCACCTCTCGGGGACAGTTGTCACATTGTCTCACCTCTCCTCGTACCCCTGTCAAATGTTGCTTTCCTCTGGTAATTCCGCCATACATCTCCTTACCACAGTAATTGCATTTCACCTTTCTTCTCTTAGCATCAATTAAGGACATGTGGGCCCACCCCGGATCCTCCTGCCCTTGCTGCTCCTGTGTTTGTTGACGTCTAGGCATGATGTTGTATTAAGACAGTCAAAGAAAAATAGTATAGTTGTAAGTACATTGGAAAAATTACGGCTTAATTATCAATCACCCTTGGAAAAAAATAATTACCCGCATGCTCCCACCCCAAAATGTTCCATGAAGCTTAATGTAACTTCAATTGAGCCTAAGCAAATCAAAATAGACAGAAGCCCCAATTTCTATGACCTAATTAGGGCTTAATTAGCAATTAACCCTTAATCACCCTTGGGAAAAATTAATTACCCGCATGATCCCACCCCAAAATCCTCAATGAAGCTTAATTTAACTTCAATTGAGCCTAAGCAAATCAAAATAGACAAAAGTCCCAATTTCTATGACCTAATTAGGGCTTAATTTGCAATTAACCCTTATTTATCAGCATGAAAGAGCTCCAAATTAGTCAACGAAGCTTAATTGAGCTTCAATTGAACCTTACTAACCCTAATTAGAGGAAAGCCCCAATTTTACTTGTCTAATTAGGACTTAATTAACATCTTTAGTTTAGTCTAATCACCCCTCATAAGAAATATTTAACAAATTAAGCTTCCATAAAAATTAAAACCTTACTTAGCCCTAATTAGGGTGTCGGGATGGCCGGATCTCTCTGCTACTCTGCTGCGGCCTGCGGGATGGCCGGTTGGTGGCAGGCTGTGGCGCGGCAGGGCAAGCAGCAGCAGGGCGGAGGGCCACAGCAGGCGCGCGCGGGCCGCTGCTGTTGTGCAGCCTGTGCTGCAGGGAGTGGGCGGGGGCTGGCGGCCTGCGGGCGCGGGGGCTGGTCGCTGGCGCGCGCAGGGGGGCTGGGCTGGCCGCTGGCGGGTGGACGGCCGGCTGCTGTTGCTGCGCGGGCGGACGGCTGGCTGGCTGCTGCTGCTTCGCGGACGGTCGGCTGCTGCTGCTGCTGGCGTTCTTCACGGGCGCGGGCGAACAGGCGGGGAGGGTTTCGGCCAGGGAGGGGGAAGGGTTTCGGGGAATCGGGGTCGGGGCGCGCAGGGGGGAAGTGTTCACGTGAACTCCAAAGGGAGTTCACGTGAGTTTCGCCCGAAATCGGATGGTTTCATCCGGTTTCGGCCGAAACGGGTATCGGTTTCGCCCGAAACCGATACCCTAACCCGATACCGAGCGCGCTACAGTGAAATGGGTTAAAACGGTATCGGGTCCGGCCGAAACCGATACGTTTCGGCCGATACTGCCATCAATGCCCAAAGGGGGGGGGTTTGGACGTGTTAAACCCCCCATTTGGGGGGTTTGGTCCGAATAAACCCCCCATTTGGGAGGTTTGGTTCGGATAAACCCCCCACTGGAGAGTTGGACTGGGTAAACTCCCCCATTTGGGGAGTTTGGACTGGATAAACCTCTCTCTGTTGGCATTTGGTCTGGTTAAAACCCAAAATGGGGTACTTTGGACCGGTTAAACCCCTAAATAGGGTATTTGGTTTGGTTAAAACCCTGATTGGGGTACTTGGCCCCGTTAAAACCCTAAGTAGGGTACTTCGCTCTCGATAAACCCCTCATTCTTGGAGTTTGGTCTAGATGAAATCCTAAATTGGCCACTTTAGACCGGTTAAAGCCCTGGATGGGCACCTTTGGACCGGTTAAACTTGGTAACTACTTCTGGGCTCTATAAATACCCCAGTGGGACCCCCATGCGAAAGACAGACGAAACACAGAACACAGAGAGGAGAGATCGTAGAGAGGCAAAGCTCAGAGGATCCTTGTGCTTGTGCTTTTAAAGACTCATCTTTCGAGAGGGTTTGTACTTGTGTCTGTGCTCATAGTGAAGATATGTTATAAAACTTTCCTCTCCCAGCCTTTATACAACATGATCTTCATGTGATTTACGTAATTTCTTTGGGGAAGATGATATAATCTTCGAACTCCCAGTTTATGTAAAAAAGGCCCATATGAGCTTCACAATCGTGCAAAAGTCCAGAATACACATGGGAAATGTATACAAGTCCTATTCATCTGCAAAAACGGCCTTGTAAAACTCGATAATTTGTCGAGAAAGTGGTTGAAACTCTCAAACTGGGACTTTGGACCGGTTAAATCCCTAGAATGGGCAGTTTGGTCCGGATAAAACTCTAGATTGGGGACTTTTCCCCAGTTAAACTCACAAAACCCTCAAACTGGGACTTTGGACTAGTTAAAGCACTAGAATGGGCACTTTGGTCTGGATAAAATCCTAGGTTGGGGGCTTTGCCCCTGTTAAACCATAAAACCCTCAAAGTGATACCTTGGATCGGTTAAAGTTCTAGAGTGGGCATTTTGGACCGGTTAAAACCGTAAACATGGTATTTTGGACCGGTTAAACCCCCTAAAGGGGCATTTGGTCCGATTAAGACCCTAACTGGGTACCTTGCTCTAGATAAATTCTTCAGTCTTGGAGTTTGGTCCGGATAAAACCCTGAGTTAGCTCCTTTTACAAAAAAGTTTGCATAGATGCCCTTGTGGTTATGTCCCTTGTACCACTCCTTGGAGAGAGATTATAAGAAAATTTTCTTTCAGGGGGGTCTGTTCCTTGGAAACCCCTCACAAGGGGCGTTGCCCCCTTGAGTCCCACGATCTGATCGGGCAGGTCGATCCCCGGCATTATGTTGACGGACGCATGAAGCTCGACCACAACCCATGAGAGCTCAAGAAAGAGAAACAATTTCTCGAGAGTCTTTGAACAACGTGCCTCCACCAAGGGGGGACTTGCACCTCGTGCCATGATTATACGAAAATCTTTGTCCAGTTCAGATGTTACAAAAATATCCTTGGTCTATACAAACTACATAAATATTCCTGAATTTTTCTAGGAGTTGCAAGCCAACCCCTACTCAAGGGAACATAAACCCAGAAAGGGTTCAAAATCTGAAATAAACCCCAAAACAGGATTCACGATTGCAAATAAACCCAGAAAGGGTCCGCAATTGTAAATAAACCGAGAAAGAGTTCAAAATCTCAAATAAATTCAAAAAGGGTCCAAAATTGTAAAAATATCCCGGGAGGGTCAGAAACTACAGAAGTATCTAGGAAGGGTCCAAAACTGTAGAAATATTCAGGAGGGGTCCAAAATTACAGAAATACCCCCGAAAGGGTCAGCAATTGCAAATATATCAAAAAGAAGGGTATGATCCCTATGAAACTCAAATTCAACAGTTTGTTCCGGTGGCGGAATGAAGGCTAAATGTAAATCAAATGACCTGACTATATAATCGGGATTTCATATATTTTCTAAAGATGAATCCAAAGAATGAAATGTTTAGTTTTCTCCTGCAAATGTGTATCTCTAATGGGTGATCTCTTTGATCAAATCTGTTAGATAAAACCCCCAATATCACAACGGATATTGTAGAGGTCGAAAAATATTTCTTTGACAGTTAATCAAGAGTATTCGGACTTTACGCCGACGTAAATAAACATCGACAACGGTCGATGGGAAAATGTCCCGTACTCGAACCCAAATCATTTGATAAACCTAAATTCACGGAAATAATAATACATCCGCTAATTACATAACCACTAATGTGCATTTTCTTCTTCAAAGAAATATTTGTTTATTTATTTTCGTGTTAAACAGTAGAGGACCAATCACCTTTAGTGGATGCATGCATGAATTGACATGCCAATTAACGGCAAAAACAACATCAAGGCGAGTAAGAGTAACATATTGTAATGCGCCAACAATACTGCGATATAGAGTTGGATCATATCAGTCGCGATGAGGAGTGCAATCCGGACTGGGAGCCAACGGCCATGGGTGCGGAGATAGGATGTGCACCGTCCATTTTGACCCGACGAAGCAGATCAACTACATACTTCGCTTGAGAGAGAACACATCCTTGACGATGCAACATAAATTGGATCCTGAGAAAACAATGGGTTAGACCCCATGTCACGAATGGCAAACTCAGCCTGTAACGAATCAACAAGTAATAGCATAAGGCTGATTACTTGTAATGAGAATGTCATGCACATAGACGATGAGAAAGATAACCAGCCCTGGACGTCGGAAGAAAAATAGCGATGTATTCGTGGCCGAGTCGGAGCCAATAAGCGGGAGCTCAAGTGTTGGAATCAAGCATGGGGTGCCTGACGAAGCCCATAGATAGATCGATGTAGGCGACATACATGAGAGGGAACTGAGAATGGACAAATCTTGGAGGTTGATACCTGAATACTGTCTCATCTAGAACCATGTGAAGGAAAGCATTGGACAACATCAAGTTGACGAACCGGTCAGCAATAGGAGACGACGAGCACAATGATCAAACTAATAGTAGTGATTTTCACCATCGGGCTCAAAGTTTCAGTGAAATCAACCTTGGGCTGTTGGCGAATGGCGAGCTTTGTGGCGGTTGATTGATCTGTTGGGGTTCCGTTTGATCTTATATACCCACTTACACCCGATGACATTCATTGAGGGTGAACGCGGGACAAGGGACTAGGTGCCGTTATGCATAAGAGCATCGAACTTAGAGGTCATCGCAGCTCGCCAAGCCGGAGATCGTGCGGCTTGGTTGTAGCAAGTCGGCTTGACATCCATGTCGACCTCGGACACGAACGTGGCCGACAAGGGATGGCGGGTGATGAAGAGCCCCTGAGCCTCCATGCTGCGAGTCACGGATGGCGGTGTGATTGTGGAGGGGGCTGCAGAGCATCCGCCAGTGAAGGCAACGTGGAGAGGACGCCAGAGACGGCGTTGCGGGCGAGAGCGACATGGCCGATGAGATAGTGGTGGTGACCCTCTGGTAGGCCAGGGACGGTGTGGGAGCTCCCGTTCGGCGACCGGCGTAATGGCCACATCGCCGGAGGGGTCGGCGGAAGACTTGACCACGTTGTCGGAGGGGCGACAGAGGACTCGGTTGGCTGAGCTACGGTAGATGACTCGGATGGCCAAGTCGGCAAGATGGGCGTTGCCAATGTAGACGCATAGAGGTCCTCTAAAGCGCATTGGTGAGGCGTCGGAGACCCAAAGGAGGAAGAAGCACGAAGCGTTGGCTCCCCCGTGCTGCAAGTAGTTGAGGAAGTCTGATGACCGGCGCTCGCTGGATTGGGTGGAGTCATAGCTAAAGTGGAAGACGCCGGCCAAATCCGCAAATCATAGGAGCAACATCTGAAGACGGTCCGGCACTAAGAACGCCCACACCTGGAAGAACACAGCCAGAAAAAGCAGGTGATGGACTTGAGCCGATAACCCCTTCTGCAAAGGGAAATCGACTCTCGTCAAAAATAATGTGGCGTGAGATGTAAACCCGACCAGTCGATGGATGTAAGCATCAATATCTATGGTGTGAAGCACTATAGCCAAGAAAGACACATAGGTGAGAGCGGAAATCGAATTTGGTCGGAGCGTAAGGGCAAAGCCAGGGGTAGCACGCCCAGCCAAACACTCTAAGAAACCAATAGTCAAGGCCAAGTCCAAACAGCGGCTCAGAGGCGAGCGGCGACCAAGTCCTGGAGATGGTAGGCGATTGATGAGATATACCGCAGTGGCCACTGCATCAACCCAATAGGTTGATGGCATAGAAGATGCGACAAGTAAGGCAAGAGTCATGTCTATAATATGCCGATGTTTGGGCTCAGCGGTGCAGCTTTGTTCTGATCATCTGATGAATGAAGGTAGGACAAGCGGTGAGTGATGCCCTGGCCATCTAGATATTGTGAGAGGGAGCAGAACTCCCCACCCTAATCAGAGTGAAGACTTTGATTTTAAAAGCAAAATAGCGTTCCACATGACGTTGAAAACGAATAAGTATATCCAACACATCAAATTTTCAATGTAAAGGAAATAGCACGATGTAAAGGAAATCATCAATAAAATTACATAGTAATGATGACCCGTAGGAGAAGACAAGGGGGCTTGACCCCAAACATCAGAAAATATCAACTCTAGAGGCGTAGTACAACATCTAGGAGACGAAGATAACGAAGAACTATGACTCTTCGTTTGTTGACAAGCGGAACAAACTTGATGAGCAGTAGACGTGACATGAGGAAGACCATGCTTTGAGACGACCTCGAGCACCGTACGCATGGCGGGATGACCAAGGCATGCATGCCAAAGAGGTGGAGAAGCACACCCGCCAACAATCCTCCGAGCAGTGTGGCGCCCACTGGAAAGTTGAAGCTGATAGAGTTCAGTTACCCGTTAAGAAGGGCCTTCCCTGAAGAGTGATCCTTAACCAAGAGAAAAGAAGGATGGAATTCAAACACGATGCTATTATCGCGAGTAAACTGACTCACAGACAAAGGAATTTTAGAGATGGAAGGAACATGCAATATACCCCGTAAGGTGAGAGGAGGAGAAGTAGACAAAATGACAGAATCACCAGTGTGAGCAATGGACAAGTCTGACCCGTCTCTAATTTGAACCTGATCAGACCCATAATAGGGAACCAACTTGCCAAGCTGATGAAGATCCGGGGTGAGATGATGAGAAGCCTTGGAATCGGGATATCAAGTATAGGAGGTGGCGATGTGTGGAGAACCAGCCGAGTATGCAGAGGGGGACAGAGGCGGATGGGGTTGGGAGATCCGCTGAGTCACGATGGGTGGATCGTACCATTTCATGCAAGCATCCGCATAGTGGCCATAGAAATGGCATGTTTGACATCGAGGACCGTCAAGGCCGTGACCACAGAGGAGGCTTGCCAACCACAGTTGCGTCTATGGCTTGGACCACCACGACCATGGTTGCCAGAGGGACTACGCGTGTGTGGGTGTGTTCCGGGGTGGAAAGGTAGGCAAGGCACGTTGGGCAGCATTCACCGTTGGAAAGACCTGATTAGTGGAAAGAGAAGCATGGTGTTGCAGCCAGACTTCATGAGAGAGCAGCATACTATGAAGGTCTTCAAGAGAGAAGTCATTAAGCCTTGTAGTAATGGAAGTGATAAAAGAATCAAACGAAGGGCCAAGACCGGCAGGAAGATGCATAATAATCGCCATTGTCGAAAGAGGGTTGCCAATAGCCTGAAGAGCGTCTGCCAAAGATTTTAAGCGCTGGAAGTAGTCTGTGACAGAGGATGTGCCCCGCTTGATGGTCTGAAGTTGCGTCCAGAGCTGAAGCGAATGCGCACGGGAGTGAGCAGCAAAGGCCTGGGATAGAGATTCCTAGATCTCGTGAGACGTCCCGAGACCAATCACTAGAGGAAGCATCGGCTCAGTAATGGAGGCCATAAACTAATTGAGGATTAGTTGATCTTTTTGTACCCACACATCATAAGCCGGATTTGGAGCAGGGACGTCACCAGGTGTACATGCGGGCAGGAGCTTTGGCGGGCATGTCTCGGACCATCGACGATACCAAGAAGGCGATGGCTACACAGTAATGGAAGAAGTTGCCCACGCCAGAGAGGATAGTTATCAGCAATGAGTTTAAGGGGGAGATAATGGAGAATATTTGTGGGAGGGATGGGCGCTGGAGGTTGGGCAGGTGCGACTGAAGGAGAGGCAGTGACAGAGGCAAGGGAGGCAGAGTCACTGGCCATGATGGGAGGTGGGAATGAAGAAGAAGAAGAAGAAGAAAAGAAGAAAAGGACCAGCATTTGGAGGCGAAGCAGAGGAGGGGCGCTTAGCCTATAGTCTCTGATACCATGTAAAATTCACTCACACCCAAGAAGTCTGGAGCACTGTGGACCCCATAAAATATCTTTCATGTCTTTAGAAGTGTTTTTAAAGGAAGATACATATCAGAATGCACATTTGGGTGCATAAAACTTTTTATAAGTTGACACCGACGTGTTCTCACAAGCAGAAAACAAGGAGGAAATTCTCCTGGGCTCCACTTGTTGAAAAATGGAATTTTTTTATAGTTGTTCGAGCCTTTTTGTAGGAGAAAAAGCCAAAGAGAAGCCCCTCCGGATCTGTAAAGGCCGGAGGAACCCCCTCCGCCTGTTGGCAGGCCGGAGGAGGGCTCCTCCGCCTTGCCAGGCCGGAGAGGACCCCCCTCCGCCCTGAGTAGGCCGGAGGAGGGCTCCTCCACCCTGCCAGGCCGGAGGAGAGGCCCTCTGCCCTGCCTAGGCCGGAGGAGGCCCTCCTCCGCCCTGTGCAGGCCGGAGGGGAGGCTCTCCCCCCTGTGCGCAGGCTGCAGCCCATTAAAAAAAAAGAAGAAAAGAAACTGAAAGAAGAGGAAGAGGAAGAGACTGGGAGGAGGAGAAGATGGCTTGCGTGTTTGGATTCCACAGGAGGAGGGATCCTCCGCTCCCCCTCTATCAGCTATAAAAAGAGCAGCTCCCCTGGAGCAGAAAAAAAAAAGGAAGCAACACTTTTTGGAGAGGCCTAGGAAAGCAGCAGCGCAGAGAAGAAGCAACAGTAGCTCCCTTTGGAAAGTTGTCTCTTTAAGCATCCATGCCGAGGCAAGGGGAGTTCCGTGCAGGAGAAAAGCAGCAGTGCACAACACACAAAGGAGTTTATATATTGAAGAATAGGCCCAAGCCGCCGCCGCAAGGGCCAAGAAGAATGCCCTCCGGTCCACTTCCTGCCCCCGAAGCAGCAGAGGAAGGAGTTGTTTCTGGGAAGTTGGCATGTGAAAGTGGTATGGTCACCACAAAAAAGGCCCCCCCCTTGGGAGTTCTAGTCACCTCCTTTGGGAGTGGTGACCCTAAGAGACTCCTCACCTCCTACAAACTTATTGCATCTGAAATCATCCAAAGCACAAGTGAAGATGGGATGGATTGCAGCATGGATTGTAGGCACAAATGGAGATGGGATGGATTGCAGCATTTGAAATCATTCAAAGCACAAATGAAATTGGACAAGATGGGATGGATTGCAGCATGGATTGTAGGCACAAATGGAGATGGGATGAATTGCAGCATTTGAAATAATTCAAAGCACAAATGAAGATGGACAATGACCTTATGCAAATTCTGAGAACCTTATGCAAATTCTCAGACGGCCCTACGCAAATTCTCAGATGGCCTTATTTGCATTCTAATTCTCAGAAGGCCTTATGCTTACTGCATTTTGAGAGTAACATTCAGATGGCCTTATGCTTATTACATTTTTGAAACGGCCTTATGCTTATTGTATTTGAAATCATTCAAAGATAGAATAAAGATGGTGTTACAAATTAAATTGCAAGTCTTACAAAATTGTATAAATATCTTCGATGACGAAAAAATGCATAAACATCTCCGATAAGAGGAAAATTGCAGAAATACCCCCAGTGGGCAAAAAATTATAGCAATACCTCCGGAGGGCAGAAAATTACAGAAATATCCTTGGTTGTGAAAAATTATAGAAATGTCCCCGGTAGCGGAAAAATTACAGAAATACCCCTATTTGTTGTGTCTCAAAATTTTCAAAATATATTCGTTTTGATTTATGCTGTTTGCACGACTCGGTTGAGCGGGACTACGCCCCTTCCTTGAAGCGGTGTGCGCTCTCCTGGGTTCGGCTTATGGCTAAACATCCAAATCCATCTTTCACAACCGAGAGCTATCATGTCTGGAAACTTTAAAATGGTGAAATTACAAATGAACTCTGGAACGTCAAGAGAAATGAAGACGAGGAATACCCAAGAAGTCAAATGACGGGGTTATTTCTGAGAAGTCATGAAATGAAGACGAGGAATGTCCAAGAAGTCAAATGACAGGGCTATTTCCGAGAAGCCAAGAAATGAAGATGGAGAACGATAAGATGCCTAAAAAGTCAAGACATGACGGGGCTATCTCCGAAAAGCCAAGAGATGTTAAAAAGTCAGAAATGGCAGATATGTCCAAGAAGTCAAGAAGTAACGGGGCTATCTCCAAAAAAGTAAGAAATTGCAAGAATATCTCAAAGTTTGGGAAAACTGCAAAAATACCGTGATGGAGAAAAAAATTACAAATATACCCCGCCTCAGGCGAGAATGTCCTTTCTGGACACCAAGGCAACTTAAGGGTCCGATCACAATAAAAAAATGAATTATTATGGCCACGAAGCAATTCCAACGGATCGACAGTGATCATCCTGGCGATCCAACGGTTCTCGTGATGGAATTCAAATTCAATCATCCGATCAAGGGACAAAAGTAAATTCAATGACCCGACCAGGACAAAAGCAAATTCAAAGACTCAAATGCAGATTGAAGTAAATTCAAAGGCTCTGGTTGCGACTGTTGAGTCTCTCCAAGTGATTTTGATGATAACAAAATCTTGAACTCAGTTTTCATCTCGTGCCTTGTCGAAGTACTCACGAGCAAGCTTTGAATGTGTTCAAGGCCACTTTGTGTAATGCTAAAAGCTTAAATATAAGAATGGATATGAAGCTCAAAATGAACATCTCCAAATGCATGAATTGAATGAGGACATGAAGCTCTTGCTATATGGATATGATTCATGGACTGAACTCTGCTATTTTTGTAGGATTTTCAGAGTTCGGTCGACCTGGAAGACTGGTCCGGTCGACCTGATTTATTAGCACCCAAAACTCTACAATTTTACAAAGTTCGGTCGACCGCCAACCCAGGGCCGGTCGATCGGATTTCCCAGCGTTGAAAGATTCAATCTCTGTAAAATTCCGGTCGACCGCCCACCTATGCCTGGTCGACCACCCCCTTCGAAGCCTCTTTTATTGAGTTTGTTTTCTCCACGAGGCTGAAGCATCTATCAATGTTATTTTAATCCCTAAAGTCTCCAGACATCTTGGAATTGTGGATCTGTGTCTTGGGCTGTCCTTGACCATCCTAGTTGTATAAAAACAACTCTTGGGGCAAAGAAACCCTAATTACCATGGGGAGATCAAGGAAGCTATCAAGGGGAGAAAGAAGGCTGCTACTGTAGCTCCGTGAACAATACTTCGTGCAAGGAGTTCTTCATCCATCTCAAGGCTTCTCAAGATCAATCTGAAGCAAATCAACCCCAAACTAAGTGGAGACTCAAGCTTCATCCAAATCTGCATCACCTACTCAGGGGGAGCTAAAATCATAGTTCTTTCTTTTGTTTTTCTCCCTTCATATTCTCTGAGCTTCAAGTGTGTGTTTTTGTAATCCTTATAAATTCGTGTGTGTGTGGATCTTCTTAGATTCGTGTGTGTGTGTGTGTTTGATTTTTGTCAGATCTGTGTGTTTCGGTGCTCTTGCACCTTTGTTGGAGTTCCTATACTCCTACGTGTGTGTGTGTTCAGATCTTGTAATCCCTTACAAGATAGTGTGAGAATCCTCACAGTTTGTGAGGGGTGGACGTAGGTTGCCGTTGTTGCATCCGAACCACCTAAAAATCGTTGTCTCTTGTGTGATTTGATCCTTTTCTCCTATCTCCATTCTGTGCTAGCACACACGTAGATTAGATCTTTTCTATCTCGAGTTAGATCTAACATAATTTATCATCTTCACATCAGATCTCTGGTATATTAAAAGGTAAGTTCGGATCGACAAGGCAAATCTTGTCAGGAAGATAATACCTTGTGTGAGTAGAATCTTCGGATTCACACCTCCACCACGGTACCAAGGATCCGTTGTGTGTGATAGATTTTATTAGATCTAGCAATCTCTCTATATAAATCTGAACTTCTTTGTTGCTGTCTTCACACTTGTTGAAATCAGTTAAAGTTTTGTTATAATTTGTTATCACCCAATTCACCCCCCCTCTTGGGTGTCATTGATCGCGGGACTTCAGTGACCGGATCCTGAAGACCCGATTACACAATCGGGATCATATGTAAAGATCTTGAAGATCGATTGTAATTCAAATCACATGTGCTCAAGAAAATGAAGTCTCCAAATTTCTTTGCAAGAGTATGTACCCGTAATGGGCGATCGTCAAGATCATCCATGTCACAACTAATAGAGGCAAAAGGCGTTCTTCGACAGTTAATCAAAGGTGTTCGGACTTATACCGCTGTAAATTAACATTGACTCCGGTCGGTGGGGAAAAGTCCTGTACATGAACCCTAAATTGTCTGATAAACCCCAAAAGCGCGGAATTAACAAATATGTCCAAATATACGCATATTCATCCAACGAAATTGGATGTCTGAAAATTTCGCATGTAAACAGACTGGCACGCCCGGTGGGACTTTTCCTGCCTTTCATTCCTCTGTCGAAGAATAGCCTTGCCTTGACAAAAGTTGTGACTCCTTCACACTCTTGCAAGAAGTTCAAAGGATTCCTACCATTGAAGCTGCCGCTGGGGGCATCAGAGTTAAAGCTACTGGGGGCATCAAGGTTAAGGCTGCCGGGGGCGTCAAGACCTTGAGCGGTCCCTTGCAACGGTCAAATGTCAACATGTATCTAAAGTTGCTCCTACTAGCAGGGGGGATGCCATTCCGGTCGTGGCTGCTGCTGCTGGGGGGATCAAGGTTAAAACTTCATGTCAAAGGCTAAATGACAACACAATACATGTCCAAGTTGCAATTACTAAGAGGGGACAACGCCATCCCAGTCATGGCCGCCGCTGCTCGGTACGTCCAAGTGAAGGCTTCCTGTTGAAGACTAAGTGCCAACAAAATTTATATGTTGTTCCTGCTAGCCGGGGGCAATGTCGCCGCCCTGGAAGAAAATCTGTTGTGGCTATATCTAAGTCTGGCAAGATTTGTTCTTGACCAAAAGCAAACCAAAGAAAAAGAAGAAGAAGAAGAAAGCAACTGGCCAAATATGAAAGAAGCCAACGCCTAAGCTTCGTTCTGAAGTCAAGGCACCGGTGGGAAGTTAAAGCCTCTAAGTTTAGGCAAGGGGGCAATCTTATTGCCGTCTACATCAAGTGAAAAGTGAAAATGAAAGAAGTTGACATCCAAGCCTCATACAAAAAAGTCAAAGCCCTTAAGCCCAGGCGAGGGGGCGATTCCGTGAACCAACTTCTTATCAAATAAATATTGGTCACCAAGGAGGAGGCTTCGAACAATCTAAGCCTTCTAAGGCAACAACTTGAGGTAGAAAAGGAAGAAGAATAGATAAGAAAAGGGAAGAAGGAAGAGAAAATTGATGAAGTATCAGGCCGCCACCAAAGAAAGTCAAGAGGATGTATCTGGCAAAGAAAACTCCAAGAAGAGGTAGGGGTAATGTTCTCTTGAAATTTCATCTCGGGGGGGACGAATTTCACCCAACTCGGTCGTCAAATAGTCAGTCCTCTTGAAATGATGCGCAAGTTGAGGAGGAGAAAAAAATAGGAAAGTAGCGTTTCAAGAGAAACTCAAAGAAGTAAAGTTGAATATGCAGTTGCCATGGAACTCCCCAGAAAAGGAAATCCCTCTGCGGAGAACTGCGAAAGAGAGAGAGTAACCATTCCTTTCACTCAATGAAAAGTATGTGAAGTTGAAGTTGCATCTGTTATATGATCCACCTCACCTGGATCATCACCTTGACAGAGTTTTCCAGAGTTCAAAAAAAAAAAGAGAAAGAAAGAAAGAAAGAAAGAAAAAAGAGGCTTAGAATAGAGGTGCCTCGGCGGACTTAGCCATTCCCATCACAGGGATGGTTGAGGGTAAAAAGGCTAAAGAAACCCGGCTGAGGTGAAAATCCGAAAGGGCGCCTCAGGCAAAATTGGGTAACCCCTCAGCGTGAAAACCCGAAAGGGCGCACTGGAAAAAGCTAAAGGGGGCCAGCTTCGGCGAAAACCCGAAAGGGCGCTGGGGTTGGTAAGGTGAAAAGAAGAAGAAGAAGAAGAAAATATATTTTCAGCAATCATCATGAACCAGCATCGTGGTTATCCTCCACTTGAAAATCTTGTCCTATCAAGGGCATGGATGGCAGTATCGGCCGAAACCGAAACGGACCTTGTCACTGTAGCAAGTCCGATACCAATAAAAATTAATTTTGTAATGGTTTCGGACCGAAACCGTCCGGTTTCGATCCGAAATCGACCGAAATCGGACCTGCTCAATAATATTTTTGCCTTTTCTGACTGTTTTGAACCTGCTCGGCCGAAACCAAAACCGATACCGAAACCGATACGTATCGGTTTCGGTATCGGCCGAAACTGGTACCGAAACCGATACTGCCATCCTTGATCAAGGGGAACAAATGCATCAAAACCAAAACCCTTGGTTTGAAACCCCTTTCAGGTCGATAACCATCCAAAGCGAAACCCAAATCCTTGGTTCAAACCCCTTCAGGTCGGCCACCATCAAAACCAACTCTTTGATTACCCATGCCTTCCTTAGATCACCACAAAAAAAAAGAAGAGACACAAAACCCAAATCATTGGTTCAAAACCCCTTTCGGGTCAGCAACCGCAAAATAAAACCAAATTTTTGTTGCCCAAACCTTTCGAGTTAGCAAAAAAAAAGAGAGACCCAAAGTCATGGTGCTCAAAACCCCTTCTGGGTTAGTTACCATTCCAAAACCCAGAAACTTCATCGTCAAGCTCCTTTCAAGCTAAAAGGCTATTGGCTTATAAGTCATTGGCCCCACATCTTCCTTGTGGTGGAGGATCAATGGAAATTTAGACACTTTGTCCCAACGACAAACGTCAAGCAACAACATTGTCAAGCAACAACAACACCAGAAGCAACTACAACAACAACGTCAAGGAACAACGCCACCAGAAGCAACAACAACAACAACAACAACAACAAAAAGAAAAAAAAGAAAAAATAGGGCTTAAAATTGAGGTGCCCCGACGGACTTGGGCATCCAACTTGTTGGTTGCCTAAGGGCAAAAAGGTCATAAAACCCGGCTGTAGTGAAAAACCCGAAAGGGCGTTTCAGGCAAAAATGAGTAACCCCTCAGTGTGAAAATCCGAAAGGACTCACTGGAAAAAGCTAAAAGGGGCCAGCTTCGGCGAAAATCCGAAAGGGCGGTGAAACTGGTAATGTGAAAAAAAAAGTGAAAAAAAAAGAGAGGAAGAAGAAAGGAGGAACGCATCATCATTATGGACTACCATCTCAAAAATCCTTTGTCCAATGGTTTTATCCCACCGTGGCGAGCACATTATCAAAACCATCAAATCACAAGTCCTAGAAGAATTCACCCAAATTTCAACTTTTGACTTCCAAATCACAAAAGTCAACCAAACTCTCGGTGCAATCCTCAGCTCCCAAACCACAAAGGATAGCCAACTCCAACTCCATTTCTCGGTCTTCAAACCGCACAGCTCAGCCAAGTTTCAAAACCCAAAGGCTAACCAAAATCCAAACTCAAATCCCAAATTCCGTTGGCCCTCAAACCATCAAGGTCACCCACAGTAAATTCTAAACCCCAATTCCAATCTTTGGTCTCCAAACCACAAAGGTTAGTCAACCCCAATTCTAGTCCTTGACCCCACCTTAACTCCTAATGCTGGACTTCTACGCCACAGAGGTCGGTATGAGAAAAAAAAAGAGATGAAAAAAAAAGAAAAAAGGGAAAAATATGAAAAAAAGATGAAAAAAAAGAAAAAAAGTGAAGAAAAAAAGAGAAGAAAGAAAAAAGAAAAGAAGAGAAAAAAATAAAAAAGAGGGAAAAGAAGAAAAGAAGAAAAAATGAAGGAAGAAAAAAAAGAGAAATATTGTTATTCATCACCATGAGCCGTCACCATCGACGCCTCTTTTTATCCCCATTCGGGACAAGCATATCTCAATACTAAATTTTCATGGTAGTGTTGGCATTCATGTCCGTTTGGGCCGTCAACCCTACTTAAGTCACAATTTTTGGTTTTGACCTACAAGTCCTTTTGGACCGTCAATTCCAAAAAATTCTCAAGTTTTTGGTGTTTATTCACGGATGTCCTTTTGGGGCAGTCAACGCAAAAGACCACCCCAAATTCTCAAAATTTGCAAATGATGAAGAAGCCGACCCTATTACCTCCGAGGTCAACATAATTGAAGAAGGTGGTCCTACCGAGAAAGAGGAATAAGATTGGCGTGAGCCGATTATCAAAACAAAGAATGGTTGCCTCCCTTCAGATCGGGCTCAAAGGGTTCAACCGTTGCGAAGGGCAACATCATATCAATTGATAGGAAATCCATTATATCGGCTGGTGCATGAAAAGGACAAGTCTGTCCTCTTACGTTGCCTCCCGCCGAAGGAAGCCAAGATGCTCATGCACGAGGTCCACCCAGAGCTCTGCGGTGCCCATCAAGTCGAGGACAAAATGAAGAACAACATGAAACTTAAGGGTTTCTACTGGCCCACCATGTATGCGGATTGCAACTGATACGCCCGCACGTCATCAGTGCCAAGCTTTCGGCCCAGTGTCAAGAAGACTCCTAAGCTCGTTGCACACCATGGCTCCTACATGGCCCTTTACAGAATGAGAATGGATATCGTGAGACCCTTTCCACCATCCACAAGAGGCTACAAATTCATCCTAGCCGCTACAAATTACTTCTCCAGGTGGGCCGAAGCTATCCCTCTGCGGGAGGTCACAAGAGAGGCAGTCGCCCAATGTGTCAAGCACCATGTTATATATCGATTTGGCACCCCCTGTCGAATCATGTCAGATAATGGCACTCCATTCAAAAACATGACCATTTACCAGTTGGCAGCAAAGTTTCATATCGATTGGAGAACGTCAACGGTCTACAATCCCCAAGTCAATGGATTGGCCGAAGCCTTTCAACAAGACCCTCTGCAAGCTCTTAGCCAAAATAGCAGGTAGTCGCAAATGGGACTGGGGAGAGAAAATTCATGAGGCTCTCTGGGCATACCGAACTGTGTATAAGACTCCTACCGGTTGTTCACCCTTCTCTCTAGTATATGGGGCAGAAGCCGTAATCCCAATTGAGATTGAAATGTCTTCCTACAGGGTGGCCTTGCATGCTGGCCTCCAAACCCATGAACAGGACGAAATACAGAGAAGACTTGAAGAGCTCTCCGATCTAGAAGGCAAGAGGTTGGAAGCTTACAAACACCTACAACTCTATCAAGCCCGAATGACCAGAGCCTATGATAAGTTTGTAAGACAAAGGGCGTTCAAAAGAGGCGACCTCGTCATGGTTAAAAGAAAGGGAAGTCATGGCCGACAAATCCAACGACAAATTACAACTCAATTGGCGTGGGCCCTATGTTGTCACAAGGGTCTACGAAGGAGGCCTGTACACAGTTGTTGATCACAAAGGAGAAATGCCATTCCCACCACTAAATGGGAAGAATTTAAAGTTATACTATGCTCCCGAGCATGAGTTCAAGCAACAATCTATACAAGACTCGCCCTCCTCCGCAGGGGAGTAAGGATGGGTAGGGGAGTTCCCCCAGAGAAAATTCAAAAGTCACAGTTGCTTTGAACATGTTCATATCCCATCGTGCCAAATTTCAAAGTCTGGCTTTCCAATCTTATTGGTTAGCCCCAAATCCTAAATCTTCGGTCTCCCAACCCATAGATGGCAGTATCGACCGAAATCGATACGTTTCGGCCTATACCGAAACTGAAACGGGCCTACTCACTGAAGCAAGTCCGATACCAAAAAAAAAATTTTTTTTTTAATGGTTTCGGACCGAAATCGTCCGGTTTCGAATCGAAACTGACCGAAACCGTTCGGTTTCGGCCGAAACCGGACCTGCTCACTACAATTTTTGCCTTTTCTGACTGTTTTGAACCGGTTTCGGCCGAAATCGAAACCGAACCGGCACGGTTCGGTTTCGATCCCGACCGAAATTGATACCGAAATCGGTACTGCCATCCTTGTCTCAACCTAATTGGTCGGCCCCAAATCCAAAGTTTTTGGCTTTCCAATTTCATTGGTTAGCCTCAAATCCCAAATTTTGGCTTTCCAACTTCCTTGGTTAGTCCCAAATCCTAAATCTTCGGCCTCCCAACCTAGTTGGTCGGCCCCAAATCCAAGGTCCCTGGCTTTCCAATTTCATTGGTTAGCCGTCAAATCCCAAATTCCAAGTTTCGACTTTCCAATTTCATTGGTTAGCCCCCAAAATTCCAAATTCCAAGTTTCGGATTTTCAATTTCATTGGTTAGCCCCAAAATTCCAAATTCCAAGTTTCGGTTTTCCAATTTCATTGGTTAACTCCCAAATCCCAAATTCCAAGCCCAAAATTTTAAATTCCAAGTTTCGGCTTTCCAATTTCATTGGTTAGCCCCAAAATTCCAAATTCCAAGTTTCGGCTTTCCAATTTCATTGGTTAGCCCCCAAAATTTCAAATTCCAAGTTTCGACTTTCCAATTTCATTGGTTAGCCCCCAAATCCCAAATTTCAAGTTTCGACTTTCCAATTTCATTGGTTCGCCCCCAAATTTCAAAATCCAAAACAAAATCCTAAATTTCAAGTTTCGACTTTCCAATTTCATTGGTTAGCCCCCAAAATTCCAAATTCTAAGTTTCGGCTTTCCAATTTCATTGGTTAGCCCCCAAATTCTAAATTCCAAGTTTCGGCTTTCCAATTTCACTGGTTAGGCCCCAAATTTCCAATTTCAAGTTTCGACTTTCCAATTTCATTGGTTAGCCCCCAAAATTTCAAATTCCAAGTTCCGGTTTTCCAATTTCATTGGTTAGTCCCAAATTCCAAATTTCAAGTCTCGGCTTTCCAATTTCTTTGGTCAGTCCCAAATCCTCAAAGTTTCGGCTTCCCAACATCGTTGGCCAGCCTCAAATAATAAGTTTTCGGTTTCCAACTTCGTTTGGTCAGCCCCAAATCTAAAACTTTTGGCCCTTAAACCGTTAAAGGTCGGTCAAGTCATCACCCCACAGTTACTCTCTTGTAAAGTGCAGCCCCTAATTTCAAGCTCCGGGGAGGTTAACTACCCTGGCTCAAAAAAAGAGGGGAAAAGAAAGGAAAGAAAAGAAAAAAAAAGAGAGATCAAAAAAGAAGAAGAAGAAGAAAAAAGGAGAAGGAAAAAAGGAAAAGAATGAGAGAAAGCAAAGAAGAAAAAAGAGAAAGACTGCAAATCCAATGAAGGAAGCAAATTCTATTGCAATCATAAAATCATGTCAAATGCCTGAGACAAGCCCTCAGGGTGACTCCAAATAAATGAAAGAATGCACAACAGGAGTCCCGGGACAAGCCCTCGGGATAGCTGCAACTAAACGAAAGAATGTGCATCAAGTGTGAAGCTTAACGCCTCCTGAGTACATCTTGTTCCAGTTTTGCTTTGCAAAGTCGCCCTGCATAACTCCAATGGAGGGAAGACACTCCTGACGAAACAAAGGCTGCAAATCAAAAGACTGCGTATGTGGCAGCATTAGGTCACTCAAATTTGAAGCTGCGGAAGCTCTAAAATTCTCCCAATACACGGACTTGATGTGGCAGCTCGGAAGGAGCCTGCAAAGCAATAAAAAGGGGAAAATCATCAGTATACAAGAAATCTCAAGTTTTACTAGCAAAGTTGATGTGGAAATTAAAGATTGGAATATTGATTTCCGTACCGTGACATGGAAGTTCTAGAAGGATCCCTTCAATAGAACTTGCAAAGAAAGGCATTTGTATACAAGAAAGTTCAAATCATACCGGCAATGTTGACATGAAAGATATAACTCAAGCAACAGTAAATGCTTACTCAATGAGTCCTCTGACTCAAAAGAAGCATGCAAGGCTGGGCTTCGAGTAAAGTCGGAAAGGCAGGCCCAACCAAAGAACTCCAAACCAAGCTATGGGCAAGCTCCAAAAGGTGACATTAAGCGGGAGCAATTCAAGTCCAACTGCAGGTAAAGCCAAAAAGGGTGAGACCAGGGCGGAATCCCTCAAGTTAAGTCCAGACAAATCAAGGAACAAACAGACAAGCAGCCCAAAGCAGTATCAACATCTCAAAACTCTGGTCTTATATGACCGAGTTCCAAGAACCGTCGCCCGAAATAATCAAGCAAGCACTCAATGTCACCCGCCAAATATATAAAGGGAGGTTGATTGGGTCAAGATGGTCCCAAAGAAGCATGGTCACCCTAAACCCCCTGAAAGAAAAACCCAATTCAACAACTCCAAATATGGAGGCACCTCCCAGCAATCTGCAAAGGCAGGAACTCCTTCTCCGAATGAACTAGCGTAACCTAAAAAGGCAGGAGAAGAACGAGGAAAAGGATTTAAAAAGAAGACTGAGGAAGCAAGTATCCTCTCTAGTGTGACCATCATGCTAGGGTGTCTCACCCTACCGGGGAATGCCAAGAAATCCAAGACTGCATTGAAACCACTATGCAAAAGGAAGAGATCGATGCCCAAAGAAGCTGCGTGAAACAGAGAAACCGTAGATAATCAATTGAAAAGTTGCTAAGCCAAAGAAAGGAAAGAAAGAAAGGAGAAGAAACCGTACTACTTCTGTTGGTGCATTTTGCAATTTCTTCAATGAAACTCAACCTCAGGTTGACTTGGTGGAGTGGGTCCATGCCACTTCTCCGAAGTGGTGTGCGCTCTCCTGAGTTTCCTCCTAGAGATCACTGAGTCGAGTAGTATCTAATTCAACCAAGCTGAAGGTAGAAGTCAGATGGCCCGGCGTAAAGCGCGTGATTGTACCAAACGTCGGTCCGAACTCAAATGTCAAACTCTGCTCAGAATTGGTGATAACACCATGCAGGAGTGGAGGCCTAGAGTAATATATAATGTCTTTTGAATTCCACTCCAGGACTGTCGTCACCTTCAACTAAATTCTCCATCATGTCATCAGGAGTCAGGGGGGAAAGAAAAAGATCCAACAATATTCTCTACCTTGTCATGAAGATTGAGGAGAGGAACGTAAGTGTCAAAACGCATGGGCCGTCTGCCGTCACCTTTGGCTCCGACGGACGTCCCGTGGGGGGCATTTGTTGACCCCATAGGCCGCCGCCGCAAGGGCCAAGAAGAATGCCCTCCGGTCCACTTCCTGCCCCCTGCGGGAGGAAGCAGCAGAGGAAGGAGTTGTTTTTGGGAAGTTGGCATGTGAAAGTGGTATGGATGGGATGGATGGCAGCATTTGAAATCATTCAAAGCACAAATGAAGATGGACAATGACCTTATGCAAATTCTGAGAACCTTATGCAAATTCAAAGATGGCCCTACGCAAATTCTCAGATGACCTTATTTGCATTTTAATTCTCAGAAGGCCTTATACTTATTGCATTTTGAGAGTAACATTCAGATGGCCATGTGCTTATTGCATTTTTGAAATGGCCTTATGCTTATTGTATTTGAAATCATTCAAAGATAGAATAAAGATGGTGTTACAAATTAAATTGCAAGTCTTACAAAATTATATAAATGTCTCCGATGACGAAAAAATGCATAAACGTCTCCGATAAGAGGAAAATTGTAGAAATACCCTCAGTGGGCAGAAAATTATAGTAATACCCCCGGAGGGCAGAAAAGTGTAGAAATACCCCTGGTTGTGGAAAATTATAGAAATGTCCCCGGTTGCGAAAAAATTACAGAAATACCCCTATTTGTGGGGTCTTAAAATTACTAAAATATCTTCGTTTTGGTTTACGCCGTTTGCACGACTCGGTGGAGCGGGACCACGCCCCTTCCTTGAAGCGGTGTACGCTCTCCTGGGTTCGGCTTATGGCTAAACATCCAAATCTATTTTCACAGCCGAGAGCTATCATGTCTGGAAGCTTTAAAATGGTGAAATTACAAATGAACTCTGGAACGTTAAGAGAAATGAAGACGAGGAATACTCAAGAAGTCAAATGACGGGGTTATTTCCGATAAGTCATGAAATGAAGACGAGGAATGTCCAAGAAGTCAAATGACAGGGTTATTTCCGAGAAGTCAAGAAATGAAGACGGAGAACGACAAGATGCCCAAAAAGTCAAGACATGACGGGGCTATATCTCCGAAAATTCAAGAGATGTAAAAAAGTCAGAAATGGCAGATATGTCCAGGAAGTCAAGAAGTAACGGGACTATCTCCAAGAAAGTAAGAAATTGCAAGAATATCCCAAAGTTTGGGAAAACTGCAAAATTACCGTGATGGAGGAAAAAAACTACAAATATACACCGCCTCAGGCGGGAATGTCCTTTCTGGACACTAAGGCAACTTAAGGGTCTGATCACATTAAAAAAATGAATGATTATGGCCACGAAGCAATTCCAACGGACTGACAGTGATCATCCTGGCGATCCAACGGTTCTCGTGATGGAATTCAAATTCAATCATTCGATCAAGGGACAAAAGTAAATTCAATGACCCGACCAGGACGAAAGCAAATTCAAAGACTCAAATGCAGATTGAAGCAAATTCAAAGGCTCTGGTTGCGACCGGATCCTGAAGACATGATTACACAATCGGGATCATATGTAAAGATCTTGAAGATCGATTGTAATTCAAATCACATGTGCTCAAGAAAATGAAGTCTCCAAATTTCTTTGCAAGAGTATGTACCCGTAATGGGCGATCGTCAAGATCATCTATGTCACAACTAATAGAGGCAAAAGACGTTCTTCGACAGTTAATCAAAGGTGTTCGACTTATACCGATGTAAATTAACATCGACTCCAGTCGGTGGAGAAAAGTCCTGTACACGAACACTAAATCGTCTGATAAACCCCAAAAGCGCGGAATTAACAAATATGTCCAAATATACGCATATTCATCCAACGAAATCGGATGTCCGAAAATTCCGGATATAAACAAGCACAAACTAACGCCCTGTTCTGTCTCTCATCAGGGCGCACATTATTGTATTATGTATGTGTGTTTTGTGTAACTAAGTATACATCGGAGTGGACTTTTCCCAAGTAGGACTCCTACAAATACAATTACAGATCAAGAGTCCTACACCAAGGAGTCCATATGAGGAGGTTGCGCCTAGGATAAGAACACTTATAAATATGATAACAAACTTAGGATAATAATTGTTATTCTTTATCTCCAACCGCCGCATCATCCAATTGTGATGGAGAGTCCATCCCTTTGAGGTCGCTCGCCGGATGGGGGTCAGGTGGGCTGGAAAGTGCGCCCTGTTTGCATGGCATATGCATGTTGCCAAGGGCGCTGGATCCACTAACACTTCTGACTAGTACCAATCCAGATCAACTCATTCCATTTTAGAGAAGTTGGTTTTAATTCGCTGTGCTGCGGCCTTTGTGTACAAGATCAGCTCATTGTGATTCTGGTTTTTCTCTATACTGCAATGCGTGCATTTTTTCTGACTTGCTTAAAAAGTTTCAGTGTTCTTTTGTTTCCTTAGTCATTATGGATTACATTTCATTCGAATATACATTAAAAGCTGTTATGGATTATATTCTTTACATTGGTGATCTTTTTTCTCTGGAAAGGCACTGAAGCATGACTGCATGTGGCAGATGAACATACCTATTGCCTCTTGTGGATGCAGAATTTAGTTACTTTTCCTCTTGGGTTTCTTCTCTCCACTATTTGGTAGCTTGCTTGCTTAAATTTTTCAATGAGAACAAGAGGCAATTTGAGCTTTTTTGTTTGTCCTTTTGCACAGTGGCCATTGCAACTTATATTTGTGGTTAGTAAAAAAATGGGGCGCCTAAGACTGCAATCTGGAATTATGGTAATTGAAGAAGAGGTGGTCGATGATTGTGAGGGCACTTCTAACAGAGCTGCATTAGCATGCATGATAAATTCTGAAGTAGGTGCCATTCTGGCAGTCATGAGGAGGAATGTACGGTGGAGTGGTCGCTATGTGGGTGGCGATGAACATCTTGAGCATTCCCTCATTCAGTCGTTGAAGGCATTGAGAAGACAGATTTTCTCATGGGAACATCAATGGCATGCTGTGAATCCTACTCTTTACCTTGAGCCTTTCTTGGATGTGATCCAATCAGATGAAACAGGTGCACCCATCACTGGAGTTGCTTTATCCTCTGTCTACAAGATCCTGACTCTTGACTTATTGGATCTGAATACTGTGAATGTTGAGATCGCAATGCATTTAATTGTGGATGCTGTGACAAGTTGTCGTTTTGAGGTAACTGATCCTGCGTCAGAGGAAGTGGTATTGATGAAGATACTCCAAGTGCTTTTGGCATGCATGAAGAGTAAAGCATCTGCTTTATTAAATAATCAACATGTATGTACCATTGTAAATACATGCTTTCGTGTAGTTCATCAAGCAGGGACTAAGGGCGAATTGCTTCAGAGATCTTCTCGCCATACAATGCATGAATTAATTAGGTGTATTTTTTTACACTTACCAGATATTGAAAAAAAGCCATTAGCTAATGGAGGTGGTTCTCTCAAGCCAGAGGTATCTTCTTGTTTTTGTTCTATTTTTCTTATTGGCTCTCTCTCTCTCTCTCTCTCTCTCTGAGTTAACTGAACTTTGCTATGTAGATTGGTGGGGTTGACAAGGATCATGTTTATTATGCCAAGAAAATGGAAAATGGAGGTGGTAGTATTGGAGATGATGATTGTCAACCTGTTGGTTCTCCTGTAGCAACCTTAGTGGATCAAAATACAATGACTGAAGCAGCTAATGGTTCACAACTAATGTCAGAGCCATATGGGGTTCCTTGCATGATAGAAATATTCCAGTTCTTGTGTTCTCTCTTGAATATTGCTGAGCATATTGGGATAAGCCCCAATTCAAACCCTATAGCCTTTGATGAAGATGTTCCTCTGTTTGCACTGAGGTTGATTAACTCTGCTATTGAATTGGGTGGACCTTCTATACAGAAACACCCAAAATTATTAGCTCTGATACAGGATGAACTATTCCGTAACCTGATGCAGTTTGGTTTGTCAATGAGCCCGTTAATTGTATCAATGGTTTGCAGTATTGTTCTGAATCTTTATCATCACTTGCGCACAGAGCTGAAACTGCAACTTGAGGCTTTTTTCTCATGTGTCATATTGAGACTGGCAAAAAGCAAGCATGGTGTCTCATACCAACAGCAGGAGGTTGCAATGGAGGCTCTTGTTGACTTCTGCAGGCAAAGGACCTTTATGCCCGAAATGTATGCCAACTTGGATTGCGACATAACCTGCAGTAATGTGTTTGAGGACCTTGCTAATCTTTTGTCAAAGAGTGCATTTCCAGTGAACTGCCCTTTGTCTGCTATGCATATACTTGCATTGGATGGCGTAATTGCAGTTATTCAAGGTATGGCTGATAGGATAACTGATGCATGTCCAACGTCAGAACAAACAACAGTAGAGTTTGAAGAGTACACTCCTTTCTGGACGGTAAAGTGTAATAACTATTCTGATCCTGACGGTTGGATAAAATTTGTTCGTCACCAAAAATATATTAAGAGAAAGCTAATGATCGGCGCTGATCACTTTAACCGGGACCCAAAGAAAGGTTTAGAGTTTTTGCAAGGAACACACCTCTTGCCGGAAAAGCTTGACCCTCAAAGTGTAGCATGCTTCTTCCGTTACACGTCTGGGCTAGACAAGAACCTTGTTGGGGACTTTCTGGGTAACCATGATGAGTTTTGTGTTCAGGTGCTTCATGAATTTGCTGGGACATTTGATTTTCACGGCATGAATCTGGATACTGCCCTAAGGCTCTTTTTGGAAACCTTCAGGCTGCCTGGTGAATCACAGAAAATTCAAAGGGTTCTTGAGGCATTCTCAGAAAGATATTATGAACAATCTCCTCAGATTCTTGCTAACAAGGATGCTGCACTCGTACTATCCTACTCGCTTATTTTGCTTAATACCGATCAGCATAATGTTCAAGTCAAGAAGAAGATGACAGAAGAAGACTTCATCAGGAACAACCGCCACATCAATGGAGGGAATGACCTTCCAAGAGAATTCCTATCTGAGCTTTATTATTCGATCTGCAAGAATGAAATAAGGACCACTCCTGACTCTGGTGCTGGCTTCCCTGAGATGACACCCAGCCGTTGGATCGATCTGATGCGCAAGTCCAAAAAAACCTCTCAGTACATTGTCTATGATTCTCGGCCCTTTCTTGATCGGGACATGTTTGCGATCATGTCGGGTCCCACAATTGCAGCTATCTCGGTGGTGTTTGATTATGCAGAGCAAGAGGAAGTTTTCCATACTTGTATTGATGGCTTCATGGCTGTGGCAAAGGTCTCTGCATGCCACCATCTGGAGGATGTACTGGATGATCTGGTGGTTTCCCTCTGCAAATTCACAACACTCCTGAATGCCTCTTCGGTTGAGGAGCCTGTTACAGCCTTCGGGGATGACATGAAAGCTAGAATGGCTGCAGAGACGGTTTTTAGCATAGCAAATCGATATGGAGACTATATCCGCTCTGGTTGGAGAAACATATTAGATTGCATCTTAAGGTTGCACAAGCTTGGTCTTCTTCCAGCTCGTGTTGCTAGTGATGCAGCTGATGATTCAGAACAAACTCCAGATTCAGGACATGGGAAGCCTGCTCTTGGCTCCCAGTATGCTTCTCATTTACCATCGATGGGTACTCCTCGCAGATCTTCTGGATTGATGGGTAGGTTCAGCCAGCTATTGTCACTGGACACGGAAGAGCCCAGGTCACAGCCAACTGAGCAGCAGCTTGCTGCTCACCAGAGGACTCTTCAGACAATTCAGAAGTGCCATATAGACAGCATATTCACAGAAAGCAAATTCCTGGAGGCTGACTCACTCTTGCAGCTTGCTAAGGCACTCATCTGGGCAGCAGGTCGACCACAAAAAGTGAACAGCTCACCTGATGATGAGGACACTGCAGTTTTCTGCCTGGAGTTACTAATTGCTATTACATTGAATAACAGAGACAGAATTGTGCTTCTGTGGCAAGGTGTATATGAGCACATTGCCAACATAGTTCAATCTACAGTGATGCCTTGTGCTCTTGTGGAGAAGGCTGTTTTTGGACTTCTCCGCATTTGCCAGAGGCTCCTTCCATATAAAGAAAACCTGGCTGATGAGCTTTTGCGGTCTCTACAGTTGATTCTGAAGCTTGATGCTAGAGTTGCTGATGCTTATTGTGAGAATATCACACAAGAAGTCACACGCCTTGTAAAGGGAAATGCTTCACACATAAAATCACAGATGGGTTGGCGGACTATCACCTCCTTATTGTCCATCACTGCTCGTCACCCAGAAGCCTCTGAAGTGGGTTTCGAGGCAATGGCATTTATTATGTCTGAAGGGGCCCACCTTTCACCAGCCAACTATGTTCTCTGTCTCGAGGCATCAAGACAGTTTGTAGAATCACGTGTTGGGCTTACTGACAGATCTGTCCAGGCATTAGATCTCATGGCAGAGTCTGTAACATGTCTTGTTCGTTGGTCGGAAGAAGCCAAGGAAATGGGAGACGAATCTGAGAAAATATCAGAAGGTATAAGAGAAATGTGGTTGAGGCTAGTACAGGGACTGAGGAAAGTTAGTGTGGATCAGAGGGAGGATGTAAGGAATCATGCCGTATCACTGCTGCAGAGATGCATGGCAGGTGCTGAGGGTATTTGCCTTTCACCTGCTTCATGGTTGCAATCGTTTGATCTGGTAATATTTGCCATGCTTGATGACCTGTTGGAGACTGCTCAAGGTCACTCACACAAGGATTATCGAAACATGGAAGGAACTCTTATACTAGCTGTGAAATTAATGTCCAAGGTGTTCTTGCAGTCATTGCAAGAACTGTCTCCACTAAGTAGCTTCTGTAAGCTCTGGCTGGGGGTTCTAAGTCATATGGAGAAGTACATGAAGGCCAAGGTTAGGGGTAAGAAGAGCGAGAAGTTACATGAATTGATTCCGGAGCTCCTTAAAAATATGTTGCTTGTGATGAAAGCAAGAGGGGTACTTGTAAGGAGGAGCACAATTGGTGGAGATAGTTTGTGGGAACTGACATGGCTTCATGTGAGCAATATCTCTCCGTCGTTGCAATCTGAAGTTTTTCCAGAACAACCGGAGCATGACCCTGGGAATCCTGTACCTCAGGGTAGTTCGTCTGTGCCAATAGCTGAAACATTGTCAGTAGCATCAGAAGATGGTATTCAAGCAGGAGGATGAGTTTTTCTTTGACATTACAACAAGTTGAATTCAAAACTCAAATTTTGAAAGTAGTGCATGCAGTCTGATATTGACAGCATCGACAAAATGGTTGGTACGTGCCTTGTATTTACCTTGTTTTCTTTTTATTATTTCTTGTGCCCTTATGTCCGTAATGGTGTGAAATATAACATACAACCCTGTGTTGGCTAATTCTCATTATGTGCTTTTGGTCACTTTCCCCTTGTGTAATTGGAATCTCATTGTCATGTTGCCAAGTTTTTCGTTCTTCCCCCTTTCTTGCTCAGAAAGGCAACATGTTGTAGCTGTTAACTCATCACATCTTAACCATTCCCATTTTCTGCTGCAACATCTAGAGTTATTAGCAACTTCTGTGTAACTACTGCATTCAGAGTAGTTCCCATCTGGGTTTTTAGCAGTGTGGTCTGCTTCCTGAGACTTAGTTGCTGATTAGAAGCTTAATATAAAACAAATGTTAGGACACCAGTAAGTTATCCTTGCATTACTCTGACCTCATCTGACATTAAAGGTCACCATCAGAGTTTCTGCTATGCCTTTTTTCTGTATAGGTAATAGGATGACAGTGGTTCTTAAATTCAAATCCTAACCATATTTTAATTTCCATATTGCAGTATCCTTGATAAACATTTTAGGGATGCACTAGGTTGCATTTTGCGTGCTTCTAACATCTACCTGAATTAGATTCAACTCCACTGTGTTGAAGACCTTCTGGATAATCAAGTGTTGGACCGAGTTTTTGATGGTCTTAGAAAGTTTTTTAAATGCTTGACTATGTATTAATTTGGTGAAATTGTAAAGTCCTTCACAGCTGTAGTATTGGGAGGTTCATCTATGATACAGTTGTATCTAGTGTCCTGATTCTTTAGGCTATGGTACATGTGCCATTTAGTTGATCCTTGGGTTTGTGTTGCATTTGGAATTTTTTTTTCGGTTTATGTTGGCTTGAGTCCATCTATTTCTTTATGCCTTAATCATCCTTCACTGGTATGGTATTCATTGTCTCTTTGAATGATGCCTTTTGTACAACATCATCCATGGCATGCTATAAGCCTCCTGTGCTCCTGTTATCTTCGAGGGCTGAGAGACTTGTGCCTGGAGTACATATATTGTCTTTCTCCATGTTGAAGGAAGAAGAGTTTGTTAACCTTGCTCTATAGACATTAGAAGAAGCCAGCATTACTCCGTACTCGTGAAAGATGGCCATGCTTGCTGTTTCTGCATCTGCAGTGCCGTAAATTTATAACCGAAGCTTTTGCCTGTGCCAGATATAGTAGTGCAAAAAAATGAACAGGCTTGCTGTATCCTGCAGTGGAATCTTGGTTAACCTTTTGTAAGTTTCGTTTGTTTGCTGATGGTGCTGAAAATCGCAATCCATGATGTGCCTTCCGCTTTGATATTAAAGACTTAATTTGTTTGTGATACCTGAAGTGGAATCACTATGAATGACGGAAGGTGCTAGAACTCTTAATTGTGATACAATGTCCAATATAGTGACCACAAAGATCACTTTAAGATAAATTTATTTCCACAGGCAATTTATTTCCATGTGTGTATGCACAGGCATGCACATCTCCCTTCCACGGTAGCATATACATTAGTCAAGAATAGTATGCCTTCAGATATAGTATAATACCGCGTGAGAGCTGGAATATGTCAATGACAGAAGGTATCTACGTTGAGTGTTTCACCTTGAATGCTATAGATGATGTTGAGACGAGCGATAGTGGAATGGTCTGTCTCCAGGATAAACCAGCCCCAGAAAACTCTCTGTATGTTGTGCAAAGTTAGCAGCACCAAAGCGCAACTCAACACTGTGTAGATATATTTGCCCAGTTGAACCGAGGAAGAACGTCAACGAAAGAAGAAGCTGCTGCCAAGTCGTATGCGAGAACTGAGAGAATGGGAAAACTGGCGCTGCTGTGGGACTTGAGATTTTTCTGTGGGCGAGAAGAGGCTTGATGGGGGTTTGCAAGAGGACAGAAGTTTTGTATTAACACATCAGAAAACTCCTGTATATAAAGAGAGACTTTGTATATTTTCTGATGTAATATTATACTCACTTGACCATTGATCGAAATGATTTAATGCGAAGCTCTCCCCTCCCTTTTCTGCTTGTTTCGTGCTATCTTTCTCTTATCGTGAATCGTTCTTTTCTTTCCACCAAAGGTCACATATAATTAGTTGAAACCTCTTTGTAGGGAAATTAAAAGTCTTTTTTACCTTTTTTTTTGCGGCCTCAAGACAAATTCTTTGCATATGAATTTTGATAGAAACTTGACTAATGTTTTTTTATGGTACGTTGCAAACTTACATTTTTTTTTGGTTGTGTCATCATGCAAATTTATCAAGTGTCACTACAAGAAAACAAAGTTGTATGGTCTACATTTACGGGTAACTGTCACCATAGGTAAAGGTAAAGGATCAAAAGTGGTAGGTAAATATGTTTAGAGTTTTTTATAAATAAGCCCTATAATCTTTTGATATTATAAATAAGTCTATGTATTGGCACTACTTATGAACAAGTCACCAAATTCTTCTCTGTTACAGAAAAAACTCGTACAGTCAGTTTTTGTAAGAAAAAGTAAGGTTAGTCTAACCTAACTATGGTTTAAGTTAAGTGGGAGAGATGAAAAGATCGTAAGATCTTTGAGTAATCTACGAGTGCCTAGAGAGGGAATGGGAGATATAGAATGAGAGGAGAGAAAGAAAAGCGATATAGAACGAGAGGAGGAGAGGGTGTTAGAGGGAGTCTCTCCCTCTGCCGCCAGGTGCCGGCACCTCCACCCAGTGGGGTGGGGTGAGCAGGGAGACAGAGAGAGAGAGGAGGGGAGACAGAGAGATGGGGAGACCCGCATCTGGCTCAACGCTGCAGGGAGGGGTAGTGCGCTCGTAGCCGGCGGATGGCATGGTGACGACTGAGTTAATTTTGTGGTGGCCGGTGAGGCTGGATGGGAGGCTATGATGTGGTTGTGTGGTACAGGGAGGGGCAGTGAGCTCGAGGCCGGCGCATGGCGTGGCAGCGGGGGAGTTGAATGGTGGCCGACTAGGCCGGATCAATGGGGTGCCTGCGAAGTGGCTGTGGCGCAGGGAGTGGCAGTACGCTCGCAGGCGTTGGCCACCATATTTTTATCTATGACTTCCTACGGTTCTATGTAAATGGTAAAGATCGTCCAGGTAACGATCACGGTAATTAAATCTCATATTTAACGGGGAGACTAGAAGGAAACATTGGGGTGAGGGAGATGAGGGCCGGAACGGTGGTTGTGCATGCTGATAATATGGTTAATAGGATTCATGGATCTTAACGGTAAATCTCATATTTAACGAGACTTGTCCACAATCTATCTCTCATATATATATACAAAATATTGATCTTCTGCACATTCCCCTCACGAAATGACTAGATACTCAAGTCAAAGATTCACATAATCACCTTTTCCCCACTGGAGAAATAAGTCCCCACAGGCTGCTAAGAGACACATATTGGTGGAAAAACCCACTGCTCGGAGAAACACGCAATCGAATAAGAAAGCCCATGCAAAAAGAAAAGTAGTCACTTAATTTATTCACACTTTCATGTATATATATATAATATCTTCCCAGGAGAAACTTCTGTGAAATAGATTATAGAACAATCAACACACTTTCCTCAATTCATACGTATATAGATATCATCCATCGATCGAGGCTTTCCACTAAACAACTGTGTACTCACAACCTTACAATATTACTAGACTGGGTACATAGAATTGAGCCTCTTTATTCAAACATACGAGAATAGTTATGAGAAGAGTATAAATGACGTCTTCTCCCGTACTTACTGGTTATTTCTGCCCAATCTTTGATCCTTAGGAGGTGCAAGGGGATGGGATGACAATACCGTACTTGGATAATTTCACATTGTTGCAGGTGCTCTTCGCGGAGCCTCCTCCTGTGAGGGTGAGTTTGATGTCCTGCAACATTATCCCACTACATGGCACGCTCTTGCTGCAGTCGAACTCCATGGCCACAGAAGTGGCACTTGTCCCTGTGATGTTCTTGTACGTCACCCCGCTTATTGCCACGGCCGATTTCTACATGCAGAGGTCAAATGATCAAAGAACAATAGAGAGAAGGGAGAAGGGGGGTTGAAGTCTTGCACGTAGCTAGGGTTTATGTTCTACCTGCTCGTTGCATGGCTTACTAGAGTCACAATAGTTCTGGTCGATGATTATGGGGTTCTTTACGTTCTTCATGTGGATGTTCCTGAAGTTGATGTTTTTGGCATATCCTTTTCCTCCCTTCATAACAGGAAATAATTTTGTGAGTGAAAAAATGGAGGTTCAAGTGGTGTTGGCACTTAATTTCATATATGTGAAAGATTACCCTCACTAATTTTGGATATTGTAGTTATTTATATGTTTAATTTACTAGATATTTTACCTCCCAAGTTTTGATTCGGACCCCGTTGGTTGATCCCTGCAATTGTGCTGTATCCACCAGTACGTTAGAGACGGTGGCTTCTGAGCCATCGACTCCCAGGCTTCCAATACTGCATGTGGGAGAAATAGTGTTACTACACAAAAATGTGAGCGCGCGCACGTGCGCTATATATATATATATATATATATATATATATATATATATAGAGAGAGAGAGAGAGAGAGAGAGAGAGAGAGAGAGAGAGAGAGAGAGAGAGCTCTAAAACATGAAGGTTATGGTTAAAGAGACGAACCTGATTCCATGTCCTGGTCCACAAAATATGTTGGTAGCATTGACGTATTGAGAACCACTAACGATGGAGATGCAATCATCACCTTAGTTAATTGATGATGGTTAATTAGAAAAGTGTATAATTGAAAGATATGATCAAAGTGAGATTTGGTCTTTAATTTGTTAGTACAATGTTACTCGTACCTGTTCCAATGACACAATTGTTGATCCGTATGTTTGTGGTATCAGTAACGTGAATTCCATCAGTGTTTGGGCTGGTCCCCGATGCGCTGATCACAAGGTTAGAAACCTGGACGTTGGTGCATCTCTCGAAGGAGACATGCATCTTCTGGCTATTCTTGAACTTGAGGTTGTCCACTTTCAAGCTGCTGCATGCGTCAAACGTCACTGCCTGCATAGTTGATGAATTCAAATGGGGGTTGTTGACATATTGACGGCCTCTCATGCTCATCTAGCAAGCATTACTGCATTATTCATGAAAAGGGTTCATGAACGTACCGTGGGTGCATTCGTGCAAGGCTGCAGAAACACAAATTTTAGTAGCAAATCAGTCCCATGATGAATAGAGGAGAAAGTTTTTTGTTGGTTTAGAGGAAAAGATATAATGCAAGCATGCTCTTACAAGTGCTTTGTTGACTTTGCATGAGTTCTTCCACCATGTCTGCCCATTGCCATCGAAAGTCCCACCACCTTCAACCATGAGATTCTTTACACCGTCAAACATGATCCAGTGCTTGCGGTTTGTCCCACTCCAATCTGATAGCTTAGGAGAAGCCAGAATCGTTCCTTTGACCTGACATTAGTTTTAAGACAAAACAGTAACACAGAATTAGCACCCCAGAAATGAGCCGTGTGACAAATAATGAAAAGGGTTAATTCTTGTCCATTCATTTATCTCGTGAAGAATTTCTCTCACCTGTACCGTGACATCAGACTTGCAGGAGCCCGAGAATGTTATTGGCTTAAGGAGGTAAGTCTTGCTCTCTGGCACCAACAAGGTGACAGCCACTGACGAGGAGCAAGCTGCTGTCCAGGCATTGGTAAATGACTGTAATTAACCGACAACGCACACACCATATATAAGATAATTAGAGCTTCTAACAACGTGAAGAAAACAACACGTCCGGCTAGCAATTTAATTAATTAAGGCCATTCTCCACGTACATGTGATTTACAGATCGATTTCTGCAACATGCATGTGCTTACCTTGGTATCATCCGATGATCCGTCACCCTTAGCTCCATAATCGTTTACGTTCACCACCTTACTCGATCTCGCTAAGAGAGCTCTTCTGGGCCAATATCCCACCTTTCCCGCCACGCTCATCCTTGCGGAGAAGCCAGTAGGATGGGAAGTCTTATGAAACGGGAGGGCCTCAGCATTGCCGTAACAATGTTGGAGGAAAGAACAGAGTAACAGGAGATGAACGATCATTAGCAGAAACTTCTGCACACCCATCTGCGCCCGGACCTTAACTGTATAATCCTATGACACCCAATTAGCTAGGGGAGAGGAGAAGCTTATCTAACTGTCTAGTTTCTCTTTGGAGGGTTCGGGGACTTGGAAGGTGTTGTATTGCAGCCGAGTCATGGGTGAGGGACCCATATATATAGGCATGCATGGAGTGGCGGCATGCATTCCCAAGAAACGAGAGAGGAAGTATTACACTTCAAGTTAAGATGATGGATGCAGACGGCCAGAAATTAAGACCTCTTTCCCTCTCCATGTTTCTGCGGTATGGATCGGCAGATGACAGAGATTTAGACGCAAGGGCACCCACTTAATTTGCCGGTCATGATGAGGGCGGTCCGTGATATCTAATTAACCCCATCCCCCCTCTTTCAATTCCTCCCTCGTCCCCGTACTATTGGATGGTGGGAGTATACGAAACCCAGATCGTCGTTCCTGTACATGTTCCCGTTTCATCTGGTCATTAATTGATGCATGCATGTATGCATCCATATACGGCTTTGGTTTTGACATCCTGATCGAGTCTGCCCGCAAGTTGGTCTTCCTTACTTTTGGGTTTTGACATACTGATCGATATCATATTGCAGTTGAAAATCTTAATAATCTAACCCTAACGGTTCAAACCTACATCCTGCACGTACGTACGTACTTACAGCATATGGAGGTCCAAGCAATCTTTCTTCCTTTTGTCTCACTCGACCAGTACTACGTACTGTTGTCTCAGATGACCAAGATTAGACACGTACAAATGTTTAATTTCCATCTGGGAAATCGAATGAGTGGCGTTTTGGGCTCCACAAGGAGAGAGAGAGAGAGATGATGTCATGAGTGGCCCCCGCCATCTGGCTTAGTTTCCCAAGCACATGACGTATAAACATTTGTACGTGTCTAATCTCACAACATTGTTCCCTAACATGAGGTGCTGATTCGTGTTCTTGTTAGCGGAAATACTCATCATTTACTCTCCAATATAGAAGAGATTTTTCAACACGGTACAGGTTTAGGACTCTTCTATCTAAAAAGACAATTTAGACAAGAGATTCCACGTCATGCTCATATATATATATATATATATATAGTTGATTATCTATATATATGTTGCTACGTACTCTTATTTGCACGAACACACGTACGCAAGCTTTAAAATAAAACTCGCGTTTACCTTGTCAAACTTAAAGATAGGGGGATATTTTTCATTTATTTCACAGTTACGACGTGGAATTGAAAAGAAATAAAGGAGTGAAAACATAAGGCGTCAATGATCAGCACACACACACATATATATATATATATATATGAATCCATTCATAACTACCTAATCTACTGGCGATCCCAACATTATGTTGCTATAGCTAGTTTGACGTCGGGTATTATCCACGCACGCCACCTTCTGCACACCGCACACCTGACACCTGCACCATAGAAACCCTGATGCACAAACATATCGGAAACACTACACACTACAGACAAGAAGCGTACACGCTCATGCGCTTATGCATAAACACACACACGTTACGGAAAAGAAATAACAAAGGCAAAAGCAATGATATCAGGAAATTATTATAGGATTTTTTTTATAAATATCATTGTAAATATTTATTATGTCAAATATACCTCTTATTTGAACATGTTATTAGAAAAATTCTTTAAATATGTCGAATGGTTGAGGTTATACCTCTACAATGTTTAATGTCATCCATGCTGGGTGAATATTCAATGAAAAATATCATGATATATGAAATACCCAAAATATATATCCCTCCACACACACACGCGCGTGCGCGCGTGCACGCACACACACAGAGAGAGAGAGAGAGAGAGAGAGAGAGAGAGAGAGAGAGAGAGAGAGAGAGAGAGAGAGAGAGAGAGAGAGCACCCTCTCCCCCACTTCCTGCGACCACCCTACCTCCCGGTGAGCACCACCCCAACACCCCGGCCCCTTCCCGGAGAGCACCGCCCGACCCCCTCCCCCTTTTGCCCTCTCCCTAAACACCCCCACCCCTCCCCTGACCACCCCCACCCCCAGTGACGCCCAACCCCCCTCCCCCTCCCAACGAGCACCCTCGTCCCATCCTTCCACGACATGTAGCCGCGAGAACCTTCCTACTTATAACTTTAGGCTCGGCCAACTAATTGCCTAAGCTTCAGTTATCGCTCGACATTGTGATCCCGAACACATTTGGAAGACACGATAGTCATGGCCCACTAACGAACCTCCCCCGCTACATGCTAACTGTGTGTTGACATACAAAATTTGACTTTCACAAGTATACCACGATACGCCATGTATCGCGGGAAGACAAAGTGTCTCTAAAGTGCGGTGGCGTAGGGTCAACCCTAATGACCCGACAGTGAAGAAGAACAAGAAGAGGGCCCGGATGGGCAAACCCCAAAGGATACCCCTCTGTGCAATGTTAACCCACATCCAAGTGGACGAATTAAAAATTACAGAAAGTCGAGACGCTTTTGAACAAAACACTGCTACAGACTCGGCCTTGAGTACTTAGTAGCGAAGGCCATAAGGGCAGGCTCGAGACACTCGAGTCTCCTGGAAAGGACCAACACCATTTCTATAAAGAATTAAATGGTGTATGACGCATCATGAATTTGTATCCCAATGGACGAATTGAGTCTAAAACCAGAGGACTGCGAGGCCACTCCCAAAGACAAATGGCCACGGGCTACAGAAGCTCGAGTAATGAAAGGCATTAAGCGGCAACCTCCCCTTGGGTCTTATAACCGGCAGCCCCCCTGGGCCTTTAACCGGCAACACCAGGCTCGTGAACGGTAGGCCCTTGGGTCCTATAACAGGCAGTCCCCGTGAGCCTTTAACCGGAATCACCAGACCCGTGAACGGCAGCCACGCGGGGCCTTTAATCGGCAACCCCAGCCCTTTAACCAGCAGCCCATTGGGGCGATTAAACGGCAGCCCCCTTTGGGTGATAAACGACAGCTCCCTAGCTGTTAACCGGCAGCCCCTTAGGGTCTATAACCGACAGCACGCCAGGCTTCAAATGTGTGGACGCACTTAAATTTCCTCATGTTTATTTATTTATTGGTTTATTTATTTTTTTGTATGTTTATTCTATCTTAGTTTATTAGTGCGTAGGCGTGCCAGTCACAGTGTGACGGGTTATTCGGGTTCCAAGACCAAGGTGGCCTGGGACCACAAGTGCGCGCCATATGACTAGCCAGATGAAAATGGGTAGCGTGTCGGGACCAGAACCCGCCGTACTATAAAGGCCACGACGTTAAATACATCTCTCTGAAAGAGAGAAAATCCTTGATTAATCGTCAAGAGAAAGGCCCTATGGCTGGAAAATTCTATATTAGTGCGTACACAGAAATGCACAATACACCTCTTTCATTATTATCATTTATATTATTATTATTTTTTATTCTTGATTGTCGTGCTTTCACTGTATTTTTTTTTGAGCTCTTATCATGATTTTCATGATTTTGCTTTTTATGTATTTTTGTTGTTTTGCATTTTATCACGATTTTTATTATTTTGAATTTTTTGTTATTTTTTTGATTTTATTACTTTATTTATTTCAATTTTTTAGTCATTTTGATTTTATTATGTTATTCTTTTTATTGCTTTGGCCTTTTATATATTTATTTTTGCTTTAGTGTCATTTTGTTTTTATTTATTTATTTATTTTGTTATGTTATTACTATTATCTTCATTGCCTTGATTTTCTTAGATATTATCTTTACTTCAATATATTTATCTTGTTTTCTTATTATTTATTTACTACTATTTATTTATTTTACTGTGACTCGGGCGACGAAAAATTAAATTTTGATAGTAACCCCCCTTGTCCCGGAACATGTCGGGGGAATGTAGTGGGTGCTCGTCTACATAAGTATAAGACGGTCCCTTTAATCGCCCATGTGTGCATGAAATGACAGCACCCAGTCCTGTATAGAACGTAGCATCCTCGAGAACTAGCCTACCCGGAGGCTTAGATCATCTAAGGGGCCTTTCGATCAGGTCTGCGCAAATCTTTCGACTCACCATCGACACAGTCGCACACGTATATAGGCCCAAAGATGATCCAACGTAGTCCCGGGCCGTCGAGTCTGGGACTAAAAGAGTCGTTAAAAACTTATCCGGACATCGGCCCGAGACTTATTTATGCTGACGATGTAGCAATGTCACGGGGAATCCCTCGGACGCATGTTCGCCTATGATCCAACGTAATTTAATATTAAGAAAGAGGGACAGAACCCAATGAGAGTGGGTCCGACCCGAAGGGTTGTCGGCCCTGAAGCGAAGTCAGGTCATGGACGTGGCAGGGTGGACCCGCAGGCCTAAACCGTGCTCTTGAAAGGCCTTATATGTATTTATTTGATTCATGACCCAAGGACACCCAATCAGGTTGAACGGCCACAAAAGGGTTGACCCGGGAGTTCCGGCCAGAGTGATACGACACGGAGCGGAGTCCCGTGGTCGGAGGTCATGTGAGCGGTGAAAAGAATTCGTTCTGGATCATAGAATCGCACCGGCGATGAAAATAACAGAATTTAGCCCTTAAGCCCCGCTTTGTTTGGCACTTAACGCAGGAATAAGTCTACTTTAGTGTTGTGTTAACCTATTTTAATTTGGCAGAGACAAAATGATAAAATCAGATTAAATGTGACTTAAGCGGGGTTAAGTGGGATTAAAGTATCCCATCTCTCGACCTGGGATAGGTTACTTCACCGCGGCGTTTTACCCATTTCTCCCCACTTTACGTCCCACCCACCTGCATCCGTCGCATCCATCGCATCCGTCGCATCCGCTGTAGGCAGCAACCTTCGTCTTCCTCGCGGCAAGCTTCATCAACCTCACGCGGTGCTTCTTCCTCTCGCAAAACCCTCCTTTCGTCTGTAATTTCGGAGGAGAGGTCGGCCTCTCACCAGTTTCCTTCTCTCCAGTTTTTATGCCCCTCACCTACCGGTTATACATCGTTCAACAGAGTCTTCGTATACCTCGCGAAACCCTCCTCTCAGTCCCGAATCGACGGTTCCCCTCCCTCTGCAAGGTTGGAGGAAGAAGACAATCACCCATGTCCCTACCTTCAATCCTCCTCTGTATTTTAAGTCTCTCACGTACTTCTTCAACATTGGTCAATGCTATCCTCAGCTATCTTGCATCACCCTCCTTTCTGTCACAAAACCCTCATTTCCATCCACAGGCTTTCATAAGGTGATGACGTACGGTCCCTGCCCTCTATCCCCCTTCCAATTTCATGTCCCTCACCACCTCCTCTCTGCCAGGGGTATCTTTCGACGCAAGATGAGGCCCTAGGTGCGGCAGCTACATGTGATTTGCAGTGATCCATCCCTTCAGCTTGTAGGCTTCACACCTTTCTTGGACTCTACAGTAGCATGAAGCCCTCTTTAAGACATCCCCTTTCTTCTTCCATTGTCCACACCGTGGAGGGAGCCGACACATCTACGGTATGGTGGGGGGCATCCTATTCCTTCTACATAGCCGGTGGTTGGCACGTATGTGTAGGGGCAACCCATATGTATGTGCATGGGGCACGAAGGATTAATGCTATATTTGTCGGATTTTCCATGGATATGCAGTTTTCTTGTATGCATGGAAATGATGTTCTTCATCATTTGATTTTCTTGTATGCATGGAAATCATGTTCATAAAATTCTCAAAGAAGGGAATATGAGTTTTCTCGTATGTATGGATTACTTTGATTTTTTCATTGATGTATTAATCCATCTCCATAATGTTCTATATGTTGTTCACTTTTTTTTCATTTCACATTGTGAATGGCTATGATTTGATTATTCTGGGATCAACGAATCCTACGTGACCTTCCCTAGTAAGATGTGTTCAGTAACGTTCTAAAATGTTACGCAATCTTATTTTGTAAGAAATTATATTTTTCTATCTGCATTGTTTGAAATATATTATATAAGCAGATATATTATATTTGACTATTGATTTAGATCGTATATTTATAATATATCAATGGATATGCAGGTTTTTTGTTCATTTGATTTTCTGGTATGCATGGAACTGATGTATGCATATTTTTTTTTCTTTTCCGTTGATGAATTTTTAGATCTCCATAATGTTCTATCTCTTGTTTACTTTTTTTAAAATTTCCCCATGTCAATGGCTCTAATCTGATTTTGCTGGGATTATCGAATCCTGCGCGACCATGCCTACTAAGATGTATTTAGCAATGCCTAAAACGGTTATATTTTGTATGTATTTTGAAGGAAACTCATATTCTATTACCATTGTTTGAAATATATAATATAAGCAGATCTGTACAAAATGTCTGTTGATTAATACTGTATATTTGCAATATATCAATGGATATATTAGTTTCTTTGTTCATTTGATTTTATGGTATGCATGTGGCTTATGTTTAAAAATTTTCCAAATAATGTTATCTTACATTGTCTGGTATACACATCTATTGCATTTGTTTGAAATATATCATATATGCACATCTATTGCATTTGTCTGTTGATTAAGGCTATATATTTTTAATTTATCAATGGATATTAAATTTTTTTGTTCATTTGAATTTATGGTATGCATGGAAATATTGTTCATAAAATTTCCAAAGAAGACAACTTGAGATTTGCTGGTATGCATGCATTTCTTCTTGTTCGTTGATGTATTTTGAGATCTCTTATTTGTTGTTAGCTTATTTTTCCATTTAACATTGTCAATGGCTGTAATTGGGTTTTTATGAGATCATAGATTCCTGTGTACATGTGGATTATGGTCATTTGTTCATTTGAAATCCTGTAGTGTATTTGTTCATTTGATTATAAATATATGATTGGATATGTAATTTATTTGTTCAGTTGATTTTCTGATATGCATGTAGCTTCTGTTCATTTAAATATGCAGTTTTATATGATTTTGATACATTTATGGCCCACAAAACTATCTCTCAGTAAAGAGTCATCCCTCATCAAAGTTGGATTACAGATCTACAAAAGGGTAGAACATGACGGTGGATTTATTTAAGCACTTTGAACATAGATTTCATTTGGGAATATACACATCTATGTGTCAAAGTTTAAAAGTGAAACTTCTATCTGCTTCATCATTTTTTAACAGACAAATAGAAATATTATCCAACAAATATGTAACAAAAAAAGCTACATACATGAACCTGCTTCCTCTATATGCAATTGGTATCTCTATGATGTAAAATCAATGGCTACTAGTGGGGTTAGTTGGTAGTGGGAAACCGCAATAACTTTGGTATTGCAGGACATCTTCCTTGCTGTGGATGGCTCATGAACATGTATTTGGCTGGTAAATGTCATCCTCATTGATTTGACAGTACTTTCTGTACTCATACTACCCTCAATGTTTCAGATGCCATAATAGATCTTGAATTCATGTTGATAGGTCACTTGTGGACATTTGAAATGGATATGATATTACTAAAGTTAATTAGGGAGGAGTTGGTTGGGGGTGATTTCAGCTTGTCGGATGCATGGGGTATTGTGCAAGAATCATTCAACATCAGGTCCGGCCTCAATTTTCCAACATCCCACTTGAAGCATAGGCTTGGTTTCTATAAGTCTTTCTACGTCATAGCCAACTCGCTTGTGTGCGATGGGAGTTTCAAGTGGAATGATGACTCAATACAGATAGTTGGCAATGACATATCATGGGATGCATATAATGAGGCCTGTTACATGATGAGCACAAGCTTGCATATGATACGACCGTGTGTCCATGGAATATGTGCTAATTGATTGCAATACTTTTCTGCAGTTTAATCCACTCGTCATGTGGTTTAAGGGAAGGACATTGCCATTATATAAGGCAATTATACATTCCCTTCGTACGTGGGACAACCTGGGACTACAATAAAGAATTTTGAATCTTCTTTATATTATCTATGGATCCATTTCCATAGTATATCCACTTATGTATCCTAGGCCAATGATGTGCTTACATAGGATTTCATGTTTTTGTATGTTAGTATTTCTGTCATTATTGTATTATGAAAAGTATGTTTGTTGTGTTAGAGAAGCATATGGCGGACCCATAAGGCAATGCAACGGTGACCAATTGGACTACTAAAAAGACAAGTTCTTATTAAAGTTCTTAATTGATGAGTGAGACAAGAACAATTGCAACCAAGGAACTTTCAAGCATTATGTTTGGAATGAGATTTTAGGACTGTTTAATCGTGAGACACATAAGGATGTAGATGTAAATAATTTGACAAATAGATGAAAGAATTTGAAAAGGACCTATCACACGATTGAACAATTGCTCTCCCGTACGGGGTGGGGTTGGGATGACACTAAGAAAATGCCTGTGCCACCAGATGCGGGAGCGTGGGCAGATGCCATTGCGGTATGTAGTCTAATTTTAGTGTTCATGAATTATATTCAAAGAGATATAACATTTTCTTGTTTATTTCCACAGTCCAACAGTGAGTATAAGAAGATATTGGGAAAGTCATTTGAGTACAAGGAGGAGATGGATCTCTTGTGCAGCAACACCATGTCAAGAGGAAGTTTGGGATTTGGTACAATTATGGAAAATGACATATCTCAATAGAGGTCGTGGGGTGATCCTCTGACAACCCTGATCAGGGGATTACACTGTCGACGGATTCAACCTATCAACGATTTACTGGCCTAGGCCTTGATTACAATGCACCGCTGGTGGACTTGGGAAATGATTTCAATCCCTTTAACTTTTTAGGTGGCCAAGGCCAAACACCTATGCCAACGCAATTGAGGCTCTCTAATCCACTGTCAGTGGGTGGATGCAGTCGTACAGGAGATTGCACTCCTCCATCCGGAAAGCGACCCAGTGAAGATAAAGCAACCTCTCCTGATAAGAGACTGACCTCTGGCACCCCTTCATACAAGAGGTCCAACCGGAAGCGCAATAAAAACTTGGAGAAAGGGATCGAAGTGTTGAAAGAATTATGTGCTTTAAACAATGACAAGGCAGAGTTCCATAAATTAATGGGCATTCCCACTGCTCCTTCCAACCCAGATCAAGGAGTGACAATCAAAGACTGCCTAGAGAAGTTGAAGAGTCTACCGGGCTATACTCCTGATGTTTTATACACAACAACAACCCTCTTCCAAGACCCCAATTTTGATCTATTTTCTTGGCTTTGGAGGATGGGGACAAGTTAGGATGGATCATTCATGGTTAGCCATCACTTGTATTGTAGGTTAAATTTGACCATTCTGCCCATGATCTTTATCCTAAGTGTGTTGTTCTTATGCATGTCACTTTAGTATGACCCCTTGCACGATATTATCATGTCTCATCGTGCATGTGGTTGTGACTTTCCTCATATGTACCTTCCATGTAGTCATTGGTAATACAATGTCATGCTTTTATTTCCAGTCCACATTTACAATTAGTCATGAGTCCATGGCAGGGTGATCTGGAAATTGAATATGGGGAAGTATGCATGCTACGTGGTGTGGGTTGGCCATTATCCAAGTGTGTACTACACTTGGGAGGAATGTTATGCACATGTAAATGGATATGCAAGTGCAAGATTCAAGGGGTTTGCATGTGTTGAAGACGCGCATGCTATATTTGGAGGTATTACTACCTCAAATCCAAGAGTTTTGACTTATTCAAGAGGATTCATGGTGGGAGGGAGTGACGATGATATACGACCAGTCCAAGTGCGGAGGAATTTTACCCAAATAATATTGCAGAACTTAGCTATCATTGTCATACTTGGAATTGTACTTGTCTTTCTTTTCTTTATATTGGTAGGCATGTTAATCCTAATTGTACGTGGATGACTTTCAACTATAACTCGATTGTAGGTTATCTTTATGTACTTGTCATGTTCAGAATATCCAAAGATCTTATTGTATCAGTCCTGACTTGGTAGTAGGTTACGTTTATGTACTTCTCATGTTCCTTGTATTCAAAGACCTTGTTGTATCATTATGGTCACCTGTTTGGTCCTATCGAATAATTTATTGTGTTTCATGCATGTACAGGTAGGGGCATGGATGCAAATGAACTTATCAAAGAGATTGTACATGATGAGATTGGAGTGTTATAATTTATGGCTAATCTCATATGGGCTGAAATCATTGGTGATGATGAAGAAGATGAAGTTGTGCGTGTGCCAAGGCCCATGCATACGTCTCGATACACAGGCCATGTGTGGGTCCATGACATTTTGAATGGCAATGAGAGATGGTGTTACAATTTATTCAGACTCAATCCCCCTATGTTCATACGTCCGAGAGCTGCTCTTCTAGAGAGGGACTTGATTAAAGATAGCATGGGTGTGACTGCAAGTGAGCAATTGACAATGTTCTTGTATGCCATGGGTCACGGTGTCGCCACAGGTGCTATGTATGAGCACTTCCAGCACTCCTCACAAACAATAAATTTTCATGTCAACCAAGTGATTAATGCCATAGTGGAACTTAGGCATGCCTACATCCAAATGCCCGTTCCAACTGATGACGTGCACCCCTTCATTAAAGATAATCACAATTTTTCCCCTACTTTAAGGTAACTTACACTTTGCCCACCTCATGTGTTAGGTCATACTCATAATTCTAACATAAAATAAAATGTAGGATGCTCTCGGTGCAATTGACGGGACCCATATTCCCGTCAATGTTCTTCGATCCAAACACCCACGGTATCGAAACCGTAAGCAACATATTACTCAGAATGTCATGGCTGCGGTCTCCTTTGACCTTCAATTTCAATATCTGGCTGCCGGTTGGGAAGGATCAGTGGGTGATCAAAAGGTGTTGAAATGGGCCGTAGAACGTGGTGGCTTTTGGGTGCCTCCAGGTAAGTAAGTCATGGGAATGATATTCATGTTTCTGATGTCTATATGAACATGAATGCTATTTAATCTGGCATGTATTATTGTAGGTAAATATTATCATATTGAGCTTGGTTATGCTAACACTGGTAACTTCCTTGCACCATATCGAGGAGAGCGTTGCCATATTTCACAATACGGAGGGCGTGGTAATGGAGGTTATCGAAACTTGTGGGATAAGTTCAACAATCGGCATGCTTAGATGAGGAATGTTGTGGAGCGAGCTTTTGGGATAGTGAAGATGCGATTTGAAACACTAAAAGAGAGGAACATATATCCATACTGCACTCAAATACTTATTGTTGTTGCATATGTTGCGTCGTCCACAACTTCATTCGTTGGGAGCATGGGGAGGACTACTACTTTTTAAATGTCCCACATGATATTAACGATGCAGGTGATGTCAATGCTGACCCCAACGTGCCTGTGGCATCGCGTGACATCCATGAGGGGGAGTTGGTTAGAGACACGATTGCTACACAACTATGGCTTCATAACTGAATAATTTGAAGCACGTTTATTTCCCATTTTTGGTTTTCTAGTGGGTCTGTTTGTTATGTGTCAGACTGTGTATTCATAGGCCTTTTGTTTTGTTCCTATGTGCATCATCCTTCTTTCCATGTGTGCTAGAATGTCCTTACTTTTCGCAATGCATAGTGGTGTATTAATTCGGGACTTTACTTTGTTGCTCATCTTTCTTTGCTATATGTGTTTGGTTGCAGGTATTCTCCTATACACCCCTACACATGTCTCCATGTTTGTTGCCCCCGGTATATTCCCCATTGTCATTTGTGTGCATGGATGGGTGTCGTAGACGGCATAGTAATGCAACTCCACCACAGACATGCGCCTCAAATACTTTGGGTCATTACTTCGGACGAGGTGGCATTGTGTGTTGACTTAGTAGGTGGTGGGGCAATGATGAGTGGATTTTATGAATTTCTTTAATGGTTGGTTGTCCACATGTGACAACCCCATATTAGAAGATGATATTGCATCTTGTTTGAATCCCGCATGAGCCCACTCATACCCAAAATATGTCTAATAAATTGCATGATTAAATATTGCACGCTCCTACTTTGGTAAATTAATATGACAACTGCCCCTGGTTAAGGATGATGGGGATTTCAATTCCATTGAATCTAAAGCTTTATATGAAGGCATGCTGTTATCCAATTAACATTCTCTTTAATCACATATTGTATATTGATATTTTGAAAATTCATTACAGACAATTGCATGTTTTCAGGGTGATGGGAATTTGAAGCGCATTAAATCTGAAGCTCTATAAAGGTTAGTCATTCTCCAATTATTTTATTATCATTTTTATTATTTTTGTCACTTTCACAATTAATTTATTATGATTATACTGTTACGTTTATTAATTATCATTTTTTGAGTTTTTTTGTCATTTTCATAAATATTTTATTATTATTATGCTATCACGTTCATTAATTATCATTTTATGGGTTTTTTTTATCATTTTTATAATTATTTTATTGTCATTGGACGATAAGAGTGACAAATTGGTTCTAAGGGTGACAAATAGGTTCTAAGAGTGACAAATATGCCCTAAGGGTGATAAATGACTTCTAAGAGTAACAAATAGGTCCTAAGGGTGACAAATAGGTCCTAAGGGTGACAAATAGATTATATAGGTGACAAATGAGTTTTAAGGGTGACAACTAGGTTGTAGTGGTGACAAATAGCTTGCGGAGGTGATAAATGGATGGCTAAGAGTGAAAAATAGCTTGTAGTGGTGACAAATGGGCTTTAGTGGTGACAAATAGGGTGTAGTGGTGACAAAAGGGTGGCTAAATGTGAAAAATAGGTTGTAGTGGTGACAAATGGGTGGCTAAGGGTGAAAAATAGTTTGTAGTGGTGACAAATGGGTTTTAGTGGTGACAAATGGGTGGTTAAGGGTGAAAAATAAATTGTAGTGGTGACAAATGGGTGACTAAGGGTGAAAAATAGCTTGTAGTGGTGACAAATGGATTTTAGTGGTGACAAATAGGTTGTAGTGGTGACAAATGGGTGGTTAAGGGTGAAAAATAAATTGTAGTGGTGACAAATGGGTGGCTAAGGGTGAAAAGTAGCTTGTAGTGGTGACAAATGGGTTTTAGTGGTGGCAAATGGGTGGTTAAGGGTGGAAAGTAAGTTGTAGTGATGACAAATAGGTGACTAAGGGTGAAAAATTGCTTGTAGTAGTGACAAATGGGTTTTAGTGGTGAGAAATAGGTTGTAGTGGTGACAAAATGGTGACTAGGGGTGAAAAATAGGTTGTAGTGATAACAAATGGGTGGTTAAGGGTGAAAAATAGGTTATATGGGTGACAAATAAATAGCTAAGGGTGACAAATAGATTATATAAGTGGCTAAAGGTGAAAAATGGGTTATACGGGTGATAAATGAATGGCTAAGGGTGACAAATAGATTATAAAGATGACAAATGAGTGACTAAGGGTGACAAATGAGTTACAAAGAGATGAAATGCACACTTCACCTAAGTACACACTTTTTAAATGCAAAACGGACCTACTGCAGGGAGATGGGGTCGACCCCATGCCAAGGTGGGGTCGACCCCACCTTCAGCAGGACAAGAAACAGTCCTGCCCCTTCTTTTTTTAAAAAAAAAATTGGGGGTCAACTTGCTGGCCAAATGGGGGGCTGGGTCGACTCCATGCCAAGATGGGGTTGACCCCACCTTCACCGGACCAGAGAACAGATCTTGTTTTCATTGTCTTTTACCCCCCTTTTGGTCCATTCATTCTTTTGCGCATGCAATTAGATCTAGCTTTAATCTTCTTTCATCATTTCACTCATATTTTGCTAGATCGTTTCATCATTTCGTCGCTCCTTTCATCGTTATTCATTTCTGAAATGCAACAGTACACACAAAGGGGGGTTCGATTTCCGATTTTTAATCTGGGCATCAGCCCTTCATAATTTTTTTTAGTCAATCTTTTATCCATTTTGATTTCAGCAGTCCATACATTGTGTCTGATTATTGTAAATTTTTTTTATGTTCATTGGCCCAAATTAGATTTTAATTTATGAATCAGGAACCCTGAGTGGCTCGGTGGGAAAGGTCCTCCTTTTCATAGGAGGGACCCGAGATCGAGCCCCCCCCCCCCCCCCCCCCGTGATGTGAGCCCGGGGTTTTATGGCGGCGGTACAAAAAAAGGGGTGGCACGATGCGTAGGGTAAGACTCGAACTTGGGTGGCCCAATAATCGCTCAGTTCTCCGTACCACTCTCCTAGATTCCCCATTATATAAACAAAAAGTTCCACAGTCCATATCCATGCTTTCTATTTTTTGCTTATTCTGCTCCCAGCAATTTTCAAAGTTGTATTTGGAAATCGCATCTTCTGAATTCCAGTCCACTCTTCATTCAGTCACCTGTTCATTCACTCTTCTCTGTTTTTTATTATTATTATTGATCACCATTCTTTTCCTGTGGGTTTTTTTCCTTAACTTCTATTTTCCTTTCCTCTCTTTTTTTTTGCTTCTTTCCCTCTCTTTTCTTTTGATTTTCTTTTCTCCCCCTTCTTTCTCCTATTGCATATCCGGCCCATCACATTTGGGCTCTTCTATTTGGCCCATTCTCTTTTCTTCTTCTTTTTTTTGAGTGCCAGCACTATTTAATTTGACTCCAACACTGGCCATCATCAATTCCATATCTACATTATATATAACAACGATGATTAGAATCTCACGTAAGATTGTGATTGAGTACAATCATTACCTCTAAAGACACCCCCTCCAAAAAGGCATTGTCAGTGCTTTGCCTTTGATTTACTTATTTCTTGGTTATCTTTTCTTGCTATTACATGTGGGTAGGGGTCAGTTCACTTTTGGCAGAGGGGAGCTAGGAACACAAATTTTCTAGAATGCCAACCTTATATTGATGTTCATTAATTTATTAGCTCTCCAGCACTTTGCCAGTCATGATGCAAGGGAGGGCATGCCAAACAATGAGGTGTTACATTCATGCTTATAGCTTTTATTTTTACACTCATGCAATGTTATCCACTCTTGCCTTGGTTTAGTTTTAGTTTGGCTTTGCTATAAGAGCTGTTCATTGTCTGACTTCTACTCAGGTATGTTAGTTTTTTCCCATACATGCTTTGTTTGTACATTTTTTCAATCTATATCTCTCAAGTCATTTGGCATCAGGATTGCCTACTATTATCCATGAGAGTACAGTGATAATATGATATTACGTCTCATGTCTCCAATGTGTGGCTAGTTGTTGGCAGGTTACTAGGCAACTCTAAAATGTATTGTACAATCTCAAATTGTTGCTATACTATTTGTCTTTTTCCATTTCATGTCAGAACTTGGATGCCCAGGGTGATTATCATTTAGTGTGTTTTAGTAAGTAATGATGGCAGAAAAAGTGTAATACTATGTACCAGTATCTAAAGTAATATTTTGTTTGCAGGCATAAAATGTATAATACTTTTTTAGTATAGTATACTGATCAATTGTATGCATCATTTTGTTTGCAGGTAACACAGAGTTCACAATAGCCAAGTATGATTCCCAAGCTCCAACTGATTTCAAGCCGGCCAAAGTGGTCAGTGAAGACTCAATAGAAAATTTGTTTTTTTCTTGTGTCATTGTTTGTATGCGGGGATTGGTAACCGGGATGAGGGAAGGAATAATGTAGAAAAGGAAGACACATGAGTTTGATGTATCTCGGGTATCCTCCTTCATAGCCGTATACCTCTTACGACGGCATCGGGCACTCTCCTTTTTCGGAAAGTCGAGAGGGGTCGAATGGCACGAGAGGTTTCCGAGAGTATAGGTTAACTAGACATGGTGCAGGCGTGCCAGCCGATTTCTCGACAATCACCTATGGAACCGAATGTTAACTGGGGAAGCGTCGCCAGGACACAGCACGTGGGCTCGGGAGATTGGACGACATGTGGAGAGAGGAGGTTCCATGGGTGCGAGTGTGCAGGCAATTGTGGGGATTCGTGTACGGGACGTCTTTCCCCACCGACCGCAAGCAGTCGGTGTTTATTTACATCGGATTGAATCCGAACACCTTTGTTCCGTGCTGAAGAAGAGCTTGGATATGTCTGAAGCCATGGATAGAGGACCGGGGGCACCCTGTAGCTATAAGGGGACCATCGCACTTGACTAGGAGGGCTAGTTAACTGGAGTCGGGGGCACCGGACACACGATGGATGGTGTGGAGGCGAGGCTGAGACCCGGGTACGGGTATGTGTATTCAACTGGTTTTATGCTTTATGAGAGCCACTTGGGCTTTACAAATGGGTCGAAGAGGCCAAAGTACAACTGGTGCAAGTCAAGGGACAATTCCGATGCGTGGGTCAGTCCCCGGGTCAATGCGTAACAAGGCAGATATCCGCGCGTTTTTTACAGAGACTCTCCATGAGGAGATTGAGACGGGCCCCGAATCATCAAGAGGGCCAGACTAGATGGCAGGGTTAGTCATCGACTGTTGCCTGAAGGAGGCCAGACACGACTCGAGGTGAGCAGTCCGGTACGGGTCCTGGAAGGCGAGTGTGTTCACGCTGGGGAGTCGAGGCCGGTCCCAGGAATGCTACTTTCGGGACAGGGTCCGACTAACTCGATTCTGGGGTCAGGGCGGTCGGTGGCCAGCTCGGGGCGAGCGGTGGGCACGCGGTTTCGTGACGGAGGTAAGTGCAGCATCATGGCGTATGCGCAGCCATCATAAGGTGTCGTATGCGGGCAGACCCGGGATGCGGGTGTGTTCGTCGTCATCACAATGCCTTATACACGACGGGGGTGGACATGTGTGCGATGGCTAGACGCCGCATGAGGGGAGTACGTGTGACATATCCTTGACGTGTACAAGATGATCAACAAGCCAACCATGCGTGCACTTAGCTCCTTGTGTTCTTGCCGGAAGCCTTGGGGCTTGAGTCATTGCCGGAGTGCCTGCGGATGTCCAAGGGCTTGTCTTGTTAGCCTTCTCTCCTTTTTTTTTGCCCCTTGAGCTTCTAAGGGGTTTTATAAGGGAATATGAAAGGTCGGGGGGGTATAGGCAGACCAGGCTAAGGGTAGAACCTGGTCCGTGTAAACCCATTGAAATATATATATTTTTTATTTTTTAGAGGGGGGGAGGGGGGTTTAGGCGGACCAACCCAGGGGCTGGGTCTGGTCCGCCTAAACCCCCCCAGGGGGTTAAGGCGGACTGGCCTTAGGCTAGTTTTTTTATTTTGAAAAAAAGCTTTTTTTATTATTGGAGGGGTTTAGGCGGACCAACCTGGGGGCAGGGTTTGGTCCGCCTAAACCCCCTCCCCCAGGGGTTTAGGTGGACCAGACTGGGGGGTTTACGCGGAGCAAAGTGAGAGAGAGGGCGGTCCCCCCCTATAAAATTGGATTTTTACTTCTTTTGGCCCCACTTTGACTCAATGGGACCACAGCAGAGAAAGGATACAAGGCTTGGACTGGTGAACTGGTCGCGTGTGCGCATAGACCGGGAAGGTTGGCTTGTGTGACTTTGTGCGATCCTGAAGCTCCGTCGTCGAGAATCCTTCCACGCACGGGTACACCGATCAACCTTACACGAGACTGGGAGAGACTAGGACTGGAGAATGGCCGCGGGGCCCTTGAGCTGGGAGGAGGGCACCCCAAGGGAGTTTGCCCTCCTCGGGGCGTGGCCGAGCCCGGGGTGAACTCTCCCCTGGGCGAGCCGTGGCCATGTGGGGTGGTTCCGGGGGTCTCCCGATGTTGTTTGGGGTTGTCCTTTGAAGGACGGGGTGCTCTGGGGTGCTGAAATGGGCCCGTGGGGGCCTGTTGTTGTCGTGTTCTCGCTACCGCTCGCAAGGCATTCGGGTAAGTTCCCGACACACCTCAGGTTGTCGAAGGGCCAGGGTAGGTGACCGACGGGCCTTAGATTTGGCCTTGGGCCGAGGGTAGAAGCTTGCAGGGGCCGAGAGAAGGCATTTTGGGCATGTGAGCCCTGCCTTTGTGGTGTGCGCCGTGTTGTAAGGTGGGTTGGCGGGCAGTCCCAGGTTGGCCTGGGAGCTGAAGATAAACGGCTCATTACTGCGTGTCTAAGGGTCGGGGGTGGCCCCCACTTGCTGGAGGATTGTCATAGGACATGGCTGGGGTGTTGGAATAGCGGGTTGGCCCTCAGCTTGTTGTAGAATGGTTGGGATACGTGCGCCCGCCAGGTGTTCGGAGAAATTCCCGACACACGTGTATGGTTCGCACAAGGGTGCTGTGAGCTTCTAAAGTCTGTGGTTGACCAAGATAGGTCTTCCTTTGACTCCAGAAGGTTGGAGAGAGGCATCTTGGGGGTAGGTCCCGGCTTCATAGCTGGGTGTCACATGTCGTGGCTTGTAGTCTGGGTGCCCTCGGGTTGGCCTGGGTATGTAATATCTTAGACCTTTCGGATCCTTTTTCGTGGGTCCCGAATCTGATTTCTTGGAGTGTCCAGCTCCGTTGTGTCCGAAATTTCGTTTCGGACATCTTTTGTGTTTGGATCGATACGATCCGGAGTTGTTTCGAAGGCCCGGAAGCATTCCGCAGCTTTTCCGCGCGTGTTTTCCGATTACCGGTGTGTGTTTCGGTAATTCCTTCGGAACCTCGTTGCGGGTGAACCGGGCCGTTCACCTAGGCGAGAGTGGTACTGTTGCGATCGGTGCGTTCCGAGGATCGCGGAAATGTAATTGTCTATTTTTTGGTATTTTTTGGAATTTTCAGATTTTCCTATAAATACCCCCATTTTCTCTCTTTCCCCCACCCTCTTCTTCTTCTTCTTCTTCTTCTTCTTCCTCCTCCTCCTTTCTCCCCCACCGTGCGACGCCCTCTCTCCCTCTCTTCTTCGTCCGGCGAGACCGCGACGAGCCCCTCCGGCTGCAGACGGCTGTGGGCGACGGTGTGGTGACGACGGCGACGGTGAGGTGATCGTGGAGGCATACGTGAACCGTGGGAGCTCAAGGAAGAACGATGATTTTCAAGCATTCTTCACGATTCGTTGTCGATCCGGCGCGTCTCGGGACGCAATTGAGGTAGGGTGACGTTCCCTAGTCTCTAGTCTTCCTTTCCCGCGATTTGTAGGCCGAGAGGAGGTCGAGAGATGGGATTCCTTGCGGGTTTGGGGTTTTCCATGATTTGGGGAGAGCTCGCCCGATCTATGGATTTGATGCATGATTTCGTGTTTTGATGGCGTAGAATCATGCTAGGGGTCCCCAGGGGTCTTCCCCTTTGAGTTCACCCTCTTTGGTGGAGGCATGGGGGCGTGGCCAGTTTTTTTTGGGCATTTTCTGCCGTTTCACCCTCGGGCGGGTGTGACGGTCCTTCCAGTGACCGTCGACCGTCACACTATGTAACGCGCCCAGATGGGTGCGTTACAGCCCTGAGTGCAGCCAAGTGGGGTCTGTGGGCTGTGACGGTCCCACGATAGACCGCCACGGTGCTGTGACGCACCTAGGTTGGACCGTCAGGGGCGTTCGACTGTTGGCTGCCGACCGTTGGTTTTTGACCATTGGGGGTCAAGACATGTGACGCACCTGGCTTGGCGCGTCACAGCCATGTGACGCCCCTATGTGGGTGCGTTAGAGCAGACGCATTCCCACGTTGTGACGCACCAGGGTTGGTCCGTTACACGCTGTGACGCACCGAGTGGCACGCGTCACAGCTGTTCTCTGTTGTCTTGTGACGCACCAGGGTAGGCGCGTCACAGACTGTAACGCACCATGGTAGGTGCGTTACGCCCTGTTTTGCACCGAGCGTGTGACGCCCCTGCGTTGGGCCGTCAGGTGGTTGTGACGGTCCTGCCTAGACTGTCAGAGCCTGTGACGCGTCTAGGGTAGACCGTCAGGCTCTGGGTTGCCCCGGGTGGTTCGCAACCCCGTTTCTGTTCCGACCGTGGTCACCGTGCGATGGTGCTGGTACGTGGGGCGGTCCCCGTACGTTGTCGGATGCGGACGATGTTTTCCGTTGACTTGATAGTCTACTCCGTAGTGACCCTCCACTAGTCGTAGCTTGCTTACACGCGTGTGGTCCCACCAGGGAGTGGTGGAGAGGCTACCCTGAAGATGATTTTAGACTGGTTTCCGTCGGGCCCCTCGTCGGTAGCCAGAGTCCGGCTCCATGGGAAAACCAGTTAGAGGCCGGACCTATGATGTACGGTCTGTGTGTGCACACGTGGTTGGGGGCGGTTGGACCCACACTGACGGGTGTGACCCAGCTAGTCACTAGTTTGTGGTTACTTGTTCGGTGTTCGTGCCTTTGGTAGTAGCTACCACGTCAAGCAGTTCACCTACGGTGCGGTGTAAGATGTCAGGGGACGCTACCGGCTGTGCTTCTAGTGGGAGGTACTCCTGTCGAGTCGGGAGTGTCAGACTGTCAGTCCTTGCGACTTCGACCTTCGGGTTTTATCGTGTTGACCGTGGTGCTCCGGTCGTTTCACCGTGGCATGTGTGTCGGTTTTCGTGCCATGGGAGCGGTGTTTTGAAGATTGCAGGGCTTTCTTTTCTGAGGTACTCGCTTACTGCTAGCGTAGCGGTTTCTCCGTTTGCGAGGTAGGGTTCGAGTGATCCCTACTGAGTCTTGTTCCGAGACTCATTTCCTGCTCGTTTTCACCGTGTTTCAGGTGAGTCGCGGCCTCAGGGGAGCGCGTCTGAGACTCAGCGCGGTTCAGGTGCCTAGCGTTAGTGCCAGAGGTCAGAGCCGGGGTATGCCCCGTGTAGTTGTACTTTTCTTTCTTGTCTCTGTACTAGTTATGGACTACTGCTGTTGTTATTTTTATATCTCGTGGACCATGTATCATGTAAACTGTTAATTTATTTCTTGCTTAATAATATAACTGTTCATTTCTGCAATTATTTGTGATACTTGTGTAGTCTCCACACCATTCCTTTAACCCTTCCGAGTCTTCGGGCTCGTGGGTGGCGGTACGAGTCTCGGGTTATCGGGCCTTCCCGGTAACCGGATTCTTGGGTCGTTACAGCTGGTATCAGAGCAGCGGTTGTGGGATTATACGAGAATCATAAGTGATTGTAGTGGTCCACTAGTCCACAGCGATGATGTACGGTTGACGCTGGCATCGGGCATCGTGCGTTTTTCTTGACCTTGCTGTTTCCGTGTTTTCTGTCTTTTACTTCAGGAGCGAGCATGGCACCGAGGCGGAGCACTCGCTCTTAGCAGGGGTAGTCGACTGGAGGTCAGGAGATCCAGCAGGGGGTTCAGCGAGATCAGGAGGAGCATAGTAGAGCGCCACTGGGGGCCGCCGAGGCAGTGGATACTGCGAGGTTTCCAGGGGCCAAGGATTTCTTCCGTGGCATGTACCAGCTTATGTCTCAGCAGTTCGACGGAGAGGCTGGTGAGGGCTCATCGACCTGGGGTGGGCCAGGCCGAGCAGTGAGGGATTTCATGCAGTTTCATCCACCTTACTATGGCGGTCAGCCAGACCCTGATTTGGCTCAGAGTTGGCTCGACGAGATGGAGCGGGTGTTCAGTTCCGCGCGGAGTACTGCGGAGGATAGAGTGATGTTGGCCTCCAACCTGTTGTAGGGTACGGCTCGGGAGTGGTGGTCTTCCGAGTGGAAGACGTCTTTCCAGCTTCGTCCACTTGAGCAGATTGTGTGGGGCGACTTTGTCAGTGCTTTCGAGTGTACTTACTGTCCAGAGTTTATTGCTACGCAGCAGATGCGTCAGTTTCTGGAGCTGGTTCAAGACGACATGTCCGTGTTGCAGTACAGGGCCCGATTTGTTGAGCTGGGTCGGTATGCACCTCATATCATGGAGCATGAGTGGGTGAAGACCGTGCAGTTCGTACAGGGCTTAAGGTAGGAGCTGAGGCACCATTTGATCACGAATGCGGCCACTGATCTGGAGACATCGTCTCGTGTTGCGGCTTCTTTGGAGATGGATATGCAGAGGACTCGATGACCGATTAGCCAGGGGCAGTCCTTGTCGGGTCGCAGCCAGCAGTTGATTACCCAGCAGCATGGTTCTTTTCAACTTGCGTCGGGCGGTTCAGGAGTGCCAGCATCGGCAGCGTCGGCGACAGGATCTGTGTCTTTTGGCTCAAAGGTCAAGAAGTTCCTCGAGAAGAGTTTTCAGAAGAAGAAGCACAAGGATCAGGGGCAGGCATCATTGGGCAGTGTACAACAGTCGGTCCCGTTTCAGCGTCAGGGATCAGTGGGTGGATCGCGAGGACCGTGTCCACGGTGTAGCGAGCATCACCCAGGCAGGCAGTGCACGGCGCCGATTGTTTGTTTTCGGTGTGACCAGCCAGGGCACATGGCGCGTGACTGTCCTCAGAGGTAGCAGCAGCAGGTTCCCCAGTAGCAGAGGCAACAGCAGCAGCAGCAGGGACAATATCCGCCACTACCCAGGTCAGCTAGTGTGGGAGGTAGGCAGAGAGCTCGAGGCCATATCACGCACATGACCAGGGCAGAGGCAGTGGCGTCGCATCTTGTGGAAGGTACCGTTCAGATTTTGGGTTGTGCGGCTCGGGTTTTGTTCGATTCTGGCGCGTCTCACTCGTTTGTTTCGGAGGATTTCGCGCTGAGTATTGAGGAGCCAGTGACCCAATTGTCTTGTGATTTGGCAGTAGAGTTGCCTTCGGGTGATTTTATGATCACTCCGTATTACTTTGATGAGGTTCCTATGTGGGTGGAAGGGCGGAGTTTGCCGGCTAGGCTCTATGCGTTGCCGCTTCAGGACTTTGATGTGATTTTGGGCATGGATTGGCTCGAGGCACATCATGCGTTGGTAATTTACGGCTCGAAGAGGGTTTATTTCCGGCGACTTCACGGACCCACCTTCTATTTCCAAGGTATCAGGTCTTCCTCTTCCCGCTGTCTTATTTCTGAGATTCAAGCTCGCCGGTTGCTTGATGCGGGTTGTCAGGGTTTTCTCGCCTCCGTGGTTGTGACTGATCGGATGGAGCCGGATGTCGAGGACATTCTGGTGGTGTGCGAGTTCCCCGATATTTTTCCAGAGGACTTACCTAGATTGCCTCCCCGGCGGGAGATTGATTTCGTGATCGAGATTGTGCCTGGTACGGGACCTTTGGCGAAGGCTCCCTACCGTATGGCCCCCGCTGAGTTGAGGGAGTTGAGGGCGCAGTTGCAGGAGCTGCTGGCCAAGGGGTATATTCGTCCTACCTTTTCCCCTTGGGGTGCGCCCGTGTTGTTTGTGAAGAAGAAGGACGGTAGCTTGCGATTGTGCATTGACTACCGGCAGCTGAATGAGGTGACCATTAAGAACAAGTATCCATTGCCGCGGATTGATGATTTGTTCGATTAACTTCAGTCTGTGCGAGTGTTCTCACGGATTGATTTGTGGTCCGGTTACTATCAGCTGAGGATTCGCGAGTCCGACGTGGAGAAGACTGCGTTCAGTACGAGGTATGGGCATTATGAGTTCTTGGTGATGCCGTTCGGGCTCACCAATGCCCCCGCAGCCTTCATGGACTTGATGCAGAGGGTGTTTCATCCGTATCTAGACCAGTTCATGGTCATATTTGTGGACGACATCCTTGTTTATTCGCGGTCTGCCGAGGAGTATGCGTACCATTTGAGTATGGTGCTGCAGACGTTGCGAGATCACCAGTTGTATGCGAAGCTCAGTAAGTGCGAATTCTGGCTTCGTGAGGTGCACTTTTTGGGGCACGTGATTTCTGATGATGGCATTTCTGTGGACCCCGCCAAGGTCGAAGTAGTAATGCAGTGGCCGAGGTCGAGGTCTGTGACGGAGATCCGGAGTTTCTTGGGGCTTGCGGGCTATTATCGGTGGTTTATCCAGGATTTTTCTCGCATGGCGGCCCCGATGACTAGACTCACGCGGAAGGACGTGCCTTTTACGTCTGGTCTGAAGAGTGTGAGCAGAGTTTCAGGGAACTGAAGAGGTTGCTCACCTCAGCTCCGATGTTGGTTTTGCCTTCTGGATCGGGAGGCTTTGTGGTGTGTACAGATGTTTCCGGGGTCGGATTGGGTGCTGTGCTGATGCAGCATGGTAGAGTGGTGGCTTATGCATCTCGGCAGCTGAAGCGCCACGAGGAGAACTACCCTACCCATGACCTGGAGTTGGCAACTGTGATCTTCGCGCTGAAGATCTGAATGTATTATCTATACGGCGAGAGGTTCGAGATGTTCACTGACCATCAGAGTTTGCGATATGTGTTCACGCAGAGGGACCTTAACCTCAGGTAGAGGCGATGGATGGACTTTATGAAGGATTATGACTTCACCCTGTCTTATCAGTCGGGCAGGATGAACGTTGTCACCGATGCCTTGAGTCGGAAGGTCGCGGTCAGTGCCTTGATGTTGAGGAAGTGGAGGCTCTGGGAACAAGTGCCCGAAGTTTCGTTCAGCCTCATGATTCCCCAGGAGCTAGGGTTGGCAGTGCTTGCGAGTCTGACTGTCACGCCTGCTATCCGCCGTCAGGTGACAGAGGCTCAGCATGTGGACCCTGAGTTGCCCTGGGTTTTGGCTTTGGCTGATGTGGAGCTCGACGAGGACGGTGCCATGAGGTTCCGTGGTAGGCTGTACGTCCTAGCCGAGGAGCGGGTTCATCGTGCGGTGTTGCGCGAGGCTCATGGGAGCAGGTACACCGTACACCCGGGTGCGACGAAGATGTATCGGAACTTGCGGAGGTAGTTCTGGTGGCCTGGCATGAAGAGAGATGTTGCCGAATTTGTGGCCAGGTGCCTGACCTGTCAGCAGGTGAAGGCGGAGCATCAGCGACCGAGAGGTACTCTCTAGCCCTTGGATGTTCCTGTGTGGAAGTGGGACCACGTGACCACGGATTTTGTGTTGGGATTGCCGAGGACTCTGAGGGGTCAGGATAATATTTGGTTGCTGGTGGATAGGCTGACGAAGGTGACTCGGTTGTTACCGGTCAAAGTCAGCTGGAGCGTGTCCAGGTTGGCCCGTCTTTATGTGAAGCGGATTGTCCCGTTGCATGGGATTCCCATTTCCATCGTGTCGGATCGAGATCCGCGCTTCACTTCTAGATTCTAGGGGAGTTTCCAGCGAGCGCTTGGCACGGATTTGGTTTTTAGCTCGGCGTATCATCCTCAGTCAGATGGTCAGTCAAAGAGGACCATTCAGACTTTGGAGGACATGCTGAGATCCTGCTGCCTGGAGTGACAGGGGAGTTGGATTCACCACCTACCGTTGGTGGAGTTTGCCTATAACAACAGCTATCATTCGAGCATCGGCATGACTCCTTATGAGGCTTTGTATGGGCGTCTGTGTCATACTCCACTTGATTGGTTTGAGGTCGGTGAGCGTGTTTTGACGGGACCGGAGCTGGTGCAGCAGTGTGTGGAGGTTATGCACCTGGTCCATCGGAACATGTTGGTTGCCCAGAGTCGGCAGAAGAGCTATGCTGACCGTAGGCGGCAGCCCCTCAAGTTCGCCGTGGGCGATCGCGTGTTCTTGAGAGTTTCTCCAATGAAGGGGGTGATGCACTTTGGATGGCGTGGGAAGCTGAGTCCGCGCTATATTGGTCCTTTTGTGATTGTGGAGCGCATCGGTGAGGTTGCTTATCGGGTGTAGTTACCTCCTGAGTTGGCGTCGGTGCATGACGTGTTCCACGTCTCGATGTTGCGAAAGTATATGCCCGATGACTCTCATGTGCTCGAGGATTCTGTTTGACCCGAGGTGACTCCAGACCTTTCTCTCCCAGAGTTTTCGATCCGCGTGGAGGATAGGTGAGAGCAGCGCCTGCGGAACAAGATCATCCCCTTGGTTAAGGTGGTGTGGCAGCGGCACTCTGGTGGTGAGGCTTCTTGGGAGCATGAGGACGAGATGCGTCAGCAGTTCCCTTACCTGTTTGAGTGAGTCTTTCTCTTCTTTCCCCTTGGGTTGTCCTCAATTTCGAGGACGAGATTTCTTACGGGGGGAGGGCTGTAATATCCCGGACCTTTCAGATCCTTTTTCATGGGTCTCGGAACTGGTTTCTCGGAGTGTCCAGCTCCGTTGTGTCTGAAATTTTGTTTCGGACATCTTTTATGTTCGGATCGGTGCGATCCGGAGTTGTTTCGAAGGCCCAGAAGCGTTCCGCGGCTTTTCCGCGCGTGTTTTCCGATGACCGGTGTGTGTTTCGGTAATTCCTTCGGAACCTCGTTGCGGGTGAACCGGGCCATTCACCTAGGCGAGAGTGGTATCGTTGCGATCGGTGCGTTCCGAGGATCGTGAAAATGTAATTTTCTATTTTTTGATATTTTCCAGAATTTTTGAATTTTTCGATAAATACCCCCCTTTTTCTCTCTCTTCCCCACCCTCTTCTTCTTCTTCTTCTTCCTCCTCCTTTCTCCCCCACCGTGTGATGCCCTCTCTCCCTCTCTTCTTCGTCCGGCGAGACCGCGGCGAGCCCCTTCGGCTACAGACGGCTGTGGGCGACGGCGTGGTGACGACGGCGACGGTGAGGTGATCGTGGAGGCGTACGTGAACCGTGGGAGCTCAAGGAAGAAAGAGGGTTTTCGAGCATTCTTTACGATTCGTGGTCGATCCGGCGCGTCTCGGGACGCAATTGAGGTAGGGTGACGTTCCCTAGCCTCTAGCCTTCCTTTCCCGTGATTTGTAGGCCGAGGGGAGGCCGAGAGATGGGATTCCTTGCGGGTTTGGGGTTTTCCATGATTTGGGGAGAGCTCGCCCGATTTATGGATTTGATGCATGATTTCATGTTTTGATGGCCTAGAATCATGCTAGGGGTCCCCAGGGGTGTTCCCCTTTGATTTTCCCCTCTCCGGTGGAGGCATGGGGGCATGGACAGTTTTTTCTGGGCGTTTCTCGCCGTTTCGCTCTCGGGCGGGTGTGACGGTCCTTCCAGTGACCGTCACACTATGTAACGCGCCCATATGGGTGCGTTACAGCCCTGAGTGCAGCCAAGTGGGGTCTGTGGGCTGTGATAGTCCCACGATAGACCGCCACGGTGCTGTGACGCACCTAGGTCGGACCGTCAGGGGCGTTCGACCGTTGGCTGCCGACCGTTGGTTTTTGACCGTTGGGGGTCAAGGCATGTGACGCACCTGGCTTGGCACGTCACAGCCATGTGATGCCCCTATGTGGGTGCGTTAGAGCAGACACATTCCCACGTTGTGACGCACCAGGGTTGGTCCGTTACACGCTGTGACGCACCGAGTGGCACGCGTCACAGCTGTTCTCTATTGTCTTGTGACGCACCAGGGTAGGCGCGTCACAGACTGTAACGCACCATGGTAGGTGCGTTACGCCATGTTTTGCACCGAGTGTGTGACGCCCCTGCGTTGGGCCGTCATGTGGTTGTGACGGTCCTGCCTAGACCGTCAGAGCCTGTGACGCGTCTAGGGTAGACCGTCAGGCTCTGGGTTGCCCCGGGTGGTTCGCAACCCCGTTTCTGTTCCGACCGTGGTCACCGTGCGACGGTGCTGGTACGTGGGGCGGTCCCCGTACGTTGTCAGATGCGGACGATGATTTCCGTTGACTTGATAGTCTACTCCGTAGTGACCCTCCACTAGTCGTAGCCTGCTTACACGCGTGTGGTCCCACCAGGGAGTGGTGGAGAGACTACCCTGAGGACGGTTTTAGACTGGTTTTCGTCGGGCCCCTCATTGGTAGCCAGAGTCCGACTCCAGAGGAAAACCAGTTAGAGGCCAGACTTAGGACGTACGGTCTGTGTGTGCACACGTGGTTGGGGGCGGTTGTACCCACGCTGACGGGCGTGACCCCAGCTAGTCACTCGTTTGTGGTTACTTGTTCGGTGTTCGTGCCTTTGGTAGTAGCTACCACGTTAGGCAGTTCACATGTGGTGCGGTGTAAGACGTCAGGGGACGCTACCTGCTGTGCTTCTAGTGGGAGGTACTCCTGTCGAGTCGGGAGTGTCAGACTGTCAGTCCTTGCGACTTCGACCTTCGGGTTTTGTCGTGTTGACCGTGGTGCTCCGGTCGTTTCACCGTGGCACGTGTGTCGATTTTCATGCCGTGGGAGCGGTGTTTTGTAGATTGCAGGGCTTCCTTTTCTGAGGTACTCGCTTACCGCTAGTATAGCGGTTTCTCCGTTTGCGAGGTAGGGTTCGAGTGATCCCTACTGAGTCTTGTTCCGAGACTCATTCCCTGCTCGTTTTTGTTAGGATCATTTTTTTTTGTTTTGTTGCTTATTATCGTTTTGGGCTTATTTGATTCGTTTCGCGTGTCGATCGACCAATTAACTAACTGGTAATTAACTGACTGATTGACTGCGCGGGCGTGCCAGTCACGTGAGTGACAAGTTTATTGTGCGCTCATTCTGACCCGTGTCGGGCAAGAGTAAGATTCGGTCGGGACCAGCGGTCCGCCATACCATAAAGGCTATGGCGTTAATTACATCCCCCACGAGGAGGGAAGACCTTTGATTAATTGCCGAGATAACAGACTGTCGAGGCCGGACTAAAGGATGCAGAGGATGCAAATGATCATGCAAGATGTTATGATCTACCACACGCAGTTCATTAGGGCGGGCCCTCAGTACGTGGCGGAGGACCTAGGCCCAAAGACCACCATCACGCGTGGCAAAAGCTTTTTGTCGGAAGTTGCCCGGCTTTCAGCTCATGTCATTTGATATACCGAGGGTCCGTGCACTCAGGCATGCATCGATGCGGCATGAATGCTTAGATTAAAGCATGACGAAGATATGAAATTAATTAATTCAGGCTTAGACAAACCAATTTATTCAATTCATTGATTAAGAAGTTTATTCAATTCTGTTATTAACATCAGAAATCACCCCAGAGGTGAGGAAGGAAACGAGACGGCACAATGACACGATCCGGAACGAGACCGGAGCGATACGCCTAGGGAAAGGGCTTAAAACGCTTGAAGCGGCGCCACAAAGCGTAGGTAAAGGGTTTAAAACGGTGCCACAAAGCATAGGTAAAGGGCTGGCCTGAAAACGGCGCGCCCCTCTTCCTGGCGCGCCGGGATAAGGCGCGCCGTATTAAGGCACGCCGAGTGTCGACGACGCCGGTTTCGCCCTGTTTTGTGGAAACTGATGTTTTATTGGTGATTTTTGGGTTTATTAAAACACTTTGGGAGATTTTGAAAGTTTATTGAGTCAGTTATTCAAAGGATCGGCCCCGGGCCATCCGGAAGCCGAGTCACAGGCTCGCGCGAGGTTCATACTCGAGTGCGGCGATTGTTCCGAGTCAAACTCATTCGAGCTGAGATTTCGGCAGCAACTCCCCATCCCGGAGGATTGTCGGGGAGAAGCGGGGAATACTCACGTGGCGGAGCAACCCCTGAAAGCGGGGTGGCACAACGGCGGCCGGCAAACCCGGACAGATAGGAGAACCCCGAGGGCTAGCCTACTAGGGGCACCGAGTCCGTGGGTAGAAAGTAGACAGATGGCACGACTCACAGTGGGAGCGAAGTCCCGGAGGGCTAGCCTACGAGGGGCACGCGAGCCGAGTCGGTACCACGTCTAAGTCGGAACGACCGATATGGGAGGAGACCCCGAGGGTTAGCCTACGAGGGGCACACAACCTACGGCCACCACAGGGCCCACTAGGGGGCTGTGGATTTGTAGTGTTGGGGCTAACCCAATTTCTGTATGCTCACTGGCCTTCGGAGATCCATTATCGACAAATGGACTCTTGAAGACCGAGCCATTAGGATGAGAAATCAGGGGAATGTTCCCCCCTCCCCGGGTCACCGAATCTCACCAGTGAAGCGGCTAAACGGCACGATGGGGAAACTATGCGCAATCAACAGATTAGAACTAATGTCTGTAGGTATGCCCATGTGTGTGCGTATAAATATTGATAGGTTAACGAAATATTCGTCAGGCGATGCTTAAAAGACAACGGCGAGGAGTATGGGGACGCCCTCATCTCCTCCTGTTCATGGTCGAGAACAGGAGGGAAAGTAAGAGGATGGCTCGAGACCGATCGGAGAAACACACGTGTGTATGCGCCTCCGGCGGTGAAATCCTTTGGTGTTCGGACGGAAGAGAAACCCCGGGGAGAGGGGGGTAGTTACTGTAGCCCACAGAGTTGCAAGGGGCATATTCAGTGTCGGGGAAGCAAATCCGGTGGACGCACATACGGAAAGAAAATAGAAGCAGACAGGAGGGATGACCACGGCGCCGAGCATGCTCATATCCCTTCATTCTGTGCACAAATCACTAGAGAAACGTGCTCCTATGCACATCACCCTCCACGGCGCCGACATTGTTGCACGGTGCCGTTTCACCGGCCGTGAGGAGAAAATGCAATGGGGAGAAAAGGGGATGATACAGAGGAAGGATGAGAACAGTAAACCCCTCGACGCGTTGTGTCCCGCTGCTTAGCCGCCTTGGCGGCATCCACCGCCTTCTTCACGGGCGATTTAGCCCGGGGCCTCTTCGCAGCCTTGTGCAAAGGAGCCGTGGTCGGGGCCAGCGGCGCAGCTTCAAAATATGCAGGCTTCTTCCCCAGCCGGAGGAGGTTCCGGTATGTGGCCATTTGCGTGCTGTCGGGATGATCTGCAAAGAAAAGAGGGGAAAGAACGAACATGCATTTACGATTAGTACCCAACTCACCGCGAAGGCCACAGTGCTAAGAGATAAAACCGAAAAGCAAGAAGAGACTGAATACCATGAGGGCCAGTGTACAGCCGCAGCGTGATCGGCCAGTAGCTCAGGGACGTCTCCTTGTCCCGACGCGCCGCCTCCCGGACTAGCCAGCAAACGTCTTCAATCGTTTGGCACCGGTCCGTAAGGTTGGCCAGATCCGCGTGCTTCTTTGAGGAGAGGTGACAGAAAAGGTTAAAGTGGTCCATGCCCCACCCGTCAGCATAATAATAAGGGATGTGCAGGCGCTTGCCCAGGAGGGAGGCCGTCAGATCTTCGATCTTCATCCCATTCAGCGGGAGAAGGACGTATAGCCACGTGGTATCCTTATAGTTCTCGGGCTGCCTCTCCTCCCGCCTCATAAACGTGCGGTACGGGCAAGCCGAATCCCTCTCTGGACGCCAGCTCCTGGCAGGAGTCTCCTCTTCCTCTATAGGGAATGGATAATTGATGAGGTCCAGGCTGTCGCTCCCCACTTGGCACAGGTCCCTCAGCGTCTTCTGATAATGATCCTTGGCCACCGGGGGTAGCTCCACCTTCGGCGTCGGCCTCTTATCCCGGGCTTCCCGACGAGCCACCAGATATGCTGCCACCTCCTTTTCCTGTCTATTCCTGAGCCGAAGAAGATGGTCTGGCTCAATGTCAAGGACCGGCACCGACTGCCGACTAAGGAACTTCCTCTCGGCCCCATCCCAGCAATCGGTCTTGTGTAGCCGATAGAAGGCCGTCCGGCTATTCCACCACTTGATATAATCTTGGGTCACTCGGGGAGCACGACCCGGGGCTGGTACCCTGAAGGAGGCAGAGTCAGCCCGGTGGAAAAAGTCCCACCAGCTCTTAGCATGTTCAACAACTGAGCTCCCCCGGACACTCCGCAAGGGCAGGCCGAACTGTGCATGATAAGTAGGGATATGCTGGTCATACCCAAAATTGCGATCGAACCGGAAGGGGTAATACGGCTCCAGCAACACGTTCTCCCCTTTCCTGAACACCAGGACGCTCGGACGAATCGACAGCGCCCAGTCCCTCAGCTCCGGCTCCAGCAGTGGGCGGATCACATTCTCCTGGCTGATAGGGTGGGTGTACTTCTCCACCTGGTCGTCTTTGCACTCCCTCTTGTTGTTCACCAGAGGGCTCGAATGTGCCGCCAGAGTCCAGAAATGAATAGTCCCGACCGCATCCCGGGGAACCGTTGTCAACCGGCCCCGGATATCATACATCCGCATGGAGGTGGAGCCCGACTCGGCACTGGCAAATTCCAACATCCTCGGCATCAGCCCCCAGTCCTGGAGAACTCGCGGGGCAAACTCCGGGAACAGCGAACAGACCCACGCGTTGAAGAAGTGCAGTGGGCACACATACCGGGCCTGCCGCGGGAACTGGTTCGTGCTGATGTCCCCCAGGGCCTTGTAAATCAAGCAAAGGGTCACCGGGCACAGCGACAGCCTGACACCCCATGCCATTTGACATGCCGGGTAGATGGCATCCGGCCGAATCACTGTCTCGTCGCCGTACGGCATGGCGAATGAGCATAGCCAGTACGTGAGATAGGCGACGCAATGGGTCTGGGGATCCAAGCCCATCGGGTTAGACCCGCTTCGACGCCCTCTAGACGGGATCTTCACATTGAGCTTGGGCTTCGCACGCTTCTTGGGGGCAACAGCGGTACCGACACAGGGAAATTCCTCGTACCGCTTCGGCCCGTCATAGAAATACTCCAGCCACAAGGGCATGCGTACCCTCTTCCTGTCCCCACGAGCGGGCTGCTTTCCCTTATGCGAGCATTGGTACAGCTCCCGGTACGCCTTCATGAGGTACCGATATGAATACCCCAGAGAATAATAGCCATCCCCGTTGGTCTCATCCTTGATCAAGTCGGGGAGGCATACTTCTTCATAAGGCTCCCCGTCAATGGGCAAGCCACTTAGCTGACCAAGACTCCACAAATCAAGTGAAGTCTCACCCTCTGCCGTATAAAAGGTGTTGGTCTCCGCGCTGAATACCTTTATCATGCCGCAGCAGAGACCCTTGGAGATGGGGTAGCCGTACCGGGAAGCGTACACGCTATGATAAATGCCGACCCGAACCAGCAGCGGGGCATAGTTGAACAGCACGTGCTCCGTAAACTCCACCGCCCTCTCCCGGAAGCTGTGTGCATCCTGAAGCTTCAGCTCCCCAAACCAGCCCAGTGACAGCTCATACTTGAATCTGACGGCCAAGTAGTCCAAGATGAACGGATCTTCTCTATAGCCCCACTTCAAGGGAGCCAAGAATAGGCCGAATCGAGGCGCCTCGTTGTGCACCTTTCCGGCAGACAGGTCCCATCTTGCCGGAGTAAACTAAGGCGCCCGTACCAGCTTGTCTTCGGTCGGCAGCACCCCCTCGATCCCCAGAACTGGCTTCCACTCCCGGGCTTCTCCCACCAGGTACATCGGAATACTCCGGGGGACGCTGTACAATAAGCTATCCCGGGCCTGTAGTATGGCCTGCTCGGCCTTCCTCACGACCCGGAAGTCTCGCCCTTCCCGCGAGCGAAAATGCTTCAGAAATTGAACCAGGTGTCTGTCCTTCGGGAAGTCCTTCCTGTATTCCCCGGTGACCCGGTCAAATGTGAAGCCGCTATCAACTCTGGCAAGCCTATGGAAATCCATGGTCTCCCCGTCAGACTCAGATGACTCTGCCAAAGCGGCTATTTCTGCATGCTCCCGATCCAAGTCCTCTACATTTAGCCAGGTAACTGCTGGCACCGGACCCCGTGGGATAAGGTCAGCACCAACGGCAGCAGCGGGGGCGGAAGAACCACTTGGGGCAGCCATTTGTCTACAAAGATACACAAATAAGAAGATCAGAATAAATCACAAGCAAAAGGACTGCAAAGGGGCTTTACTACGAGTCAAATGAACAAGATATTGCCAATTTCTGACGAAATTTCGGCAGAGTTTCCCCTAGGCCAGAGGCGTAAGGGAAAACACGGGTGTGCATCCACAAGGAGTGACGGCCCCAACAAAGCATGGTGGGCCCGGAGAGGCAACACCAGAAGTCCGCCGGTCAAAGGAGTCCTCTTCCTTAGCTAAAAATCCCCTTTGGCCCCTTGGCCGGTACAACTCCCCCTACAGGCCCTCACCGGCACACTCCTAGCAGCTTCCCCGGTACACCCACGCCTGGCTGCCCCGGCATAGTCCCGAACGCCTTCCCCGGCACGGTCCCCGTGCCCCTTCGCCGGCACAGCCCCTCGAGAGCTTCCCCGGCACACCAGCTGGAGCTGTCTCCACCGGCACGGCCCTCACGCGCTCGCCGGTACACCCACCCGGATGTCTTCCCCAGTGCGCCCTCAACCCCGTTCACCGGTGCGCCCATAGAGCCCCATTCCCCGGCACACCTTGGGGTGATCCCTCTCCGGCACGCCCCCCTATACGCCCTCACCGGCATACCCGTGTGTGCCCCCCGGCACGCAGGAGCCCCCATTCGCCGGCACGCTCCCGGGCATCTTCCCCGGCACGCCTGTGGGAGTCTTCCCCGATGCGCCCTAAGTGGCCCTCGCCGACACGCCCTGAAGCAGCCTCCCCGGCGCGCTATGGCGCTCACCACGACGGCACCGGCCGCGCTTGCCGACGCCTCCCACGCCAAGAAGAGAAGCGAGAGGGAAGGGGAAGAGAGTAAAGGGGAGAACGGGGAGGGAGAAGAAGGAGAGAAGGAGCCTAAGGCTCCATCGTCCACCGAGGACGGAGAGGGCCAGGGCCCCGGCCACCGGACGCAGTAAAGAAGAAGAAAGGAGGGGATGGGGGAGAGAAAGAAGAAGAAGGGGAAGCAAGAAGGGAAGAACGGAGAAGAGAGGATGACGAGGGAGGCCTCTACGGCGGTTGTCCTCACCCCAACGGCGGCGACGACGGCAGCGGCGATGGTCGCGTTCGGAGAGGAAGAGGAAGGACGAGGTGGGGGGAGTCCGCCCGTTCGGTCACCAAAAGGGGATAGAGAGAGGGAAAAAGGGGGGGGGGGCAGTTCGAAACGGGTGACCGTTCGAAGTACCCCCGCCCCCCTTTTATATGAAACGGAGGAAGAGAGAAATAAGAAAAAAAAAAGAAGAAGAAAAGAAAAGAAAAGAAGAAAAAAAAAGAGAAGGAGATAGAAAAAGAAGAAAGAGACGGGGGAAATTTCAGAAAAAAAGAAAGGGGAATGAATAAAAAGAATAAAAAGGAAAGAAAAGGAGGGAGAGAAAATAAAAAGGGAAAAGAAGAAAAAGGGAGGGAAAGGGAAGTACAAAAAAAAAACGAGAAGAAAATGGGGGGGGGACGAAGTAAAAAAAGAGGGGAAGGAGATGAAGAAAGGAGAAAATAGAAAGGGGGAGAAGAGAAACAAAATATACATGAAGTATTAAATAGACACTTATATATATATATACATACATATATGTACATATATATACATATATATATATATATATATAGATGCATATATATATATATACGTCTATATACCTACGTATGCATCTCCTCGCATATGCAGAGGTGGGGGTCAGTAAACGTACAATGATAGGTGTTTTCCCGGGAACATCCCCTCCCCACAATCCTATACGGACGAGCGTCCGCACGGGCGAAAGCAACTCTACCCCTGCAACGTTATTCCGGCAAGGGCACCACTGCCCTGCCAAGACCCTCCCAGGGACGAAGCCCCGTGCCTCAACCACCTCCCGTCATACAGAAGTATCGTCACGGGCCTTACGCTCGGGTCGGTAAAACCTCTATCTTTGCGTTGGCATTAGCCCCTTGCCAACGAATAAGTCCCTTTCTGGCGCAAGGCCCCGTGCCCTAGCCACCCACTCCGCACAATATTGCCATTACGGACCCTACGTCCGAATCGGCATAAATTCTCCCGTTGCGCTGGCATTCTATTCTTGCCAACGAATGAACCCTATCTTCCAGCGCAAGGCTTCGTGCCCTAGCCTACACACGCATATCACTCACTCGTCAAAAAAAAAGAGAAAAAAATAAAATGGGGTTAAAAATAGAGATACCCCGCCGGACTTGCCCCTACACGGGGACAAGGGCAAAAATGGCAACAACCCGGCTGTGGCGAAAACCCGAAAGGGCGCTACAGGCAAAATTGGGTACCCCGCCACGTGAAAACCCGAAAGGGCGCGTGGGCAAAAGCAAGAGGGGGCCGGTACCGGCGAAAACCCGAAAGGGCGCTTGTATCGGTAATGTGGTTCAAAAAAAAGAGAAAGAAAAGAACAGAAGAGATCAACAAACCGGGGCAGCGCCCGGTATCCTGTCGGCACTGACGAAGAGACTAAGAGACAACAAACCAGGTCAGCGCCCGGCATCCTGTCGGCACTGACGAAGAGATCAAGAGACAACAAATCAGGTCAGCGCCCGGCATCCTGTCGGCACTGACGAAGAGACTAAGAGACAACAAACCAGGTCAGCGCCCGGCATCCTGTCGGCACTGATGAAGAGATCAAGAGACAACAAACCAGGTCAGCGCCCGGCATCCTGTCGGCACTGGCGAAGAGACCAAGAGACCAAGAGAGCGACAAACCAAGTCAGCTCCCGACTCCCCGTCGGCACTGACGAAGAGACCAAGAGACGATAAACCAGACCAGCTCCCGACACCCTGTCGGCACTGGCGAAGAGACCAAGAGACAACAAAGCATGTCAGTTCCTGGCATCCTGTCGGCACTGGCGAAGAGACCAAGAGACCAAGAGATCAACAAAGCATGTCAGTTCCCGACATCCTGTCGGCACTGACGAAGAGACCAAGAGGCCAAGAGATCAATAAACTATGTCAGTTCCCGGCGTCCTGTCGGCACTGACAAAGAGACAAAGAGATAACAAAGCAGGTCAGCTCCCGGCACCCCGTCGGCACTGATGAAGAAACAAAGAGGCCAATATGCTGCTTCAGTTCCCGACACCACGTCGGCACTGATGAAGAGACCAACATACTGCTTCAGTTTCCGACGCCCTGTCGGCACTGATGGAGAGACCAATATGTCGTTTCGGCTCTCAACACCCCGTCGGCACCAACGAAGAGAAAAGAGACAAGTACACCCACGGGCACCGCCCGGCTCATCCTTCGCCCGCGCTACCCATGGGTGGGTGGCATTTGTGGACACCAAAAAATGCATACCTGGATATCCTGCTCGGCCTCGCGTCAGCAACGGCGCCGAGTGAAGAAACCCTAGAGAAATCAAGCACAAAAGGCCCCACAGCTCGTGGGCCTCAAAGAGAATCAAACGGGCCATGGCTCGTGCCCACAATGGGCTCATAACAACCCCGGGTACACACACCCCCTGGGGAGCCCTTCAGCGGCACGCCCGGCCCCAAGAGGCCTCAACGGCACACCCTGGCAAGGCCCAGCGGCACGCCCCGAGGAGCCCTTCAGCGGCACACCCCCTCGGGGTCCCAGCGGCACGGCCTTCAACGGCACACCCCCCCTGGGGGGGGCCTTCAGCGGTACACCCCCAAGGGGGGGGCCTTCAGCGGCACACCCCCCCTGGGGGGTCTTCAACGGCACACCCCCCTGGGGGGGGCCTTCAGCGGTACACCCCCAAGGGGGGGCCTTCAGCGGTACACCCCCAAGGGGGGCCTTCAGCGGCACGCCCGGCCCCAAGAGGCCTCAATGGCACACCCTGGCAAGGCCCAGCGGCACGCCCCGAGGAGCCCTTCAGCGGCACACCCCCTCGGGGTCCCAGCGGCACGGCCTTCAACGGCACACCCCCCCTGGGGGGGGCCTTCAACGGTACACCCCCAAGGGGGGGTCTTCAACGGCACACCCCCCCTGGGGGGTCTTCAACGGCACACCCCCCTGGGGGGGCCTTCAGCGGTACACCCCCAAGGGGAGCCTTCAGTGGCACACCCCCCCTGGGGGGTCTTCAACGGCACACCCCCCCTGGGGGGGGCCTTCAGCGGTACACCCCCAAGGGGGGTTCTTCAGCGGCACGCCTGTTGTGAGCTTCAGCGGCACGCCCGTTTTAAGCCTCAGCGGCACGCCCCAATGGGCCCTCAGCGGCACATGCTGCTGAGTCTTCAGCGGCACGGCTGTTTTGTGCTCCAGCGGCACGCACTTTTGGCTCCCCCACGGCACGCTTGTTCAGCCCGCCAGCGGCACAGCGGTGAAGCTTTTCAACGGCAAGACGACGTGAAGCCCATGCCCTACGTATCCTTGGCGCGCAGTGAAGCCGTCTGAGGTGGCAGTCGATGACTGGGCCACGTAGCCTACCCCACTGACAGCCAGGACAGGAGCAGGTCAAACCCATCATCACAGCCGGCTTCCCGCCTTGGACAGCCGTGATCGAAGTCACAGGTGGCTGGTGGTATAAAGAGCCTTCCGTTCGACAAGAAAAGAGAGGAACCCCCGGAGAGGAAGAAGGGACACACACAGACGGACGCACAGAGGGGAGGAGAAGAGAGAAGAGAAGAAGAAGAGCTCTGGCGTGAGCCTCCTCCGACGACCGCCGGGCAGAAGCGAGAGTAAGAGAGGGGGCTGGATGTAATAGGAAAAAGGGGGAAAAGTAGGGGACGGTGGTCTCTGTCCCGATTCCCCAATACCTCTTTCTCTTCTGCATTTTGTTCTTCTCCGTCCCGTTCTTGCTTTCTTCTTTGGAGTCTTCCTCCTCGTCTAAAGCCCCGTTTTGGGCACCCTTTTTTTGTAATATGTATGTAGGGCCATGGCCTTTGGCCCCCCCCCCCATGAATGAAAAACCACCCTTCTTGGGCCTTTCCTGTCTTTTTTTTATTGGTTGGCTCCCGCCTTCATAATGCATGGTGTTTTGTTCATTTTCTCTTCTACGGCGTTTTTGGAGTCTCCGTGGTGATGTGATCCTTCCCCTATGATCCTTAGTCTCCTGGGTTCTTTACCCCCTCACGGGAGGGAGAGACCCTTACTTTCTTCCCGATTACCTAGTTACCAATAGACCACTCCCGGCCTTGAAGCCCCCCTCTTTGCTTCTTCTTTTCCTGAACAGCCATCAAGTCTCCCAGCCCATACATTCTGCTCTTTCAAGCCTCCAGCGATACACCTTTCCGGCCTTTGGCCGGTACACCTTTTCAGCCCTCAGCGGCACACCCTTCTGGGCCCTCAGCGGCACATCCTTTTCAGCCCCCAGCGGCACACCCTCCAGGCCCCTCAGCGGCACACTCCTTGGCCAGCCCCAGTCCACATTATATGCCCTTAGAGGCCTTCAGTCTGTTGTTCTCCTTCGCGTTTTCCGAGGCTATATAAAGGTGTTGCTCCTCCGGGGGTCCACCTCCAGTTGTCGGGTTCCGCCACCCCATGTGGGCGCGTTCCCTGTATCTCCCTTATGCCCCGGGTCAAGGGGAGATGCTGCCGAATTTTCTTGTGAGAAACTAATAAACAATTAAAAGAGGCAAAAGGAGGCAACAAACGAGCAGGATAATTAATGAAACCTTCCAACTCATCAAACCACTGTCGGCACCACAACGAGAACTGAACCGAACTAATTAACTACCCGGCAGCCCGAACGTCCGACCCTCAAGAAAAGAGACCGAACCGAACAAAGAGAACGAACAAAGGGAGGAATTTCATATAAAATTACACGAAAGTTAAGATAAGAAGAAAAGAAAAGCCTTAAAACAAATAATCGAAAACTGATCGAACCTCCGCCATCACGCCTCAATTGGCCCTTCGCCGGTACACCGCTCCCACTGGCCCTCAGCGGCACGCTTCCCTTGGCCCCTTTCAGCGGCACGCTCCCTCCCTTCGCCGGTACACCCTCAGCCACAGTCTCAGCGGGATCCAACGTACAGACTTTGGGCTTGACAACGTATAGACTTCGAGCTGCAATCAAAGGGGCAATGTACAGACTTCATGTTGCATTGTATAGACTTGGCCAATGTATAGACTTTGGGCCAGCCAATGTACAGACTTCATGTTGCAATGTATGGACTTGGGGCTGGCCGACGTATAGACTTGACCAATGTACAGACTTTGGGCCCGCCAATGTACAGGCTCCACGTTGCAACGTACAGACTTTGGGCTTGGCAACGTATAGACTTCGAGCTGCAATCAAAGGGGCAATGTACAGACTTCATGTTGCATTGTATAGACTTGGCCAATGTATAGACTTTGGGCCAGCCAATGTACAGACTTCATGTTGCAGTGTATGGACTTGGGGCTGGCCGACGTATAGACTTGACCAATGTACAGACTTTGGGCCCGCCAATGTACAGACTCCACGTTGTAACGTACAGACTTTGGGCTTGGCAACGTATAGACTTCGAGCTGCAGTCAAAGGGTCAATGTACAGACTTCACGTTCCAATGTATAGACTTGGGCCAGCCGGCGTGTAGACTTCATGACGGCCAGTGTACAGACTTCGGACCAGTCGACGTATAGACTTCATATTGCAATGTGCAGACTTTGCTCCACTCTGCTCCAGTGTATGGACTTTGGGCTTGGCAGCGCATGGACTTCGAGCCCGGGGGGGAATGTACAGACTTTATATCCACCCCCACGCCCTGATTGGCTCCTCAGCCGGCATACTTCTCTAACCTTTCAGCGGTACGCTCATCCAATTCTCTCGCCGGCGCACTTTTCCCAGCCTCGAGCGGCACGCTTCAAAGACCCTTCATCGGCACATGGCCTCCACTCTTCAATAGCCCTTTGCCGGCACACTTGTGCCCACCTTCCCCGGCACAATCTTTTAAACCCTCAGCGGTACGCCTTTTCCTTGCCCAGCGGCACACTTTCTTCCCCAGCGGCACACTCCTTTTCAAAGGCCCAGCGGCACACTTCTCTCCTCACCGGTACACCCCTATCTTCTCTTCGCCGGCACACTATACATATACACATATACAGCCTGATAAAGGCATTAACAATAGCAAACAAATTAATAAAAATTGCGCTAACTAAAGGACTCCGAATGCACAATATTAATCACAATAAAGAGGCGGGAGGGGTAATAAAAAATAAATAACAAACGAATGATAATAACAAGAATAATCATGAATAAAAGAAGAGAAATCATCCCGGACAAAGGCACGAATAAACAGTAAACATCAAATCAGAAATCCCAGAAGATATAACTAAGAAAGCCCCAGATAAAAGACGCTAATGCCCACACTGCAGCCCTCTCTCTCCCCGGGACCCGGAGCAAAAGGGAATAACAACGCCGCCCTTTCAGGTCGGGCCCGAGTCTCGGGAATTACCCCGATATGGCCAGGCTTTGATCTAACCTCGGGCCGACATCCTAATCGGACCGGATTTGTTTTCTCGTTCCAGATACCTTCCGAATCCTCATTAAAATTGCCGCATGCTCGGCAGACATTTGAAGGGATCTACCTCGGTTTTCTCATTGTGACGCTGCCACGGACCTGTGTCCGAATACAAAAGGTCTACGAGTGGCCGACACGGTCGACAGTTTATGGCCTTAATACAACCTTCAGTGTGATCTATCCCTATCTCTCTCGCATAATTAGTATTACTCTTTTCGGCCGCGGGGCCTCTAATTTCGGTAATTAATCAAGGGTATTCCCTCGTGTGGGGGATGTAAATGACGTCGTGGCCTTTATGGCGCGACGAGATTCGGTCCCGACACGAACCACACAATCGTCTGACAAAGTCAGATCGAGCGCACCATGGGCTCTTCGGGGCCCGAATAAATTGTCACTTCGGTGACTGGCACGCCCACGCACTTAATAAGACCAACAGACGAACGAGAACGATGGTTCGACGAGAAGTGCGTCCACATCAGGTGCTGCTTCAGCTTCATACTTTTGCTCGAGTGAGAGCTGTTCCAGCTCCTGCCATGGGATGTGGTCCCGCACCAGCAGGGGCTTCAATTCGGGCTGCACATATTCATCTAGCCCTTCAATCAGGTGTTGTAGTCGTCGGACCCCAGGATTGATCTCCTTGACCACCGGTAGCGGAGTTTGTCTCCTCTGATTATGTGTAGGTATCCTGATGACTGCAGGTGGTGTGGTCCACACAGGTGCTGTCACCGGCAGAGCAGGCTGTGGCGCGACGCCAGGGTGCCTTCATCCTTTTGTGCTTCATAGGGACCTGCTGCCATCCCTGCTGTCCTTTTGCGGGCTCCAAGAAATGAGTTTCATAGGTGCTCCGCGTACTTGCTTCAGAGATCTCCTTGGGCAGTGCCTGGTATAGGGAGATCATGTTGACTCCTGCCCTCCTCCGAGGGGCTTCATGCTGTTGGGGAGGGTCCACTTTGTACTCTCCCAACTCGATTTCATTTTTCTTCACCATCCCTTCGATGATGTCCTTGAAGACATAGCAATCTTCGATTGGATGCCCCAGTATCTGGTGGTAGGGGCAGAATCTCGGGCTGTCTCTTCTCTTCAGGTCCTCCGGCCTCTTTGGCTCTGGCAGGTGTGGACACCGAAAATCGCACATCTAAATGTCATGCTCGGCCCAGCATCGACAACGGTGCCGAGTGAAGAAACCCCGGAGAAATCAAGCATAAAAGGGCCCCACAGCCCGTGGGCCTCGAAGAAAATCAAATGGGCCACGGCTCATGCTCACAATGGGCTCAAAATCGCCCACTTAGCCCTTCAGCGGCACGCCCAGTTGAGGCTTCAACGGCACGCCCTGGAAAGCCCTCCAGCGGCACGCCCCCTTCAACGGCACGCCCCAAAGGGGGGGGCTTCAACGGCACGCCCCAAAGGGGGGGGGGCCTCCAGCGGCACGCCCCCAGGTGGCTTCACCGGCACACCCCTTTGGGGTTCAGCGGCACGCCCAGTTGAGGCTTCACCGGCACGCCCAGTTGAGGCTTCAACGGCACGCCCTGGAGGGGCCTCCAGCGGCACGCCCCCAGGTGGCTTCACCGGCATGCCCCTGCCGCCCCCAGGTGGCTTCACCGGCACGCCCCTTTGGGTGTTCAGCGGCACAACCCCTTTGGGATTCAGCGGCACGCCCTTTGGGTGTTCAGCGACACGCCCCTCAGGGCTCTTCAGCGGCACACCCCTTTGGGTGTTCAGCGGCACGCCCTCAGGACTGTTCAGCGGCACGCCCTCAGGGCTCTTCAGCGGCACGGCTGTTTTGTGCTCCCAGCGGTACGCCCTTTTGGCTCCCCTGCGGCACGCTGGTTCAGCCCTTCGACGGCACAGCGTGAGGCACTTTCAACGGCCGACGTGAAGCCCATGCCCTACATATCCTCGGCGCGCAGTGGCCGATCCGAGGTGTCGACCGACGACTGGGCCACGTGAGCTACCCCCCCCTGACAACCCAGGACGTGGCAGGTCAAAGGCCATCATCACGAGGCCACCTTCCCGCCTTCAACGGCGGTGCTCGGAAGGCTTCCCGCGGCTGGAGGTATAAAAGACACTCCACTTCAAAGGGAAAGAGGAGAGGAAGGCCAAGGAAGAAAGCCAGAGAAGAGGAGGACAACAGAGAGAAGAGGAGAGGCAGGCAGACGCACACACGCAGAAGAAAAGAGAAGAAGAGAGGAGAAGAAGAAGAGGCTCCCTCCCTGCCGGGAGCTACCTCCGATGACCACCACCACCACCGGAAGGGAGCAAGAGTAAGGGAGAGAGGGTTCGATGTAACGGGGAAAGAGTTAGGGGCGGCCGGCCTCCCTCCTGCCCTCCGTTCTTCTTCTTCCTTTTATGTCTTCTTTTCTTTTGTGGGGCCTTTTCCCCTTTCTTGGCCATGGCATCATCTTTGGCATTCTTTTTTTGCTATGATATGTATATAGGGCCGTGCCCTCTCGATTCCCATGAATGAAAGTTGTTCCTCTCGGGTTTTCTCTTCGATTTCGTTGGCTTATGCTAGTCCTCGCGGTTCCCAACGGGCTGTCCGTTCTTCCCTCCGTCTCCCCGTTCCTCTGGTGTTCTTGGGGCCTCCGTGTCTATATGACCGTCCTCCCACGATCCTTAGCCTTATAGGCCCTTCGATTCCTTCCGTGGCCCTCTGCCATGTCCACCGATTTAGGAAGGAGGAAGACCCTCACCCTCTCTCCCAATACGCAACAGCTAAGTGGATTCTCCCCCGGCCTTGAATCCCTCTCCCACGCTCCTGGATGGCCTGCAGATCTCCCAGCCCACACACTCAATCCCCTTCGATCCTCCAGCGATGCCCCTTTTCAGCCCTCAGCGGCACACCAGTTTTGGCCCTCAGCGGCACACCTCATCTATTCTTGGCCGGCACACCTGTTTGGTCCCTCAGCGGCACGCCCATGGAGGCTGTCCAGCGGTACACCTCCTTATCTATCCTTGGCCGGTACACTCCCCTTTCTGCCCTCAACGGCACACCCCTTTCTGCCCTCAGCGGCACACCCATACTGTGTCACCCCTCGCCGGCACACTCCTTGGCCGGTACACTCCCCAGCTGCCCTCAGCGGTACACTCCCCTTTATGGCCTTAAGTGGCATGCCCTTCAGTTCTTCAGCAGCCCATTCCTTGGCTTTGCCCCCGAGCCCTTCCCTTTACGTTTTCCGAGGCTCCTTAAAGGTGTTGCTCCCCCGGGGGCCCACCTCCAGTTGTCGGGTTCCGCCACTCCATGTGGGCGCGTTCCCTTTATCTCCCTTACGCCCCGGGTCAAGGGGAGATGCTGCCGAATTTTTGTGAGAAATAATGAAACATTAAAAGAGGCAAAGGGAGGCAACAAACGAGTGTGGACACACTTTTTTATTTAACAATTATTTTATTCGTTTGTTGGTTTATCAAGTGCGTGGGCGTGCCAGTCACAGAGTGACGATTTATTCGGGCTCCGAAGAGCCCATGGTGCGCTCGACCTGACTTCGTCAGACGATTGTGTGGTTCGTGTCGGGACCAAAACCCGCCGCGCCATGAAGGTCACGACGTCATTTACATCCCCTCAAAGAGGGGAACACCCTTGATTAATTGCCGAGAAAAAGGGCCTCATGGCCAGAAAATTAATTGCATAAAAATATATTAAGAAACACTGACGTCCTTACACGAGGGCATGAAGAAAGTATTTGAGCTCATGTTGGTCATGTGTTTGACCATTTAATGTTCGGACGAATGTCCGGCTCGAGAAAAGTGCAATCGTCATGGGAAAACCGAAACATATGTATGCCGGGGTACGGCAAATTTATTGTTCAGAGGAACGAGAAATATTCAATTAAATCCCAGTTAAAGTGGTCAGAAACCAACCAGTTTATCGGCTCGGTGCAAGATCAAGCCGTGACCATACTGCGGTGGGCCCCCCGCGGTCGAAACAAGACTTGCGTGAGCGTGGTTAATCTTTCCGGTGCCAAGAGGCAACGGGGGAGTGTTCCGGGATCAGATCCCAGAACCAAAGACGTGTTCAAAGGGAGCGGGCTATAGGCCGATGATATGGGTCAGACAATGACCATAATCGGGACGGACCCAAGGTCTAAGCGTGACCCATGAAGACCTTATTGATATTCCTATACGTAGGGTTCGGGGATGATGAGAGCCGCATCGTTCTACTCATTATTGTAATCATTATTCATTTATTTAGCTATTTATTTTTTTGTATTGCTCATTGATTCTCCTTTTATTACCGGTGCGTTATATTCTCTTTTCTTTATTTATTTTTATTGTCATTCTTTTATTTTTTGTTATTTATGTATTTATGTATTTTATATTTTTTTATCTTTTTATGAGTTTTATTATTATTATTATTATTATTATTATTACTTATTATTATTATTATTATTATTTGTTGCATTTGGAGCGTGCGTGGGAGGGTCTTCACACGATGTACAAGGCCCTATTTATGTAAGTTTTGATGCGATCAGATTAATGCATGCATGGAGGAGGAGGGGTGCTTTCTTTTTATTTGTTAATTGCACAAAGGAAGCTTGAATTATTTCCTTTTATCCTTTTTATTTTTTTTATTTTATTTTTTTATTATTATTTCATTATTATTAGTATTTTATTACTATTACTATTATTATTTATTATTATTATTTTATTATTATATTAATCCTGGTGAAAATACGGCATTGTCTCCCTTGCACCCGAGCGCTGAGAGAGGGCGGTGAAGGCAAGCTAAGAGTGTGCCGGGGAAGGGTGGATGGGTGTGCCGGGGAAGGGCTAAAAGAGTGTGCCGGGGAAGGGCTAAAAGGGTGTGCCGGGGAAGGGATAAAAGAGTGTGCCGGGGAAGGTTTGAAAAAGTGTGCCGGGGAAGGGCTAAAAGAGTGTGATGGGGAAGGTTTGAAAAGTGTGCCGGGGAAGGGCTAAAAGAGTGTGATGGGGAAGGTTTGAAAAGTGTGCCGGGGAAGGGCTAAAAGAGTGTGCCGGAGAAGGTTTGAAAAAGTGTGCCGGGGAAGGGCTAAAAGGTGCCGAACAGAGGAAGGCCAGGCCGTGCCGGGCCTCCAGGGATTCATGCAAGGTATTTTTGATTTACCATTGTTTTTAGAGGTTAAAATTATATTGTATTCTTATTTATTTTATTAGTTGCAATCCTGACGAAATTTCGGCAGCATCTCCCCCGGACCCGGGATGGAAGGGGAATAAAGGGAACGCGCCCACATGGAGTGGCGGAACCCGTCAACTGGAGGTGGGCGCCCGAGAGCGGCAACACCTTTAACAAAAACCTCGGAAAACCCGAAAGCAACGATGGACGGGGGACCTCCCTGGGACTGGTCAGGGGTGTGCCGGGCTAGAAAGATCAAGGGTGGGGAGGGCGGCCAAGGCCGTACCGACGAACGGTGTTGAAGAGCGCACCGGCGAGGGCCCAATGGGGGCGTGCCGGCGAAGGGTTCAATGGGGCGTACCGATGGGAGCTGGGGAGGCTGCACCGGGATAGGGGTGGACTGGTGGAGGACCGAGCAAGGTATGTCGCCTAAGGACTGAGGGGGTTGGGCCAAAGACTTCCTAAGTGTGATGGAGCCAAAGAGGAAAGGGCCAGGGACGGTGTTGGTGGCTGGGCGTCTAGGAGAAGGAGATGGGCCTCCCCGTTCAAGCAAGTACGCGGGGTTGGAGGTCAAGGACCCCATGCCAAGGGCCATGACAGAGGGGAAGAAGGATCTCCACTGGAGGCCAAACCGTCGGAAGGAGGAGGAAGAATGGTTGAAACGTGCGCATCCGGACGTGAATCAAACACGATAGCAAGAGATCCGAGAAGGGGAAAATTTCCATTCACAAGAGAGGCCAAAATCGGCCATGTACATTCCAAGGTATCGGAGTTGGAGACAAGAGTAGTGAAAGAAAATGAAGAAGAAAGGAGGGGGAAAGATGGGAGGAGCTGGGGTCGAGCAGGGGCGACAGCCCCAGCTCTTCCCCACTCCCCCCTGCTACATAGACCCTCCCTCTCCCTCTCTTTCTCTTACTCTCTCTCTTTTCTCTGGCCTCCGGGAAGCCTCCAACGCCGGAGCAGCTTCTTCTTCCTCTTCTCTCTTCTCACCGTGGCGGGCTCTCGTCGTCTCCGTGGGTGTGTCCTCTCCGAAGTGGGAGTCCTTTATACTCCCAGTAGCGGGAGCCTTCGAGCACGGCCGTCGGAGGCGGGAAGCGTCTTGTAATGATGGCGTTTGACCTTCCCTGTCCCGGGCGGCGAGGCGGTAGCTTACGTGGCCCAACCTCCGGCCGACACCTCGGACAGGCCACTGCGCGCCGAGGATGCTTAGGGCATGGTCAGCACGTCGTTCGGCCGTTGAAAAGGCTTCACGCTGTGCCGCTGGCGGGCTGGCAAAGTGTGTCGCTGAGGAGGGCAAAAGGCGTGTCGCTGAAGCTTGCCCAAGCGTGCCGTTGAAGGGGGCAAACAGCGTGCCGTCGAAGCCCCTGAGGAGCGTGCCGCTGAAAACCCCTTGGGGTGTGCCGCTAAACGGCATGAGGGGCGTGCCGCTGAACAGCCTGAAGGGCGTGCCGCTGAACACCCCTGGGGGTGTGCCGCTGGAGCCCAGGATGGGCGTGCCGTGGAAGGCACTTCATAGCGTGCTGTTGAAGGGCATGGAAAGTGTGCCGTGGAAGGCACTTCCACAGTGTGCCGTCGAAGGGCACAAAAAGTGTGCCGTGGAAGGCACTTCATAGTGTGCCGTTGAAGACCCAAGAAGTGTGCCGTTAGAAGGCTGAAAACGTGTGCCGTTGAAGGGCACAAGAGGGTGTGCCGTGAAAGGCTAAAGAGGGTGTGCCGCTGGGGCACTTGAGGGTGTTTGGACTGCACCGGGTGAAGAAGAAAATAAACTGTGTCGGGTGGAAGGCTGCCAGCCTTACCGGGTGAAGAGGGAAAAGTTATGTGCCGGGCGAAAGGCTCTTGCAGGTGTGCCGGTCACATGGCACTTGGGGTGTGCCGGCTGGAGCCTCTAGCAGGTGTGCCGGTGGAGACCGTTGAAGGCGCACCGGATGAGGCCATGGGAGTGCACCGGATCAAGAAGCCATCATGTCACCGGATGAGGGCCCTCGCACTGTCACCGGGTCAGGAGCCAGACTAGCACTACCGGATGAGGAAGCAGGGATGCTGTCGTTTAAATATTGCCACCGGTAATGCAAGCATGCCACTGGAACTGTAGGTGTAATATTTTGAGAAGTAAAAATCATTCTTGCTGGGGTAATGTTGGTTTAAGCTCAGTTGACGTTGCTCTGTATCCCACGGACAGAAAAATTAGGGCCACTAGTTGGAACCGGGACTTCAGTAGCCAGGGAAGGTTCACGGCAGCTTGGACAGATAAGAGTGTGCAGAGCAGATGTCTTGTATTGTTTCTTAATCATATCTTCATCAGCTAATGCACTAACAGCAAGGATCGAATGCCAATCTTTATCCCCATCAACCACAGGTTTTACAGTGAGATAAACATCTAGTGTTGCTTCCATTTGGGGAATACCATCTAACCCAGAGTGGAGGCTCTGGGCCTTCAATACAAACCTTTTTGCACCTTCAATGTTCTCAATTGTAAATTGGCTCTCAGAAATCTCCCTTGCTTTAGGGACCTCATTACGATTGCATTGCATCCCTGCCTCCAGTTCAATGCGTTCTTGACAGCTACCTACTTGCAACCCACAGGCACTTAACTATCGCACATTCAGCAATATATTATTACCATCACCTAGGAGAACCCTCCATCCCCATGCCACCCATCATAGCATAACCGTTTTCTATACTCAGGTGGGAGAAGAGCCCCGCTGGGGAATGGCTATGCGGGACCAGATGGGGTTGATCACAACGCTCTTCTCCTCTTCTACTCTTTACGGCCGCCGAACTCATCACCCGGTAGGGGCCCTCCGCAGCTGTCGTCGAACCGTGGCTCGGCTGCTGCTGCGTGGTGTGCCATCTGGGAAGCAGCAGCGGGTGACGACAACCTGCCATTCCGCCCGTGGGCGGCGGCCTCCGAGGCACGTCGCTCTATCTCCGGCACAAACGAGGGGAGCAGGGTGTCACCATCCGGTGGCACAAGGAGAGGGTGGTTGAAGGTGTTACCCGGCACAGTGGGTGTGTGCCGCTGGAGGTGGCCCGGTGGTGGTGTGCCGCGGAAGGTGGCCCAGCGCGGGGTTGTGCCGTGAGGAGGTGGGAACGGCACGGGAGTGTGCCGTGGAAGGCTTAACCGGTGAGGTTTTGAGGGGAGTGATTCGGTGGGGTGGTTATCCGGTGCGGGCGGAGGTGTGCCATCCGGCACAGCTTTTGGGGTGTTACCAGGCACAGTGGGTGTGCCGTGGAGTCGATGCGATGGCGGGCTGGTGAGGTGGTTGGAGGTGTGCCGGTGAAGGCGCTCGCGGGGGGAGTCGAAGTGTGTGTGTGTGAGAGAGAGAGAGAGAGAGAGAGTGGGTGGGCCATCTTCTCTTGTTTTATTAATATATATATATAATTTATTATTATTATTATTATTTCTTTTCTTTCTTTCTTTTTCTCTTCTTCTCTTTATTTTTTTTCTTTTCTTTCTTCCCTTCCTTCTTTTCTCTCTCCTTCCTTTCTTTTTCTTTCTCTCTTTTTTTATTGGTGTCCACAACGAGCAAGATAATTAATGAAACCTCCCAACTCATCTAACCACTGCCGGCACCATAACGAGAGCTGGACCAATTAACGACCCAACGGACCGAGCTTCCGATTACGGCAAAGGGGCTGAATAGAACAAGGCCAAGAAGAAGTTTATATAGAACTACGTGAAAATTAAAGATAAGAAGAAAAGAAAAGCCTTAAAACAAATAGTAAAAGAGAGAGCCTTCACCGGCATGCCTACCCCTATCCTCCACTCAGATGGACCTCCGCTAGTGCACTCCTTCCAGCATCTAACGGCACATTTCTATTTAACCCCTTGAACCCCCAGTGGTACACCCCTATAGCCTTCAACGGCACGCCCGTTCTGCCCTCAGCGGCACGCTTCCCTTCAACCCTCAGCGGCACGCCCTCCTTGGCCCTCAGCGGTACGCCTTTTTCAGCCCCCAGCGGTACGCCCCCTTGGCCTTCAGCGGTACGCCCTTTGGCCTTCAGCAGTACGCCCCTTTCAGCCCTCAGCGGCACATCCCAAGCCTCCAGCGGTACGCCCTATCCCCTTCGCCGGCACACTATATACATATACGTATATATGACCTGATAAGGGCATTAACAATAGCGAATAAATCAATAAAAATTATGATAATTAAAGGACTCCAAATGTATAATATTAATCACAATAAAAGAGGTGGGAGGGGTAATAAAAAATAATAAATAGCAAACAAATGATAATGATAAGAATAATCATGAATAAAAGAAGAGAAATCACCCCGGACAAAGGCATGGATGAACAATAAGCATCAAATCAGAAATCCCAGAAGATATAACTAAGAAAACCCCAGATAAAAGACATCAAGGCTCACACTGTAGCCCCTACCTCTCCCCGTGACCCGGGACAAAAGGAACAACAACGCCGCCCTTTCAGGTCAAGCCCGAGTCTTGGGAATTACCCCGATATGGCCAGATCTTGATCTAATCTCGGGCCGACAGCTTAATCGGATCGGATTTGTTTCTCGTCCCGGATACCTTCCGAATCCTCATTGAAATTGCCATATGCTCGGCAGACATTTGAAGGGAACTACCACGGTTTTCTCGCCGCGTTCCTGTTACGGGCCCGTGTCCGAATATGAAAAGGTCCCCGAGCGGCCTATGCGGCCGGCAATTTATGGCTTTAATAAAACCCCCAGTGTGATCTACCTATATCTCTCTCGCATAATTAGTATTACTCTTTTAGGCCGCGGGGCCCCTAATTTCGGCAATTAATCAAGGGTATTCCCTCGTATGGGGGGATGTAAATGACGTCGTGACCTTCATGGCGCGACGGGATTCGGTCCCGACACGAACCACACAATCATCTGACGAAGTCAGATCGAGCGCACCATGGGCTCTTCGGAGCCCGAATAAATTGTCACTTTGTGACTGGCACGCCCACGCACTTAATAGACGAACCACGCGACGCCAGCGAATTGAGTTTTTTTAGTGCGTCCACAACTCTGGCACGCCCGGTGGGACCTATCCACCCTTCATCTCTTTGCCGAAATTAGGGGCCCCGCGGCCCCCTTCCTGTTACACTAATTGTGCCACTTTCTTAAATGCAGAAAAATTAAGCAGAGAAGAGAAAGCAACATCATGGAGCCGACAATGGCTGTTGTCTGCAGCCCTGAGGTTGTGGAGAATCACGTGCGGGGTGGCTACCTGGCGGTACCCCTCGCTTTCGGGAGTTTCCCTCCCACTGTGGGCTTCCCAAACTTCTTGGGGGTGGCCTTCGCCGAGATCCTCGACGTGGAAACACCCGAGGACGCCCAGATCAACGCCCCCGTCCCGGGGGTCATGGGAGCTGCTGCCGGCCGAGCTGTGCCCGAAGACAACAATAGCGTCCCCACAATGACGCTCAGCTGCAACGTGCACCACGTGCACCACACCACCGGCCCATCCCACCAGGGGTCGACATCCTACCGGAGAAGGCTCCGGAGAAACAACACCAGCGCCGGATCAGGGCGTCGCGCCTCCAACTCCGGGAAGTCCATGACAGTTGGGGCCCTCCGAGTCCGCCTAGACGGGCAGAGGTCCCAGGTGACACCGGACCGCATCGTCCCTACCATCCCAGTCTGCAACTCTTTCCACGGATTGGAGAAGCTGAAAGGGAGGGCAGTGCCCGCGACCCCAACCGTGACGCCAAAGAGGACGCCGGTTCATAGGCCGGCTAAACTGAAGCAAGTCTGGGTACCTAAGGAGACCCAGCCCACTGCACCTGCCCAGGCAGGGCCCAGCATCTTCCGCCCCAGGAGGGCCCGACGCGATGACAAAGTCGAGGCAGTGACCCCCACTCTCCGACCGGCACCTGTCATTCCGGTGCCGTCCGAGAATGTTCACCGCCATCGCCGAGGGCGCTGGCACAATGTCGCCCGCTCGGCTCGCACGGCCTACTCCCCTCCTGCCGCTGTCATCGACGCGCAACCCCAGGCCGCTCTCCCTGACCAGGAGTGGGAAGGGATTGAGCAGGTCATGAGGAACTACCTCCGAGGCCCGGGTAGCACCCCCGCTGGCCGCCAGAGACTACTGGGGGCAATGGCTTCCGCCTTCCAGGAAGAAAGGGGGGAACCTGCACCTAGCATGGAGTCGAGGACCCGCCCGGAGGAGCCGCGCCAGTCCCTTGTACGGGAGGAAGCGCCGCCCCGACGATCGGTCTTCGACAGACTGACATTCCCAGGAGGACCGTCCCGGAGGGCGTCAAGAAGAACTAAGAGTAAGAGATGGCAGACATTCACCTGCAACATGGCAGGAGTCCATGGTCGGTACGGGGCCTTGCCCACCGACCCGGAAGAATTGGCTAGAATAGCCTCCAGGCCGGGACCCCTTACCAGAAGAAGGAGAGCGGCAGGCGGCACGACACCCGCGGCCGCCGAAGGAACTTTACCCGAAGAGCCCCTTGCGGCCCTCACGGCCAATGTGGTTACTACCGGCGACACGAGTGGCGGACCCTCGACATCATCCGAGGACGCCCCGGCCGAAGAAACAGGGGGCATGCCCAGTCTCCCCACAGCTGACCCAGCAATGCTGCTCATGATGCAACGATTCCAGCAGGAAATCGAGTCACTCAAGAAGCAGCTAAGTGAGCGGGACGCACCGCCCCCGATGTCCTGGCAGACCGAGGTTATACCCGAAGTACCCAGGGACAGGGGGCAGTCTTCAGAGGCAGCTCTTCCAGCAACCCTCAATCCTCTCGGGGGCGCGCCCCCACAGCAGACACATTATACAGTGGTGGCCCCGCCACAGGCTCCGCTCTCACAAGGGTCCCCCACGGCCCCCCGAGCAACCGTGGTAGCCACTCCGAGCGCGCAGCCCGCTCATTTCTACCCGAGCCCAGTCGACCCGGCGGCAGTCAGCCGATTGATGCTCGAGCAGATGATAGAGATGAAGCTGGCCGAGAGGGGCGAAGGGGATCAGACGCCGTTTGACGTCTACCGGGTACCCTACCTGGCCCATTATGCTGCCAGGAAGTTGCCGGCTGGCGTCACCAAGCCGCCGAAATTTGAAAAGTTCAACGGGCAAGGATCCCCCAGGGAACATATTGCCTACTACGTAAACATCATGGGAGATTTAGCTGCTAATGAGGCCTATCTTCTGAAGTTCTTCGGCTCGACACTTACCGGACTCGCTTTTGAGTGGTACTCCAGCTTGCTACCCGGGTCCGTTGCTGACTGGCCTGACATGCAGAAGAAGTTCAAGGAGAGATTTTACGTCGCTGAAAGGGAAATCACTATGGCTGAACTCTATGCCACAAAGCAAAAGAATGATGAGTCGGCCCTCGACTACATCAAAAGATGGAGAAACCTCAGCATGAGGTGCAAGCGTCCCCCGCATCAGGAGGACGCGGTGCAGATCTGCAAACAAAACTTGAAGAAAGAAATCCTAGAAAGAATGATCGGCACCGAGGTCAAAACATTCGACCGCCTGAACAATGTGGTAGCAGAGATCGAGGCGTTTCTGGCCCGATACTCCTCCACTCCAGCCATGTCAAGTCAGAGGGCCAGGCAGGCCGAGAAGAAGCCAGTGCCTCTCGAGGTGCACACACTAGACTTCCAGGCTTTTGAAAAGCAGAAAGAAAAAGCCAAGGGGGCTGCCACCCTACCTCCGCCCCGGACCACAGAACGGCGGGGGGGCCCCTCACTAAGAGAGAAGATGAGAAACAAGTTATATTCCTTCTCCCGGGACAAGTCCAAGCTCCTGTTTGAGTGGGCAACCAGCTACAATAAGATCACATTGCCAGAGCCGAAAAGGCCTGGCGACTCAAAGAAGAAGGATGACCCGCGCTTCTGCATGTACCACCGGGTGCTCGGGCATACTATTGAAGATTGCTACGTCTTCAAGGATGTTACTGAGTCCTTAATCAGGGACGGGGAGCTGGACATGGGGGAGCATAAAGTAGACCCCCCGCAGCCACACGAGCTGCCCAGCATAACCTCCTCCGTCAATATGATCTCACTATATCAGGAGTTGCCAGAAGAATGGGCGGAAGCCTGTGCCCGTACCACTTATGAGACCTTTATCATGGCCCCAGCTCAAGACCAAGAAGGGTGGCAGACTATACCCAGAAAAACTAGAAAGGCGCGCGCCTCTCGACCTACCCCAGGAATTCACTCGAGGGTAGCAGCGCCCCTGCCTGCACCGCCCCCGGTAAACCCGGTTTGCCACGACACGGCCCCTCGGCTGGTCATGAGGCGGCCCACTCACAACAAGAAGAGCTCGGCCCCGTTGCGGATGTACAAGAAGACTAGCCCGGCGGTTGAAAGACTCCAAGCTATTATTGACGGGCTTGAAGATTATGAGCAGCCCAAAATCCAGCCCGTCGAATTAAAACAATATGTCCCCTGGGAGGAGTTCGAGTCACACGAGCTGGCTCCAGGAACAGAAGCTGATGCAGATAAAGAGCCTCCCCTATGGGGTGAACCTATTCGGGAGCAGCCATCCGCTGCGGCGGGCAAGAAGAAGAAGAAGAGAAGACCCATGGGCAAGAAGAAGAAGGAGGTCGTCTTCGCCTGCAACACCCTCTCGGCGTTGTTCGACACCGTTCTCTCCCTGGAAAAGAAAGAAGAAGAGCCACCCCATGAACCGGCAGAGGTGAGTCAAGCTGAAACATCCACCTCCCAGCACGCCACCAGGTCAGGGAGGAAGTGGGGGCGCCCTCCTCAGGGCAGCCTCAACATCATGCTCAAGGGGGAACAACCATACCAGATTCTCGACCCTGAGGTCCGAGGCACCGAGATCCCTCCCCCATCAGGTCTCTACCCCGGGGGTACCAAGAGTCAAGGCGCCCCGTCGTTCGCCGAGTTCCTGTCAGCTCGAGCAGGAAGGCGGGCGCACCCTCAGGGGTCCGCTGCGACCAGTAAAGCAAGTATTCCTCAAGCTCTACCAGCTACAGCTCCTGCCCAGCCAGAAGGAGAATTCAACGGCATCCCAGACCTCGCCGAATTCATGCGAGAAACAGAGGAAGCCCAGCAGGCCCCGCCAGCTCAACAGGCCGCAGCAGAGCCCACAAAGCAGGCATCCCTTGAGCTGGCACTCCAGCCTCAGGATGAGGGCAGACGCAGTAAGCCCGAAGAGATGAAATTGCTCAAGGTGCGGGCGGCCGAGCGAATAGTCAGACACCTCAAGAAAATCCCGACCCGGTTCACGGTGTGGGAGATGCTGTCCTTGAACGAAGAAACGCAGCAAGCCATCATCGCCGCACTCCAGACGCCAGCACACCTTGAAGCCTGTTTGGCAGAAACACCACCTGAAGTAGCAGTGGCTTTCACAGAAGATGACATGCTCCTACCGACTTGCAGCCATAACAGGCCCCTCTACATGAAAGGGCAGCTGAACGGCCAGCCTATCAACAGGGTCTTGATCGACCCAGGGGCAGCAGTAAATATACTCCCGCACCGGATATACCAGAAGCACTACTTTGACGTACACCTGGTCGAAGTTAAAAATGTCAAGATTGCCGGCTTTAACCAGAAATGTGAGGTTCCCATGGGGGTCGCAGAGTTCAACTTGACCTTTGACGACTTCACCTCCAAAGTCCAGTTCCACGTCATCAACTCCAACACGTCCTACAAGGCGTTGCTCGGCCGGCCTTGGCTACACCAAAATAGGGTGGTGCCCTCCACCTTGCATCAATGCATCAAGTACCCCTGCGAGGGAAAGGAAGTCAGAATCTTCGCCGACCTCCACCCGTTCGAGGTGTTCGAGTGTCACCTGTCAGATGCTAATCTATACTTAGAAAAGGCGAAGCAAGCTCCTCAAGTCATCCAAGACAAGGGAAAGAAGAAAATGGAATCGGGAGGCTGGTTTCCTCCGCCGCCCCCAGGCTATGTGGCTCCCCCACATGTACCATTTATTGCACAAGAGGAAGGGGTATTTAGGGCAGCCCCTCTCCCTATCTACCCCACACCGGGGGCACCCTGCCTCGAAGACCTGCTAGAAGATGTCAGGGTCCCGCCAGGGATCGTCAAGCCGATAGCGAAAATTGAATGCCAAGCTGCTGAACAACTGAGAACCTTCGAGGTGCCTAACCCCGAGGGGCCGCCCACTATCTTCTATGTGGCCGGGGAGAAGCCGGTCAGGGAAGACGACGATTGCCGGTTCCCTGACGAGCTGCATGACCCGCACGTCCCCATTACGGGACTTCCCCACATGACTGACCGGGCAGCCAGAATGGTCAGAAAGCAGAAGATTCCTCCCTACCAGCCCTCCAGCCGGAAGAAAATGTTTGAAAGAATGTGGAACCCACCAAACCTGGATCGACGGTTGCTGAAAATCACCAAGCACCCCGATTTGGGCTTTTCACTAGAAGATTACTACGAGACTGATGTCATATCGGTCTCAACATGGCCCGGCGACGACCCCGCAGAAGCTGCAAATTCACGGGAAACCCACCAAGACACATGTCCCGGGGCCCCGGCCGAAGAGGCACAAGACGAAGAAGTATTCCTGTGGAAGCCTCCCAGCCGCCGCTGCATGGGGAAGACCCCCTCCTTCTCCGAAGGGTCAACCTCGAGAGGGCACGCCAGCAAGGCACCTTCACCTCGGCCGACCGGCGAAGCAAGGAGCAGTAGCATGGGCCACGCTCCAAATTCCCCTCGATACGATCCCATCATGTACGCCTTGTACCACAGGCAGCAACGGGAGATCGAGATGCTAAAAGCACGACTAGCGAAGTTGACCTCGCTAGTCGCCGACCTGATCCAGGGCTCCCTCCCCCCATGGGGTGGCCGGATGCCTCGGCCCCGAGGCACCAGTCCCAGCACCCCCGCTTTGTCAAGGCGGGAAATGAGAGACATGGCAAGCTCGCTGACCGAGCGGCCAACCAGGCAAGGGCTGACACTCCAAGAGAAGCTACAGAAGCCTTATACCTTTCCGAGAGAGAAAACCCAGGGCATCTTCGACTGGGCTTGCCACTACGGCAAAGTCTCCCTTCCACGGTCCAAGAGGCCGCAAGACACCCGAAGAAGCGGGGACCCACTATTTTGCCCTTACCACCAGATGCTGGGTCATGCCATTGAAGACTGCTATGTCTTCAAAGACATTGCTCAAAGCCTCATCGACAGGGATGAGCTCAGAATGGGGGACTACGTGGTAGCCCCGCCACGCCCCCACGTGGCGGACAGCCCCAGGGCATGAGCCTACACTGTGTCCGTCCAATGCCAGGCGCTTGAAGATGCGGCTACCCCGGCCCCCGCAGGAGCGGTCTATGATGAATACACAGAAGAGCCCGGGATGGACCTGTGCCCCTCCGAGCCAGCGGACCTCGCTTACCTGGCAGCAACGACCCAGGAGGAGTGCGAGGTGAATGCAGCCTCCATGCCCAGTCATGATGAACAAGAAGAGGGAGATGGCATTGGAGAGGGGGATTTCCGCAGCCCACCACAAAGGCCGCCCAACAAGACCTACAAGGTCCAACCCGGCGAGCCCACCCAAGTGGTAGCCCACAGGGCCCACTTCGGGAGAAAAGCCCAATAAATAAGACTCGAGGAACCAACTCTCCCCGGCGGCCTTCTAGGCTCGGAGGGCCCAAGACAACGGTTAGGTCCCAAGGAAGGTCCGGCCTAAAGCCCTCTCCCCCTCCGAGAGAGATAGGCTCCAGCCGATCTATCCGACCCCAACCTCGCCGGGCCATGCCGATCGCTCGGACGTGAGCTAGCATCCCCGAGGCTCGGTAAAACCGGTTGATTATCTGCAGGTGCGGCCGTTCAGAGTCCTCCGCCAGCGGGAGAGTCATGGGAGCTGCCGGACTCCAAGGGGATAACGTTCCCACGATCAGGCCATGAAAGCCCCCGTTAAAGACGTAACTCCCGCCGGGAACCCCTCAGCTTACAGGACTCCTGAAGGCGGCGCACTATTTAAGCAAGGGATACCCTCCGGAAGATGGTAAGATGAACTAGGCATTCACATACCCTAAGCTCCTGAGCACGATTCGCTTCACCCTTTGGTGGAGAGGATTCTCGCGCATCAGCTCTCTCCTCCCCCCATTATCGCTTCCACCATCGCTCTACTGACTTAGCCATCGGAGGGTTTGCCCCAGGGAGATCCCCTGGGCCCTCTGACACGTTTCCCTCTCTTGCAGATTCATCTTCTGGTGATCCACAGCCCGCTCAGGACCCAGCGCGAGATTCCGCCTCTTCATCTGGCGCCGTCTGTGGGAAACGCACGAAGAGTCAAGATGGTAAGAAGAAGCTCAGGGAGGAGATCCGCCGGCGGGGCAGGTAAGGCTGTGGCGGCGGCGGGAGGCGCCCCCTCTAGGGTCTCACAGAGCCCCCCCTCCAACGCCAGCGTCCCCACCAACGGGCCACCACCCCCCCCGGCGGAGACAGGGGCACCCCTCGACGGTGGCGCCAACGCCTTCCAGGCCCTCAACGAAAAGATGGACGTCCTCGTGGAGCTCATGAGGGCCCAGGCGGCCCGGGACGCGAGGTCCCGCGCCCCGTCAGGAAGTCCCCCTCGAAGGAGTGCAACGCAGCACACCGCCGGAGGCCGCTTCACCCTCCGCGGCCGACAGCTCCTCCGCAACGACGTCGGAGGACCCTCGCAAGCTCCGCCTGCGGAGCAAGAGGCTTCCTCCACGCCGAGGAGAGGGAAGCAGGGAGCGAGGCCGCCGCGCCCGGGCACCAGTGCTCCGGGAGATCGCCACGACGCCCCCCCCCAGCCCCACGGCGCGGCCACAGCCGGAACTGTCTCTCCGGCTGCGAGATTTTGAAAGACGGTTCGCAGAGCAAGAGCGCGCCCTCCGCGCCCTGCAGAAGACCTCTTTCCCGGAGGACGAGGAGAAATCCCCTTTCTCCGAGTACATCTTGAAGGCAGAGGTCTCTCCTAGAGCCTCCATCCCAACCTTCAAGCTCTACGACGGCCAGGGCGACCCAGCCGACCACTACGATAGCTTCGACGCCCTGGTGACCCTGCATGGAACGCCGGATCCCATCAAATGCCGAGCCTTCGCGGCCACCCTGGTCCAAGGCGCTCAGGCATGGTTCCGGGCCCTCGCCCCGGGGTCCATTCGAGACTTCAGGCAATTCGGGCGAATTTTCAAGGAGAGCTTCGCCGGTAGCGCCCCCCCAAGGTCAGTAGCGGGGCTCCTGGCTCTCAAACAGGCGCAAGGGGAGAGGCTCCGGACTTACGTCCACCGATTTAAATCGGAAGCCCTTAGGATCCCCCGCCTGGATGTGGCCTCAGCCACAACCGCACTGACCGGGGGCACCCGGGACGAGAATCTCCGCCGCGAGCTTGTCCTCCACCCTCCCTCGACCCTTGCCGAGCTAGTGACTCTGGCACTGCGCCACGCCGAGTGCGAAGAAGTACTCAGCGCCTGCCGAGACGCAACCGGCTCGGGTCGGGAGGGGGACAAAAAGCGGACCTCCGAGCCAAACCCCGGCTCGGGTAAGAAGCGCGATCGAGAAGGAGAGCGCAAGAGAAAGTACGAGCGGTATACCCCCTTGACCGCACCAGTCTACGAGATCTATGAGGACATCAAAGACTCGGGACTTCTCCGCCAGCCCGAGCCAATGAGGTCGAAGAACCGCAAGCGGGACAGGCATTGCCTGTTCCACGGCGACCACGGGCACCACACCGGAGATTGCCATCAGCTCCAAGACGAGATCGAGCGCCTCATCCGTCTGGGGCATCTAGCCCGGTTCACAACCGGGCACAAAGAAGACCGAGACGCCGCAGAGGAGATCGACAACGCCCCCCGAGGGGTCCACATCAACGTCATCTCCGGAGGAGCGGCATCGGGAGGCGACACCAGCCGAGGAAGGAAACGTCATGCCGAGCGGGCCAGCCGAGCCTTAGAGCCCCCCAAAGGCCCGCCAATGGAGCCCCAGGTCATAGTCTTCTCCGACCAAGACCTGGAAGGGCTGAGCACCCCGCATGACGATGCCCTCGTTATCTCGGCCACGATAAATCACTGTAATGTAGACAGGATTTTGGTTGATAATGGGAGCGCCCCCGATGTATTATCTTATGACTGTTTTCTCAAGATGGGGGAAGACCCATCCAAGCTCCGCCCGATCCGAACACCCCTTTGCGGGTTTAATGGCCTGGCCACCTACCCCGAGGGAGCCCTAAGCCTGCCGGTCACTATCGGCACCCCACCCAAAACCGTTACGGTCATAGTGGACTTCATAGTGATTAAAGGTATGATAGCGTACAACGCCATTTTCGGCCGAAAATTTCTCAGCCGAATAAAGGCCGTACCATCTACCTATCACCAAAAAATGAAGTTTCCCACCAAAAACGGGTTGGGGGAAGTCCGAGGTAACCAGGCCACGGCTAGAAGGTGCTACAATATCTCGGTGGAAGCCTCAAGGCCGGACGGGAAGGATAAGGGCCCCAGGGGAGTCGAAGGAAAAGCCGTGACCACCGAGCCTGGTGGCGAATTATTAACGGTATTCCTGAACGACGACCCGGCCCTTGGAGTAAGGATCGGTGCCGACCTACCACCGGAGGAACAGCAGCAATACAAGGAGTTTCTTTCTGGATACGTCCGGGTCTTTGCTTGGTCCGATGATCAACTCCCTGGTATACCAGAGGAAACTGTGATGCACAAGCTTAACCTCGACGCCACCGTGAGACCCGTACAGCAGCGGAGGAGGAAGCATGCGCCCGAGAAACAGGCGATCATCAAGGCGCAGGTCACCAAGGGACAAGAGACTGGTCTTTTTAGACCGGTCCTGTACCCAACGTGGCTAGCCAACGTCGTCCTGGTGCCGAAGACCACCGGCAAGTGGCGAATGTGCGTAGACTTCACCGATCTGAACAAGGCCACTCCCAAGGACTGCTATCCGCTACCGAGCATCGACCAACTGGTTGACTCAACCTCGGGCAACGAGATACTCAGTTTCCTGGATGCCTATTCGGGTTATCATCAGATCCGAATGAACCCTGAAGATGTCGAGAAGACCGCCTTCATCACCGACTACGGCGTGTACTGCTACACCCGGATGCCCTTCGGATTGAAGAATGCTGGAGCCACATACCAGCGACTGGTCAACCATATGTTCGAGGGACAGTTAGGTCGGAACGTCGAGGCCTACATCGACGACATGCTCGTCAAGACCCCGAGGGCCCAAGACCACTTCACCGACCTCGCCGAGACTTTCGGCACCCTCTTGAAGTACTGCATGAAGCTCAACCCCGCCAAGTGCGCCTTTGGAGTAAGATCCGGGAAGTTCCTGGGTTTCCTGGTCACTCAGCGAGGGATCGAAGCCAACCCCGATAAGGTCCAGGCCATCCTGGACATGCGCCCGCCCGCGTGTATTAAAGACGTCCAGCGTCTAACGGGGCGTGTCGCTGCTCTCAGTCGTTTCCTGTCCCGTGCGGCCGAACGATGCTTGCCCTTCTTCAAGCTGATGAGGGGGCCCAAGGTAGCATCTGCCACGTTCGCATGGGATGGAGAATGCCAGACAGCGTTCGCCGAGCTCAAAGAGTTCCTGGCTTCGCCCCCGGTGCTTTCCAAGCCTGTCCCGGGCGAGGTCTTGTTGCTCTATCTCTCGGCGACGCCGTCAACGGTCAGCTCGGTCCTAGTCAGAAATGACTCGGGAGTCGAGAGGCCGGTCTACTACACCAGCAAGGTGCTCAGCGAGGCCGAGCGGAGGTACCCCGCAACCGAGAAACTCGTGCTAGCGTTGGTTACCTCCGCAAGGCGCCTCCGACCCTATTTCCAGGGGCATCCCATCACAGTGTTAACCGGCGAGCCACTGAAGAAGATTCTGGCCCACCCCGAAGCCTCGGGGCGACTTGTCAAATGGGCCATCATGCTCGGGGCATACGACATCTCGTATCGGCCACGATCAGCTATCAAAGGGCAAGCACTCGCCGACTTCATCGCCGAGAGCACCATTCCGGTCGAGGACAGGCCTCCGACAGCAACCGGGCCAACCTGGGAGCTGTTCGTCGATGGATCGTCCAACTCGGTCGGCAGCGGCGCAGGGATCCTCCTAAGGTCTCCCGAAGGAATAGAGTTGCAATACGCCCTAAAGTTCAACTTCTTGGCATCCAACAATGCTTCCGAGTACGAGGCCCTTATCTCGGGGGCCCGCATGGCCCGACGGCTGGGGGCCGAGCGAGTCAGGATCCACACCGACTCCCAGCTAGTTGCAAGCCAGGTCAGTGGCGAGTACGAAGCTCGGGAGGCACCTATGATCAAATACCTCCAGTTGGTCCGGAGCCTGGCCCAGCAGTTCGAGGAGTTCGAGGTAGTCCGAATAGCTCGGGAGCAAAACTCTCGGGCGGACGCCCTCTCCCGACTGGCCTCCTCCCTAGACCCGGAAGGTACACGATCGGTCCTCCTAGAAGAGCTAGAGCGCCCGAGCATAAACTCGGAGCTCCTCGCCATTGACTCGGCCACTCCCGCTGACTGGCGCTCCCCCTACCTGTCCTGGCTACGGGACTCCCAGGAGCCCTCCGACCCTCGGGAAGCCCGCCGAATGAAGTACCAAGCTCGGCGCTTCGTCATCCTCGACAACGCCCTCTACCGAAGATCGTTCTCCGGGCCCCTTCTGAAGTGCCTCGGCCCCGACGAAGCGAGCCAAGCTATTGAGAGATTCATCAAGGCCTGTGCGGAGCACATTCAGGAGGTCGGTCGCTGGCTAGAATCCTGCTAAGGCAGGGGTACTGGTGGCCGACCCTACAGCGCGACTGCACGGCTTACGTACAACATTGCGACCGTTGCCAGCGGTTCGACCATTTGGTCCACCAGCCGGCCACGGAACTTGTCACCCTTACCGAGCCTTACCCTTTCGCTCGGTGGGGGATCGACATCCTTGGGCCATTCCCAACGGCTCAATCCCAGAAGAAGTTCATCATCGTCGCCATCGACTACTTCACCAAGTGGATCGAGGCTGAAGCAACAGCGAGGATCACCGAGACAGTCGTCTGGGGTTTCGTATGGAAATCGATCATTTGTCGCTTCGGCGTCCCCCGAGTGATAGTGAGCGATAACGGGCGGCAATTCGACTCTTGATACTTCCGAGACAGATGTGCCGACCTAAATATCCGCAACCACTTCACCTCGGTCGCCCACCCTCAGGCCAACGGGCTGGTTGAAAATGCCAACAAGACCATCTTGAAGGGCATAAAAACCAGACTCGACAAGGCTAAGGGTAGCTGGCTCGAGGAACTGCCTAGCGTACTATGGTCGCACCGAACGACCCCCAGGACGGCAACCGGTGAGACCCCTTTTCAGCTGGTATATGGCACCGAAGCCGTCGTTCCGTTAGAGATCGCCAATCCGCCTCTCCGAGTGATCAGCTTTTCGCCCGAGGCCAACGAGCAGAAGTTGCTCGAGAACCTCGACCTGGCAGACAAACTCTGAGAGATCGCGAACGTCCGAGCTACGGAATACCAGCGCCGCCTTACTCGGTACTACAACGCCAAGGTCCGAGGCAGACAATTCCGACCAGGGGACTTCGTTCTCAGGAAGACTGAAGCATCTCGACCACTGGAGGCGGCGGGTAAGTTATCCCCCAACTGGGAAGGCCCCTACCGAGTGATCGAGACGCTCGGGAAAGGTGCGTACAGGTTAGCCACAATGGAAGGGGAACCCATTCCCCGGACATGGAATGCAACCACACTACGCAGATTTTATTTCTGAATACTGTATCAACAAATCGGGTAGAATGAACCCTCTTATCTTTCGCATTCATTCAAGATAACTGTTGGTACATCAAAAAGGCAACTGCCAATACATTACATAGTGAAAAGCAAAAATCCATCTAGCACCGCGGCAAACGGCCATCGCCCGACCGACCCGGTCTTGACCTTCTCGCATCCAGCCACTGACTCTGCCTCGCGTAGAAACTGGCTCGGACAAGAGATGGTCGACCCAGTTGGCTCGGATGGACCGTGACAAAGGTGACAGAGGGACTACAAGGAGAAGGCCACCTTTCACGCGAGGAAGGCTACCTTCCAAGTTGGCAACAACCTGGAAAAAGGAGCGCCGTGAAGGCGGCCGGCATCCGTCAAATGGCTCCATCAGGATGTCAAGGACCTCGGTAGGAGTGCTGCGCCTTTCTCCCCCCCTCGTCCTACCGGCGATCGACCGGCAGATCCGGTACAGATCACCCGAGACACCGAGCCTGACCAGAGATTCCGGCAAAGGGGACTGCTCCACCCTGGGCACCCCGCCAGAAGGCCCTGTTGTTGCGACAGAACCAACCGCCCCGCGCGCCACGGTCGGTTGGGGTTGCAACGCCTCCCCGGGCGAACCCCCACCCTCGACCGGCGCCGCGGGATCCACCGCACCAGAAGCTGTCGGCACTTGGGGTTGCGGCGCCCCCGCGGGCGCACCCCCATCTGCACCGACCGAACTCTCGGTCCCAGCGCCGGCCACGCCGGCATCGGCCCCTTCTGTCCCTACAGAAGGGAGAGCCGACCCATCACCTCCCTCTGCGGGGCCCCTGGTCTCCTCGGCCCCCTCTCGCTCGGCAGATGGGAGAGCCAGCCCGGAAGGGTCGGCCCCATCCTGCCCCCGAGAGGGGAGTGCCGCCGAGCCAGAATCGCCCCCGACGGCGGTAGGAAGACCGGCTTTCCTGGCCCTCTTCCTGGCCTTCGCGGCCTCCTGCAATTTCCCCACCAGGGGATCCTTGCGCTTCAGACCGGTCGATCGAGAAGACCCCTCGGAGGCCGCCCCCTTGCCCTTATCTCGGGCATTGACGCGACCCACCGGGGCATCAGGCTCATCGGCTGCCGAGTCTTCCCCCAGGTCGATGACCTCGGCCGCCTCCTCCAGAGGCTCCCGCCTCACCGGCACAGGCTCCGGGCTCTGGTCCGCCATCGAGTCGAGAGAAGATCCCTCGCACGAGCTTGAAGACTCCGGGGGAGAAGGAAGCTGCTGGATCGCCTCCGCGGTTATCCTCGCCAACTCTTCGAACGCCGCCGCAAGGCTCCGCGTCTTCGCTGTGCTCTCACGGCGCATCAAGAAGCAAGGAAAGCCTAAAACCCTGGAAGCCTAGAACGATGAACAGCGCCCCCTATAAACCCCTGAGGGTGGCGGCGCGCCGTTCCGTGCTCTGAGAAAAAGGGGGGGCCCTTCGTTTCAAATCCGTCAGGATCATCATTACTGGCCTCGGCGACCGCTATAAGCGGCTCCACAACGCCAACGGAATTCCACCCACCTGAGCCACGCCGGTCCAAAGCCTCGAAAAACTACTCATCCGAGCCTCCTTGGCTCGGGAGTAGGAGGGGGACAAGTGGAGAGGGGGATTTCCGCAGCCCACCACAAAGGCCGCCCAACAAGACCTACAAGGTCCAACCCGGCGAGCCCACCCAAGTGGTAGCCCACAGGGCCCACTTCGGGAGAAAAGCCCAATAAATAAGACTCGAGGAACCAACTCTCCCCGGCGGCCTTCTAGGCTCGGAGGGCCCGAGACAACGGTTAGGTCCCAAGGAAGGTCCGGCCTAAAGCCCTCTCCCCCTCCGAGAGAGATAGGCTCCAGCCGATCTATCCGACCCCAACCTCGCCGGGCCATGCCGATCGCTCGGACGTGAGCTAGCATCCCCGAGGCTCGGTAAAATCGGTTGATTATCTGCAGGTGCGGCCGTTCAGAGTCCTCCGCCAGCGGGAGAGTCATGGGAGCTGCCGGACTCCAAGGGGATAACGTTCCCACGATCAGGCCATGAAAGCCCCCGTTAAAGACGTAACTCCCGCCGGGAACCCCTCAGCTTACAGGACTCCTGAAGGCGGCGCACTATTTAAGCAAGGGATACCCTCCGGAAGATGGTAAGATGAACTAGGCATTCACATACCCTAAGCTCCTGAGCACGATTCGCTTCACCTTTGGTGGAGAGGATTCTCACGCATCAGCTCTCTCCTCCCCCCATTATCGCTTCCACCATCGCTCTACTGACTTAGCCATCGGAGGGTTTGCCCCAGGGAGATCCCCTGGCCCTCTGACACGTTTCCCTCTCTTGCAGATTCATCTTATGGTGATCCACAGCCCACTCAGGACCCAGCGCGAGATTCTGCCTCTTCAGGCATCATCGAGCCCGAGAACGATGAAGACCAGGATTTCGTTGACTTGTCATCGGCCCCGCCAGAAATTGAAAAAGGCGGCCAGGCCACAGTCGACGAGTTGATTGAGATCAACCTTGGCACAGAAGAGGACCCCAGACCGACCTTCCTAAGCGCTCTCATGCCCCTGTAGGAGAGAGAGCAATACACAAAGTTGCTGCGAGAGTTCCGGGATTGCTTTGCCTGGAATTACAAAGAAATGCCTGGGCTCAGCACCGAAGTGACTCAGCACATCCTGTCCGTTGATCCCAAAGTGGAGCCAGTGAAGCAATCGCCCCGGCGCATGAGGCCGGAATTAACCAGCCAGATCTGCAAGGAGGTCGACAAACTCATAGATGTCGGCTTCGTGGCGGAAAACCAATATACCACATGGTTGGCCAACATTGTACCAGTGAAGAAGAAGAATGGACAGATCAGGATTTGCGTGGATTTCCGCGACCTGAATAAAGCCTGCCCAAAAGATGACTTTCCGGTGCCTATCACCGAAGTGATGATCGATGCAACTACTGGCCATGAGGCCTTGTCCTTTATGGATGGGTCATCCGGCTATAACCAAATCTGGATAGCCGACCACGACCGGATTCACACCGCCTTTAGGTCACCTAAAGGGATATTTCACTACAAGAGGATGCCCTTCGGCCTCAAGAATGCTGGTGCCACATATCAGCGGGCGATGACCAAGATCTTCGACGAGCTGCTATACAGCAAGGTCGAATGCTACATCGACGACCTGGTCGTCAAGACTAAAAAGAGGGATGAGCATCTGAATGACCTCAGGGTCGTCTTCCAAAGGCTCCGTCTGTACGGGCTGAAAATGAATCCCATGAAGTGCGCCTTTGGCGTGTCCAGTGGAAAGTTCCTCGGCTTCATTGTCCGACACAGAGGGATCGAGATCGACCCCTTTAAGATAAAAGCTATCCAGGAGCTGCCCCCTCCGAAGAATCTGGGAGAGCTGAGATCCCTACAGGGGCATCTAGCTTACATCCGCAGGTTCATTTCCAACCTGTCGGGACGCTGCCAGCCATTCCACAGACTAATGATGAAGAATATACCTTTCAGCTAGGGTCATGAATGCCAGCACGCGTTTGACCAGTTAAAGGAGTATCTGAAGACCCCGCCTGTTCTGGGGGCACCTGTCAAAGGTAGACCGCTTATTCTCTACATAGCAACTACTGAATATTCACTGGGGGCAATGCTCGCCCAGAACAACGATGAAGGAAAAGAGCATGCTCTCTACTACCTTAGCCGGAGACTGGTAGGGGCGGAGGCCAAGTACACTCCAATAGAGAAAGTCTGCCTTGCTTTGGTCTTCGCAGTCAAGAAGATGAGGCACTACATGCTATCCCATGAAGTCAGTCTAATATCCAGAGCTGACCCCATCAGGCACATTCTCTCCCAACCGGTCCCGAAGGGGCGCCTTGGCAAATGGGCCGTGCTACTCATGGAGTTTGATATTACCTACGTGCCGCAGAAGGCCGTTAAGGGACAAGCCGTCGCGGATTTCTTCGCAGCACACCTCGTGCCCGAAGACTCCCCGTTGGCCACAGAGCTGCCCGAGGATGAAACACTGGAGGTATACCATATACAACAAGCCATCTGGCAGCTGTACTTTGACGGAGCCTCAAGAACAGAAGCGACCCCGTCCGGACATACTAAGGTGCGGGCCGGAGCGGGCATCGTCCTCAAGTCTCCAGATGGAGAAGTGCTACACACTTCTTGTTGCATCAGCAAGCCCTGTACAAATAATGAGGCGGAGTATGAAGCTCTGATTATCGGCCTCCAGGTGGCCCTCCACATGGAGATCAAAATGCTCCAGGTATTCGGCGACTCGCTGCTAGTCGTCAAGCAGGTCCAGGGACAGTTTGATGTCCGGAAACCCGAGCTGCTCCCTTACCACGCTAAGGCGAAGGGGCTCATGGAGCGATTCTACCTCCTCGAAATAGGCCATGTGGCCCGAGGGGAGAACGCCCAGGCCGACGCCTTGGCAAAATTGGCAAGCTCATTAGCAGTGCCTCCAGATGGATCTCTCAGTATCCAAGTAATAAACCAACGCCAGATGCCCAGCATGGTAGAAGAGGAATCAGAAGAAGAAGACCTAGAGGTCACTACAGTGGAAGCCATCAGCCTGCCCGACTGGAGAGACCCCTTGATGCAGTGGTTCAAACACCAGCGGTTGCCTGACCGAAGAGAAGAAAAGATCAAGCTAGTCAGAACCAAGGACTCTTATGAGCTCCGAAGCGGAATATTATTCCGAATTGTGACAGATGCCAGGCGGAAGCTGCTCCTCCGATGTTTGTCCACCGAAGAAGCTTGGAGGGTCATGAAGGAGGTCCATGCCGGGACGGCGGGTGCGCACCAGGCGGGACCAAAAATGAAAATTGAGATCAAGAGACTTGGCTACTATTGGCCTGCAATGTTCGACGACTGCTGCAAATATGCTAAGTCATGTCAGAAATGTCAGGAGCATGCCGCCATACCCAGAAGGCCTCCCGTGCAATTGCACCCAACGGCGCCCAGCTGGCCGTTTGCCCAATGGGGAACAGACGTTGTGGGTCCCTTACCCGCGTCTTCCACAGGATGCAAGTACATTTTGGCGGCAACCGACTACTTCTCCCGTTGGGCAGAGGCTGTAGCCTTGCGGGAGGTCACCGGAGAAATCGTGGTCAGGTTTGCCCGCCGCAACATCATATTCCGGTTTGGCGTGCCCGACCGGATTGTGTCGGACAACGGCAGCCACTTCCGTAACCAGAAGGTTTACCGGCTAGCAGAAAAATACAGAATTGACTGGAGGACATCGACTCCTTACAACCCACAAGCCAATGGGCTGGCCGAAGCTTTCAATAAGACACTCTGCACTCTCCTGGCCAAGACCGTTAGCTCTAATAAAAGGGACTGGGAAGAAAAAATGTATGAAGCGCTTTGGGCGTACCGAACTGTATACAAGACCCCAACGGGCTGCTCGCCCTTCTCTCTCGTATACGGCTCGGAAGCAATCGTCCCCGTCGAACTGGAGATACCGTCCCTCAGGGTCGCCATTCAGCAGGGGCTTGTCCCCGAAGGGCAGACCAACACCGAGCGAAGGCTCGACGAACTCTCCAGTCTGGAAGGAAAGCGGCTTCAAGCCCAACAGAATATCCAGGTCTACCAGGCCCGGATTGCACGCGCCTTTGACAAGCTCGTCAAGGAACGCGAATTCAAGAAGGGCGACCTCGTTATGGTCAAGAGAAGAGATCTCATGGCAGCCAACCCCAAGGGTAAGCTAAACGAGAACTGGCTCGGACCCTACATAGTCCAAAAAGTCTACGAAGGTGGGGCCTATGTAATTGTCAACCACCGCGGGGAGGTTCAATTCCCGCCTCTTAATGGAAGGCACTTGAGATTGTACCACGCTCCGGCGCCCCCATTCAGGTAATAATATTACTCTTCGCCCCATTTTGGGGGCGGATTTGCGTGATTAATGTCTGAATGATTTGGCCACCAGCCGGATTTCCAAAAAAGGGAAAGAAAAAATAGAAAGAGAAAAAGAGAAGAAACAAAAGAGAAAAAAAAAAGAAGAAGAAGCAAAAAAGAGAAAAAATATAGAAAGAGAAAAAGATAAGAAGCAAAAAAGAGAGAAAAAAAAGAAGAAGCAAAAAAAAAAATAGAAAGAGAAAAAGAGAAGAAGCAAAAAGAGAGAAAAAAAAAGAAGAAGCAAAAAAAAAGAGAGAAAAAAAATAGAAAGAGAAAGAAGGAAGAAGCAAAAAAATATATAAAAAAAAAGGGAAAAGAGAAAAAAAAAAGAGAGAAAAGAAGAACCAGAAAAGGGGAACGCCCCCCATTTCCAGTCGCCGCCCCGCATCAGCGGGGGTACTAGAAGTGGGCTAAACAAACTCTTCTCTCCGTCCTCCCCGGGCGGTGAGTACCCCTTTGGCTCGGACCTTACGTCCGGGTCATTGACTAAACAAACTCTTCTCTCCGTCCTCCCCGGGCGGTGAGTACCACTTTGGCTCGGACCTCACGTCCGGGTCATTGACTGAACAAACTCTTCTCTCCGTCCTCCCCAGGCGATGAGTACCCCTTTGGCTCGGACCTCACGTCCGGGTCATTGACTGAACAAACTCTTCTCTCCGTCCTCCCCAGACGGTGAGTACCGCTTTGGCTCGGACCTCCCGTCTGAGTCACTGACTAAACAGATCCTTCTATCCGCCATCTCTGAACGACGAAAAGGGGTCTCTGGCCAAGTACCCCTCGCCCGAGACCAGCACGCGTTACCAATACTGCGGCAAAACCAGGGAGTCGCCCGTTCGGTATGGTGGAGTGGTCCCCTCGTCCTCCCCCTGGGAAGGCGAGCACTCTCCTATACCCTGGCATGGGTCCCTGCCTGGTCCTCCCAAAGCGAAGCCCCGCAGAGACTCGTACCCTGCCAATGGGTCTCTACACAAAAAAAATACAAGAGCAAGGGAAGAGAAAGAAGAAAACAATATGCACGGAAGAGAAAAAAAAGGGTGAGAAAGTCCCCTCGGGGACAAATGCATACACCGAGAACGCGTAAAATCATAAATGCTTTGCTCTATTCAAAAGAGGATCAAATGACATGTGCTGCGGGGCATACCCCTGTGTTACATTCAAAAAAAGAGAAATTAAGGGATGCAGCGCTTAGTCGATGTCCCTGAAGATGTCCTCGAGAGGGAGGATCCCGACGCAAGGGAAGTTTATCCTGTCGCGCAGTCGGCCCCTCAATCCCTCAAGACGGGCGAGCTCCGCTTCGACGGACACCGTTTCAACGTCGGCGACGGCAAGAGCTTCCCTCTCCTCTGCCACCGCCCTCTCCGCCTCGGCGAGGTCAAGCTTGGCCGCGGCAAGGTAGCCTTCCAACTCCTCGACCCGGCTCTCGAGGGAGCGAACGCTGCCTTCGCCCTCCTCTAAGGCCTTCTCGTGGCATTCCTTGTTACGGCGCCGGACCTCTAAGGCCTGTAGATACTCGTCTGCCTGGGCATCTAGAGCGGCGCGCTCATCAGGAGCTTGAGTCTCCAGGAATTCACGGCGTTTGACATACTTCAATAATAGCAAGACCCGCCGTGACCATTCCCCCAGCGGACAGCCTAACACTTGCAGCGCCCCGGTCAACTGCGTCACAATGGCATGCACCTCTCGATATGATAAAGACAGGTCGGCAGAGAGCATCGTCCGCAGCGTCACCAGCATCTGGCGGACTGGCGCTTCTGACGAGGTGTGACTAACCGAAGGCATGGCTGGGAAAGTGAACTCCACGGTGCTGTCCACCTCTGCCCACAAACCGGCGTCCACCGCGACTGAAGAAGATGGAAGGGCGAGGGTCAAGTCGCCCGGCCGGCATGGCTCGACAGAGGGTTCTTGGCCAACCACCGCTAAGGAAATGGCCGAGACCAGCGCCGAAGCATCTGGCGTCTCCATCATCCGCTGCTCCCCTGTCTCCTCTTCCCCGGCTCGGTCTGCTTTGGCCACTAGCTCGACAGGCGAGGGTGCAGGTGTCTCTACTCCGGCCGAAGGAGGAGCTTCGAGTAGAGCCGGACCCGAGAACGCCATCCACGAACTTCTCTCTCGCGTCTGGGATCCCTCCAGATGTGCCCGAAGCCCCGTAAATATTTGCCTCAGGAGCGGGTCCTCCATCTGGGCCGGAAGCTTCGGGAAAGGCGGAAGTGGAACCATCAGTCGGGGTAGACGCCCCGCTTCCACTAGTGCAGCAAGACTCGCCGCCCCTAAGTCGGAGACGAGAGCCGGCCCCTCCACCGCTATCGGGGCGACGCTTGGTCGCCGCTTGGCCACGGCCTTTCGGACACGACCAGAGGTCTTCTCCGGTTCCGGCATCGCCTGACCATGTGGAGGGAAATCAGCCATTCGCCATCCAGAATAAATCATGCGAGGGCAGGAGGCGAAAAGAGATCTCGAAACCCGCAAACTTACCTCAGCCACTGATATGCCGCTTTCAGGCGCAATCTCCCCCTCCTCCAGAGGCTCGCCTGCCAAAGGTCCCAGCGATGTGTCCTCCTGAAGGGCCTCAAACAGAAGGGCCAGTTTGCCCATGCCAACAGCAACCCCCGCCGGGCGGTCAACTGGCGCAGTTGGAGCAGCCCCTCCTGTGGCCTCCGGCTTAACTGATTCCTGCAAAGAACCGACACAAAAAAAAACGGCGTCAGTAGGCTACCACCAAGGCAGCCCTACACCAAAAAAAAACACGCGTCGACGGCAGCAGCCTCCATCAAGCTGAGCGCTTCAGCAAATGAAAAGCCTTAAAGACTGGTTCGGGCGGCCCGATGCCTCAAGACGCTACCTCAGCGGGAGCTGCTTCGTCGGAAGAATAGTCGTAGTCTACCTCTTCCCCGGACGGAGACTCGACTGCCGCTGGCTCGGCCGGTGCCGGCAAAGGGGCCTCCACCTCGAGCTCGACGACCGGCGCCTCCTCTCGCGGACTGGGTGAGGCCGCCATGCCGGACTTCAGCCTCTTCCGCACATACAGCTGCGTCGCCGGGAGGTGCACTCGGGGGCCAAATAGCCCAGTAGCTGCTCCAGCTGCACCTGTCACATAAAAAAGGGCACGGGTCATGTCAAGCCCAATCGGCTCCCAAAGGATGAAAGAGGTAAAATGGGCCGACAAAGGCAAATACCTTCTTCGACCTCTACAGCACGGGGCGACCCACGGACTTCCTTGATAGGCAAAGCCTTCTCAGGAGTCGCAGCCTTGCCCTCACCCGGAGTTGACACGGGCGCCGGTCCCTCCACGCCGCCCCCGAGGAAGAAACGCATCGTCCCCATGCGCGTGCGCAGGGCCAGTTCAGGAGGGAGATCCATCATGGACGACGTAGGCGACCGCCGAGCCTCACCAGTATCACGACTCGGCCCGGTCTGGACGGCCGCAAATGCCTCGAAGGACGGGATAGCGGCCGCCGGTGAGGCTACTGTCGTACCCAGGGCTTCCTTGGCCCGCCTCCGCTTGGCCGCCTGTTCCCCGGCCACCTTGGCAGCAGCCAACGCCTTTTTGACAGGCGACTTCGCTCGAGGCCTTTCCTTGGCCTGCAGTGAGGGAGCCGGAGCCGCCACCGAGGCCGCCTTTGCTACGACCGCGGTCGCACCCATGACAGGCGCAGGCATAGGAGCCGACCCCTCCACATCAGGGGCGGGCGCGGACACGGGCTCTTCCACAAGGGCTGAGACAAAAAATACAGTCAAGCGTCAGGGCCCTGCTTCAAAAAAATATATATATATAAAAAGAGAGAAAACTTAAAGGAGGTGCCGACGGTCGAAGGCACTGACCGGCAGGCGGGCTGGGCTCGGGCCGAGCGACTTCAAATTCCTCGAAGGTTGGGACCCGTAGCACTGAAGGAACAGCGGTCGGGGCTTTGGCCGCCTCCGTCTTACGTCGCTTCGTATCCCGCTGCTTGGCCGCCTTCGCGGCATCCATTGCTTTCTTCACGGGAGATTTCGCCCGGGGCCTCTTCGCGGCCTTGGGCAAAGGAGCCGTGGTCGGGGCCAGCGGCGCAGCTTCAAAATACGCAGGCTTCTTCACCAGCCGGAGGAGATTCCGGTACGTGGCCATCTGCGTGCTGTCGGGATGGTCTGCAAAGAAAAGAGGGGAAAGAACGAACATGCATATACCATTAGTACCTAACCCACCGTAAAGGCCGCAGCGCTAAGGGACAAAACCGAAGAGCAAGAGGGAACTGAGTACCATGAGGGCCAGTGTACAGCCGCAGCGTGATCGGCCAGTAGCTCAGGGACGTCTCCTTGTCCCGACGTGCCGCCTCCCGGACTAGCCAGCAAACGTCCTCAATGGTTTGACACCGGTCCGTGAGGTTGGCCAGATCCGCGTGCTTCTTGGAAGAGAGGTGACAGAAAAGATTGAAGTGGTCTACGCCCCACCCATCAGCATAATAATAAGGGATGTGCAGGCGCTTGCCCAGGATGGAGGCCGTCACATCTTCAATCTTCATCCCATTTACCCGGAGAAGGACATATAGCCACGTGGTATCCTTATAGTTCTCGGGCTTCCTTTCCTCCCGCCTCATGAACGTGCGGTACAGGCAGGCCAAGTCCCTCTCTGGGCGCCAGCTCTTGGCAGGAGTCCCCTCTTCCTCTATGGGGAATGGGTAGTTGATGAGCTCCAGACGGTCGCTCCCCACCCGGCACAAGTCCCGCAGCGTCTTCTCGTAGTCATCCTTGGCCACCGGGGGTAGCTCCACCTTCGGCGTCGGCCTCTTATCCCGGGCTTCCCGGCGAGCCGCCAGATATGCCGCCACCTCCTTCTCCTGCCTATTCTTGAGCCGAAGAAGATGATCTGGCTCAATATCAAGTACTGGCACTGGCTGCCGGCTGAGGAACCTCCTTTCGGCGCCATCCCAACAATCGGTTTTGTGCAACCGATAGAAAGCCGTCCGGGCATTCCACCACTTTATATAATCTTGGGTCACTCGGGGAACACGACCCGGGGCCGGTACTCTGAAGGAGGCGGAGTCCGCTCGGTGGAAGAAGTCCCACCAGCTCCTGGCGTGCTCAGGAACTGAGCTCCCCCGGACGTTCCGCGAAGGCAAGCCGAACTGTGCGTGATAAGCAGGGATATGCTGGTCATACCCGAAATTGCGACCGAACCGGAAGGGGTAGTACGGCTCCAGCAACACGTTCTCCCCTTTCCTGAACACCAGCACGCTCGGGCGAATTGACAGCGCCCAATCCCTCAGCTCGGGCTCCAGCAACGGGCGCACCACGTTTTCCTGGCTGATAGGGTGGACATACCGCTCCACCTGGTCATCCTTACACTCTCTCTTATTATTCACAAGGGGGCTTGAATGCGCGGCCAGCGTCCAGAAATGAATGGTACCGGCCGCATCCCGGGGAACCGTAGTCAACCGGCCCCGAATATCATACATCCGCATGGAAGTGGAAGCCGGCTCTGCAGTCGCGAATTCCAGCATCCTCGGTACCAGCCCCCAATCTTGAAGGACTCGCGGGGCAAACTCCGGAAACAGTGAACAAACCCACGCGTTGAAGAAGTGCAGTGGGCACACATACCGGGCCTGCCGCGGAAACTGGTGCGTGCTGATATCCCCCAAGGCCTTGTAAATTAAACAGAGGGTCGCCGGGCACAGAGAAAGTTTGATCCCCCACGCCATCTGGCACGCCGGGTAGATGGCATCCGGCCGGATGACTGTCTCGTCGCCGTACGGCATGGCAAATGAGCATAGCCAGTATGTGAGATAGGCGGCGCAGTGGGTCTGGGGATCCAAGCCCATCGGGTTAGGGCCGCTCCGACGCCCTCTGGACGGGATCTTCACGTCGAGCTTCGGCTTCGCGCGTTTCTTGGGAGCCACGGCAGTACCGACGCAGGGGAATTCCTCGTACCGCTTCGGCCCGTCAAAAAAATACTCCAGCCACAGGGGCATGCGCACCCTCTTCCTGTCCCCGCGGGCGGGCTGCTTCCCCTTGTGCGATGCCTGGTATAGTTCCCGGTACGCCTTCATCAGATACCGGTATGAGTACCCAAGAGAATAGTAGCCATCCCCGTTAGTCTCGTCCTTGATCAGGTCGGGGAGGCATACTTCCTCATAAGGCTCCCCGTCGATGGGCAGGCCGCTCAGCTGGCTGAGACTCCATAAATCCAGAGAAGTCTCGCCCTCCGCCGTGTAGAAGGTGTTAGTCGCTGCACTGAACACCTCTATCATGCCGCAACAGAGGCCCTTGGAAATGGGATAGCCATATCGGGAGGCGTACACGCTGTGATAAATGCCGACCCGGACCAGCAAAGGAGCATAGTTGAACAGCACATGCTCCGTGAACTCCACCGCCCTCTCCCGGAAGGTGTGGGCGTCCTGAAGCTTCATCTCCCCGAACCAGCCCAGTGATAAATCATACTTGAATCTGATGGCCAAACAGTCCAAGATGAAGGGCTCTTCTCTGTAGCCCCACTTCAGGGGAGCCAAGAATAGGCCGAACCGAGGCGCCTCGTTGTACACCTTCCCGGCAGACAAGTCCCATCTTGCCGGAGTAAACTGAGGCGCCCGCACCAGCTTGTCTTCGGTCGGCAGCACCCCCTCGATCCCCAGAACTGGCTTCCACTCCCGGGCTTCTCCCACCAGGTACATCGGGATACTTCGGGGAACGCTGTACAATAAGCTATCCCGGGCCAGTAATATAGCCTGCTCGGCCTTCTTCACAACCCGGAAATCTCGCCCTTCCCGCGAGCGAAAATGCTTCAGAAATCGAACCAGGTGCCTGTCCTTCGGGAAGTCCTTCCTGTACTCCGCGGTGACCCGGTCAAATGTGAAGCCGCTGTCAACTCGGGCAAGCCTCTGGAAATCCATGGTCTCCCCGTCAGACTCAGAGGACTCTGCCAAAGCGGCTATTTCTGCATGCTCCCGATCCAAGTCCTCTACGTTTAACCAGGTAACTGCTGGCACCGGACCTCGTGGGATAAGGTCAGCACCAACAGCAGCAGCAGGGGCAGGAGAACCACTTGGAGCAGCCATGTGTCTGCAAAGATATGCAAATAAGAAGATCAGAATGAATCACAAGCAAAAGGACTGCAAAGAAGCTTTACTACAAGTCAAATGAACAAAATATAGCCAATTTCTGACGAAATTTCGGCAGAGTTTCCCCTAGGCCACAGGCGTAAGGGAAAACACGGGTGCGCGTCCACAAGGAGTGACGGCCCCAACAAAGCATGGTGGGCCCCGAGAGGCAACACCAGAAGTCCACCGGTCAAAAGTCTTCTTCCCATGGCTTAAGGCTTCTTCAATAGCACACTGCCTAGTGCCCTCCCCGGCACGCCCTGAAGCGGCATTCGCCGGTACACTCCCTCCTGGAGGCCCTCACCGGCACACTGCCCAGTGCCTTCCCCGGCACACCCTGCGGTTGCCCTCACCGGCACACTACCCTGGGTGCCTTCCCCGGCACGCCCACAGGTGCCTCCCACGGCACACCCACAGACGCCTTCGCCGGCACAGCCAACTCGGGCTTCCCCGGCACAGTCCCCCTGCAACGGCCTTCCCCGGCACACCCGCCAGGGTTGCCCCCCGGCACGCCTCCGAAGGCCCTTTGCCGGCACGCACATCTGCCCGCTCCCCGGCACACTTGGCGCCTCTCTTCCCCGACACACCCTGAGGAGGAGCTTCCCCGGCATGCTCCGAGGGTCCCTCGCCGGCACGCCCTAGAAGGCTTCCGCCGGCACGCCTGTAACCCCTTCTCCCCGGCACGCTCAGTCCGTCAGTGCAACCGGCGGCATCCCACAGCAAAAAAAGAAAGGGGAAGAAGATGGAAGGAGAAGAGAGGAAGGGAGAGGAGGAGAAGAAGAAGAATAAGGGAGGAGATAGAGGGAAAGACGGAGGAGGGAGGGGTGCGACCACCCCCGACCGCCGTCCACGGTGGAGAAAAGAGGAGGGGAAGAGGACGAAAGAGGAAGAAAAGAGAAGGGAAGAAGAAAGAGGAACGGGGGGGGCTCCACGGCCGTCTCCTCACCATGACACCGGCGATGGTGGTGCCCACGACCGCCGTCCACGGTGGAGAAGAAGAGGAAGGGTGGGGGAGCTCGTTCGCCCGGTCACCGGAGAGAAAGAAAGAGAGGGAATAGAGGGGGGGGAATTCGAACGGAGTGACCGTTCGAAACACCCCCGCGCCCCCTTTTATAGAAAAAAGGGAAAAAGAAAAGAAAAGAAAGGAAAAAAAAGGGGGGGGGAAAGAGAGAGGGGAAAATAAAAAGGGAATGAAAAGGGGGGGGGAGAAAATACAAGAAAGAAAAAAAAAGAAGAAAAGAAAAAAAATAGAAAGAAAAAAAAAGGGAAGAAAAAAATATAGAAAGAGATAGAAAGGAGAATAAAAAAAGGGGTGATGAAAGAAGAAAACAAAAAAAAAAGGAAAACAAAAATTATTATAAATAATATGTATACATACTTACATGCATATATATATATATATGTATACATACATATATGCATCTACTTATATATATATATATATATATATATATATATATATATATATATATATATATATATATATATATTTAGATATGCGCAAATGAGGCACAATAATAAGGTCCTTCCGAGGGGACGTCCCGTCCCCACGGTCTCGGGCGGACATGCACCCGTGCAAATGGAGGCGACGCTACCCCTGCACACTCTACCTTTGCGACGGTGCCATTCCCATGCCAACAAACGGGCCCGTCCCCGGCACGTGGCCCGGGCCTCAGCCACCCGCGTCACACAATATTGCCATCACGGGCCCTACGCCCGGATCGGCAGAACCTCTATCCTTGCGTTGGCGTTAATCCCTTGCCAACGAATAAGTCCCTTTCTGGCGCAAGGCCTCGTGCCCTAGCCACCCGCTCCACACAATATTGCCATTACGGACCCTACGTCCGAGTCGGCACAAATTCTACCCTTGCGCTGGCATTAGTCCCTTGCCACCGAATAAGTCCCTTTCTGGCGCAAGGCCTCGCGCCCTAGCCGCTCGCTCCGCACAATATGGTCATTACGGACCCTACGTCCGAATCGACACGAATTCTTCCGTTGCGCTGGCATTGTCTTCTTGCCAACGAATGAACCCTGTCTTCCGGCGCAAGGCTTCGTGCCCCAGCCTACCCACGCATATCACTCATTCATCAAAAAATAATAATAAAATAAAATGGGGTTAAAAATAGAGATACCCCGCCGGACTTGTCCCTACACCGGAACAAGGGTAAAAATGGCAATAACCCGGCCGTGGCGAAAACCCGAAGGGGCGCTACAGGCAAAATTGGGTACCCCGCCGCGTGAAAACCCGAGAGGGCGCGTGGGCAAAAGCAAGAGGGGGCCGGTACCGGCGAAAACCCGAAAGGGCGCTTGTACCGGTAATGTGGTACAAAAAAAAAAAAAAGAAAGAGAAAGAACAGCCAAGAGGCTAAGAGATCAAACAAACCATGTCAGTTCTTGGCATCTCGTCGGCACTGACGAAGAGGCTAAGAGACCAAGAGACTAAGAGACAACAAAGCATGTCAGTTCCCGGCATCTCGTCGGCACTGACGAAGAGACCAAGAGGCTAAGAGATCAAATAAACCATGTCAATTCCCGGCATCTCGTCGGCACTGACGAAGAGACCAAGAGACCAAGAGGCTAAGAGATCAAACAAACCATGTCAGTTCCCGGCATCTCGTCGACACTGACGAAGAGACCAAGAGACCAAGAGACTAAGAGACAACAAAGCATGTCAGTTCCCGGCATCTCGTCGACACTGACGAAGAGACCAAGAGACCAAGAGACTAAGAGACAACAAAGCATGTCAGTTCCCGGCATCCTGTCGTCACTGACGAAGAGATCAAGAGACAAAGAGACCAACATACTGCTTCAGTTCCCGACACCTCGTCGGCACTGATGAAGAGACAAAGAGACCAACACACTACTTCAGTTCCCGACACCTCGTCGGCACTGATGAAGAGACAAAGAGACCAACATACTGCTTCAGTTCCCGACACCTCGTCGGCACTAATGAAGGGACAAAGAGACCAACATACTACTTCAGTTCCCGACGCCTCGTCGGCTCTAACAAAGAGACCAACAAACAATAAACCAGGTCGGCTCTCGACACCCCGTCGGCATCGACAAAGAGAGAAGAGACGAGGACACCCACGGGCACCGCCCGGCTCATCCTTCGCCTGCGCTACCCGTGGGTGGGGGGCATTTGTGGACACCGAAAATCGCACATCTAAATGTCATGCTCGGCCCAGCATCGACAACGATGCCGAGTGAAGAAACCCCAGAGAAATCAAGCATAAAAGGGCCCCACAGCCCGTGGGCCTCGAAGAAAATCAAATGGGCCACGGCTCATGCTCACAATGGGCTCAAAATCGCCCACTTAGCCCTTCAGCGGCACGCCCAGTTGAGGCTTCAACGGCACGCCCTGGAAAGCCCTCCAGCAGCACGCCTCCTTCAACGGCACGCCCCAAAGGGGGGGGCTTCAACGGCACGCCCCAAAGGGGGGGGGCCTCCAGCGGCACGCCCCCAGGTGGCTTCACCGGCACGCCCCTTTGGGGTTCAGCGGCACGCCCAGCTGAGGCTTCAGCGGCACGCCCAGCTGAGGCTTCAACGGCACGCCCTGGAGGGGCCTCCAGCGGCACGCCCCCAGGTGGCTTCACCGGCACGCCCCTGCCGCCCCCAGGTGGCTTCACCGGCACGCCCTTTGGGTGTTCAGCGACACGCCCCTCAGGGCTCTTCAGCGGCACACCCCTTTGGGTGTTCAGCGGCACGCCCTCAGGGCTCTTCAGCGGCACGGCTGTTTTGTGCTCCCAGCGGTACGCCCTTTTGGCTCCCCTGCGGCACGCTGGTTCAGCCCTTCGACGGCACAGCGTGAGGCACTTTCAACGGCCGACGTGAAGCCCATGCCCTACATATCCTCGGCGCGCAGTGGCCGATCCGAGGTGTCGACCGACGACTGGGCCACGTGAGCTACTCCCCCTGACAACCCAGGACGTGGCAGGTCAAAGGCCATCATCACGAGGCCACCTTCCCGCCTTCAACGGCGGTGCTCGGAAGGCTTCCCGCGGCTGGAGGTATAAAAGACACTCCACTTCAAAGGGAAAAAAAGGAGGAAGGCCAAGGAAGAAAGCCAGAGAAGAGGAGGACAACAGAGAGAAGAGGAGAGGCAGGCAGACGCACACACGCAGAAGAAAAGAGAAGAAGAGAGAAGAAGAAGAAGAGGCTCCCTCCCTGCCGGGAGCTTCCTCCGACGACCACCACCACCACCGGAAGGGAGCAAGAGTAAGGGAGAGAGGGTTCGATGTAACGGGGAAAGAGTTAGGGGCGGCCGGCCTCCCTCCTGCCCTCCGTTCTTCCTCTTCCTTTTATGTCTTCTTTTCTTTTGTGGGGCCTTTTCCCCTTTCTTGGCCATGGCATCATCTTTGGCATTCTTTTTGCTATGATATGTATATAGGGCCGTGCCCTCTCGATTCCCATGAATGAAAGTTGTTCCTCTCGGGTTTTCTCTTCGATTTCGTTGGCTTATGCTAGTCCTCGCGGTTCCCAACGGGCTGTCCGTTCTTCCCTCCGTCTCCCCGTTCCTCTGGTGTTCTTGGGGCCTCCGTGTCTATATGACCGTCCTCCCACGATCCTTAGCCTTATAGGCCCTTCGATTCCTTCCGTGGCCCTCTGCCATGTCCACCGATTTAGGAAGGAGGAAGACCCTCACCCTCTCTCCCAATACGCAGCAGCTAAGTGGATTCTCCCCCGGCCTTGAATCCCTCTCCCACGCTCCTGGATGGCCTGCAGATCTCCCAGCCCACACACTCAATCCCCTTTGATCCTCCAGCGATGCCCCTTCTCAGCCCTCAGCGGCACACCAGTTTTGGCCCTCAGCGGCACACCTCATCTATTCTTGGTCGGCACACCTGTTTGGTCCCTCAGCGGCACGCCCATGGAGGCTGTCCAGCGGTACACCTCCTTATCTATCCTTGGCCGGTACACTCCCCTTTCTGCCCTCAACGGCACACCCCTTTCTGCCCTCAGCGGCACACCCATACTGTGTCACCCCTCGCCGGCACACTCCTTGGCCGGTACACTCCCCAGCTGCCCTCAGCGGTACACTCCCCTTTATGGCCTTAAGTGGCATGCCCTTCAGTTCTTCAGCAGCCCACTCCTTGGCTTTGCCCCCGAGCCCTTCCCTTTACGTTTTCCGAGGCTCCTTAAAGGTGTTGCTCCCCCGGGGGCCCACCTCCAGTTGTCAGGCTCCGCCACTCCATGTGGGCGCGTTCCCTTTATCTCCCTTACGCCCCGGGTCAAGGGGAGATGCTGCCGAATTTTTGTGAGAAATAATGAAACATTAAAAGAGGCAAAGGGAGGCAACAAACGAGCAAGATAATTAATGAAACCTCCCAACTCATCTAACCACTGCCGGCACCATAACGAGAGTTGGACCAATTAACGACCCGACGGACCGAGCTTCTGATTACGGCAAAGGGGATGAATAGAACAAGGCCAAGAAGAAGTTTATATAGAACTACGTGAAAATTAAAGATAAGAAGAAAAGAAAAGCCTTAAAACAAATAGTAAAAGAGAGAGCCTTCACCGGCATGCCTGCCCCTATCCTCCACTCAGATGGACCTCCGCCAGTGCACTCCTTCCAGCCTCTAACGGCACACTTCTATTTAACCCCTTGAACCCCCAGTGGTACACCCCTATAGCCTTCAGCGGCACGCCCGTTCTGCCCTCAGCGGCACGCTTCCCTTCAACCCTCAGCGGCACGCCCTCATTGGCCCTCAGCGGTACGCCTTTTTCAGCCCCCAGCGGTACGCCCCCTTGGCCTTCAGCGGTACGCCCTTTGGCCTTCAGCGGTACGCCCCTTTCAGCCCTCAGCGGCACATCCCAAGCCTCCAGCGGTACGCCCTATCCCCTTCGCCGGCACACTATATACATATACGTATATATGACCTGATAAGGGCATTAACAATAGCGAATAAATCAATAAAAATTATGATAATTAAAGGACTCCAAACGTATAATATTAATCACAATAAAAGAGGCAGGAGGGGTAATAAAAAATAATAAATAGCAAACAAATGATAATGATAAGAATAATCATGAATAAAAGAAGAGAAATCACCCCGGACAAAGGCATGGATGAACAATAAGCATCAAATCAGAAATCCCAGAAGATATAACTAAGAAAACCCCAGATAAAAGACATCAAGGCTCACACTGCAGCCCCTACCTCTCCCCGTGACCCGGGACAAAAGGAACAACAACAACGCCCTTTCAGGTCAAGCCTGAGTCTTGGGAATTACCCCGATATGGCCAGGTCTTGATCTAACCTCGGGCCGACAGCTTAATCGGACCGGATTTGTTTCTCGTCCCGGATACCTTCCGAATCCTCATTGAAATTGCCATATGCTCGGCAGACATTTGAAGGGAACTACCACGGTTTTCTCGCCGCGTTCCTGTTACGGGCCCGTGTCCGAATATGAAAAGGTCCCCGAGCGGCCTATGCGGCCGGCAATTTATGGCTTTAATAAAAACCCCCAGTGTGATCTACCTATATCTCTCTCGCATAATTAGTATTACTCTTTTAGGCCGCGGGGCCCCTAATTTCGGTAATTAATCAAGGGTATTCCCTCGTATGGGGGATGTAAATGACGTCGTGACCTTCATGGCGCGACGGGATTCGGTCCCGACACGAACCACACAATCATCTGACGAAGTCAGATCGAGCGCACCATGGGCTCTTCGGAGCCCGAATAAATTGTCACTTTGTGACTGGCACGCCCACGCACTTAATAGACGAACCACGCGACGCCAGCGAATTGAATTTTTTTAGTGCGTCCACAGGGGGTGAATTGGGTGTTTACCAATTCTACAAAAACTTTTGGCCTTTTTGAATTATGTGATATAATGCTAGTTAAGAGATACAAAACTATAAGATCACAAATCAGATTTATCAAACTCAATTTGATGATGATGTAGATTATGTAATAAACACGTGGATAAATCCAAACAACTAGTTTACACTAATCACTCACGTAGAATGGAGGAAGATGAAATGAATCAAACCACACAAATCAAACCATAGTGCACAACGGATTTTGAGGTGGTTCGGATGCAACGACGGCAATCCTACGTCCACCCCTCACCAAACCCGGTGAGGCTACACTCGGGGATAAATCCCCAAACGGAGATGAAACTCCAACCATACACGCAGGACGACGCCTGCCCACACACACACGGAGATGCACCCCAACACACACACACACACACACACACACGGAGACGATGTCTCCAACACGATCCAACAAGTGGATCAATCAATACACACACACGCTGCGACAGATGCAGCACTCCACACACTAAAAAGGCCGGATCTAAATAGATCCACACACATACACGTATATCTAGGAGGACCTACGCACACACGAATGGAACACCATGACAACCACACACAAACACGGATCTAACAACGATCCACACACACACAAGTTCATAGTTTATACAAAACATAAATATGAACTTGAAACACAATAAAGCACAGTTTAGAAATCCCCTGATTTAGCTTCCTTTTTAACGTATGCTGTTGATCCTGAATGTTGCCTTCCCTCTTGCTTGAATGACCTCCAGTGGATTGTGAAAACCTTGCTCTTTTCACCCTTGTACAACCTTCTTCTCAGATCCGTGCTTGCTTGCTTCTTCTGCTTTCTTCCTTGGGCAATCTTCCTTTAAATCCTTGCTTCCTTGCTTACTTCTTTTCCTTGGAGGATGTTGGCTTCAGATCTACCTTCAATGGGTTGAGGATGGATAAAGAAAACTTGTTGCACGGAGTACTGTTCACGGCTACAGTACCCCTTCTTCCTTGGACCTCCTCTAGCCTCTCTTGATCTCCCTTGGATCTCTCTTGAATCCCCCTTAGATGGCTAGGGTTTATGACTCCAAATGAGAGTTTTATAACCCCTTGAATGGTCCTAGACAAGCCTTAGACCAGATCCACAAAACCTGGAAGGTTTGGTGGCTTTAGGATTAAACAATACCAAGAGGAGATGCTCCTTCCGAGATGGACAAAAGTCAACATTTTGGGCTTATCAAGGCTGGCGGTCGATCGGAATAGGCCGGCGGTCGACCGGAACTCTGCAGGAAACAGAACCGTTGCATTCTGTTATTTTCGGTCGATCGGGATTGGCCTGGCGGTCGACCGCGCTATAGTGTCGACCTAGCTACAGTGTCGACCTAGCTACAGTGACGACCTGGCTAAAGTGTCGACCTAGCTACAGTGAAATTCCTGACTTTAAGATTTCACCTCCAAACTCCATTGCAACCCTTCCAAACTTTGTGGCATCAAGCTTCTTTGATCTTGGAGGGATTATACAAAGAATTTAACCTACAAAACCATGATAAAAATGATTAGAACTTTAGCTTAATAATCAATATGATAAATGTATGAAATGCATACATGAAAGCCCATGTTCAAGGTGCATACAAACACTTGAACCATAAAGGGTTTAAGCTAAATGTGAAGAATTATTTCTATGCAAGTGAGCAAAGTATGAGAGTAATTTAGCCATGCACATATACAAGTGAACACTTTGAAAACATGATTGACTAAAGATCAAGATCAATAGATATGTATTTTTCCAATATGAATGTATCATGTAACCAAGCTCCATGAAAAGTATGCATAGGAAGCATTTAATGCACATGTTCAACTCAATCATATTCAACCAATCGATATGAACAACCAACCATTTAGTTTAGTTATCATCATTCACATAATCACGCATGAAGTGTAGTTAGCATCAAAACCATAGCAATACACACTAAGTTTAGTTATCATCAAAACCATAGCTCAACACCTCCATTGTGCACGTTCTGCTGCCATCAAAATAGATTCCTAAAAAAAAGATAGCTAAGAAACAACCTAGCGGGAATCTTTTAGCGTTCATTAATTAGCTTAACCCAAGTCTCTACCCAAACTCATCGGGTTGGGTCCTTAGACTGTAACAAGGTCACGGGTTCTACGACACCACGTAGCAACCTAGGATCTTAGAAAGTCTAGGCTATGATACCACAAAACTGTCACACCCCGATGCGGCAAGTCGGAACGCGCCAGTTATAACGTTCATGTCAATCAGAGCATCCATGCCATAAGACAACATACACAAAAATTTTGACGATTTAATTTAAAGAAAAACCAACTTTATTTAATAACCAAAGTTCAAAAAGTTACATACCATCGACTCTTGTGGACTTCATGCCTATCACAATGACTGAAAGAAAAGAAAAGTTGCATAGAATAAGGCTCGACACCTAAACTTAGACCAATGACTCATAACACGACTAGAAGGCTCGCTCCATGATTACTCCTTCCCGTCCCCATCGGTTTGAACTTCCTCATCCGTGCTACCTGAAAAGGATTGGAAAGAAAGGGGGGTGAGCGAAATCTCAGTAGGAATTACACTCTATCATCAGGCATAGTTTAAGTAATCAACCATTTAAATTGTGTGCAACAACATAAACGCTGATAATTCAACGAACATAAATAACCAAGAACGAGTTGTAGAGATAGCAAGTAATTATTCAAGTGATTAGCCGAATAGCATATAAATATAACAGTCTTGATCAAGAATTTCCAAGAATGAGCAATTAATGAATGTCATAGACCACACACTTACAAGTACTCGGTGTAATGCCACACCTAGTCATTACAAACTCTCCGGGGCACTAGTACTTTTGGGCACTCCTCCCAGGACCAAACCGGGCCCTTATGATGCGTTGGCACTGATTTAGTGGATCAACAATCCCAAGTAATATCTAGGCATTCAAGTAATTCGGTCATGAATTTCCAAGGTTAAGCTCATGTAACCTAATTTCTAAGATCACAATTCTTCCAAATAACTTCGGAATGAAGAGATAGAGTAGGCTCAATAGCCCAACTCAAAGGATAACAGAACAGAAGTGTAGTCTTGGAAGACTACCAAATCAATTGGCTTAATTACTAAAATCATGACGGAAATCAGCTCAGGCACTGCTTGCGGTCAAATGGGAACCGCAAGGGCGGAATAAGCGATCAGATACAAGGCCGCTTCTAGCAGACCCACGCGTGTCCCAGAGGGTCAAGCCAGAGAGCTTAGCGGTCCAACGCTGGACCGCATGCTAGATGACAACGGTCCACGATACGGCCGCAAGGATAAGGTTGCGGTCCAGGGAATGATTGCATTCAAGCCCGGACAGCTAGGCCATACGAACATGGTCAGTCTAACATGGAAATCACGAGTCGAGCAGTACAGGTTTTGTGGGTACAACCTGTCCGACGTCCTAGTGGGAATCCCAGGCTCGCGGGGTCTTACTGAGGCCTTGAAACAAGAATACCTAGTCCGGCAGAAGGAGTATCCGACGGAGAGGCATTCATTGTTCAAGAAATTAGGCTAATAAATAAGGCGAAAAACAAGTGTGATCGGTCCAGTCACTTCCACCGGAGTGGTATGACCTTAAAACAACTCTAGATTGAATAACAAGTATGAAGATTCAACTTAACCCATTAATGGAGCATAAATCTACCTTTTTCTCATATATTTCTAAAAGTGTGAATGATGGTCATGGATAGAGCAGTTATAAGGAAAAGAGTTACACTTAGTTCATACATTCCATAAGCCCTAGCTTTAGTGTGTTACCCCATGTAATTAACCTAATAAACAAGTGTGCTATCATGTCAAAACTTGCTGGAACGCATGAATACGTGTCACTGAAATGGTCATTTAACAGACCGCCTGAAGATATAAGTGGTCGAGAATAGGACCGCTTAAGCACTTGAAAAACCCCATTTTTACATTAAATTTATGCCGCCGAGAAACGGTCTGTCGTGAGGCCACTTGACCAGGAAAAATGGTCTATCGTGCGACCGCTTATGCCCTGGCGGTTCCTGGAAGGAGCGTCTCTGCCAACCCGAGCCCCAAATCGTGAAGAACATGACACCGGTCCAATGACAGTAAGATAAAAACATGGATATGGCACAAAAATTAGGCTATTTACTATCAAAATGTAGGTAACTTAAAAATGCACAATGAGGCATGGTCAACTCCATGATTTGACTACGATTAACCCATATAAATTGAGCAGAAAAGAAGAAGGTAAGAAACCCTAACCACATGCTCTTCATGAAATCAGGAATACGCATGATATATATAGCCAAAATTGGGTGAAATAGGTTCAAAAGAAAGGTAAGGATGAGATCTATACGTTCATGTTATTTAATTAGATTGGGCCTGAGAGAAACCTACCTTAATCGAGGAAGAGAAGGGAAGACGCGCTCACCGGAACCCTAAAACGCGCCGCCACCAAACACCCAAATTCTCCCTGGTTCGTCCACGATAGCCCGCACCACTAGTTGGATCGTCAAATAGGTTTTTTAGGTCGCCAAAGCCCTCTATTTAAAGTGTTCAAGGAGGCTTCTAGAGATCAAATTGGACTCAAGAGTCCAAGGAAACAAAACCGGCGAAAACTTCGGCCCTTGACCGATTCCACGCCGTCGCCACCCCTTAGAAGGGTCTAGAGTCTAGGGTTTCTAAGGCAAAATGGGTTACTATGGTAAACCTATCGGTTGGGCCTGGTTTGGGCTCAATCGGTCGAGAATTGGGTAAGAATTTGATAAATCTAGATTATCCTAATAAAAGTGACGAATTTTAGCTAAAATTCCTTAATTCGGCCTAATACCATTTTCATTAGAGTCTAGCCCAGTTATCATTATTGCTAATCATCTTGTTCTCTTGATGAAGATAATTTTTCCATATTTTTATAAATTACCTCAAATTTGACCTAATCGAAAAATCAATAAAAATAGTCATTATGCTATTTAATTAGTAAAAAAAATATTTCGGGTGCTACATTAAGGGTCATTAAGACTGCCCCTATTTGAGACCTCTCTCGTTAGGGAGCACCTAGGTTGGTCATCTTACCCGTCTATCTCTTGCCCCTGCACTCGGCCGAGCAGAGAAGAGAAAAGGCCTTTGTGCATATCCAAAGTATGGCCACAGCAGCAACGATATTGCATCAGAGGAGTTGGCTATAGCTTGCCGTGTAGTGTGTGTAAAACCATGCTCAATGGTCACTCTTAGTAATCAGAGAAAGAAAAGTCAGACTCCTAGTGCGGAGCTACCACCAGCCTAGGGTGCTGCAGAAGCGAGCTAGACTTTGACTTAACCAAGACTCCTAAACCACTTGAACGTGTTAAGGAACTAGCATTGTAACCATGCACAAGAAAAAATTGACATAATATAAATGATAGCATGCTCTTACGCAATTAAAAGATACATTGTGATCCATGGAGTGGAAGTAGCATCCTGAAGCAATCTTCGATCGGCGCGAGCTTCGTATTCCGTGCTTGACAGGACCAAGATGGAGAGGATAGCAAAGGTTTGAAGATTCCTTGACACAGAGGAGCGATAGACGCAACCAAACTGGATGAAGAAGGATCAAAGGAAAAGAGGTGAGGGCTAGAACTCCCTCGTGAGGGCGTAAAATCCCTGATAACAAGGAAAGGTCTAAAGAAGAACCAGAGATTAATGGAGATCAAGGTGTATTATAGCCTCGAAAATAGCATGAGAAAGGGCGAAAACCCCGAAAGGGTGGTAGAGAAGGAATAGAAGAACAATGATTGGATTGTTGTGATAGCAAGGAAGAAGAATAATCCGACGGAATCGGAGAAGAATCAGGAGAATTAGTAGAGCTCGGAAGTTTCGGACGGAGAGAAGAAGAATCAAATGAAGATTTAAAACTGGGATAACAAAGAAGATCTAGGGGTTCCGGATGAAAAAAGGGAGGACCAGAAGGCAATCGGGAATTTAGAATTAAGAAAACAATCCAAAAAATCTAGATGAGGAGATGAACATGATGGGGATTTGAAATCGGAGGAATGAGGAGAACACGGTGACTCCGAGTGATGATGATGTAGTAGAGAAGAAGGACAAGAGAGATCCGGAGGTGCTAGATGAGGAGGAGAGGAAGAATCAGAAGACGACCCAAGAAGAGGGGAGAAGATTATGGACACAAGATTGGAAGAGGGGAGGTACACCACCTAAGGGTGGGAACTGAGTAAAAGAAATGATGAGCCAAATGAAGAAAAATGAGAAGTGACCCCCTGAGTGCACAACAGACGGCCTTTCAACTAGCGCCTCCATCTTTTCTTAGCAGAAATCTCTTTGTAATGGACCTGCTTATCATGAGCTTGGATCTTCAGGCCTCTTGACTTGTGAGATCTTCTTAAATAACGGGCCCACTTGGCAGATGGCATGGCCCGGTCCTGAACATGCAACTTTGTCGAGATAGTTGCCCTTAGTCACTTGATGCTAGCAGTATCTAGACATTCTTGAAAAAACAACTCCTTAGATAAACGAGCATTGTGAATCTATGGAGTCTTGCCACTTGGCATGAGAAGCATGAGGGTCGGCAACTCCACTCGATGGTCAGGCATGAAGTATAACCCCCTTGATAATCGAGAAAGATGAAACTGAGGGAAAGTAATGCGCGGCGTTGTCATGGCCGGCTTACTAATAAATCGAGAGAGATCGTATAAAAGTTGCAGAATGGCCTAAGGAAACCTTGAGGATACGGCAAATTGCCCCTTGAACATAGAATTCATCAGACCCTTGGCATCCGTACATGTTAGCATAATCCGGGTAGAGAACCCCTCTCGACCAAGAATCTGCATAGCAATAAAGCGAGAAGTAATGAGAGTATCAATAATAGATCCTCTGGCGAGCAACGAGATTGCCACTGGTCTCGCTTGTGAACGAACTGGCATTAGTGCAAGGGAACTCTTCTTGGCAGTCATCATCGGAAGTGTACGCTCATCATCTCTGAAATAGCCAGAGGCAAGGATGCGGATTGGCATGCGATAGATAAAATCATGAATCTTGAAATGCACAATCGGTACTGAATCGTCCTGACTCGGCTCATTCTCTCCCTGGGGACCAGACCCAAAGGGGACCATAGGACACCCGCTCTGTGGGGTGGAAGTAGATGGAGAAGTGGGGGTAGTCGGGCCGGAAGGCGTGGAGGCTTCAATGGGTACGGTGAGCCCAAGTGGCGGCAGAGGTATAATGGCAATGGCAAACTTGGGTGTCGGTGAGAGTGAAAGTAAAGGTGAAGGCGTAGATTGCTCAGGCTCGGGCGATGAGGGTGGTTGTTGGGTCCCGTAGTGCAGGAACACGGATCTAGAGGGGGGTGAATAGATCCTTTTACTAAAAATTATGTCTAATTAAAAACACAACTAGCACACAGCGGAATATACAAGATTGAGTAATTTAATCTAAACAGGTTTAAACTAGATTCACTCAATCTCACCGATCTCACATGATTGCACAAACAGATAGGATAGAGAACACACAATCACAAGAATCAAACCACAAGACACGGAAATTTTTAAGGTGATTCGGGACCACGACGGGCTCCCTGCATCCACCCCTCACCAAACCGGTGAGGCTTTACTAAATGCTACAAAAGTAGCAACACGGGGACGAACCCCAACAACACACACGCTGCTTTCGCACCAAACCACACACGAGGCCTTACCTCAAACTGCTGCCACAGCAGCACACACACACAGTTGGGGAACACACCCCGAACAAAATACCTCACACGGAGACACAGCTCCATCCACACACACGTAGGGCAATGCCTACACAACCACACGGGAGAAAACTCCCAACCACACACGCGGATATACTCCGCACAAATCGACACACATATGACAACACACACACTCGGAGAACCCTTTCTCCGAACACCCACAACAAGTGTTCTCTCAAATGTTTATGAAGCAATGACAATTATATGCTATGACCCTCCAAACAAATTATATAGATGGAAATTGGAAAGTTGCATCAAGTAAAAGGCTCCCCCTTCTTTAGCAAAATATGATTCTCCTTGCTCGTTGACGATTATCATAATCTAGACATCATCTTCTTCCTCTCCTCAAGGCACTCCTCTTTTCCTTCTTCCATTTTCTTCTTCACCTGAAAGAATAGATAAACGGAATAATAAGCCCAACCTTTAAGCTAATCTCTAATCAAGAATGTGAAAATGAATGGTTTAGAGATCCCCCTCTTCTTCACCTATATAAAAGAATATATGAGCATTAGAAATGTTGTATCACAAAAATTGCAGCTCATATATATATGCAAGAGAGAATGGATAGAAGACACATGATGCCAAGTTCAAGGAGATAATGTTTATAGCAAATGTCTAGAATAGAACTAAGAGCAGCTGGAGAACTAAAAGCAAATGGATTTTTCAGTGGATAGAGCTCCCCCTTTTTGTTTCATCGAATAGGCTTAAGCTTCTCTGCAGGATGAAGAACGTTCTTGAAGGAAGATGATCGATTCTTGCATGGACAGGGCTTGTATCTTATTTTTCCACGCAGCTTCCAGTAGATGGTTGTTTGGAGACTTGAAACCTCCTTCTTCCCTTCACATACAAGCTTAGAACAACGTGGAAGAAGCCATGGAGCTACTACCTTCGACCTGCACTCACAAGGGTTAGAAAACACCCAAATTTCAGATCTAGCTTCTTGTTCCTTAGGGTTTGCAACCCAAGAGATGTATATATGTGTTTGGACGGTCAAGAGACAGCCCTGGGACAAGATCCACAAGTCATGGAGTGATTTGCGGAAGTTGGACTCGGATTGGAAGACTTTAGGAGCAAGAAAACGGTGGTCAAAAATCACGGCTGGAGGTCGAATCGGAAAGGGTCGACCCCAGGGTCACCCTCGGGCAAACAGAAGCCAAACAGAAGTAATATTTCGTTCTGGGTTACAGGGGTCGACCCCAGGGTCGACCCTCATGTTTCCAGAACCCAACCAGAACCACATTTGGTTCTGGGTTTCAGGGGTCGACCCCTTTCAGCAGGGTTCAAAAATAGTTCTGTTTTGAACATAACTTTAGAGGGTCGACCCGATGGGTCGACCCCTTCTTGTTTGGGTCTGAAAAAGAGCTAAAACCTCCATCAAATCAATGGGAAATAATTGATTAAATGTTACCAAAATCCCATGAAGATCAACCATTATTTTTCATCCTGAAAAACACGATAAAGCAAGAGGTTAGATCAAGATCAAAATATATGGGTCATGCATTAACTAATGAAGTTAGTTTTGAGACCGAGACCTAAATGACATGAAATATGATTACGAAATCATTAGCATGAGGCATATGAGAATCCCCATGAAAGATCTGTATGAAAGCACTAGAGAACCCAATTTTCCAACTCAAGATTAGAACAGTATCACCATGGATTCCAATATAAATTCTTACCTTGAATCCATCACAATGTGGGAAATATTAACCTGCACTCTCTGGGAATTTAGAAGCAAGTTAATATTAAACCAACGAATCTGAAGATCCCAACTTCAACCCAATTCTCCCACAAACCATTTCAAAGCATTTAAGCCATATGATCAGAAGGATAAGGAACCATCATTCAAACTCATCAAACCACACATCATTACCTTGGGGGCAAACAATTGTATTTACATCTCAATCAATCACTCAGCATTACCGAAGTACGCATGCATGACATGAGGCTCAGTATGACATTTATCCAAGTATGTTTTTCACAGAGGCTTTCTCATTAAATACAAAGCAATCTCACCAAGTGTAGAGACAATGTATATGCAATATTTGTGCTAACCTCAAAGCACGTATGAGTCTTATAGAATCACAATGCATCCACATGATGATATCCCAATAGAAACAGTTTGTAATCATTTTCACAAGCATTTCATACTTCATAGCTAGAGGATAAGTCAAGTAACAAAGACATGAATAACCATTCACGCACAAGGACAAGCAACAAAGGCATTTTGTAATCATCAAAATCACATACACAACAATCTCCCCCATTTTGATGATGATAAAATATTATGCTATAATGCTATAATGCTCTCTCCCCCTTTGACATAATCAGAAATGGGGAGCAGGACGGGGAATCCAGAATGGCAAGAACCTATGGACACTAGGATTATGAAGAGAACCAATATGTACAATATGCATGAACTAATTGCAAAATTGTTTGATACCAATTGTTGAAATTGGAAATGCAAATGTGGACAATATGGTCATGTAGAATGCAAGATGACAAAACGATATGCAAATGCTCACGAGTTGCAGCAATTGAAATGGTGTATGGCATGACAATAATAAGCAAGCAAATAAGCACTCAAACACTCATAGAAAGGTATTGACTCATGTAAGTCCTGATGAGTTAAGCAGATAAGATTACATGCAAAGCTCCCCCTTAGACAATGACACATTAGATGATTGGCTTTGATTTTCAAATTTTTAGATTTTTAGTTTTCTTGTGAAATGCATGAAACATGATGTATGAAAATGATGAGACATGAAATGCATACAATGTAATCAAGCAGATATCTATAGATACATGCAACATAACTCCTTCACAAGAAGTGATACCAATTGATTTACAGTGAGGGGATAGGTGTAGGAAAAGTGCAAGTGAGTCATTAAGTTCAGAATGCTCATGATTACACCTAGAAGATTGTGCAGATAAATAGGAGAAGACGTACAGCATGTCAAGTAATTAATCAAATTTTCAAAATACATATCAAATCAAATTACCATGTGCAAGTGAGTAACATGAGAATGAAGTTTAGCCATATGGATAACCAGATTTTCAATTAAACACAATAGTAATGGCACAGACTGCATTTCAATCTCGAGAACAGCGTATTGGAGGCTTCGCTCTTCCTCATCAAATTATCATCAGTAATTTTCACATTGACAATCTGAATTTTTCTAAGAAGGATCAGGTTCAAATAATTCCTTTTTACGCGAGGAGACACATGGAGCTCATGCCAGAATCCCCGGTTACTCAGAATACTGAACCTTGTCACCTCATTTGAACAGTGATACTTTAGTCAACACTTTTCAAAAATGAACCACATCACGTCTTAGGTGACATGTGCCAGTTTACTCAGTGAGACTTAACATTGCTCTGCCTTTCATTTCAACCATTTTTTTTTGTATGTGGAGGTAGGCAGCTTTTTCCTCAACTGTCTCTTATCATCCATGCAGCAAGTTGAATTACTTTACAGTGTTGAAATGAAATTCATATATCCTTATGAATAACACTCAATTTCACATTAAAGTGCATGAAGTGTACGAATTTGATTTAACATGTATGGAGAAAATTTAACTTAGAACAGGATAGTGTAGCTCCCCCTATGTAAATGCAATAAGCATGAAATGCTCCCCCTGAGAGTTTGATATGAAGCACACTTGTTAAGACTCAGATGCAACATTATTTAACAATGGAGTGTTTGGTCTTAGAAGATTCAAAGGAAGGGGTTAAATATCATATAATAACATGCAAGCATACAGTGGAGATATGCATATGCAATGCAAAATGAAAAGATATGCAATTTCAGTTCTTGAATTGTTGACCCCAAAGATATGAGACCAATTGTTGGAAGTATTCATTTTGGCATTTATGCAACATGAAATGTTCAAAATGATGCATTTAAAAATATGCACTATATGTATGCTGAAAATACCAACTATGCAACAAGACACACGATGAGCTTCATCTTCCAAAAGCACTATGTGAATGATATGCAGAGAATGATATGCAAATATGCAATGTGATGTAAGATTTCAGATTTCACATGACACTCTATATGCACCTGATGCAACTAATGCATGACACGCATTACCAATTATTAAAATGTGATGACACAATTTTATTCTGAAAAGAAATTCAAAAATTCATTCAAAGCATCAAAATCATCACATGTGAATTTTTCTTGAAAATAGTTGTGCTTTTATCCAGAAAGATAAGTGGCACATTGGTAAAGACCATGGAACATTGATCAACTTCAGTCCTCAAGATGTTCAGCCACAAAAATAATATCATCATGCTGAGAGAATGGAAAAACATCATTTTCAAAATTTTCAGCATGCAAAACTCCCCCATAATCAATGCATGATTTCAGAAAATTCATTTAAGTTGGATGCCATATGCATAGATGATTCATGGTACCGGGCGGAGGTATATTCTCACGCATGGTGATAGCTTTCAGACAGGCTTGACCTGCCCTTCCACATGTCACCATTTTATATACCATGTAATCATTGAAATGATGATCAGAAACAAATATATTCTCATTTGACATCGGGGGTTTAGCAAAAGGCATTCAATGGCTACACTCTCATATATACTGCTCAGATGTTTCAATACCATTCAGCCAAGCATTCATTATCCACATTGTCAAAAGCAACCAAGGGGCATTCAAACCTTCAAAATCACTGTCTGCCAAGTTATGGTATTAACATCAAGACCAAAGAGCTTCAAACAAACACTTTATTTTCTCACCTTTGTCTTGAGTTACCTTTATTAACATCCTCAAATTCTTCGCTTTATTTCGCTTGTTGTCATCTTCATCAACACGCTACTTTCTTTCTCTCCTGCAAGAAATAGAATGATATTAGCCAGAAGAAATGGAAGTAGATCAAATCTGGCATTGAAGTCCTCTTGAGCTCCTTTCTTTCTCTCCAAGAACCCCATGCCAAAACCCTTTCAAAACTCCTCTAGGATAAGAAGAGAAACCCTAAGGGTAATGGGGTAAAAGTTCAAACCAATCGGTCCTCAAGATGGGCATTTCAACACCAACTGAGGAACAAGCAAAACTACCTAAGACAGTTAATCTGAGCCTAGAAATGTCAAACATGAATTAAACTCAATCTAGACACATGGTGATACATTCAAACGTTTGAATTCTTACCATGATTTCAAGGGTTGATGGTCATAATCAAACCTGCACTGTAAAGAGCTCAATTCATGTCAATATTAAGCCAATGCATATTGCAGAAACTAACTTCAAGGCTTTTCATCATATATGACTCTCTCTCTCTCTCAACAAGACAATCTCCTATGAGCTGCAAGAATGAATGATGAGTTTCAGCTTTCAATACAAGTGATTCACTCAAGCTGACATGAGTTCAAAGCTCACTTCAGAGATTACAAGTTTAGCCCAACAGTGTAAAGAGTCCAGACTAAACACATGAAGAACCAAGTCTAAGCACATGTGTAGACAAGGTTGATGCACATAAAACACACAAGACTGTCTCTTCACACCTTCATATTAGAGACTTTAAATTCCAGCAGTATGAACTGAGAATTCACACAATCAATATGCACAAACATGAACAACCAACTTACAAATCAGTGTGAAATCAAGGACAAGCCTATGTTAACCAAGGCATCACACCCGAACTAGCCAAGTCGACTTAAGGCCTTCCTCTTGGCCTCAAGGTAATCCTGCAACAAAGTTCTCATTTGGTTGTTTTGGGTACCCAAACCTTCTTAGGTCCTGGATGGTTAGTTGCACCTCTAGTGGGTGCCTTCCACAGTTTTTGGGCATGCATATCATCAAAATGTATTAAGGAGCAATCATGCATGGTATGTCCAAACTCACCACAATAATGACAATGACCAAAAGACTTCAGATTTTTCTTGTAAGAATGAGCATGGAATTTTTGTGGGTTTGAAGAGATGTTCTCATTTTTCAAACTAGAGCAATTGTTCATCCTGTGACCGAACCTTCCACAATGAAAATAGTTCAATGGAGCAAATCTTTCAAATGGTCTTCTTGCATGAACATAAGAGTTATCAAAAGTTCTTTTTGTGTTCAAAAACTTTCTTGGCTTTCTGAAGCCATTCATTTTCTTGCATGCTTCTAGATCTTCAGATTTCATCAAAAGGCAATCATGCATCATATGACCAAGTTCACCACAATAAAAACATGAGATTTTCTTTGTGGATGCATGTGTGTGTGCAACATGATTTTTCATGGCATTCATCGTGACACCAACAATATTTTTAGCCTTTTGATGCAAGTTTTATTTCTTTTTCAGACTTTCATTTGATCTCTTTGTTGTTTGAGGAACAGATTGATTTGGAGACCCATTTGATGTGCTGGCTATGTTTGTATGAACAAATGATGTATAGACTTTGTTTTCAAAATTCTTTTTGTTCACAGGATTATAGTCCAGCCCCTCTCTTTGGAAATTCACCTTAGTCCCCAATATCTTGTTCAGATTTTCTTCCCCATTCACAAACTTAGACAAAGAAGCATTCATATCAAGAATTTCCTTTTCAAGTGATAAAATATGCAATTCATAGGAAATGATCTCATTATCACAAGAAATGACTTCTTCATTCAATTGGACATTGATGGCTTTGTAGCTTTCCATCATTTGTTCTAGCACATGTATCTTTTCACAATCATCAACAACCAAACTTTTCCCTTTTCAAAAGTAAGTAATTTTTTAGACATGGTTGTGTTTAGATGTTTCAATTTTTCATTTTAAGATTTTAACAAAATATTTTCTTTTTCAAGAAACTTCATGTTGCCTTCAACCAGAGATGTCTGAATCAATATAGCACTGTTTTCCTTTTTAAGTTCTTCATTTTCATTTGCAAGTTTATCATTCATAATCAATTCATTGTAAATATCCTGATCAATTGAGTTTGATTCCATTTTGTTTCTTAGATCTTTTTCAGTTTTCTCCAATTGATCAATTATGTTCTTGAGGGTAACATTTTCATTTCTCAAACAAGCAATGGTTTCTTTGTGACATTCAACATCATGCTCTAAAAGTTCATTGAAGTTAACAAGCTCAGAACATTTATCACAAGAACCATTTTCATGGACCAAGTTTTCAGATTTCTTTTTCAATTTTCTATTTTCTGACTTGACTTTCTTATATTATTTTTCCAACTCATCATAAGCTTCAACAAGATCATCAAGAGTAAATTCTTCAGAATCAGAATCTACCTCTTCTGCATTTTCATCACTTTGTTGATCAGCATCATCCGCCATGAGACATTTCAACATATCCTTCTCTTGAGCTTTAATCAACTGGTCCATAAGCTCCTTCGCCATCCTACAAGAAGATACAAATGGATACTTGTTAGTACTTATAGAAGCTTTCAATAAACTCAAGGCAGTAACATTATCATGGTGCATCATTTTATCCTGATTAGACCACTTGGTCTCATCTAGAGGTAATATGTGTGGACCATGATAAATCAATTTTCAAAGACTATGATTAATAGAATTGATCACCATACAGAGTTTGCCTAGCCATGAATCAAAATCCGAACCAGTGAAGATTGGCAAACAATTCATTGAGACATGTTCAACAGAAAAATTCATGATTGTAGAATGCACTGGGATCACTCTGTAGATCGCAAGATCTAGGGACAACAGAGCCTTGCTCTGATACCAATTGTTGGGTCCCGTAGTGCAGGAACACAGATCTAGAGGGGGGGTGAATAGATCATTTTACTAAAAACTATGTCCAATTAAAAATACAACTAGCACACAGCGTAATATACAAGATTGAGTAATTTAATCTAAACAGGTTTAAACTAGATTCACTCAATCTCACCGAGCTCACACGATAGGATAGAGAACACACAATCACAAGAATCAAACCACAAGACACGGGGATTTTTAAGGTGGTTCGGGACCACGACGGGCTCCCTGCATCCACCCCTCACCAAACCGGTGAGGCTTTACTAAACGCTACAAAAGTAGCAACACGGGGATGACCCCCAACAACACACACGCTGCTTTCGCAGCAAACCACACACGAGGCCTTGCCTCAAACTGCTGCCACAGCAGCACACACACACACAGTTGGGGAATACACCCCGAACAAAATACCTCACATGGAGACACAGCTCCGTCTACACACACGTAGGGCAATGCCTACACAACCACACGGGAGAAAACTCCCAACCACAGACGCGGATATACTCCGCACAAATCGACACACATATGACAACACACACACTCGGAGAACCCTTTCTCCGAACACCCACACCAAGTGTTCTCTCAAATGTTTATGAAGCAATGACAATTATATGCTATGACCCTCCAAACAAATTATATAGATGGAAATTGGAAAGTTGCATCAAGTAAAAGGCTCCCCCTTCTTTAGCAAAATATGATTCTCCTTGCTCGTTGACCGATGATCATAATCTAGACATCATCTTCTTCCTCTCCTCAAGGTACTCCTCTTTTCCTTCTTCCATTTTCTTATTCACCTGAAAGAATAGATAAACGAATAATAAGCCCAACCTTTAAGCTAATCTCTAATCAAGAATGTGAAAATGAATGGTTTAGAGATCCCCCTCTTCTTCACATATACAAAAGAATATATGAGCATTAGAAATTTTGTATCACAAAAATTGCAGCTCATATATATATGCAAGAGAGAATGGATAGAAGACACATGATGCCAAGTTCAAGGAGATAATGTTTATAGCAAATGTCTAGAATAGAACTAAGAGCAGCTGGAGAACTAAAAGCAAATGGATTTTTCAGTGGATAGAGCTCCCCCTTTTTGTTTCATCGAATAGGCTTAAGCTTCTCTGCAGGATGAAGAACGTTCTTGAAGGAAGATGATCGATTCTTGCATGGACAGGGCTTGTATCTTATTTTTCCACGCAGCTTCCAGTAGATGGTTGTTTGGAGACTTGAAACCTCCTTCTTCCCTTCACATACAACCTTAGAACAACGTGGAAGAAGCCATGGAGCTGCTACCTTCGACTTGCACTCACAAGGGTTAGAAAACACCCAAATTTCAGATCTAGCTTCTTGTTCCTTAGGGTTTGCAACCCAAGAGATGTATATATGTGTTTGGACGGTCAAGAGACAGCCCTGGGACAAGATCCACAAGTCATGGAGTGATTTGTGGAAGTTGGACTCAGATTGGAAGACTTTAGAAGCAAGAAAACGGCGGTCAAAAATCATGGCTGGAGGTCGAATCGGAAAGGGTCGACCCCAGGGTCGACCCTCGGGCAAACAGAAGCCAAACAGAAGTAATATTTCGTTCTGGGTTACAGGGGTCGACCCCAGGGATGACCCTTGGGTCGACCCTCGTGTTTCCAGAACCCAACCAGAACCACATTTGGTTCTGGGTTTCAGGGGTCGACCCCAGGGCTGACCCCTTTCAGCAGGGTTCAAAAATAGTTCTGTTTTGAACAGAACTTTAGAGGGTCGACCCGATGGGTCGACCCCTTCTTGTTTGGGTCTGAAAAAGAGCTAAAACCTCCATCAAATCAATGGGAAATAATTGATTAAATGTTACCAAAATTCCATGAAGATCAACCATTATTTTTCATCCTGAAAAACATGATAAAGCAAGAGGTTAGATCAAGATCAAAATATATGGGTCATGCATTAACATATGAAGCTAGTTTTGAGACCGAGACCTAAATGACATGAAATATGATTACGAAATCATTAGCATGAGGTATATGAGAATCCCCATGAAAGATCTGTATGAAAGCACTAGAGAACCCAATTTTCCAACTCAAGATTAGAAGAGTATCACCATGGATTTCAATATAAATTCTTACCTTGAATCCATCACAATGTGGGAAATATTAACCTGCACTCTCTGGGAATTTAGAAGCAAGTTAATATTAAACCAACGAATCTGAAGATCCCAATTTCAACCCAATTGTCCAACAAACCATTTCAAAGCATTTAAGCCATATGATCAGAAGGACAAGGAACCATCATTCAAACTCATCAAACCACACATCATTACCTTGGGGGCAAACAATTGTATTTGCATCTCAATCAATCACTCAGCATTACCGAAGTACGCATGCATGACATGAGGCTCAGTATAACATTTATCCAAGTATGTTTTTCACAGAGGCTTTCTCATTAAATACAAAGCAATCTCACCAAGTGTAGAGACAATGTATATGCAATGTTTGTACTAACCTCAAAACACGTATGAGCCTTATAGAATCACAATGCATCCACATGATGATATCCCAATAGAAACAGTTTGTAATCATTTTCACAAGTATTTCATACTTCATAGCTATAGGATAAGTCGAGCAAAAAAGACATGAATAACCATTCACGCACAAGGATAAGTAACAAAGGTATTTTGTAATCATCAAAATCACATACACAATAGTGGTGAAGGCGGAAAAGGTGAAGATGATGAAGGTGGTGAGTTAGGTGATTTCGGAAGGGTAGGTGGCGAAGGGGGAGGAATGGAAGTAGTGGGTAAGTTAATGGATGGCAATGCGGGCGATGAGGATGGAGATGGTTTTACCGATAAGGGCGACCAATGGCGACGTATCGACACAATGCATCAAGTAGCGTTGGGAGCGGGAGTGGTGGCAATTGGAGTAGGGGGAGTGGAGGCGCTAGCCTGAGCAAAGGTTTGGGTAGGTGGAGGTGATGGAGACGAGGGAGACGGCGAGGAAATAGGTGATGAAACATGCGATGATCGAGATGGCGATGGAGACGACGGGATAGGTGATAGACTAGGTGAGGGAGTAAGTGACGGATAGGCGATGGAGCGAGTGTGACACTAGATGAGGAATCATAGAGGTGCCCCTGGTTTTGTAATGATAGAGACGGCTGCCTAGGCGGCGCTTGTTGTTGCTGCTACTTGCTATGAAGATACCTCACAATCTTGCGAATAGCATGCCAATTGATCCTCTTCTTAGCTTCCAGATCATAAACATAATCCCAGAACTCGGGACAATCCTCAACCAAATGCCCATGCCGACGATGATATTCATAATATTGGAGCTGGTTTCCAACCGCGGGTCGGCAAGACACACCCAGACGAAGTTGCAATGTATGAGTGGCCATCAAAGCCCGGAAGACATCTGAGAGAGACTCCGACAATGGAGGGTAATGAACCCACTTCGGGCAAGGTGGATACTGAGGGGTATGGGATGGAGGAGAGGATGGTAGAGAGTGCGGTGGTTGCGAAGGCAAGGGTGCATGGCTACTAGTGGAGGGACTAGGCGGAGACGCATAATGAGCGGGATGGGGAGGTATGTAGTGAACGACATCTACTTGCTCGGGGTTTGGCGTTCCCTTGACCGAGGGTGGAGACGAATGTGGATATGAAGAAGGTTGTCCATGAATAGAGGATGGTTGACTTGCGAGAGGTTGATGTGTGGAAGCATAGGGTTGGCTCGTGAAAGGTTGATATGAAGCGGGGGGCTGGTGATATGAAGCTGATGGTTGACTTATTGAGGGTTGGTGAGAGGTATACGTGGATGGAGGACTCATGGAGGGCTGGTGAAGGGTATACGTGGATGGCAGACTCATGGAAGGTTGGGGGGCTCGGAGTGAAGGGAACTTTGGAGTTGATGGCGAATGAAGCGGGCTTGACTATAAAGTTGTTGCTAAGAGGTGATATCATTCAAGGTTAAGATAAAATGATATCCGGGTGTTGCATTAGAAATAAGAATCCTAATCTACTCATTCTCCAGAATATGCCCCAGAACTTGCGCGGCCATACGACGCCAACGGTCAGCAAAGGTAGAGAACTCCTCATCGGGCTTCATCTTCTCTTGGGCAAATCCACAACTTAGTACCTAGGCCCAACCTAGTCTTGATATTGCCGAACGAATTTCTCTTAAAGAATCTGAAAATTCACAATCTGATCTTGCGACAGAGAGAAGAACCAGTCCTGAGCCGGGCCTTCTAGTGATAGACCGAATAAATAAGCCATTAAGCACCCGTCGTACTGAAACTGAGCCGACTCATAAATGAACTCCTTTAAGTGCACATAAGGATCACCGGTTCCACCATAACGGCGATAAGTAGGAATTTGTGAAGGTGGCGGAAGACAAAGATTTTGGAATGTGAACGGAATAGTTAAAGAAGGTTTGGGATTGATCAGCCATTGTAGCTCATCAAGCTGGCGTTGGGCCTGAGAAATCATCTCCTAAGTGGGGAGAGATCAAGAATAATGCGGGCCAACTTGAGAATAAGGTTGTGAATTCAGACCAGGAGTAGAATAATGGGCCGGATAGGAGGATCCGGACTGAGAAGAGAAAGGACCCATTCCAAGAGTGGAAGGATACATAGACCTGAGTTGAACATTAGAATATGGACCAATTGGATCAGCAACATGGTAAGAAGGTCCGTTGAAATGGTTTGCATGCAATTTTTGGGCTTGAGCAGGGTCCATTTGGCGAACAAGGCAAGAGATATGTGCCATGAGATTTACTTGTTCATCAGAAGGGTTAGAGGGACCACAGGAAGAAGGGCCCACGTGGGAAGAAGATTCCACACGGGAGTAGGAAACTTGGGGAGAATGATAGATGAAATTGAAGTGGCTCTCCATGAGAGAAGGACGACGACTCAATATAGGAAAAATCAATGTAAAATACAACCAGGGTAGAGGGTATGAGGGATGAAGAGGGCAGAGCTATGGGAGGGAATGTTGTTCCCAACCCACCGCGACTAGAAGCACGCGATCAAAAGTTGATCGCGACCGGCCTCTGGGAAACGGCCAGGTAGACAGACTTATGCATAAAAATCAATGCAAAAAAATGTGACTAAGAACGATGAAACCAGGCTATAATACATGATAAAGGGCCAAAACTGAATGAATTTATCAACAACAAAGCATATATGAAGGATGAGAAAATGTGGCCCAAATAAGGCGAACAGGTTTATCAAAAACTCAAACTTCACAAACATTGCGATATGAGAGGTGTTGACACCCATTTTTTACCTGTGAGTTGGGTCATTCATCTTACCATCAAGTTTGATGCCTCGAGTTGTCCATTACTCATTGGGCCATTTTCAGGCATGTCTTTGGGCTGATTTTATGGGTATCTCCCTCCCTGGCTAAGTTTGCTTTTGAATTCGGGCTTAATGGGCCTTGATTTCATTTGATCTTTGGGGTAAGTAAGATTATTTATCCCATTTTTATTAATTTCCACCACCCAGCATAAAGGCGATCTAGCGATATACCTTTTGTCTTATTGAACGGTCTGTTTAAGACCGTTTAGTGAACCAGCGTCGACGTTACTCCTCGCTAGCGTTGACCTTACCTATTTTGGCGTTGACCTTCACTTCACTAAGAGGTCTAGCGATAGACCGTTCAGTGAAGGGATGGTCCATTGATAGACCATTTGTGACTCGGTCTTTGGATAAATAAACATTTATCTTTCTATATTCATTTTCCACCAACACTCTTATGGACGGTCTCGTCTTAGACCGTTTATAATGGTTGGGCGGGTCAACATTGGACCGTTTAGTGGCCAGAGTCCTAAATGGGATGATTTTTTAGATAATTATCTATTTATCCCGTGTTTATTAATTTATCACCGACATCTAGTACGCGGTCTATCACTGGGCCGTGTGGATTTTGGAGCGGTCAATAGCTGGACAGTTTATATCCTGAGAGTCATACGCCGTATCATTCGGTCAGTTCTCTGGGATAAATGGTTTGTTTATCTTATTTTCCATTTACCACCAACGCATATAGACGGTCTAGAATTACACCGTTTATATGGTTAGGCGGCCCATCAATAGACCACGTATACATCCGAGATATATGGACTGTTTGGTTTTTCTCTCTTCATATGTGGTTGGAGGAGCTGCTTTGTCCTTGGTTTTCTCTGCGGTTTCTCAACCAAATGAGGTCACGTTTGATCTGGGCGGAAGATTAGAGTATTATCTACATATTTTATTTTATATTCCCGGCCTTATTATCATTGGAAAACCCAAATTCGGGGCTAGACTTTCAAGGGTCTATAAATAGAACCCTTAGTCCAAGCTTGAAAAGGGGGAGATCCGGCGTCCGCGTCGAAGTACTGGCGGATTTTTGAGCGAACCGTAGCTAGGGAGGGAGGCTCTCAACGTCCATTTGAGCCTATGGTTCAAGGGAGTAGTCTTTTCTTTGATGTTTTTGAGTCTTGGTTAATCATCTTTTCATCATTGCATGATCATCTACTTCCCATTTTCTATCCACATTTTTCACTTGCCACCTTCATTTTTACACCCTTCCTACTGTTTTCACGCCCATAGGGGTTTAAAAACCCAACCCCCAGGTATCCCCCATTCTAGTATTCTACTTTCTTTTAGAGATACTACATGTCCATAAGCTAATCTGGATTCTATTTTCTTATTCTCTGGGTTGTTTTGCAGGTCAATACAAGCTGAGCACGAGGCCCATCCCCTCTGGCCGGCCGGAAGGGGTGGAGGATCAAGTTCCACAACTCAAAGTCTGGCAGCGTCACGCGGTCATGCTCCATCCGTTTGTAAGGATACACAGCCCAGCTTGGACCGTGCAAATCTTCCTGCGACCCTTCTTGGACCGTCTCGACACTAGTAAGGCTTCATCCCGCTTCGATCCCAGCACTGTGCATGGTCTGTCGAGAAGCCATGCAGTTTCTTGAGCGGTCATCACTAGACCGTGTACATCGTACCAGCGTTGCTTCCTTGGCGAGTGCCCCATCTTCTCCTTTTTCCAAGGTACGTGGTGTTCATCCTTACACTCCGTGTCTTGGTGGCGATCACGATCCATTCACACACCTCCCCACCCTTTTAGCATCATTTTGATTTTCGTATCTTGATATAGAAAGGTAAGAGGAAAGGGGAAATACATATCTACACCATATTTTTTGGCGATCACGGTGGGACGCCTAGTGCCCATCGTACTTTTGATTGTGTTGACCTGCTTCCTGGTGTGTTTTAGTAAGTTCTTGGCCCTCTTGGGTTTTCCGTGTTCGTCCGCTGCTATTTTCTGTTCCCAGAGTTCTACGCGGTTCTCTCAGGACCGTTTAAAGGTTCCAGCGGCCGGTCGATAGACCGTACTGTCTCAGGTTCATCTCTACTTCCATTTTCGTGAGCTTATTATTTTATACGGTCTACTTCGGGCTGTGTATATCTGTCCACGGTCTGTCGATAGACCATTCATTACAGTTTCAGGTACGTTCTTGCCATTTGTTCTTCTGTGGGTTTATCATTATCAACGGTCCTCTTCAGGCCGTATATAAGTTTGCACGGACCTATAGTAGACCGTGCAAGTCTGCTTTGCATGTGTTTCTGTGCTCTATATTTCTGTGAGCTTGTTCACTTACACGGTCCTATAAGGGCCATTCTACAGGTTTGGCAGACGATCGATGGACCACGCAGTTCCCTCAGGTACGCATAGGTCTTAATCGTTTCATTCCATTTCAGCTCTGTGCTTTTATTATTTTTACTGCTCCCTCTTACCGAACGGTCCTTCCCAGGGCCGTCTACACTCCCTGAGCGGTCTCCCATCAGACCACGTTCTTGCTACAGTGCACCCCGAGGCTGGTAGTTGTGTGTTATTTCATATCGTTTCATATTCATTTTGGGTGCCTCTTATCTCCCCCTGGTTGCTATGTATCATTGTATTATACTTGCCATATTGATTTGATCATTGTTTATTAGTTTTAGGCTAGACTTTGCATGCACTCCGGTGCACATAGGTCCATGCATTTTTATCATATTGTAGTTGCATTCCTACCCTGGTAGGGGATCCTCTCGCCTCCATAATCCTTGGAGCCGACTAGGTGACCTTATCCGGGACCTCCGCAAGTCTCCGTGAGCCATGGATTCTCACACGGACGCTGGGTTGGTTGTACCTTCCCACCCCATGGTTTCGCATTTTGCATACATTGTGAGGGATCAACTTTGGTCAAACCCATAGTTCGGACCTTATTCCCTATAGGTTTCCTATCTGGAGGGAGTTAATCTTAATTCAAATCATTAAAAGGCCCAGAACTTTGACATTAACATATTTCCCATCATTTCAAACTTGTTTGACTTGGGTGACCTCTTCATATTGTTTGTATTGTTTGGGGGCCTATCCATTATGGTGTTTGTGTTGCATTCCCCCCATCATTCATATAGGTTTCATCGCTAGGCCCATTTAGCCTAGCTCATTCTGTGTGTCCGTTTGACTAGTCTCATTGTCCTAGGGCTCTGTTGTTCTTCTTTTCCCTTATATCGTTAAGTCAGCTCCCTTCTTGTGTCACTGAACCCTTATTTCTCTCCTTGTATTCCCTTGATTTTCCTGGTGTTTAGTCTCCATTTCTCCCATGGAGCACCACATCAACCCTCTGTACCATTCTTATCCGCCTTCCTATTCCCGCGTGGATCCCTCTTCCCATACGGGCCCATCTTCTCGTGGCCCTTTCGAGACACAAGCAAGTCTCTTGGCCCATTTATCACCTCTTGGCCCTGTCCAGGCCCAAAAGTTCATTGCCAATCATCTTAACGGGCCTCACTCTCGTAACGGGCCCCCCTCGCCTACTCTTAGTGGGCCCCCTTTCTTTAATGAGCCCTCTTATTCTTTTAATGGGCCTACTTCTCTTAACGGGCACGCTCCTTCTTTTGCTGCTAGCCCGGTGGGTCCTTATCCTCATTTTCATGATTCTTCCAGGCCCGTGTATCCTTCCACTCCTGGGAAGGGCTTTTCTTCTTCCCCGACTGGATCCCCTTATTCGGCCCAATACCACAATCCTGGTCTAAATTCACACTCTCTTGCACAGGCTGGCGCGCATGCTTCTCAGTCTCTCCCCATCAAGGAGATGATTGCTCAAGCCCAACGCTAGCTTAATGAACTTCAACGCCGAATCGATCCTCAAACTTCTTTAAATGTCCCATTCACATTCGAAGGTCTTCAGCTTCCACCGCGTTCACAAATTCCCGCGTATCGCCGCCATGGTGGAGTCGATGACCCCTATGTGCACTTAAAGGAGTTCATATATGAGTCGGCCCAATTCCAACATGACCAGCGCTTGATGGCCTATTTATTTAGTTTGTCACTAGAGGGCCCGGCTCGGGATTGGTTCTTTTCATTGCCGCAAGAGCAGGTGGTGAATTTTCAAGTTCTACAAGAGAAATTCATTCAGCAGCATCAAGACCAGGTTGGGCCCAAGTACTCTATGGTTGATCTGGCCCATGAGAAGATGAAGCCCGACGAGGAGTTCTCGACCTTTGCCGACCGCTGGCGTCGCTTGGCCGCTCAAGTCCCGGGGCATATTCCGGAGGGAGAGCAAATCAAAATGATCATTTCTAATGCAACGCCCGAGTACCACTTTATCTTAGCCTTGAATGATATCACCTCCTGGCAACAGCTTTACAGCCGAGCCCGCTTCATTTGCCAACAATTCCTAAGTTCCCTTGACCCCGAGTCTCCCTCACCTTCTACACCCACATACGCCTCCCATCCGTCATCCTCCACGAGTAAGCCTCCCGCTTCCACATACCCATATATCTCCCCTTATCAACCCTCTACGAGTCAACTTACCGCCTTCCATAGTCAGCCATCTATTTCTTTATACCCGCATAAACTCCCGCCTTCGGTCAAGGGAATTCTACACCTCGAGCAGGTAGATGCCATCCACTATATCCCCGCTCCACACACGCCTTCACTAAGTCTGTCCGCTACCCTTGCGCCTCTACCTACACAGTCACCCTTACCTACGAAACCCCCACAATCATCTCCACTATCCTCCCATACCCCTCAGCATCCACTATGCCCGAAGCGGCTCCTCATCATACTCTGTTGCCAGAGTGTTTCACCGATATTTTTGGAGCTTTGATGGCCACTCACGCATTGCAGCTCCCTCCGGTTATGCCTTGCCAACTCACGGTCGAAAATCTGTTCGATTTCTGTGATTTTCATCGTCAGCAGGGGCATTTGGTTGAAGATTACCCCGAGTTCCAGGAATTTGTTTATGGTTTGGAAGACAAGAAGATGATTGATTGGGCTATCGTGAATGAATTTATTTTAGATCTCCGTAGCAAGCAGCAACAGCAACAAGTGCCGCCTAGGCAGCCGTCTCCACTACAAGGCCAGGGGCACCCCTGTGGTTCTTTAATCAATGAAGCATCCGCTCTGTCTTCTACTTCACCTACCCCACTACCCTCTCCTCCACCCTCTCCTACCCCATCTCCTCTATCTACCCAAGCCTCTGCTCAGGCAAGTGTCTCTACTTCTTCTACTCCCATTTCCACCACCGCTCCTACCCCCAACGCCGCTCGACACATTGTGTCGATACGTCAACGGTGGGCGCCACGACCTACCACTTCTTCCACCTTACCGCTTTCTCCACCTCCATCTTCATTACCTCCATTAACCATATCACCCTCTCCGCCATCTCCATTACCCCCATTACCATCACCATCGCCTTCATCGCCTTCTCTCCCAAAGGTCCCTATTCCACCTCCATCACCTCCACCAGCTTTGCTACCCCTTTCGCTATCGTTGTACGAACCTGAGCAGGCCAAGCCCACACCTATACCTCCACATTGCCTTTGCCTCCACCAGAGCCTGTCATCACCGCGACCCCTCCGTCACCCGCATTACCGCTCCCAACGCCTTATAAACCTCTTTCTTCTACCCCTTCTCTATCACTTTCCACCCCACGGAGCGGGCGTTTATTACCTTTGGTGCCCCTTGGGTCTAGTCCCCAAGGAGATGATAAGCCGAGCCAGGCTTCGATTGTGCATTCCAAGATTCAGGATTTCATTTGTCGCATGTCGGTCTGAGTTCTGGTCCCTGGCTGTTTTAGGGATGAGAATCCTACACTTTTGAAGATGGTTGCCAAGAGAAGCTCCTTAGCGCTAGTGCTAGTTTCTTCTCGAGTGAGGCCGGTAGCAGTCTCACTGTTTGCCGGAGGATCGACTACTGACGCAGTTATCTCCTCTCACTCGGTTGCTATTCAATTCACTGGCCAGGCGGGATTCTCCACTCAGATTGTGCTAACCCATATGGCCGTCAAAATCTCGCTAAGTTCCATGTTCAAGGCGCAATTGGTCGTATTTTCAAGGTTGGCTAGGGGTGTTTTGCACTTGTTATGTAATCTCCCTCGGTTTGTTGGTGAGATGGCCACTTCAACGCCACGCATTACCCTCCCTCAATATCGTCCTACACTTTTGGTAAGGGAGTTATGCTTCATGCCCAACTGCCAAGTGGAGACGCCAAATCTCATGCTTCTGGTGCCAAGCAACAAAACTCCACTACTTTCTGATGTTCATCCCGAGGGGTTGGTTATTCAGGAATGTCCGCCCATGGTTAGCGCTACATGTCTAGGGGCAATCGCCCCAATAAAACAACATATTCATAATAGGGCCAGGCCATCTACCAGGTTGGCCCATTATCTGAGAAGACATGGCAGGTCAAGAAGCTTGAAGGCCCGGGTCCCACACCAGGCGGATTTGTTTCAAGGAGATTCCCACTAAGAAGAGGCGATGGCATAAGTTCAGGGGCCGTCCGTCGTACACTCGGGGGGTCCACTCCACCTGATGATGATTCCTCTCATTCATCATTTCTCTTGCTCAATTCCTATCCTTGGGTGGTGTACCTTCCATCACCCGATCACCTTTCTACCATCTTCTCATATCCTCACCATTCTAGGTCTCGGCCTATGTCCTCCTTTTCTCCAGATCTAAGGACTTCTTCCAATTTTCCTCCCCAGGTATGTCCGGATTCCACTTCTCATTCATTTTCCCCGACCCCGTCGGGGGATTCTCATGCTTATTCCCCGAACTTGTCGGGTGATTTTCCTGATCCTTCCCCGACCGTGTCGGGCGATTACCCTTTTCTTTCCCCGACCATGTTGGGTGATCTTCATTCCTTTTCCCCGACCTTGTCGGGCGATCACGCTACTTCTTCCCCGCCTTTGGCGGGTGACTCTCGTTCCTTTTCTCCGACCACGTTGGATGATTTTCTTTCTCATCTTCCTACTCATTCCCCCTCACCCTTTCGGGGTTCTTACCCTTTTTCTTGTTGTTTTCGAGGCTTTAGTCCGCCTTGATCCCAGCTAATCTGGTTTATTCTGTATCTGGTTCCTTGTTATCAGGGCCTCTATGCCTTAACGAGGGAGTTCTAGCCCTCGTCTCTCTTCCTTTTTATCCTTATTCATCCAGTTTGGTGTCTGTCACTCCTCCGTGTAGAGGAATCATCGATCCTTTGCTGTCCTCTCCCACTTTGTCCTGTCAAGCAAGGAATGCAAAGCCCGTGTTGTTCAAGGCTCGACGGTCAAGATCGCTTCAGGATACTATTTTTCACACTATAGATTTGTACGGTATCTTTATTTTGTGCAAGAATATGCTTTCATTTTCATTATTCTATTATTATGCCCGCGCATTGTTATAATGTTGGTTCCTTAACATGGTTAAGTGGCTTTTAGAAATTTGCATAGTTAAGTTTAGATCAAAACGAGTTCGCTTCTGCACATTCTTAGGCTGGTGATAGCTCCGTGCTGGGAGTCTAGTTTCTTTCCCCGATTGTTGAGGGTGACCTTTTAGCATGGGTTTTCACACACCACACGGCAAGCCATAGCCGATCTCTCTGAGTAACACCATTGCTGCTTTGGCCATACTATGGGTATGCACAAATGTCTTTTCTTTTCTCTACTCAGCCAAATGCAAGGGACAAGAGATTGATGGATGAGATGACCAACCTAGGCGCTCCCCAATACGGGAGAGGTCTCAAATAGGGGCAGTCTTGACCCTCAAAAGTGAGCTTTCATGTAAAATATGGCCCATAAGGGCTCTCAACATGAGAAAATAATTTGATGCAAAATTATGATTGGAAGGCATGACAAGAGTGGCAGTACAGTTCTCCGCAGGACGTCATGAGCCCGGTCGCATGCATGCCTGAAAAATATGGGTCTGAAAATCGAAGTCACAAAGTCCCGGTGCAACAGACTGTATCTTTGAGGGGTAGTGCCCTGGAAGGAATTCAAATCCTGATGTTTCCCATCCTGCATAAAGCGTGTCTCCTGATTTTCTTCTATTTCTCCCTCTTAGGCAGGGATGAATCCCGGGTATGGCCTTAGCAGGGGCACCGTTCTTTGGAAGCTGTTGGTTATGGTGAGCCATTCTCAAATGCACGCCCTACTCAAGGGAAACCTTTAACAAGAGGGGGAGAAACACCGACCCTTGGCTAGTAGTTTGAACCTGTCCTTGGCTGTTGCAGATAATTTTTTTATAAAAAAATCCAAAAAAAATTAGATATTTCTAAAATCCAAAAAAAATAGATCCAAAAAAATAAAAACAAACAAACAAATAATCAAATACTGTCAAATCAAAAAACAAAAAATCAAATATTGTTCAAAATCTAATTAAAATTAGAAAATTATCAAAAATCTAAAAATATTTATCTTCTGTTCCTTTTTCTATTTTTTTAAGAACATGTATAATTTGTTTACTAAGTGTGCAGGTCGCAGGTGTTCAAGCTTCCTGGTTCTATCTTATTGCTCTGCCTTCCGTTCATACTTTTCTGATTTGTCCCCTCTTTCTTCAAACTTGTCCCTCGATCTGTTCCGAAGCTCATATCCTTCTCATGCTTTGCTTCGCTCAGCTTGTGATCATATCTTCATGAGGGAGGGATCTTTGCCTTACGATCGTGAACTTGGCAGTTCTCCTTCATCAGATCTTGGGTTTGATTAAAGAGCATATTTTGTCATTTCCCATGCTGCCCCCTTGTGGTCGTCGTCCAAGTGTCTTATCCCCTAGGGTCATCTCATGCATATTCTAGTTCTGCGTGTTGTCTCGTTCCGCCATATGTTGCATAGGTCCTTGTCCCACTTGTGGTTGTTTCACATGCGTTATGTCTCTCCTTGGTTGTCTTAGACGTCCTTATCCTACGTATTTCTGTCCCGCTACATATGGCTTCATTCTGCATGGTGTGTTGTCCCGCCATATGTTGCCATGCCCCACCATTTTCTCCGTTCTCATGCTTATTGTTTGTTTATGGGGTGTTTTGCATGTATTGCTTGCTCGTTCATTCTTCGTTATGTTATTTGTTTTTCGTTCATTTGGTCGTTATGTTTTTATTTTGTTCATGCTTGTTTATTCATGTTGCTGGTCGTCTTAGTTTTAAAAAATCCATAAAAATCAGAAATAAAAAATTTAAAAGAAATGTCATTTTCCCTGCACATGTAAGTCAGGTATGGCTCTCTACCCCTTCTCATTATTGCATTACTATATGGTATCTATATTATATTATCTTGAGAACCGACTGGTCATTCACGTGTTCTAGGATCTGACGTTCCCCTTTAACAAAAATGATGATGATCCAGGTTCACATGTTTAATCATCGGATAGGCCGTTAGGTTGGGAGGATTAGGGGACGATGGTTCTATCTCGCACGCCGTGATTGCAGATAATATCCTAACCTTGATTGTTCCAGTCTAACAATACTATTCTCAAGTGTTTTCTATTTTATTGCTTTCTTTGCATTTGTTTTAATGATTTCTCTTATTTTAGCCCAGCATGCATCATACGCATCTTTTGAGCATTCATGACCCATGGTCTGTCTTGATGTGTCTCGTTAGTGATGGATGATTGTGCGTTCAGTGTTTGAGTAAGAGGATCAATTCCACTCAGAGTCGGAAGGTTCTCTCTGCTCTATTCACCTTGTTTGGTTGGCTAGGAGTCCCCGTCTGGAGTTTTAGTCTACCCCTTTACTTTTTATTGCCGGTTTTGATTCCCTCATTGGTTGTGGATTGTGTCCCCTGATGAGGTTCCCTACTTTTTATCTTGTTTTATCCTGTTAGTTCCTCCAGACTGGCGTCATTTTAGTCCAATCGTTCCTTGTGTTTGGTTCGAAGTTTTCCGGAAGATTCCTATCACTCGTTGGTAAGAAAACAGGTGTCTTTTACCTTAACACCCGCTTTTCAGTCTACTCCGCGTCATTTCCGCTTCATCTCCATGTTCCATTTCACTTTCGCTTCACCTCCGCTCTCTCCCCTCTAAAGAGGACGTTAAGGAGGGGCATCTGTTGACACCAGTTTTTTGCCTATGAGTTGGGTCATTCGTCTTACCATCAAGTTTGATGTCTCGAGTTATCCATTACTTATTGGGCCATTTTCAGGCATGTCTTTGGGCTAATTTTATGGGTATCTCTGTAATACCCCGATTTTTCGAGAAATTAATTAGAAATTCGAAATTAATTAAGAATTAATTAGAACAATTCCTTAATAAATAGAAAAGGTTATATTACGACTATTTTGTAAAAATCCATAAAAATTATATTCTTGTAGAGGATAACACGTTTAACAAACTTGTCTTATGTGGCCAACCCAAATAAAATCTGTATGTAGGCCGAATTAGTAGATTAAGCCCAAATTGAACACTTAATTAACCATACCTAGAAACGCCAAATTCGAGCCCAATACTCCATCAATTGAGCCCAAACTGGTGGCAAATGAAAGGCCAGGATGACAGGATCATTTCCCCTCCCTTAATCTCTCGAAACCCTAACCTAGGAGATGCAATCGGCGGAGTTTTGGCACGTCAACAATTGCGGCGGCGTTCACATCAACCCGCCTTGCGTGGACGAGTACTCCGCGCATAGAACCCTCCAGAATGCGTGTGACCTATTAAAATGAAGCTCTCTAACCCTAGAATCGTTTAGAACCAGTGGCGACTATAGAGGAGTTGGATCGAGGGAGATCTCCAGCGATTAGTGGTTGCGTGTACCGGCGTCTTGGGTTTTCTTTCTCCTTCCTTCTTCATCCGATTCAGGTAGGTGATAGCAAGCCAAACCCTACAAATAATATATGGTTGGAAGCATCATCGTGTCAACTTTTCATTGATATAGAAAGCCCTAAATTTCATCAAGTGTTCTGCGATAATTTTAGGTTTTAGTAGAAGCATGTCACATTTAGGGTTATAATTGTTCTCTTTCGATTAAGTGGTAATTTCAGGCTGTAAACACAAAATTGATTCATGCAACTTGTAGAGTTTTTTGTGCTCTTTCTTTTGGTAGTAAAAGTCCCAAATTCCATGCTTTATATCGTGCGAATTTCATGTTTTAGTCTAACCCTAGAAACCTCATCGGAGTCGGGCAAGGCGAAAGGGGCAGCGACCTGTCTGGACTTGTGCGGCCACACGATAGACCGCACATCAAGACAGGTGGCCTATTTTTGACCGTTTAAAGCTTTCTATATCTGATTGTTTCCATAGAATGTGCGGCCGAACCCTAACCGCATGTCTATCCTGCGGCCAGTTCCAGAACGCACATCCTTTCCGGCGGCACATGTCTGACCGTCCATATCCAGCAGGCCTTCGGACCTGAGGGGACGTGTGCGGCCAGTCTGTAACCGTTCATGGGGATGTAAGGTCCAGAACCGACCGCACATCTATAACAGAACAGATTAAATTATCATTTCAGCATGTTATGTTAGTAGATTAGTGGTTAATGGCATGTTAGCAACACACCTAATAAACTATAATTCATGACAGTAAATAATTCTTGCTGATTTATTTAATTTGAGCTTGATCTTGATTCATCTTTCCAATAAACGTCAATCTAAATTATGAATCATTTATAATTGAAATGGCTATTAGGTTTACACTTGTTAACCTTAGACCTGAACTATTAATCTTGAACCATTATTATCCCTTAGAATTTATTTTAGACTCAATCGAACCGATGTGATTTGAGTCATAGTCCGAATTCAACTAGCAGGGACATGTGCGGCTGATAGTCGACCGCATATCTCCCTGAACGGCCCCGTGGCGACCGTTCATCCCTGGTTAATGCCAATTAGTCTTGGCCGATTATCCTTGATCTATCTTCGGCCAATTCCTGATTTGATCAGCCCAATAGACCCTAGGCCGACCAGCAGACAGTGGGCTGGACTCTAGTTCAGTTCCACCCTGCCTATGGCAGCCCGGGAGCCCACTTGGGGGAATTTCTAGATTATTGTTAGGCCATGTGTTGTGCGGCCAGTAATGGCCCGTACATCTTTCAGGCGGCCCTTAATTGACCGTTTAATTAATGAGCGGCTCTGTCAGGACCGCATATCATGTTTTCAATTTTATAAACTTTTGGCCTTGTGTGGCCTAATCCTTACCGTTCATATAGAAGAGCGGCCTCTTTGAATCCGTTCAACCTTGACCCCTGAGGACTAGACCTCAGCCCAGTTACTGTTAGTGCGGCCCTGAGTCAACCGCACAAGTCTTGAGCGGTCCTATAGTAACTGCATATCTCCTAGAAACGAGTTTTCTCCGTGTTTTATGGTTTTGAATCCAAGAACACGGACAGTATCTCTTCAGCTTAGCCTTGGGATGTTCCGAGGTAAGTTTATACTTGATTATAATTGGCCATTTTAACTTGATTAAAGTCTAGACGGAACTTGGGATCTTGGATCCAATAAATCAATGCCAATGCATCATAGGGGCCCGGTCTGGTCCTGGGGAGAGCGCCCGAAAAGTACTTGTGCCCATGGGAGTTTGTAATGACATGGTGAGGCATTGCACCGAGTGCATGACTAGCGTGATGTCTATGACAATGATCTCTTACTTGAATCGTGTTTGACTTGGTTATACATTCTTGCTTATTGGCCAATTTCATGTAATTCCTGTTATATACATTGTTCATAAACTTGCAATTCTTGTAATTATATCATCCTATCATATTGTTATTCCATTCCATTCTTTAGCACCTTCTTTTATTATGTTGTTTCATCCGATCGTTGTTTCTTTTCTTTCCGTTTCAAACATGTAATTAATTAGTTAATCACTTACACTTGCCTGTTGTTACCTACTGAGCGTTCGCTCATATAGTTGTTTTCCCCCTTTTCCAGGCAGCTCAGGTGAAGATTCACAGATGGATGGGAATGGGCAAGAGTGATGACTTGGAGTGTATCAGCTAGTAGATATGTTGAGATTGTTATAGTTATTTTACATCTAGCTATGCCTTAAAGCTTGTGTTAGTTATTGTAACGGAGTTGAGTAGAGGTTATGCTTGATTATGTTTAAGACGGTTTGATGGTTATTATAATAGATTTGGAGTTATTTCTGTTAATGGCATTATGTTAATTCTTAGCATGTTGTCTTTACTAGCGTTCTTTACTACCGGTCCCGATATTCCACGTCGGGGCGTGACAGTTAGGTGGTATCAGAGCCTAGGTTTTCTAATATTCCTAGGTTCTCTAAGTTGTAGGATCCTAAGTGATACCGTAGGACCTGTAACCTTGCTATAAGTCTAAGGACCCAACCTGGTGAGATTTGGGTAGAAGACTGGGGTTGAGTTAATAATCTCATTGCACGATTATCCATTCTTAATTGAACCTAACTTAACCTATTCCACGTGTAGGCTTTTGCAATGGCAGGAGAACGCGCAGAATGGAGGAACTTGCAGTGTACGGTTCAAGGACTTACTCAGGCTTTACAACAAGTGGCCCAAGGAGTAGTTGCAAACCATGGCACTGGCGACCTTTATCGAAACTTTCGTGGGATGAATCCCCCACGATTTGGTGGCTCGACTGACCCTGATGAAGCCGAGCACTGGCTTGAAGAGATAGGGATGATTTTTGAAGTGATGCAATGCAGCGATCAAGAACATGTCCTCTTGTCGACCTTTCAACTTGAACGTGATGTGAGGACATGGTGGGACGCGGTGAAGGCTACCCTTGGTGATAGACAAGTCACATGGGAAGAGTTCGAGGAATTCTTCAATGGTAAATATTTCTCCGATAGAGTACAAGAGAAGAAGGCGGCTGAGTTTGCTACTTTGAAGCAACGAAATCTTTCCGTAGCTAAATATGAAGCTCAGTTCTCTCGGCTATCTCGTTATGCTACTCACTTGATATCTACCGAGAAGATGAAGGCTAAGCGCTTTCTTAATGGGCTGAAGCTACAGTATATCAACCAGTTAGCACCGATGGAAATTCAAACTTATTCCGAGATGGTGAGAAAGGCTCAAGTGTTGGAAGATACTTTAGAAATGATGGAGAGAATCCGTGGGAAGAGTGTTAAGATTGAACAACACCATACTGGTTCTGGGAGTATCAAGCCTGGTCATGGCAGGAAGAGGCTCATTAGGGGGTCTGGTTCGTGGAAGGGTAAGATGCCGAAGATTGAAGACAAGAAGCCTAGCCCTATTGTTCCATTCAAGGTTGTATGCAAGTATTGTGATCATCCAGATCACAAGATGGAGGAGTGCTGGTGCAAGCTGGGTGCTTGTTTATGTTGTGGCAGTAGGGACCGCCGTATTCCCGAGTGTCCCTTTTTATCTAAGCGAGCTACCCCGGTGAAACCGCAAGGAATCAAGAAGCAGCAAGGCAAGCTCCAGGCTCTACAAAAAGATGATACAGGACCCGCCGAGGAGGGTGGACTCGTCGAAGGTACTCTTATTATACATGATAAATCAGCTTTTGTTCTTTTTGATACTGGCGCCACACATTCTTTTATGTCTTGGAGATTTGCGAAGTCTTTGGCTGTGAAGCCAGTTTTGATGAATTCTCCGTTAGAGATTTCAATCCCTGTTGGTTCCGGATCAGCAATTGAGTATTTCTATCCTTCCAGTAAGGTCTTGATCAATGAACAAAACATGCCAGCTGATTTAGTTTGTATGGACATGAAGGATTATGATGTAATCCTAGGAGCATATTGGTTGGCTAAGCATGAGGCCAATGTTCAGTGCAGATCTAGTTCTGTGTCTTTCACTGGACACCCTTGACTTTCTTTTATAGGAATTAGACACCATAAGTCTATTCCACTTATTTCGGCTCTTCGAGCTGATAAGCTGATGAGGAGAGGATGTAAGGCTTTTCTAGCCTTTGTTTTTGTGACCCCTGAGCAGAAGATTGAGATTGAGGACTTTTATGTCGTCCGAGTTTTTCCATATGTCTTTTTTGAGGAACTGACAGGACTTCCTCCTGAAAGGGAAGTTATCTTTTCTGTTGATCTAATTCCTGGTGCGACCCCTATTTCCAAAGCTCCTTATCGTATGTCTCCTGCGGAGCTAAGGAACTAAAGCAGCAGTTGATGGAATTACTTGAGAAAGGGTTCATTCGTCCAAGTACTTCTCCCTGGGGAGCCCCTGTATTATTCGTCCGGAAGAAGGATGGTTTGATGAGGTTGTGCATCGATTATCGATAATTGAACCAATTGACTATCAAGAACAAATATCCATTACCAAGGATTGATGAGTTTTTTGATCAGATAGCAGGAGCTCAATATTTTTCTAAGATCAACCTCCGATCTGGATATCATCAGTTACAAATTAAGGAAGAAGATATCTATAAAACAGCCTTCCGTAGCAGGTATGGGCATTTCAAATTTTTAGTAATGCCTTTTGGGCTAACGAATGCACCTGCAGCTTTCATGCAGCTGATGAACGATGTGTTTCGGCCCTATCTTGATCAATGGGTCGTGGTGTTCATTGATGGCATCTTGATTTATTCTAAGAGTGAGGAGGAGCATGCTGAACATTTGAGGATGGCATTGCAACTATTGAGAGATCATCAGTTATATGCCAAGTTTAGTAAGTGTGATTTCTGGCTGCAAGAGGTGTCCTTTCTAGGGCATATCATCACAAAAGAAGGTATTTCTATTGATCCTTCGAAGGTAGAGGCAGTAAAGAATTGGGCTAAGCCTACTAATGTGACTGAAGTGAGAAGTTTCCTAGGCCTAGCAGGTTACTACCAAAGGTTTATTCAAGATTTCTCCAAAATTGCAGTACCTCTGACAAGATTAACCCGCAAGGAGATCAAATTTCATTGGTCAGAAGATTGCGAGTGAAGCTTTCAGACCTTGAAGGAATGTTTGACTACTGCACATGTTTTGGCTTTACCTTCTGGAGAAGGAGGTTTTGTTGTATACACTGATGTTTCAGGTATTGGTTTAAGGTGTGCACTCATGCAGCACGGGAAAGTGATAGCCTATTCTTCTAGGCAGTTGAGGAAGCATGAAGAGAATTATCATGTTCATGATTTGGAGCTAGCAGCAGTGGTGTTCTCCTTGAAGATGTGGAGGCACTACTTGTATGGAGAGGCATTTACGGTATTTTCAAATCATAAGAGTTTGAAATAGTTATTTTCTCAGAAGGAACTCAATATGAGACAGCGAAGATGGCTGGAGTATTTGAAGGACTTTGATTTCTCCATTGAGTATCATCCTGGAAAAGGTAATGTTGTGACAGATGCCTTAAGCCGCAAGCCTATAACTAAGTTGTCAAGCCTCATGTTACAAGAATGGAAATTGTTGGAGCAGTTAGCTAGTTTGGATCTTAATGTTGACAAGGATCGGATTATGATTGCTCAGATTCAACTTAAGCCCGAATTATTGATGGAAATCAAGTCTCTGCAAGATGATCACCCAGAGTTGGTAGAGATCAAGGGAAGCTTGAGTAACAGACCTGACTTCATGATAGCTGGTGATGGAAGATTATTATTTCTGGGAAGAACTTGTGTACCTGATGTAGCTGAGATAAAGAGTAAGATCCTCGAGGAAGCTCATAGATCCAGATACACCATTCATCCTGGAGGTACTAAGATGTTTAAAGATTTGAAAAGATCTTTTTGGTGGCCGAATATGAAAAGGGAAGTTGCGGACTTCGTAAGTAGATGCTTGGTTTGTCAGCAAGTCAAGGCGGAGCATTTCAGACTAACAGGGAAATTGAAACCCCTTGATATACCCCAATGGAAGTGGGAGAGTATTGGCATGGATTTCATTATGGGTCTACCTAGGACTCGTAGTGGATTTGATGCAATATGGGTGATTGTCGACAGATTGACAAAATCGGCTTATTTCTTATCCATTAAGTCTAAATGGACAGTTGATGTTTTGACTGCTTTGTATATGAAGGAAGTGGTAAGACTACATGGTATACCAGTCAGCATTGTGTCTGATAGAGACCCTAGGTTCACTTCTCATTTTTGGAAAGGATTGCAAGAGTCCTTGGGAACTCGTCTGAATTTCAGTACTGCTTTCCATCCACAAACAGACGGACAAACTGAAAGGACCAACCAGATAGTGGAAGATATGCTTAGAGCCTGCATGATCAACTTTGGAGGTAGTTGGAGTGATCACTTGGCATTGGTTGAATTCGCCTACAACAACAGTTACCAGGCCAGCATTCATATGGCTCCATATGAAGCTTTGTATGGTAGAAGCTGTCGATCCCCGTTATGTTGGGACGAGATAGGTGAGAAGCAATGGCTTGGACCAGATCTCATTTCTGAATCGTCCAAGAACATCTGCATTATCAGATATCGGTTGCAAGTAGCACAATCAACACAGAAGAGTTATGCCGACACCAGGAGGAGAGCATTGGAATTTCAGGTTGGTGACCATGTGTTTTTAAAGGTTTCTCCTATGAGGGGAATTCAAAGGTTTGGTATTCAGGGTAAACTCAGTCCAATATACATTGGTCCATTCGAGATTCTAGAAAGAGTGGGGGAGGTTGCTTACCGTTTGGCACTACTACCTCAGTTATCTGGAGTACACAATGTCTTCCATGTGTCTATGCTACGAAAATATGTGTATGATCCCACTCACATTATTCAGCATATGGACTTCGAATTGAAGAAAGATCTGACTTATGAAGAAAGACCGATCAAGATTCTGGATCGGAAGCAACAGTAACTCATGATCTGTTCCATACCAATGGTTAAAGTGCAGTGGAGTCGACGTGGAACTGAAGAAGCTACTTGGGAGTCAGAAGATACTATGTGGAGACAGTATCCTGACTTATTCTAGGTGAGCTATCTCACTCCCTCTTTTTATTATTAAGTGCATTGAATTTGTAGGACCAAATTCCTTAAGTGGGGGAGGGTGTAATACCTCGATTTTTCAAGAAATTAATTAGAAATTAGAAATTAATTAGAACAATTTCTTAATAAATAGAATAAGTTATATTTTGACTATTTTGTAAAAATCCATAAAAATTATATTCTTGTAGAGGATAACACGTTTAACAAACTTGTCTTCTGTGGCCAACCCAAATAAAATATGTATGTAGGCCGAATTAGTGGATTAAACCCAAATTGAACACTTAGTTAACCATACCTTGAAACGCCAAATTCGAGCCCAATACTCCATCAATTGAGCCCAAACCGGTGGCAAATGAAAGGCCAAGATGAGAGGATCATTTCCCCTCTCTTAATCTCTCGAAACCGTAACCCTAGGAGATGCAATCGGTGGAGTTTTGGCGCGTCAACAATTACGGCGGCGTTCACATCAACCCGACTTGCGTGGATGAAAACTTCGCGCATAGAACCCTCCAGAAGGCATGTGACCTATTAAAATGAAGCTATCTAACCCTAGAATCATTTAGAACCAGTGGCGGCTACAGAGGAGTTGGATCGAGAGAGATCTCCAGCGATTAGTGGCTGCGTGTACCGGCGTCTTGGGTTTTCTTTCTCCTTCCTTCTTCATCCGATTCAGGTAGGTGATAGCAAGCCAAACCCTACAAATAATATATGGTTGGAAGCATCATCGTGTCAACTTTTCATTGATATAGAAATCCCTAAATTTCATCAAGTGTTCTACGAGAATTTTAGGTTTTAGTAGAAGCATGTCACATTTAGGGTTATAATTGTTCTCTTTCAATTAAGTGGTAATTTCAGGTTGTAAACACAAAATTGATTCATGCATCTTTTAGAGTTTTTCGTGCTCTTTCTTTTGATAGTAAAAGCCCCAAATTTCATGCTTTATATCGTGTGAATTTCATGTTTTAGTCTAACCCTAGAAACCTCATCGGAGTCGGACAAGGCGAAAGGGGCAGCGACCTGTCTGGACTTGTGCGGCCACACGATAGACCGCACATCAAGACAGGCGGCCTATTTTTTACCATTTAAAGCTTTCTATATCTGATCGTTTCCCTAGAACGTGTGGTCGAACCCTAACCGCATGTCTATCCTGCGGCCAGTTCCAGACCACACATCCTTTCCGATGGCACATGTCTGACCGTCCATATCCAGCAGGCCTTCGGACCTGAGGGGACGTGTGCGGCCAGTCTATAACCGTTCATGGGGATGTAAGGTCCAGAACCGACCGCACATCTATAACAGAACAAATTAAATTATCATTTCAGCATGTTATGTTAGTAGATTAGTGGTTAATGGCATGTTAGCAACACACCTAATAAATTATAATTCATGACAGTAAATAATTCTTACTGATTTATTTAATTTGAGCTTGATCTTGATTCAGGTTTACAATAAATGTCAATCTAAATTGTGAATCATTTATAATTGAAATGGCTATTAGGTTTACACTTGTTAACCTTAGACCTGAACCGTTAATCTTGAACCATAATTATCCCTTATAATTGATTTTCGACTCAATCGAACCACTGTGATTTGAGTCATAGTCCGAATTCGACTAGCAGGGACATGTGCGGTTGATAGTCGACCGCATATCTCCCTGAACGGCCCCGTGGCGACCGTTCATCCTTGGTTAATGCCAATTAGTCTTGGCCGATTATCCTTGATCTATCTTCGGCCAATTCCTGATTTGATCAGCCAGGTAGACCCTAGGCCGACCAGCAGACAGTGGGATGTACTCTAGTTCAGTTCCACCCTGCCTATGGCAGCCCGGGAGCCCACTTGGGTGAATTTCTAGATTATTATTAGGCAATGTGTTGTGCGTCCAGTAATGGCCCGTACACCTTTCAGGCGGCCCTTAATTGACAATTCAATTAATGAGCGGCTCTGTCAGGACCGCATATCATGTCTTCGATTTTATAAACTTATGGCCTTGTGCGGCCTAATCCTTACCGTTCATATAGAAGAGCGGCCCCTTTGAAGCCGTTCAACCTTGACCCCTGAGGACTAGAACTCAGCCCAGTTACTGTTAGTGCGGCCCTGAGTCGACCGCACAAGTCTTAAGCGGTCCTGTAGTAATCGCATATCTCCCAGAAACGAGTTTTCTCCGTGTTTTATGGTTTTGAATCCAAGAACACGATGGTTCTTGATAACTTGAACTCCTGGACAGAAATTCTGGACAGTATCTCTTCAGCTTAGCCTTGGGATGTTCCGAGGTAAGTTTATACTTGATTATAATTGGCCATTTTAACTTGATTAAAGTCTAGACGGAACTTGGGATCTTGGATCCAATAAATCAATGCCAATGCATCATAGGGGCCCGGTCTGGTCCTGGGGAGAGCGCCCAAAAAGTACTTGTGCCCATGGGAGTTTGTAATGACATGGTGAGGCATTGCACCGAGTGCATGACTAGCGTGATGTCTATGACAATGATCTCTTACTTGAATCATGTTTGACTTGGTTATACATTCTTGCTTATTGGCCAATTTCCTGTAATTCATGTTATATATATTGTTCATAAACTTGCAATTCTTGTAATTATATCATCCTGTCATATTGTTATTCCATTCCATTCTTTAGCACCTTCTTTTATTATGTTGTTTCATCCGATCGTTATTTCTTTTCTTTCCGTTTCAAACATGTAATTAATTGGTTAATCACTTACACTTGTCTGTTGTTACCTACTGAGCGTTCACTCATATAGTTGTTTTCCCCCTTTTCCAGGCAGCTCAGGTGAAGATTCACAGATGGATGGGAATGGGCAAGAGTGATGACTTGGAGTGTATCAGCTAGTAGATATGTTGAGATTGTTATAGTTGTTTTACATCTAGCTATGCCTTAAAGCTTGTGTTAGTTATTGTAACGGAGTCGAGTAGAGGTTATGCTTGATTATGTTTAAGACGGTTTGATGGTTATTGTAATATATTTGGAGTTATTTCTGTTCATGGCATTATGTTAATTCTTAGCATGTTATCTTTACTAGCGTTTTCTACTGTCGGTCCCGATATTCCGCGTCGGGACGTGACAATCTCCCTTCCTGGCTAAGTTTGCTTTTGAATTCGGGCTTAATGGGCCTTGATTTCATTTGATCTTTAGGGTAAGTAAGATTATTTACCCCATTTTTATTAATTTCCACCGCCCGGCATAAAGGCGGTCTAGCGATAGACCGTTTGTCTTATTGAACGGTCCTTTTAAGACCGTTTAGTGAACCAGCGTTGACGTTACTCCTCGCTAGCGTTGACCTTACCTGTTTTGGCATCGACCTTCACTTCATTGAGCGGTCTAGTGATAGACCGTTTAGTGAAGGGACGGTCCATTGATAGATCGTTTGTGACTCGGTCTTTGGATAAATAAACATTTATCTTTCTATATTCATTTTCCACCCACACTCTAATGGACGGTCTCATCTTAGACCATTTATAATGGTTAGGTAGGTCATCATTGGACCGTTTAGTGGCCAGAGTCCTAAACGATATGATTTTTCATATAATTATCTATTTATCCCGGGTTTATTGAATTATCACCGACATCTAGTACGCGGTCTATCACTGGGTCGTGTGGATTTTGGAGCGGTCAATAGCTGGACCGTTTATATCCTGAGAGTCCTACGCCGTATCATTCGGTCAGTTCTCTGGGATAAATGGTTTGTTTATCTTATTTTCCATTTACCACCGACACATATAGGCGGTCTAGAATTAGATCGTTTATATGGTTGGGCGGCCCATCGATAGACCGCATATACCGCCGAGATATATGGACTGTTTGGTTTTTCTCTCTCCATCCGTGGTTGGAGGAGCTGCTTCGTCCTTGGTTTTCTCCGCGGTTTCTCAACCAAATGAGGTCCCGTTTGATCTGGGCGGGAGATTAGAGTATTATCTACATAATTTATTTTATATTCACATCCTAATTATCACTGGAAAACCCTAATTCAGGGCTAAACATTCAAGAGTCTATAAATAGAACCCTTAGTCCAAGCTTGAAAAGGGGGAGATCCGACGTCCGCGTCGAAGTGCTGCCGGATTGTTGAGCGAACCGTAGGCAGGGAGGGAGGCTATCAACGTCCATTTGAGTCTCTGGTTCAAGGAAGTAGTCTTTTCTTTGATGTTTTTGAGTCTTGGTTAATCATCTTTTCATCATTGCATGATCATCTACTTCCCATTTTCTATCCACATTTTTCACTTGCCACCTTCATTTTTACACCCTTCCTACTATTTTCACGCCCATAGGGGTTTAAAAACCCAACCCCCAGGTATCCCCCATTCCAGTATTCTACTTCCTTTTAGAGATACTACATGTCCATAAGCTAATCTGGATTCTATTTTCTTGTTCTCTGGGTTGTTTTGCATGTCAATACAAGCTGAGCATGAGGCCCATCCCCTCTGGCCGGCCGGAAGGGGTGGAGGATCAAGTTCCACAACTCAAAGTCTGGCAGCGTCACGCGGTCATGCTCCGTCCGTTTGTAAGGATACACGGCCCAACTCGGACTGTGCAAATCTTCTTGCGGCCCTTCTTGGACCGTCCTGGCACCAGTCAGGCTTCATCCCGCTTGGATCCCAGCATTGTGCACGGTCTGTTGAGAAGCCGTGCAGTTTCTTGAGCGGTCATCACTAGACTGTGTACGTCGTACCAGCACTGCTTCCTTGGCGAGTGCCCCATCTTCTCCCTTTTCCAAGGTACGTGGTGTTCATCCTTACACTCTGTGTCTTGGTGGCGATCACGATCCATTCACACACCTCCCCACCCTTTTTAGCATCATTTTGATTTTCGTATCTTGATATAGAAAGGTAAGAGGAAAGGGGAAATACATATCTACAAGAGGTTTCACCCAGATCAAACAAGTTAAGATGATGTGGGATTTTTATTTCAGAAGTTTTAGTAGACCTTTTGATGTTGTAATTAGGCGTAATTCCTCAAGAATAAGAATCCTAACAGGAAAGGGGCCTAAACTCTGGGTTGAACTAGAACTAACTCTCTCACACGAAATGCAAATGCGAAACCTAGGGGGTGTAATGGTACAACCTGCTTGGCGTCCATGTGAGAATCCACTGCTCACGGAGACTTACGAAGGTCCCAGATAAAATCACCTAGTCGACTCCGAGGAATACGAAATCGAGAGGATCACTTACCAAGGTAGGAATGCTACTAAAGTATGTAATGAATGGTCCTATGCGCACCGGAGTGCATGTAAATCTAGCCTAGAAACTAACAAATCAATATAAGATGACCATGGGCACAAACATGATAGGATGGATGCAAATAACATGAGAGAACTAAGAGAATATGATAGATAGAAATGCAGAACTATGGGAAAACACAATCAGAAGCCACGAAGCAGCTCAAACAATCAAGAGAATGATGTACCTGGGGGGCTGCCCCTGGGCTTCCAGAGAGTGAACGCGGTCTCCCGTTGGCCGCGTTCTGATGAAGGTGGTCTATGGGGAGACCGTGACCAATTAACAGAATTGGAAAAAAAAATAAACGAAAATTTGATGATATGCAATCTAAACAAAAACACGCATATAGAGGGATCGCAGGAAGGCAAGCGTGGCGTGATGGGCACTAGTTGTCCCACCGTGATCACCAGAAAATTAGGTGTAGGCAATGAATTCACCCCTGAACAAATGATAATGCAGATAAACGTAATAATAAGAAAAAGTGGAGGGGCAATAGAGAAAGAGAAGAACGTACCGTGATCACCACCAAGGATAATAGCATAAAAGATGAGGAAGGAACTTAGGGGTTACTGCGTACCTTGGAAAGATGAAGGGGTAGCCAGAAACAGCCCGAAGACTCCTGGCCCAAAATGTGGTCAAAATCGGACCGTGATAGTAAGAACACGGACCCCTGGGACACCACATTCAACACGGAGATGCGAGAACTTGTGGTTCAGCTCATCCTCGCCTTCCACCTGGCTAGAAAGCAAGGGCCTCACATCCTACACTTGCTTATCCTGTGAAATAGAGCAACAAGGGAAAGAAAATCCAATAGGAATGAGAAGAGCGTAGCATCAATCCTATATAGAAATAGACATGAAAATAGAGGGAAGAACGCATCGGGGATGGTTTTTTAACCCCTGTAGAAGGGAATAAAAGATAGGTGTGTGTGTTTGTGTATGAAGATGATAAAAACGCAGAATAACAGAGATATAAAGAGATGATGAAAACGTGCAATATGCAAGAGATGTGGTAAGAAAAATAGTGCAGAGAAGTGAACCAGAATAAAAAGAACCCTAAGAGAAAGAGAGCTTTAGAACTTCCCTGGCCAGCCTGGGGTCGAAGAAGAGAGGTAGCAGCGCGGCATGGCTTCGCCCTAGATCCAAAAATGCCCCCCCCTTGAGCTCATGGCCATGGGGGGCTATTTATAGACCTTAGAAGCCATAGATCGGAGTTGGAGGATAATCACCAAAAAGATAGGATTTTTAATGATAAATCTGCGGGATATTGATAAGATAAAGCCCCTAGAAGAGTTAGGAACCGATCTGGCATGAAAATCTCAGAGTAGGAATGCTTAGAATAGGATTCTAAGGTGCCCTCTGCCGGAGAAGATAGAGTTCAGGCCGAACAAGACTCTGCACTGAGAACACGGACTATCGCTTGACCGCGACCATCAGAACGGGTCGGGCGACCGACCACGACCATGCCAGAAGAACAAAACCCAAAACTACGTCGACACACCAAGGCAGCGGGTCGACACACCAAGGCATAGCCAGTCGACACATAGAGGAGGACGCAGTCTGCTAGTCGACCGCGATCCCATGGGCGCGGTCGAGCGACTGACCGCGACCATAGGTCGGCAAATATGAAAATCGAGGAAAATAGCCTCCAGGGATTAATGGGCTGGGAAATGATCAAAAATGGGATCGAAATACGCTCAAGGAAGACTCCAAAATAACGTGTAATCCGGGACATCATAAAAGATGAATAAGAGAAAGACTCGACTTGCAGGCTGAAAACGGGTGTCAACAGTGGGCACCACTGTGACTGGGGCAGTCGGGGGCCATTGACGCTGGAGTAGCTGGGCGCCATAGAGGCTATGATAGTTAGGTGCCATGGGCACCATTGTGGTAGGAGCAATCGAAGGCCGTTGAGCACCTCCGTGATTGGAGTGGTTGGGTGCCGGGGGCTGGAGTAGCTGGGTGCCATTGAGGCTATGGCAGTCTGGCACTGTTGGGATTGGCAGTCGGGTGCTGTAGACACTATTGTGACTGAAGGAGGTGGGCGCCATTGAGGCTATTGTAGTCAGGTGCTATTGAAACTGGAGTAGTCGGGTACCGGGGGCACCATTGTGACTGAGGGAGTTAGGCGCCGTTGAGACTATGAGAGTCAGGCACTATTAGGACTGGGCAGTTGGGTGCCAGGGGCACCATTATGACTGGAGTTGTTGCATGCCAGGTATCAAGGTAGAGACCCTACGCTTTGTCTAGCATCAAGGCTCTTGTAGCATGCCCTTGGCATGTACTCGCCGGTCATGAAGCTGGTGTAGGCCGGATCGTCTCCCTCGTCGGGTGTTGGCCGAACCGCCTTTACAGGATGTCCGACATAGAGGTTTGTGTCTTGGCTTGAATGTCGTATGAGGGGTGATCATGTGACTGTTGAGTAGTGGATGGCGGATCTAGAGGGGAGGGGTGAATAGATCTGCCCCTCTTTTCGCAGAACACCCCTCTTTAAAACTAGATAAAGAGAATAGCAGCGGAATACAACTAGCTTAATGAAGGATACAACGATTGGCTTAGCAGGATGAATAAGTAATATAGTGATTGAACCTAAGCATGCATCTAGCACAAACCAATCACACGAGCAAACCACAACACTGTAGATTCTAAGAAATCCACTTAAGGGAAAACTAAGAAGAATTAAAAGGGAAAAAGAAAGTGGAAAGAGGAGAAAATGGGAGCATGCGAGGATGCTAAGGAGAAAGATGATCGCCAGAGACGCGAGGGCCTCAAATGATATAAACAATAACAATATGGAGGGATCGTGAATATTAATACCTCAAAAGGATGCGGGGGAGATTGTGAGTACACCTTCTCTTTCTATTGGCCGGCCGATGAAGAGAGTTCCTCTTAGCTTGATTACCCTTGCAAAACAACAACAAACACCAATAAAAGAATATGGATTAGAACCAAGGTGAGTGTAGCATCAAATTCATAATAAAAATAAATATGAAAAGCATGTATAAGAACACACCTTGTTGGTGTTTGGCCTTTAAACCCCTATGCAAAGGGTGAGGATGAAAGTATGATGTATGATGAAAAAATAGAGAAAGATGTGCAAGTGTTGCACTAAGGGAGATGTTCTAGAGTGCACAACGTGGAAAGATCTCAATATCGAGATAAAAAGAAATAAAAGAAGAATATGATATGATGCATGCAATTAACTAAAGCAAAATAAGAGATAGGAGGGGGAAAGCTTAGTGATTTTCTCCAATTGGCTTCAAGATCTTCAAGGGAGGAAGAAGAACTCCATGGATGAAGCTTGTAGGTTCATGGGAGCCTCCTCCTTGAGCCTTTGGTCCAACAGCACCTCCCCTTTGATTGATATTGATGTCCTTAACACAAGGGAGAGAGGGGTCCTATTTATAGGGGTGAAATTCAGAATTAATTCTAAGGGAAATTAGGAAAACATGTTTTAGTTGGATTTAGAATGAGATAAATATTGCCCAAGTGTCCCCTCAACATTAGAAAGCCTTAGGAGTACTTTCCCAAGTGAAAAGGGACTCAAAATGGGGAAAGAAGGAGGTTCTACCGGAGTTCAGAATTGAACAAGAATTGATGACCGGACAGACGGTCGCTATTTAAAATAATGCATGCGGAGGCGTCGCTAATTCCGAGGCATTTCGAGACGGATTCGGACTTTCTAAAATTTGAAAAGAATTGACGACTTTGAGGGGGTCGCTATTTAAAATTTAATACGAATTTCAGACGGATTTAAAATCTCAAAAGATAGCAATGAAAATGATGACTTTTTACGCGGGCCCTATTTATCATAATAGCGACCCTCAGGAAGTCGTGGAATCAAAAATAATCCAAGGTTGGCTCAAAATATGAAGAAAATAATTGACACCCTTCCGACGGTCACTATTGAAAGAATTGACGACCTTACGAGAGTCGCTAATTAAAGAATTGACGACCCCTTCGTGGGCGCTACTTAAAAGAAGGCCCCGAAAAAATGGAGAAAAACCTCAGAAAAATCTGGAAAAATAGAAAAACATGTGGGAAAGCTGGGAAAAGTTGAATATTCGAGAGAAATGAGGAAAACCACTCAAATAAGTCACTTTAAGGGTCAAATGGGGCATCGCTGCGTGATAGAGATATGCTCAAAATGATGTCAATTTTAGCGTGTCTACAGCTGCCCCGCCTTGGCGTCTGCTTTGCAAGGGAGTGACACGAAGTGGAATGAACTGAAAAGTAGATGCCAAGGTGTAATGAGACACACAATCAACATCACTTGATTAAGAATTGAATCAAAAGCTCAGAATGATGCAATCTTGAGGAGATTCAATGAAAATAACAATTATTTGGATAAAGGAAGGAGTGTGCATGCGGGCACGAAGGAGATAAAAGAGCGATCAACTTCCAACGCGGTGAAAGTACCTTAGGTCACAAACCTGTAGGTTTCACCATTGAGGAGCGGTTACCAGCCAATGTGGACGTGCTGCAGTCAAGGTGGATCAAAGGAAAAGGAATTGAACAAGAGATAGAAATCCAAACAAAGGAGTTTTCAGGGAAATCCAAAATGGCAACAAAGCAAACTGAGGACACAATTTGACATGGAATATCTCTTATCTTGAAAATAATGAAGATCAATTTTAACTCTCAAAATCAGCTTATCAGAATGGTTTTCCAAAGTTAATTTCAAATTCCTATATGAATGCATGATTGGTTTAAAGGGAAAAATTAAAACAAATTAAAATATAAGATAATCAAGGATAATATTGCTAAACTGCCAAGACTGAGTCAAGAAACTGATTTCGCGAGCTGATACTGAGTCGAAGCCCGTTTATCCGCGCACCAACTCGCAAAAGGGAACTATCGTCCCCAGTCTTGGACGGCTCAACGGCCTATCCGTGCGACTAAGACTCCTCTGGAATCATCATTATTTTTGATGAAGGGGAACTAAAATTCTAGATTTACCAAAGCCACAAGGTCCTTGATATAATCTAGTAACGTAATTAACATATAGTAGAAATGCATATAGGGAAGATGGTGATAGCAATAAGCATGAGGGAACTGAGGTGGAATAATGTGCAAACAGCGTGGGGCTTGGATGATAATGCCCGGTTGGTGGGACCAAGAGCTTCTTATCCTGCGCTCAAAATTTCATTAGCCAAGATATAAGGAAGATAACAAACAATGAATAATGCATTTAAACATAGCAAGCATAGCAGGGATAGAATTCAAGTATGAAAGCATTGAATAGCATTGAATTACATGAAAATATAGCATGTATGTATCATATCATGAATAACATTCAAGCGTGCATAGCGTGAAAGGCATGAATAGCATTTAATATAGATAGCATCATTAAAGCATAGATAGCATAGCATCATTGTTTGTTGTTTGTCATGAGGATGACAACTTGGCTAGTCACTTGAATGATCAGGTTTAAGTAATGCCCAGCGGCAAGAGTAAGCAAGCGAAATCAGCAGGAGTTGATAAAAAAGATTTGGAGATGAATGATCGGAGTAATGCACAGCAAATCATGGAGATGTGATCATTATGAACATGAGAAGAATCAAAAGGTAGATAGCAATGAATAGAGAGGACTCATCCCGTGCTCTTGGTCCTTGCAAAGTTGTTGTTCCTGTAAAAGCACCATTAGAAGAAAATACAATGTAATTTTTTAGATTTTGAAATATGCAAATTTTTATGAGTTTTGAAAATATTTGATTTTAAAAAAAAATTATATTCAATTTTTTTTTGGAAATGTTCAACTTTTTTGATTTTGGAAGATATTTGAATTTTTTTAGACTTTTGGAAGATATATGAATTTTTTTGGATTTTGAAAATATTTAAATTTTGTTGGATTTTTGCTTAGGAAATATTCAACTTTTTTGGATTTTTCACAAGAAATATTCAACTTTTTTAGACTTTGGTTTAGACATTGCTAAAACAGCATCGAAGTATGTTCAAACCACTAGCTAGGGGTCCTTGTTCCTTCCCCTTTCGCTAAAAACTGCCCAAAGCCAGGCGTGCATTTAAAGGTGGCGCCCTATAACCGACTACCCTTGGTTAACGGTGCTTCTACCAAGGCCATACCCGAGAATCATTCGGTCTTGGAGGGAGAAGAGAAGAACAATTGGAGATAAGCTTTATGTGAGTTAGGAAGATATCAGGTTTTGACTTCCGTCCATAGCACAATCCCTAGAGATTCGGTCTGTTGCGCCGGGGCTTTGTGTCATATAATCGAACGTTAAATTCTCTTTTAGGCACGCATACGACCGGGCTCATAACGTCCCGCGGGGAAACTTTACTGCCCTCTTGCCATGCCTAAATTCATCAAATTTTTCTTTTGATTTCACCATTCTTTTTTCCTTTTTTTTCATGATCTTCATTTTCTTTTTTTGTGTCCTTCGGACTTGAAAGATATTGAAACATGATATTTGAGAATAAGGTCATATTAGACTGCCCCTATTTGAGACTTCCTCTTGTCGGGGTGTGCTTAGGTTGGTTGTTTTGCCCAGAATATCTCTATTTCTCATATTTTAGCCGAGTTTAAGAAGAGAAAAAGACCTCATGCCCTCAAGCATGGCCCTAGTAGCAACGGTGTTTTACTAAGGGAGACGGCTAAGGACGCCGTGAAGTGTGTGGAATGCCCAGCTAAGGGTTGCCCTTAATGAGCGGGGAGAGAATGCCGAACTCCCAGCGCGGGGTTCTTATTACCGAAGTGCTGTAAAAGTAAGCCTAAAGACTCTTTTATGAGATTTAGTAAAGATAAAAACCTAGGATAAAGGTCTTGACTACCACTTTTAATCTTGTTAAGAAGCACTTTATTTTGAAAATCAAGCGTGAAGTAATGAGGTAATGATATCATAATAATGCGTACTTACACCAATATGTTACCTTGTGTTCCTTTGTTAGAACAGCTGCCGCCAGAGGCGATCTTGATCATCATGGGATTTATCCTCAAGTGGCAGATAAAAGATTGGAAGCCAAGGTTTGAAGTGGCTTAACAAGAAGGAGTGGTACTAAGGCCAGACTCAGACAAATAAAGAGAAAAGGAAGAGAGGCAAGGGCTAGAACTCCCTCGCTAAGGCGCGGAGACCCTGATCACATGGAACAGTCTACAGAAGAAGCGAAAAATCAAGAGGATGAGTGAGGACTAAAGCCTCGGAAGCAGTGGGAGAAAGGGTAGATGCCCAAGGCAGTGGACATGGAAGAAGTTGGGTCGGACCCAGGATCAGGAGGAATTAGAAGAAGAAACTGATAGATGGAAAGAGGCGGATCCGGAGGGTCCGACGGTGAAGGAGGAGAATCATGATAGGAGGAATCATCCGGAGGTTCCGGAGGAGGAAAACATCAAGGGACGCAGTGCCCTGGGAAGAAATAGGGAAAAAGATGATGGAAGAGGAGGAAGAAAATGAAGGACGTGATGTCCCAGAGAAGCAGGAGGATGAATTGGAGGAAAGATGGAGGGTCTGGAGGTTCCGGATTAATGGAATTAGAAGGGTCGGGATGCCCCGGAAGAAGATAGAGAGAGTAAGATGGAGAATCCGGAGGTTCCGGTGGAGAAAGATAGAAAAGGGTGCGATGCCCTGGGAGGAAATCCGGAGATTCTAAAGGAAGAAGATAGAAAAGGGTGAGATGCCCTGGGAGGAAATCCGGAGATTCCAGAGGAGGAAGATAGAAAAAGGTGCGATGCCCTGGGAGGAGAGAAAGATCCGGAGGCTCCGGAGGCTCCGGGGTTAGAAAATGGGATGGGGCGTCATGCCTAAGGGATAGAGAGAGGGATGAAGGATCCGGAGGTTCCGAAGGAGGAAGGTATAAAAAGGCGCGGTGCACTGTGAGGAGAGAAAGATCCGGAGGATCCGAAAGTGGAGGTGGTGAGAGGTGCGATGCCCCAGAATGGAGATCTGGAGGTTCCGGAAGAAGAAGACGGAAAGGGGCGCGATGCCCTGAGAGAGGGGATAGAACATCTTGAGGTTCCAGGGAAATAGCAGGAAAGGGGGTGTGAAGTCCCGGGAGAATTAGGGAGGAAAAACTTGGAAGACGTGATGCCCTGGGGGGAGCGGATTAGAAGAGGAAGAAGGGTCCGGAGGTTCCAGCGGAATAAGATGGGAAGGGACGTGATGCCCAAGGAGAATCAGTGAGAAGCTCGGAGGACTCGAGCGTGAGGGTGTAGAGGGGTGCGATGCCCAAAGTGAGAGATCCGAAGGTTCCGGAGGACTGGGACACCATGGGGTGCGATGCCCCAGAAGAACAAGAGAGAAATCTGAGGAGTCCGGATGCAAGAGCTGGAAAGGGGCGCGATGCCCTAAGAGAAGATTGGAGGGTGTGTAATGCCCAAGAAATGTAAGGGGACCCGGAGATCCCAAAGATAGAGGCGAAAGAGATGGGAAACGAGGAGGATCCGGAGGTCCCGGAAAGCGGGGAGGATACGGGTCTGGAAACCCGAGGAAGAAGGAATGCAAATGCATGTAAATGCAACACAATGGATGCAATGAAGGCATGGATGCAACAGAATGCATGAGATGCAAAGAATATGAAGGGCGAGAAGATGAGATCCTCTTCTTACCCCTAGAGTGGCCCATGAAGAATTTGTGATAGACGAAAATATGGGTGGAGTTGAGTAAAAGATGGATAGGATGGAGGATGCCCCCCTGGCAGAAGAATGTCTGCCCCTCCACAACAACAAGAGTATATAGCCGATTGGCCCACTGGATAAAGTACAAGCCCATGACGAAGCTTCAATAATAAATGACAACTCTCTCGGAGAGTGAAGTGCAATGATGCAAGAGAGTTGAAAAGTTGGAACGTGAAGCAACGTGCCACCTAGGTATTGTGGCATATAAGGAGTGTTTAAAAAAATAGGCATTCGCCCCTTGTATGGAAGAATGGGTTCAAGATTGGAAAGTTGGAACAAGGGGTGCCCTGCCCGGCCCTTGGGCATAGACTCATACGGCATCATCTTTTGACAATCTCTTTTAGTGAGCAGCGGCTGGGACTTGGCCTCTTCAACCATGCTCGGCACAAAAATGCGGATGGGCATCTGGCAAATGAATTCTTGCATCTTGAATAGCATAGCCATAGCCAAATCATTCTTATCCAGTTCCTGATCATCTTTGGCATATGTACTTGTAGAAGGACGCCCGTTCCGAGTGGTAAAGGGAGGTGAAGCGGAGGCAGAAGGCTCCATGGATGGTGGAGGTGTAATGGAAGGTGTTGGAGAAAGGGTGAGTGGAAACAGAGGTTCAAACACGTCGAGCTTCTCCCTTTGCTCGGAAGCAGTCGGGGTTGGCTCAAGTGCAAAAAGGGGTGGATCCTGCTCAGGATTAGCCATGGGTAAGGGTGAACGGTTAAGTAGTGGAGTAGGGGTAGTTGGGTTTGGTGTTATAGGCATAGTGGAAGGCTGAGGTGGCGACGATGGAAGGTTAATTAGGGGAGGTTTAGTGGTGGACTCGGCGGAGGCCGATGGTGTGGATGCTAATGGCTTAATGGGTGGAGTTTTAGATGAAAGTTCGGTGGGAGCCGGTGTTGCAGAGGCTAATGGCATAGCTGGTGGAGGTTTAGTTTGTGGAGGTTTGGTGTAGAGAAAATACCGGATGGGGCGAACGGTGTTAGGGAGAGGAGGATACTCAAGATGCACCGGCGTGGGTGATTGGAGTATCGACCCATCATCGTAACACTAGTAAGTCTTAGAAACGGGGGTTGGATTAGGGACGGTGGCTTTGTCCTGAGCAGAGGGTTCATCTAGTGGTAGTGGAGGTAGTGGAAAACGAAGAAAACTCGGAAGGGGTGCTGGCAGAGCTTCATCTTGCGCCGTCTTGAATTCTTCAGTTGCCGGCTCTTCATTGTCATGCTCAAGTGGACGCCGTAATGGAGGCGTGTATGTGGGTGGTGGAATGTAATGGTATTGTGGATGATTTTGTGTAGGTGTAAGTGGAGGCGGAGGCGGAGGGCCATATTGATGAATGATATGGATGGGTGGAGGGAGTACGATGTCCATTTGAGCGTTGAAATCTGCCGGCTCCTGCTTGCTTGAACTGTCGACGCCGTAGTCGTCTCTCCTATCCTTCCAATCTTTCTTCATCTTTGTAATGTCGTTTAGAGCAGCATAAAGGGGATTGACTGGAGTAGGAGGAGCGGGCCGTGGGCTCGTAACCCTCTTTAATTGTTCCTCCAACGAAGCAACTTTATCAAGAAGGGTTTGTTGGAGGGGTGTAACTTGAGGAGTAGAGGGTCGGCAGGGCCTTGAAGAAGGGGCTGCATAAAAAGGCCGTGGAGGGGAAGTAATGGGCTGGCCCATAGAAGTACCCGGTCGGGCCGTGTTGCAATGAATAAATGAGCCTTGGGGCCTTGTAGGAGGATGAATGGAAGGGGGTGAGTGATGGGCCACCCGAATGGGAGTATGTGTGGAAGAAGTAGGTGGGTGAGGGGCCACCTGAGAAGGAACATGTATAGAAGGAGGTGGGTGAGGGACCACCCGAGGAGGAATACGTGTAGAGGAAGGTGGGTGAGGGGCCACCTGAGAAGGAACATGTATAGAATGATGTGGGTGAGGGACCACCCGAGTAGGTGTACTTGTGGAGGGAGGCGAGTGATGGGCCACCCGAAGAGGAATAGAAGGAGGATGAGAAGAATGAGATGTACCCTCAACAACGGCCTTAAGGGCTTGGATTTGTTGAGGGGTAAGATGATCTAATGCACGGATGATTTGAGAGACCTTCTCGTCGTTGGGAGGAGACAGTCCCGAAGGAATAGTGGTTCGCGATTGAGGCGAGGGACCATGGGATTGGACATTGCCCATGGGTTGGGCAATACCATGAGGACGTGGTCCCTTGAAAATATGGTGAGAATTATGATGAACATGTTGAAATTGAGGAGTATAGGATGTGCTAGGTTGTGCATCCTCATGAACATAATTAACATTAAACATGTTATTTTGTCTATCAAGGTAAGCCATTATGCAATCAAAATTTAAGCAAAACAATTTGCAAAGAAGCACACAAGTTGGAATGGTTGCCGTTGATTTTTTTTTTATTTATTTGAACCTTGGTGAATTAATGACTTTTAACAAACTTTGGAGTGATTCACATAAGGGAGGAACATAGTTTCAATGTAAGTTCACTTCGATGCCAACTAAGAATACTCTCTCACCATGCATAGGCCAACTAAACCCGGGGAACTTCAAGGTACAACCTGCCCAAGCTTCCGTGAGGGAATCCACGGGTGAGGGGACTTACGGAGACTTGGTTTAGGAATTTTCGATCCAATGAGACGGAATGCTCAATGGAGGGTCCTTTCTTAACCAAGAGGGGGTGTGGCTCCTAAAAAGTGTGGGGAGATGAGGTCTCCCAAACCAAATGCAAAGATGAATGCAAAACTAATGCAGAATAGAGACAATATACGTGCATGAACAAGATATGATAAAAATGAGGTGGAACACACAGAAAAAAAAAATCATTGCGGACTCAGGGAAATGACGCCCTGACCCCTGCCGCCAAATGGGGAAACAGTGCCCCTGTGAGTGGGCGTCAATTCCTGTGCTTTTTCTTTTTTTTTCTTTTTTTTTAGAAAAACTAAATGGCGCCCCCCACTATGCCGTCAATTCTTTAAGGGACGCCTTTGTCAATGGGCGTCAATTCCTGTGAAAAGGGAAATAGCGCCCTGCACCCTGTCGCTATATGGTGAAACAGCGCCCCTGTGAATGGCGCTAATTCCCTGTCTCCCAGAAACACTCCAACGGCCAGAAAGCTTAAACAGTGATAAAAATACCAATAGGAAGGAATGAAAACACTCACAATCACAAGATAAAAATCATGGCGATCAATAAGAACATGAAATAGGATATAGCATGCTCATCATTTTTTTTAAGAGATGGATAAATGGACTTTCTTAAAATCTAACAAACTAACAACCACTTAGGGATAGTGCTAGATGGAGCACAAAAGGAGGTGCATCGTGGGTGCAAGGGGATATGGCACACGTGGGTGCCCAAGGGGACGGGTAATCAAAAGAAAAATAAAAGGAGTCACACCGTGATCGTCAATTTGTAGATTCTAAGAAATCCACTTAATGGAAAACTAAGAAGAATTAAAAGGGAAAAAGAAAGGAGAAAGAGGAGAAAATGGGAGCATGCGAGGATGCTAAGGAGAAAGGTGATCGCCAGAGACGCGAGGGCCTCAAATGATATAAACAATAACAATATGGAGGGATCGCGAATATAAATACCTCTAAAGGATGCGGGGGAGATTGTGAGTACACCTTCTCTTTCTATCGACCGGCCGATGAAGAGAGTTCCTCTTAGCTTGATTACCCTTGCAAAACAACAACAAATACCAATAAAAGAATATGGATTAGAACCAAGGTGAGTGTAGCATCAAATTCATAATAAAAATAAACATGAAAAGCATGTATAAGAACACACCTTGTCGGTGTTTGGCCTTTAAACCCCTACGCAAAGGGTGATGATGAAAGTATGATGTATGATGAAAAAATAGAGAGAGATCTGCAAGTGTTGCACTAAGGGAGATGTGCTAGAGTGCACAACGTGGAAAGATCTCAATATCGAGATAAAAAGAAATAAAAGAAGAATATGATATGATGCATGCAATTAACTAAAGCAAAATAAGAGATAGGAGGGGGAAAGCTTAGTGATTTTCTCTAATTGGCTTCAAAATCTTCAAGGGAAGAAGAAGAACTCAATGGATGAAGCTTGTAGGTTCATGGGAGCCTCCTCCTTGAGCCTTTGGTCCAACAGCACCTCCCCTTTGATTGATATTGATGTCCTTAACACAAGAGAGAGAGGGGTCCTATTTATAGGGGTGAAATTCGGAATTAATTCCAAGGGAAATTAGGAAAACATGTTTTAGTTAGATTTGGAATGAGATAAACATTGCCCAAGTGTCCCCTCAACATTAGAAAGCCTTAGGAGTCCTTTCCCAAGTGAAAAGGGGCTCAAAATGGGGAAAGAAGGAGGTTCTGCCGGAGTTCGGAATTGAACAAGAATTTACGATCGGACAGACGGTCGCTATTTAAAATAACGCCCGCGGAGGCGTCGCTAATTCCGAGGCATTTCGAGACGGATTCGGACTTTCTGAAATTTGAAAAGAATTGGCGACTTTAAGGGGGTCGCTATTTAGAATTTAATATGAATTTTGGACGGATTTAAAATCTCAAAATATAGCAATGAAAATGATGACTTTTCACGCGGGCGCTATTTCTCAAAATAGCGACCCTCAGGAAGTCGTGGAATCAAAAATAATCCGAGGTTGGCTCAAAATATGAAGAAAATAATTGACGCCCTTCCGATGGTCGCTATTGAAAGAATTGACGACCTTACGAGAGTCGCTAATTAAAGAATTGACGACCCCTTCCTGGGCGCTATTTAAAAGAAGGCCCCGAAAAAATGGAGAAAAACTTCAGAAAAATTTAGAAAAATAGAAAAATATGTGGGAAAGATGGGGAAAGTTGAATATTCAAGAGAAATGAGGAAAACCACTCAAATAAGTCACTTTGAGGGTCAAATGGGGCATCATTGCGCGATAGGAGATATGCTCAAAATGATGTCAATTTTAGCGTGTCTATAAACACAAGAGATTTTAAGGTGGTTCGGACTGAATCCCCAGTCCTACGTCCACCCCTCACCAAACCCGGTGAGGCTTCACTAGTGCAGCGCACCAAACCGTAGATCGGAGAACTTTCGATTACCTTCCAACTAACCACCGGTAGGGACGACAACATCGCAGATTGGAGCACCTTCCAACTGCCTTCCTACTAACCGCGGTAGGGACGATTCTCAATTTTAGTAGCTTGAACAAAATGAAAACAGAACAAATATGAGAATGTTTAGACAAGAGATGGAGATATGATCAAGGCTAAAAGCGAAAAGATCTTGTCTGAAATGCGATGTAGATCAGCAGTAGAGGCTTCTTCTTCTTCGCAAAGCTCTCCTCTTGGATCAGCAACGATGGCTTCTTCTTCCTTGCGAAGTGATCTTCCTTAGATCCCTTTAAGTTGATGAAGAGGATTATGGATACAGCTTTGATCTCCCTTGAGAACCTTGCTTGCTTCTACACTTCCCTGCAGGTTGCTGACTTCAGATATGAGCTTGAATCACCTTGAAAATGGATGTTGAACTGCTGCACGAAGTACAGTTCACGGCTACAGTACCCTCTTCTTCCTTGGACAACCTCCTCTAGCCTCCTTTGATCTCCCTTGATCTATTAGGGTTTCTAACCCCCTTGTGTTTGTTTTATATCTCTTGAATGGTCCATAGACATCCCCGAGACCAGATCCACAAATCATGGGAGGTTGGGTGACTTTAGGATTAAACAAATCCAAGAAAATGGGATGCCCACGTTGAGAAAAACGAAGTCAACAATAGCTGCATCGGGGCTGCCAGTCGATCGGAAGTAGGTGGTCGGTCGACCAAAATTTACAGAGCCAACACTTTTCGTTGCTGGCAATTTCAGTCGACCAGCAGTTGGGGGGCGATCGACCGGACTGCTGAGCGGTCGACCGGATTTGCTGGGCGGTCAACCGCTATTGAGAAATTCTGTAGCTTTTTCGGTTCTGGAAATTCCGGTCGACCGGTCTATGATCGGCGGTCAACCAACATCTGGGTTTTTCCCAAATTTGCTTCATTCAACCCCTTTGACTCGTTTGTAGTCCATTCAAGTCTGTGGCATCAAACTCTTTAGACCTTGAGGATGTCTACTAAGTCTTTGACCTTTCCTTAACGAATGCTCAGACCTTTGGACGTTGAAGCCAAGTGTGTTCTTCATTGTGCATCAACCTTGGCTATGTGAAGTGTCAACTCTTTTGTGCCGAGTGTCGACTCTTCTTGAAGCTAGCCTGATCTTCTGATAGCTGTCCAGCTTAAAGAGTTGACTCTTATTTCTTGAAGGGATTTTCATCCTTGCTTGGGGGCGATCATTGGGCTTTCACTTTTGCCATCTTCACTCCATTCCTTGGCTTATCTATCATGAAAAGGTATCAAGTATTTCAATCATATGAGAGTGGGAAACATCAATGGCTTATAGTGTTTGGCAATAATTAAAACCATGAATGTCAAATGACCACAGGGGCACAACATTCTCCCCCTTTTTGATGATGGCAACATTGTGAGTCATTATTTGACAGTAATGTCCAAGATGGCAAATTTTATAACATATGCAGCTCAAGATACAGAGTGATGATATGCTATGCATGGATGATTTGTAAGAATGCTGATATGTATGCATGGATGATCAGAGCATGAGAATGCTATTCAAGTTCCTCCTAATTATGGATGTTGCTCTCCCTGAGTGTATGCATGATGAGGGACTGTTGACTCTCCCCCCGTCTCACACAAGGTTATTCTCCCCCATCTCACAAAGTTATTCTCCCCCTTTGACAACTCACAAAGGCAACTCACAAAGGTATTCTCCCCCTTTAACAACAGCAAAAAGGAGGGATAAGGTAGAGACAGTGACAAATGTGTTAGAGAGCAGAGCTGAATAGGAGTGTAGAGCAAGTCATTATATGCAGACCTGAAACATGCCTTGAGCAATATACATGGTTCAAAGCTAATAAAATCCAAAAAGAAATCTACAAGAGAGTTCGAAAAGTATCTACATCCATGTTTTAATAGAAATGAACCAGAAGTGCATATCATGGCAGTGGTTAACCTTCCTTTGTCTTATTCATCCATATTCAATAACTTCGTCGGGAATAGCACAATCTAGTATTGAGGTTAAACAAGCATGACTAAAACATGGAATTTGATGATTTTAGCACTGTTTTGCATGATCTTTTGCATTTGTATGCACATGACTCATATTTTTCGAGCAATCGAGTCTAGTATATGTCTCCTATCCGTAAGAATACACGTTGTTTAGACGCCAATATTCCTAGGTATTTGGTAAGACTGACTATTATGCTTCAAATTGAACAGAGATAACTTTGTCACCTCATGACATATCTGACCTCATTTCTTTGATGAGAAGATATATTTCTCAGCAATTATGTCATTGCTCTGCCTAGAGTTTAATTTAATTAAGATAGAGATAACAGGGGCACATCATGACATATCATTCGTCACTTATTTTGAGGACATGACATATTTCTCCGTGCAACAATATCATTGCTCTGTCAAATTTACTATCAGGAATTCCAGCTCATCAAGGTGTTTAAAAATAATACTAAGCTTTAGTGTATCACCAAGGTTGCCATGAAGTTTGAATTTTCAGATTTTAGGATAGTCATTCAAGGCACAACATGCAATCTCTAGTTAAAGTCTATTAACACCACGGAACATAGATGATTTCAAAAAATATATCAGAGCTTCAAGGAAATCATTAAATCTGAACCATTTTTATTGGATGGACAATCATCAGTTCATATAATAGAGAGCTCTTACACCATAGTTCTGTATGTTTCATGATCACAGTATCAGACTGGAAGCCATTGAAGTTCAGATTGTAAGAGATTAAGAGAAGTAGCAAGACTCCCCCTAAGGATATGCAGTGAATGTATTCAAGGAGTTATGTTTGCAAACAAGGGAAATGATCAAATGTCGACCTGAGGGCCAAGGAGAGGTCGACCTGTACCATGCAGGGGTCAACCTGGTCAATCATGAAGTTGGCAGAAATGAAATGCATGACCCAGCCTATGGTTGTACACTTATTAAGGGTAACAGAATGAAGATGAAATATATGCATGAATGCTTCAAGGAAATAACTCCCCCTTACTGTATGGCCTATATGCGACAGTGACATATGGTACTTGGCGGAGGTGAATCCCCACGCATGGTGAGTGCTTCTAGACAAGCATAACCTGCCTTTTCACACTTCAGCATTTAATATACCATGGCCATGCAAGAATGATGCTACACCATATGCAATGCATCATAAACATGAATTCAACTTTATTATGCATCGTGACCACATGCAATGCTACACCACATTCAGAATGACATATTTACATATAAACAATACATGGATACCAATCAGCAAAAACACACAACCAAATTGAAGAAGGTCATCAGTTCAATTTTTATTAGCCTGAGGTCTGCAAAGACCAAGCACCCTTCTGAGTGTTGTAAACCTGTCATTACACAAAGGCTTGGTGAAGATGTCAGCAATCTGATTTAATGTATCAACAAAATGTAGTTCAAAATTTTTCTTAAAGAGCTCATCTCTAATGAAGTGATACATAATCTCAATATGCTTGGTCCTAGAGTGCTAGACTGGATTTTTTGCAAGGTTAATAGCACTGGTGTTATCACACAAAATCGGGACACAACCAAGATCCATTAAGTAGTCTTGGAGTTGGTGTTTAATCCACAACACTTAGGTACCACAGCTCCCCGCAGTAACGTATTCTGCTTCTACAGTTGAGAGGGCAACTGAGTGTTGTTTCTTGGAGGCCCAAGAAACTAAACACCCACCCAGAAACTGGCAGTAGCCACTAGTACTCTTACGATCCAGCTTGCATCCAGCGTAGTCCGCATCAGAATAAGAAATAAGAGATAAATCACATGATGACGGATACCACAATCCCAAATCTTGAGTTCCGGTAAGATATCTAAGGATACGTTTGACGGCAGTCAAGTGGGATTCTTTAGGACTAGCTTGATATCTAACACAAAGGTGAACACTAAACTGGATATCTGGTCGGGATGCAGTCAAATAAAGTAAGGAGCCGATCATACCTCTATCTAATTTACCATTTTCATCCGAATCCAGTGATGTTGTGGTGCTCATAGGAGTTACAATTATTTTCTAGCTTGTCATGTTGAATCTTTTCAGCAACTCCTTTATATATTTGGCCTGACTTATGAAGCACCCATCTTCTCTTTGGTTGACCTGCAAACTGAGAAAAAATTAGAGTTCTCCCATTAGGCTCATCTCGAATTCGCTAGTCATGAGGTTAGCAAATTCCTCACACATTTCAGATTTAGTAGAACCAAACACAATATCATCAACATAAATTTGAACAATCAATATGTTCTTACTTTGCTTCTTGGTAAAAAGTGGTTGGTCTATCTTACCTCGTGTGTACCCTTTCTCAATGAGGAACGAGTTTAGTCTCTCATACCAAGCTCTTGGTGCTTGCTTCAGTCCATAAAATGTCATGTCTAGCTTGTATACAAAATCTGCATGGTTAGAGTTCTCAAAACCAGGGGACTGCTCCACATAGACTTCTTCTTTGATCAAACCTTTTAAGAAAGTACTTTTTACATCCATTTGATACAACTTTATTCTAAGGGAGCATGCAAATGTAAGTAAAATTCTGATGGCCTCAAGTCTGGCTACTGGGGCATAAGATTCCTCAAAGTCTACCACAAACTCTTGATTATACTCTTGAGCCACCAATCTAGCCTTGTTTCTTATTATCTTGCCATCCCCACTGAGTTTGTTCCTAAAAACCCATTTAGTGCCTATGACAGATTGTGATGATGGTCTAGGAACAATATGTCAAACTTTGTTTCTTTCAAACTGGTTTAATTCGTCTTGCATTGAGTTTATCCAATTTTCATCTTTTAATGCTTCATCAATATTCTTGGGTTCAATCTGGGAGACAAGAGCAAGATGATCTAATTCTTTCACAATTCTAAAATGTGACCTAGTTCTGGGTGGATCATTCAAGCTTCCAATGATATTTTCTAAAGGATGATCCTTAAGAATTCTAATGTATGTAGAATCATTACCTTCTTCTGGAGCTTGATCCCTTGCATTGCTTGATTCAGCTAGGTCACCATCTTCTCTTGTTTCTTCTTGTGGAAGATTGTTCTTTTCCTTCATGTTTAGGAATTCCACATCTTCATCAGTTTTCCTGCAATAGTTATCATTTTTAGAATCATCATGATATTCATCAAAGGAAACATAGGGTGACTCTTCCATAGTTTGACTCTTAATGTTGTAAATTCTATAAGCCCTAGATCTATCAGAATATCCAAGGAATATACCTTCATCGCTCTTGGGCTCGAATTTATCTAATTCTCTTTTGTCATTATTGTGGATGAAGCATTTAGACCCAAACACTTTCATATGTGAGAGAGAGGGTGTGTTACCTTTCAGCAACTCATAAGGAGTCTTTTTGGTGTGTGGCCTTACCATAGATCGGTTGATAATGTAACAAGCCGTGTTTACCGCCTCAGCCCAAAACTTCCTTGGGAGTTGCCGTTCGGAAAGCATTGTCATCGCCATCTCTATGAGTGTTCGATTCCTTCTTTCAACTACACCATTTTGCTCAGGGGTTCTTGGTGATGAAAACTGATGTAAAATACCTTCAGCCCTACAGAGATTATAGAATTTAGTTTTTTTAAATTCACCACCATGATCAGATTGAAGGTTGGAGATTTTAAACTCACCGTCTTGCTTTATCTTCATATAGAGTGCCTGAAACTCATCAAAAGCATCATTTTATGTGTGAGAAAGAAAACACATGTGAACCTAGAGAAATCATCAACCAAGACATATCCATATTTTCTACCACTTAAACTACCAGTTCTGGTTGGACCAAATAAATCCATATGAATCATGTCGAGTGGTTTGGATGACATATTTACAGATCTAGCCTTGAATGATTTTCTTGTTTGTTTACCTAGGGCACATGCATCACACAATTTATTTTATTGTTTAAAAGATAGTTCAGGCAAACCTTTCATCATTGAATGATTTAAAAGTTTATATAAGACATTGTAGCTAGCATGTCCTAGTCTACGATGCCATAACCATGCAAGCTCAGATTTTGGTGCAGCAAGACAGAGGTTTATGTAAGCAGGATCATCTAAGTAAATCATGTAAACATTGTTGACTCTTTTATCAGAAAATTTTACCTTGTCAAATTTTGGTTCAAGAATTCTACATTCATGAGAGTCAAATAACACTTTGTGACCTTTATCACACAATTGACTTATAATGAGCAAGTTGTATTTCAAACCTTCAACTAGCAACACATTACCAATGGAGTTGGAGAGGTTCTTACCTACATTACCTGTTCCAATGATTCTTCTTTTGTTGTCCCCTCCAAATGTGATGTGTCCTCCTTCCTTTTTCTCCAAGAAACAGAATTTAGTTCTGTCTCCAGTCATGTGTCTTGAACAGCCGTTATCAAGGTACCACCAGTTATGCATGGCTGCAAGACACTCCTGCATAAGGAATTAAGCAATGGAGTTTAGAACCCAACAAAATCTAGGTCCCATCAACCTCTTCAGATTTTTAAAATATGATACCATCTCTTTTGGAATCCAAACCTTCCTTGCATTCATGTTTTCTTTGCTTAGTGCAGGGATTTGATTTTTCTTTTCAGCTTTGACATTCACTTTTTGTTTAGAGGCTCTTTGTTGGATTTTATGGACGTTTGAGAAAGTCTGCTTCTTAAACCATTGAGGCCACTTGTTGGTTTTGGGTTGAAAGTGATTGTTTTGCCACCTAGGGGATTGAAGCTTATAGGATTAATGCACAAAGGAATCACAATTGCTCCAAAAGCAGAGTGGTGTCGACCTATATGAATGGGAGTGTCGACATGTCCTATGTGCAACCCAGTTATAGTGGCATTTGGAAGACTGAGCGGGCGATGGCCAAGGAAGTGTCGATATGTACTGTGGGGAAGGTCGACTCTTCTGAGATTTTTGAGCAATCTTTTTGGAAATTTTAGTGGCTTCCTCTTCAACCTTTTCTTTTCCTTTATCATTTTAATTTTGTTGATTTTGAGTGGGTGTTTTGTTTAAGGTAGAAGCATCAGAAGAGGAACCAAATGTGACAGTTTTTAACCCAATTGACCTTTTATTTGTGGGATCAAAACTCAACCCTTCCTTGTTGAAATTCATTCTAGTACCTAGCAATGCATCTAGATTTTCTTTTCCATCTACAAACTTTTCTAAAGATTGTTGTTTATCCTTCAACTCTTTTTGTAGGTTTTCAATGTTTCAAACTATCTGCATGTTGATGATGAGCATCTGTGTTGGAGAATGAATCTCCAAGTGCGTGTGATTGTGTATTTTCATAATATTTTAATTCTCACACATGGTAAGAGGTGTACGTAAAGTGCACAAGGGTGCATCCAAACCATTTAAAAATCTTATGTCACGTGACATGCTCTATTTCTCCTATCGGTATTCACAAGTTTTTTGACTCGCTTGTTGATTGAATCTATCTGATTGCACTTATGTGTACTAACCACTATATCTTCTAGGTCTTAATTTAAAAGAATTAAATTACAATTAGTTCATTTTGTTATAATTTTTAAAAAAGAGGACAAACACAATTCACCCTCTCTTGATTTCCCATCCCTGTCAAAGACCACAATCCCTAATTTAGAAATTCGATCGAAACTAAAAAACAATCATATTATTACATAAATCACTTCCAAAGGTTCAAAAAAATGAAACAAAACCTATAGAAGCACAAAAGGAGATTCCTTGAACCCCATACGTGCTTAAACGATTCACCACCTTCCCCACGACGAGAAAGTTGTGAGTTCAATTTTGCTCTCCAATATGAACAATAAGATCACCCACCTCTGAATTATTCATTGATGTCAAAAGTTAATTAAAGAGATCACCGACCCCCAATCGTGAAAAATTACGGAGCATCAATTTCAAACCCCGAGTGGGGATAGAAGAGCACAAACTTAAAATCCGTAATAAAAGCCCGACGAAGATGCTGTCACATGCTGATCAGGTAGGTTTGAGGGAAGACAATACACGTTTTATTCCATCGTAGATTAGAAAACTTAAAACCAATCACAATTACCTTTTTCTGAACAAAGAATCTCGATGAATGATCATCATAAGGAATTACAAAGGAGTGCATGCACGAACAAAGCGACGGTGCTCGGCGCGGCACCCTCCAATCATATACAACGAAACCGGTGAATGTCACATCAGAAATGCTGTAGCCTATCATCATCACGCGATAAATCAACCAATAAATGAGATCTGCTCTCAGCCTCAACGGCAAAGGGGAGAAAAGCCTGCTACCAGGTGGGGAGAAAAGGAGACAAAATAATACAGAGGATACAGAACAACCATCTCTACACTGTAACTGGATTGGAAGTGCAGCTTCAACCCACCGACCTACCATCTGTGGACAACCTGATATTTGTATATGTATGCTTGAAATTAGTAACCAGCCATTGGGGGCATTCCATAGGCCGGCATTGGAGGCATCCCCATGCCACCCATGGGTGGCGGTGCCGCAAAAGGACCGCCAAGCCCAGGACCGCCCATGCCAGCAGCACCAGGAGGGGGCGGTAGTGCAAGAGGCAGCAACTGTGCATACATATTCTGGAAAGAGAAGCAAAATAATTAAGATTTAGGGCCAAAGTAGTAAAACAATGGAATCAGATACCCGACACATTGGTGGTCGTGCATAAACTACCTGCTGAGAGACTAGGTCCTTCTCTTCTTTCTCTTTAGCTTTCACTTCATTGGAAGCTTCGACTTTGTCTTTCACAAGCTCATCTACTTTAGAGGTGTACTCACGGATAAACTACAAATATACGGAAGTCATCAGGAAAACATTCCAAAATAGCAATTGTTTGATCATGATACTAGAAACAGTTGGCAGTATTTTTGGAATCACCTGAAGCAGGTATGGGAAGGCAAAGTCAATCATATTGTTCATCCATGCAAGTTCAAGAGCGACATCTGGCCGAATAAGATCATAGCAGATGAAGAGGCATGATGCAAAACATTCCTTCTTCCCCTGTATACACACATGAAAAGTTGCTCTATGTTAGAACTGACTGTAATTCATGGTAAAATAATGGGATATTAGATGATGTTAACTAAATAAGAATCAGAGTTCTCAATTCTCATTGTCCTCTAACAATTACTGCCAAAGTCCTTTTGCATATCATTTTCTTTTCAAGAAGGTGGCCTGAACACCACAAATTCATTAAAGGAAGCATAAGAGTACACAAGAAACAGCCCAGAAAAGAGCGAAATAGAAAAGGTCATCCACCAAGATGGTAGTGCCTCGATGAAAAGGAAGAAACCCATGAAACCCAAAAAACAACCTGAAAGTATTACAAAATGAGCTTAGCCCAGCCTCCTAGCCTGAACAAAACAGAGGATTGCTGGACATAGGACGCTGCCACTCTAAAATGCCATTCATTAAGACATCTGATATAGTCCAGAATAATATAAGAAGGGTGCTTGAATGACACAATAAACATGATGCATCATTATTATATTGTCAACATTCTTCATTGTTTGGAAGATGTAACGGGTATGGTTAAGCCCCACAAAGTGTTAGGAATGCAAAATGACAAAATAAACACCTGTTCAATGAAGTAAACAAGCAGCTCCTCGGAAAGCTCGCGATCACCAGATTGTGAGCATGTTTCCATGGCATCCTTGTATAGATTGTCCTTCTTAGAGAGCGCAATAGACTGCTTCCATCTCCCGGCTTTCTTGTAAATATATGCAGCAATCCGCCTCATCTCAAGAAGCTCATGTTTCTCGATCTGCAATACATCATGGATGTCAACAACCAAGAAACAGATTCTTACAAAAAACATCCTACAAAATAAGAATAGGATTCACCTTCTGCGCAAGGCCTATCTGGTCAAAGTTATCGTGCATATCAATTGATTCTCGCAACCGGTCATAGTCCTCCTCCTCAACATAAATTTCATTCAAGGCTTCATTTACAGCTGCCACATTATTACTCTGTACTGCAACCATGTATGGCTTCACAAGACGCAAATGCCCAGCCTGGACATGCACAAGAAGTTTAACAGAAAACTAGGTTGATCCTTTCTTCCTATTATTTGAGGTTTTGAGCTGTGACAAAAACAGAAACCAGTCTAATTGCAAATACATCAAAATGTAATCTCATCTGCATACCTTTCTCATTATGTCAACCACACGTGTATGATCGACACGAAGAGCAAGCACATTGAGGAGATCATTGATAAGATCAGGGTGCTCTTGCAAGTAGAAGTGAACCGCTTTGTAGTAAAGTTCAACATTTGCGACTTTAACAACAACATCTTTGAATTCCATATGATCCCAGGCATCTGGAGAATGATTCATTATTGTCGTCGCAGCATTGTCAAATTCATCATATTGAACATACAGATACGTCAGTTCCTTCCAGTGCTGCTGCTCATCGCATGCCCTTATGAGTTTGGGAATGTTTAGGCGAGTAGAGAACAGTTTTATGTGTTCCATGAGCTTTTCAGGGCGGTATCTAGCATATAAGACTCCCAACTCTGTGAAAATGCCCATGTGTGCACGTTCCAACCCAAGGCCACTCTCCATGAGAGAGATAATTTCATTGAAGCAACCCCTGTTCTGATAATATTGACTAACTTCTTCCATGTCATCCACCTACAACATTTAAAGCATAAGATTAAAACGTCTATTTTTTTCCAACAGTGCGGGTTTTCCCATTACTAAAATTAAATTTAGTATCAGTATTAATGTTTGCATACTATAAACTACACACTTTCCAGTGAAACAAAAGCAACACTTGTATGGATGATGACATTTATAATATCATGCTTTCGTCTGCAGAGAAAGCACCTGGACAATAATATTTAGACCAGCTATCTGGGCCAAGCGGAACTCCTCAGCATCCACGCAAGCAAAACAGACTTCCTTCCATGTCTTTGCACTGTTAGCCTTGCGAGCTGCATCAACTGCACCTTGAAACTGACTCAACTTCAACAGTGTACTGGCCAGCTTAGCCCAGTTAGAAATGAAACCAAATATAATCTTCGCAGCCTCATACAAGGCTTCATCATACAGCCGATCACCAACATTTTGAAGGTTAGCCACATTGGGCATGAGAATAAATTCTTCAATGTCACCCAATCTATCAATCTTTGCATATGCATAGATGAGCTCGCTATCAACCTTTGGTTCCTTTGCCTTTTGCCTAACCATCAACAGATACTTCACCAGGTCATGGTACACATTTGCATCTTCAGCAGCACGAATAACATCTAGGAATTGTGTTGCATCATCTGCACGAATAAATGACTCAATTGCCTCACTCACGAGACCCTCCCTGAGTTGAGCCTTTGCTACCTGACTCCAAACAGCATCCTCTTCGACCCGGAATGCAAATTCCACGGCCCGTTCTATGCTTTGGATGTTATCAAGAAGGACAGTAACTGCTTGCACATTTAAATTGAACTTCTTAAAAATGGCAAAGGCTTCTTCATACAGCTGTGCTTCAACTGCCACCTCCCCAACTGCAGGTCCATCAAAATTATCCAACCTATTGACATAATCCATTACCCTTGATGGATCAGCTTTAATGGCTGTCAGGATCAGAAGATTTTGCAAATTGAAGTTGCCACTAAATGCAGAATTTTGGAGGACAATCTTCTCAAGCAGCTCAATAAGTTCATGCGGAAGATCTGCAGTCATGAAAGCTTTGACGGCAGCAGAAACCTGCTCTGGGCTCTTGCTTTCAGGCAAAGCAGTAGACACGACCTGATCAATAAGCTGTCTTCTATATTCATTATCAGGAAGGAGAACTTTCTCCCACAGATCTGTATCCATCCTTTCCACCACATATCTGGAGGCAAGGGCAGAGATTAGGATTAAAAAATGTTAGCCTTTGATAGTATGGACATACTATCTGTTCTCATGCACAACGTATTTAAGGGATTGAAATACAAGAAATTTTTAAACATGTACATATGCATGATGTGAGGTGGTTAACTAATATACGAACCTTGCTTGCAATTTAAACAATGAATTTTTATTAGTGACATTCATAAGTTCCTCGTCACATTGTCCTCTCCTGTATGCAACAACTGCAAGAGTGGGGTCTCTTTTCTCACAGTACTTGCCAACAACACGTGAATCATAGTATGGGTTGGTTGTAAGAAAATGCTCTGGGTTGTTATTGCTATCAATGATTATTTTGCCCAAAGCATTGTGAACATGAACATCTTGGCTCCCCTCACTCACTAGATGCTCCAAGAATTGGGTGAGCAGTCGAAGGCGATTCCTGAATTCAGAAACAAAACTCTCAGATCTCAGATAAAACAAACCTCAGTCAAAAGATGCATGCTGTTGAGTAAAATAAGGGTACCTCTTCTCACATTCATCCACAAGTGGCTCCACAGGAAGGAGCGAACGTACAGAGAGAATAAGACCCTTAATGAAATCCTCTGGGCATTCATCATCTAGTAGCTGGCCAACAACTAGAGGAGCATTTCCAGGGTTGACCTACAATGAAATGTCCAACATGTAGAAATTGACCTCGACAAATTTAAACGGATGGAATAATGAAAACAGCTATCAATATACGACCTATTAACAAGAGATCGACGACATAATATAGAAAATAAATATCAACTCTTGTGAGAAAAAAATCTTACCTTCTGAACATAACCCTCAATGTACCGAAGCATGTTGCTTGTGTACAAGTAGTGAGTAAGATCAGGAACAAAACCAAAACGATCACACACATTTATAAGGGGCCTTGCATCTGGAAGTTTTGCCTCCATTAGGAAATTTTTTGTCTTCTCAGGATCATAGAAGTTTGATTCTCTAGTGACACGTTCTACTTCCTTAAGCTGGCCAGTTTTGGCCGCTGCCTCAATGTACTTGAAGTGAATGTCTGGGTCTTCACTGTATATATGTAAAGGAAATGATACAATTAGAAAAGAAGAAAAATAAACAAGGAGTAGCACATACCATCCAGCAAAGGGGGACCCTGTGAAGGGATACCTTACCTGGAGCTTAAATATGATCCCAAGAAGAAGTACAGACCCTCATAGGACTTGAATTGCTCAAAAAGTTTAATACATGCATCAACACCTAGCTGCTCACAATATTCTTTGGCAGCCTGCAGAATAAATGCTTGCTAAAGCACAAACAGTATCCATTCTTTAAATATATTGGCATATTAGACCTAAAAAAATACCTGCACAATTATCTGAAGATTTCCTCTCAAATTCACCAGTAACAGGTCTTTCATGCACTCTAGTGCCCATTCCTTTGAAAGAGTCCCAAAGAACTCCACAAGTGCCTGTAATATTTATTCTGTTTAAGTTTAGTACTTAAACAAACTCCCCCAAAGCAATCAAGACATTCTTCAAAAACAAACCTGGGGCTCAATTGCATGAGTATTCACAATAACACGTTTGATATCGGGCAACTCAGAATAATGCTGCCAAAATAAAAGTGAGCTGTTAGGAAAGGAAATAATTTTGGATGACTAGATGATGAGAGATATTTAACATGTGGCTCCAGAAAGAAACACAACCTGAAGGGCTCTCATATACAGGCCAGCTTTTTCACACATTTGAGCTATTCGAGGACGATCATAGTGACTAAACATTCCATTTGCTAATATAGCATCCGCAACATTTGGATATGTCACCAGATTGATCTCTAAGACCTGTCAGGAAGGTAACTATATGAGACATTGAAGGGAGAAAATATGGGACTGAGAGGAAAAACAAATGATGAGGACCTTAGTTTGAAGGAAAGCATGCTCTGGCAGATTTGGTTTTAGAACATCCAATAAGAAGGCTGTTGCCTCTCGAATCATGTTCCTCTACAGCACACAATAAGACAAATAAGAATAACCTCATCAAATTGCCGATACTTATCCCAAAATAGACAGACCATAAAATTTGAACAATGAGACATTTTGAGACAATCAGATAGTTCTTAAATAACTTCTCGATGCCAACAATTACATGAAAAAGTATTCAATGTAAATAGTTATACTAACCTGCAGAAAGAGATCTGTAATTGTATTGTAGTCAACTGGACAGCCTCCTTCCATTTGTGACATCATAAGAGCAAAATTAACTGCACCCTGCAATAGAAAATGCTTGTAAGGATTTCTTAGAAAATGAAAAAAAAAACACCAAAAGTGGTGTATAGTATCAGTAAAAGAGACAAAATTTAATGTGAATGCACAGGAGCAGAGATATGTAGCTACAATGACTGTTGAGGCTCGGGATTAGCTAAACTACATAATACTAAATTCTTCACTTTGATAATGTTAAAAATCATTGATTATAACAGCTAGATGCTTTAAAATAAAATCAGATGCAATCTAAAAGTTCCATAGCGAAGGAAAGTATAAAGATACCTGAGGATCTGATCGCAAAATCGTCTGCAGAAGGAACAGATAGTCTGGTGTATACCCAACCTGTGTTCATGAATACAAATGAAAAGTTAATAACTAAAGCATACAGAATGTTGCCGCCGTGTCAAGGCATACATCTGAATGCATGAGCTGAGTTACAATCCACCAATTGAAGAATGATTGTCTTAGTGGAAATATTTTGACAACACAAGGATGGAGGACAAATGGGTAATACCTGTTTTGAATAAACAAGGATCTTGTCAAACTCTCTCCTTTCAGCAAAAGCTGCTACAACTTTGGGGGTAGCCCTTGCCTTAATATATATCTTCAGTGCAAGATCATTATCCACAGTCTACAAATGCAAGAGCGATTTTGTCAATACCCATGCTTGTCAAAAGCAGTAAACATAGTAAGAAGATGAATTTTCACATTTTTTGTAGAAAAATATTACTTAGGAGTTAGGAAACAACATATGCAGAAAACAAGGCTAACCTTCACAAGATCTCCAAGTTCTTCACTACACTCAAGTTTGTCCTCAGCCAGCCAGTTCTCCAAAAGATTCTTTTTATTCTGATTCACAACAAGGCGAGACAACTCCAAGGACTCAAATGCATTGAGTTTACCTCTTGTTAACAACGTCCCAAAATACTGCAAGAGAGGTGGAGTTTGCCCAGCTTGCACTGGAACACTCTGCAGAACACAATTTCAGATCGTGTAAAGTTTGCTAAATGCTTAGCATGAGACCATTCAGTAAATGGGAAAATTAAAAAAAGAAATGGAAAGAACAATCTTCAGACCACAAGGGGAACCTTGCTGTAGACATAAAAGTTAAGCAAGAAGATTATCAATGAACTATTGTTGTTGACAAGATGAACGTTGAAAAAACGTGAAGGACCTGAAATTTTGCAACAGTATCTGGAGTGCGAAGAATGCCCTGTGGAGATTCTGCAGCAAGTTCTGCAGCCTCCTTATACTTTGTCTGAGAGAAGAGTTCTTGAAAGCGCTGCACGACCTGTATTACAAAAAAAAGTTTAAAATTAAAAGTACTAATTTTGGGGTATTCATAATGCATGTACAACAATGCATGAAAATCAATCTTTAATGAACAAGAAAGATATGCAGGCAGCAGTATATTTAAAGTGATGGAGGGAACAAATTGCAATAGTCAGTTGCCCTATAGCTCATTATGCACATTCATATAATCCTGGAGTAGGTACATAAATTGATACACATAAACAAGAAGCCTTGTGGGGATATACATCAGCTGGACAGAGATTCATGCTTAGAGATGGAAAAGATCATATCATCATCTCATCATAGAGCCTTATCCCATTGATCTAAGTTTCGTTTAAGGATTTGGAAGACTCCACCATGAAGACTGAACTACAGATTTGCAGCCAGCTGCCAGCCAGACACCAACATCCCATTTGTTATGCCCATAAACTTGTAGATGCAGGTTGACCAATATGATATGTGAGAGTTGACCTCTAAAAGTACAGAATTTCCAAGCCCATGCTGCTTAGCAGATAGGAAGCTCCGTCAAGATGGGAAATAACAGAGTATGGTATACGGTAAATTAAAGTCGAGTACAATTTAGGATCAAATTCAAACTGTTTGCAAAACAACAAGCAAATCACTTCTGAGCATTTGGATCAATTAAAAAAAGAATCTGCATCCACACTCAGTAAATTAAACCCAGTGTCACTTATCCAAGTATTCTGTAAATGTGATATTATCACCACTGCTCAAATCTTCTTCAGTCTTCTCTCTTAGACCATCCAGCAACATGGGTATGCGTCTTAATGGAAATCACACATAGTAAATAAGTAACTCATCTCATGTGACATTCTCTTACACTAGTCTCCCTCAGTGCGTGCCCCAAGTTTTCACAAATATCTTTATTTCTCATTCTGATTGTGCAGGATACTGCAAGTAGCCTATCATAGCATTCTCATTATGCTTACATTCAACATATGAGCTTATCTTTAAACTATACAGTATACCAAATGTTTTTCTCAACGTCTAGCATACAATTTTAGTTTGTCATTAATCAACACCAATCTCTCCATCCTTCTGGAAAATAGAGACCAAGTAATAGTCGTCCAGGATAGTAGAAGCTTCCAACCCATCAAAAACAATCCCCTCATTTGCCACACCACTCAATTGCCCATCCTATGTACTCATCTTAATTCAGAAAATCTATTAAAATCTATTTTCACAATCTATATCCACACAATGCAACTCTTTATCTACTGCCATTCCGTTGATCAGTTATAATATCAGTCAACAAAGCAAGCATGGATTTAAAGCAATATCCTAATTCTCAGTTTCTACTGGAAACTCCTCCCTCTACAAACTCTTGTCCTCACCTATTGCCTCTGTATGGATCTTTCCTAGTGTATCAACGTATTTACTAGACAGCTCCTTCCTTCTCTTAAGTCCCTGAATAACTTCTTTTGGTACTGTCACATTTTTTTTGAAAGTGGGTGATACCACTGCTAGTATAAAAAGAAAAGAACTGTACAAGGAGTGAGGGAGAGCACAGAACCTCCCCTATACAAAGCAGCCCCTTTAGGGTTACATCTGAAGAGCCAAGAATCACCCTCCTAGCAAGGCAAACAAGGAAGAGCTATGACTATTCACTTTACAAAAAATCGATCCCCATTCCCTGACCTTATTACAAACAAGAGAAGCTACTGTTGCTGCACCATAAGCTACTCTATTGGAGACCCTACCATTACTTTCGCCCCAATGGCCCAAAAGGTAGTGTGGGGGGAGAAGCCACCAGATTTTGCAGTCATCCTTGCACACCCAAGGCCTATGCCAATGCAGGATAACATGGTCCATAGAGCCAGCTACCACCTTGTCACACCTCAGGTTGCCAATAAACACCATCTGCAAGTAGGCATTCATCTCTTCGCATTAATTGTTGCAATCACCAGCCAACCAGGCATAAAACGAAACTGGTGGTCAGTAACTATCCATATTCTCCCTCAATATTACTCTTCTCACAATTTCAATTTGGCTCATCAATTTTATCCACATCTGGTCTTGCAATCATGGACACCGAATTTCTTTTGGCAGGACAGAACCACTAAACTTGTTCTCCATGCACTCGGCAATGCATTAGAAAACTCATATGGATAGATTATCCATTTCCCCAATTATTTTCCAAACGTCAGGAGGTCCCAGACCACCCTCGTCTTCAATTTGCTACAGCCATCTCCATCTTAACCATAGTATGGTTAGTTGTCTCTTTCTCTATTCCACAATCGATGTCTCCACTAATATTTTCACAAAGTTTCTCCTTGAGGTAGGCCATCCACCGTCTTTCATCTTCTTACATGCATTGTACCTTGCCATTTTCCATTCTAATGCATCTAACTTTGTCGATGTATGTGTTTTTGCCCAGAGATGCAGTAACTTTACAAATATCTCACTCCCCACACCCTGAATTGAGTTTATTATATGACTGATTGCAAACCACACCCCATCCTTGGCTTCATACTCCTTTGCCTTTTTTCCATCGCTCATCCTCATTGCCTTGTCCATTTCTCAAGCCTTTTTTTAAGTAAATAGTACCACACATCCATTAAATCAGAGGTGCACAAATAGAGAGAGAAAGATAGACAACCATGAAAAGAAAAACAGCCACCAGATACACGAAGTCACCCCACAAGTACTCCCCTAATGTACGGGAAAACAATCCCAAAAAGGAGAACCACCAAAAAAGATAAATTGAACCGATATAGTGTGGGATTGCACACAACAAAGAACACAGAGAAGAAAGGTTGTGAGCCAGTCCACCTAAGGCGGAAGCCTACTCAATTACAAATAATGAATACAAGCTGCTCCTGTGTTCCACTCTTGTTGTGAAAGATTCATAGATTCTTTCAGAAGCTTACATTTTGGGGCAGTAGAATCTATGCTGAAAACATTTGTAGACATTTCCCACTTCTTTGAGGGTTGACTGCTTGTACTACCTCTGTTTATTGCTTAATAAAAATAGTGGTGAAATTCACTATTCTTTCAAAAAAATAAAATGTTTAAATATTTATATTTTACAGATATTATCAATCTAATAAAAGTTGAAAATGGGAAAACTACAGCAAAGAAAAACCCAGATTCCTTTTCCTTCATATCTTACTAACATCAATGTTGCCAGTTAGTTTTCAACATGTGGACCATGATTTGAGAGGCAGGACCAAGGAAGTGTTTGGTGCAGACAAAAGCATTGCGTGAAAAGTTAAAAGTTGGAGAGAACAGTAAACTGACATCCACTTAACTCTGCAAAGATTATGTCTGATCAAATCTAAAACAACACAGCAGTCACAACATATAATTTTGTTGTACATAAAAGACAGAATATTCAAAACAAAGACAGAACCTCACCCAAAAAAGCTCATTCATGAAAATGCACCCCCCCCAGAGAGCAAAAAACAGTGGAAGCCGAATTGACAGGGTGGAGAGTTTTGTAACATAAGTGGGGGAAAGTTTGAGAATGCAAAGTTGACAGAGTTTCTATATCCATGGCCATATGTATGATTATTCTTATTCCATTGCCTTGTGCACCAAACTGTGCCCTGCATAAGAAAATGATGACATTTTTAGGTGGGGTTCAATAAACTAGAGAGCATAAGGAGATCCACGTGGAACGGTGGAAGTTTTAGCTCTTGAATGTCTAAGACAGCTGACCTGTACCACCCACAAACCCTGGAATAAAGGTGCTGAATGGAAAGACATTCAAGGATCTCATTTCCTCAGGTAAATCAATAATATCTATGCTAGAGTCTCCAAAAGAGTCTCCAAAAGAAAGAATCCAGTCTTAGCATCCAACAGTTTTGGGGTTGAATGTCAGCCCAAAAGTAAGAAATAAGCCTCCACATTGGTAAATACATTTTAAACCTTTACCACGAATTAGGTTGACTTCACTTTTGAATAGAGAAAAGAGCTTCTCCATCAAGGATAAAAGCACATATCACAATTGCATATAGGCAGTTGTTTTGTGAATCAAAGTTTAGGCAGAGGCAGTGGTAAACTTGAGAGAGGGGAAAGACGTGAAGCAAAAGACAACTAATTGTATGGGTAACAGGATGCTTTATAGCATGTGACAGTGACACAATAGAGAGGGGATTATTCAGAGTAAAATCATTCGGGGGGTCTTCTCCATAGGTTCCCATCAGAGGAAGCTGCCAGGCATGGAGGGATGACCATCCCCAAAAGGGGCCATGATCCATCATTAAGTGCCAAGCATGAGAGTATATGATTGCAACAGATATTTCTCTTCCCTCCTTTGGAGACAGGATCAGGATTTGATCAAATTTTTGTTAGCCTATGCAACGGGAAATCAATTAAAAATTGTTTGCCACCCCAACAAGCTAGTGGTACTTGGCTGCCCACTTATGGAGAAGTGAGATGCTGTGGCAATGCAGGTGAACATAGAAACAAGTATTGGCCAACCTATCACCAAGGATACATGAGTGGCAGAACATGTGAATTGCAGTAAAAAGTTGGTCGTGGGTCATGTAAGGTATTGTCCACTTTGGCCCATGGGCCTCATGGTTTTGTCCTTGAAAAGTATCTCACGTAGGAGGGAGGACCCTTCCATATAACCATTACACCACCTTCATCAACAACCAATGTGGGGACTATCTTAGTCCCCCTGCCCAAACATAAAGCACCGCCATCCAATCAACATCAAGAACAGTGCCTACTTTCCTAAATCCCCAATGCCATCCTTTCCCCCACGCAAAAATGCTTATCCATTTTCCTTGTTCATCAGATGATGGTCCCACTGACCCACCCTCGCCATGCTCCAGTTTTCCTGCCTTGCACCCAAAAACAAATTCCTCCACCTGCAAACACACGAGGCTTCTAGACCCTTCAATTTGCCTTTCCTAACTGCCATAACATTTCACATGGATTATCCTCCTCTTTGGTGCTTTAGCATCACACTCTCCAGCAGGTTTACTCATCACCTTTTCATCTCTACCACCTGTCTGGTTACAACTCATTAGGGTTAGTGTTCCAAATTCTTACAATGGCAAAACATTGAGGCCCAATTCATTGGATGCTAAAAGACAGGGTGGTAAACACAAAAAGGATGTCAAATAACCAAACAAGGGTCTGAGGGGAGACTCCTAGTGGTACAATCCATGAGTCCAAAGGATCATCCTCCTTGTCACATCCAGAGCTTTGATAATCCACAATCACTCTAGTACAAGTACCCCTGAAACTGGCCCAGACCCATTATCTATCAGCTCTTCAGTAGGCCGCTTTCCTGGTTGTGCTCTCCTGGACCACTGTCACTTCTGGAAACACCTAGCTGGCTTAGGTTAGATCCTGCTCCATTCCATTTTGATGAAGGCCGTTGATTCAAATTTGAAATCTGCCTCCAACCATCTCACACCACATGTGAGGCTTGCCCAAGCAGCAGGCCAGGGTTCGGGATTGTCCAGTGGTTTGGAGCTCAGCTCTCTGCTGTTCCTTCAACTTTAAACCCCATGTTATCCTCCAACTTTTCCTCGAATGGCTATTCACAGCGAAGGCTTGCAGACCTCAAGAAGTATTTTCTTGCTCTGGCTGATGGCCCTAAGGAGGGCGAGCCACATGGTTTTATCCTTTCAATGGCACATCTTGCATTGTAGCACTATCCAGAGCCCCCCAACAGAAACCCACCAAAGGTAAGCATGAACATTTTTTCAAAGGGTTACCACAAAAGGTGCTAACATTTTTTCAAAGGGTTACCACAAAAGGTGCTAATATTGCAATAAAGCTATCGTGGCCCTCTGGAGGGTATTGTCTGCCTTGGACAGCGATGCTGAATCGCTGAAAGTCAACTATCCCCTACCATACCTGAGCACTTTTAAAAAGGAAAAATGCATGCATGACATGCTGGGAGGTGGGGACGGAAATCAGCCCCACCTTAACACTGCAGCAGGCTTGCTAATGAAATGGGTGGCAAGGCTGACTAGAAGGCGCAGTTTCAAAACAGTCCCACGGTTCAATCTATAGATTTTTTTCGGAAGATGGTTTGATCTATAGATTAGCCAGCCCCACCTCCTTGTGTGCTAAGCATGCCTCTCTTCTTATTCTTTTCTCTTGTTTGAACTTGCCCAATAAATGATGCTGAACAGAAGCAGCTCACTGCATAGTAGCACTTCACAATCTATATGTATATATACAGACTTATGCATGTCCTTATGTATGCATATTCACTAAAAGGGAACTTGCGATTAAAATATTATGTGGATGGATGAGATCTAGTTACATTTAAACAGAGAAATATGGGAAAACATTATCATAAACTACCTAAAATTCAACCTGAATGTGATGTTAGTACTTCAACAGAGCAAAGAAACATAATCGTTTTGCAATTCACTAAAAGGATAGATCTGCCAAGAATAAATAGCCTTTTACATCACATTTTCCATCTGTGTATACCTACCTATTGCTAATATCAATGTATTTTTATATTAAAAACTGCCTCAATGAACAATAGATGCCAAAGAAATTTATTACCAAATTCTCTGCTCCTGGAAGGTTTCCTCTTTTGGCAAGATTAACGGCCAGCTCCAGGTTGTTCAACTATAACATACAAGGCAATTATTTAAGTGGCATATTAAAAGTGTTGCACCAACAAACCACAAAAGAATAAGCATAGGGGCATACTTGGCCACTGACAAAGGGAACAATTGTTGCCTCATTAACAGTTGCAAGTAGAACCTGACCTCTCCTGTTGACAGCATAAAAACCTCCTACTGATGAAGCTTCAGATGTCAAAAATATTGGATCTGCACTAATGCGGTTCCTATAAACAGCTGTAGCTGTTTCCAGATCATAAACAAATAGAAGCCCAAGCTTTGTGATGACATATATCAAACTGTATTTATTAGAGATCTGCAACATAAAAGTTAATAAGTTAAAATCCTGATAGTAAGGGCAAACTAAATCAACAAACTGCGACTAAGATAGCAATGTACTACCTGCATCGCAACGGGAAAGTCATCAGCAAAATCTGGAGGGAAGAAAAGGTCGGCCTGTTTCTTTGCAAAACCAGGTTTCCCTGTGAAGAAGAGCAGTTATGTCCGGGAAAAGCATAAAAGGCCCAAAGAGCAAGTGAACTCTTAGCAGACATAGGCCATTTAATTTCACTGATGTGAACGAGGCTCTAAAGTACGTGTGGTGTAAAGTTCTTAACATAGAAAAATAAATAACATTTGACAAACCTGGCTGAGCACCAAGTTCAATCACGTGCAATTTTGAAGTGATTTGCCCAGCATTGGTAGTTTTTGATGCAAAGCAAATAAGAGTAGAGGGGTTATCATTTCCCACAACCTACAGAAGAAACAACGACAAAACTCAGTCTCAGCATTTACTAACACACACCAAAGACAATATAACATAAAAATAAATGCACCGTGATGCCAAAAAATTGTTAGCAAAAAAAACCTAACCTTAAATGATGCAAATGATGCAGCATGTGCTTCAAGTGCTTGGCTTCGCTGCTGATCTACAGAGAAAAGCTGCATGTTCCCCTTCACGAGCTGTGGTCTCTGCAACCAGAAGTAGAGAGAATATTTTATACTTGAAATGTTGAACTTTTAAGCAACTGGAAAGGGGGAAAAACAAACCTAGTTTCAAGTATATGTATGACTAAGGATGGAATAAGGCAAAAGATTCTGCGAACATAAAATAGTATGATAAAAAAAATCAATAAGGCATTGGATATGGAAAATCAGCAACTGATTGTGCTGTTTTTTCAGAAGCTGTAACCACTTCTCATCCACCGTTCTAATCTAACTCCCTATAACCTAGCATGTACATGAAATAATTTGTTGAAATTGAGTCCAATCAAGTTCTGGCCACCTACAGATTTCATCCATATGTAGCCTACCGTCATGCATCACAAACACAAAAAGTTTTCACCAGTCACCAGAGGAAAAAATAAAATAGAATAGATTGTCACAATTGTGACAACAAAGATGAAAATGTGCACATGCTGAATTTTAGGATTCAACTCATAGTCTAGATGAATGCCGGTGTTATGTCGATAATCTTACTCAAACAGGAAAAACAGGCCTGCTGTGGTTCATAATCCAGGTCCCATTTTGTGTAACAAAGTTGGTCGGTTAAAATTTAAATCTGAGCATATACATATGCTTCCCAAAATATGTTACAAGCACAATATGTTATAAGCCATGCAACAACAGAAGTATGAAGTATACTCCCGGGCTTTGTGTAGTATGTTTCCTTTGATAGGTATAATAATTTGAAAACCTTGGATTCTTGGCAATCTAAAACCAACAGTGACAATTTTACATGTTTATTTTGGAATAGCAGAAATAATCTCAATATGAGATGTAGATCAAATGGCTGTTTAATATCATCATAAGCTTCCATCATCCTAGTATGATGTCTATGACAGTAGTACAGACTTATGTACAACCTTGTTGATGGTTAGGCATACCAACCAAAGAACCGTGACCTTAAGGCTGCTAAGGTAATTTTCTTTAGAAACAACAATCCTGGTGGATTGATAGCAGATTCACCATCTAATTGCTAAGATACTCTTGGGATATTTTTAAACAGTAAAAAAATAAATGCTAAGGGTGTCATGCAATTTTTCACACATTACAAGTCAAAAATCATGTTAAATACATTCAGTGCAAGGTAAAAACGAGGGATATCAGTGCAGCCACATACTTCTGGGGAACCAGGAGCAATTCCAATCAAAACCAGCCATTTCTCTGATGGATCACAACGATAGTTAATAATCTGATTATTTGCAAGATTGGCAGTTCTATCAAACATCTTCGCAGGCTCAGAATCACCTAAAAACACAAGACATATATAACCAGTTAATGATCCTTGTAAAGAAGCTCTAAGTTTGGGCCCAAAAAAAAGGTTCCTATCTATTAAGAGCCCAAAAAAAGAGCAAACATGGAAGTTACCTTCTATTGACCAATGATAAACTGATGTTTGTGTAACAATCCCCAACAACTTTTGGGTTATCCACTTCCAAAAGACAACCTGAACACCATTATATAATTAAAATACTTTCTTCCCTTGTAAAAAAAAGAAAGAGCTTCAAGTCTTTTATAAAATAGTACACCAAAAAATGACCTGAAACAGTGAGACCTTATCCTTACCTGCTCAGGCATCTGATATGATTTCACTTTAGTCTTTAGCTCAATGTTAAATATCTGTAGGTGGTCCTGAGTTGTCCCCGGAAGTTGAGCTACAAAAAATAATATCCATGACTGCTAAAGTAATATTCTATTAAAAACGGAAGCATAATTCCAAGTCCAAGTAACAAAGAGAAATATTTTTTTGAAAGTAGATAGTACCACTATTTATAAAAAAAATAAGAATGTACAAGTACGAGGGGAGTGCTCCCACACAACTCCCAAATACAAAAGACGGCAGACAACACTACCCCGAGAGCAAAACAAAAGAGAAAAGCAAACCACCTAGCCAATGTAAGCTGCCCCCTACCAAGCACAACAAGAGATTATATAGGCCAAACCACAATACCACGCTGTCTACACCGCTCTGACATGAAACCCAAAAAATCACCCAAAATGCTAAAAAAGATAAGGTGTAACATGCCGGAATAAATAGTGCTGATCCGTCCCCTCGTCCCAAATCAAAAGAGCAACCCTCTACTCACCTCTTCCCTCCTCGTCTCTCTTCGTTCCCCCTCTTCTACTATATTTTTCCGCCTTGACCTTCTTTGCTATATCCGCTTGCCATCTTCGTTGGATTCTACATAAGACAGACCTCACATCTTTATCCATGCCCTCAGAAGACACGCCAATCAGACTAACAACCTCGCTAAGATTTCTTTGACCTCCTTCCCGAGGGTCTCCTCTCCCTCCCTATCAACACTCATCCCTCCCCCTTGACTGGCGTCCTCGATTGGATCCACCTCCACGCAAAGAAGCATATCCACTGACTCCCTGAGTGGGGAGGCAATGCTAAGATTGGCTACTGACTAAGTCCTTCCAGAAGTGAAACGGCCGCCTCTGCCTTCGCCAAGAGGTATCCCTCTAGAAGTCAAGGCTCCTCCCGCCCAATGATGCCAACGGTTGGGGCTTCCAACGCACAAACCGCAGCCCCTCCCTCAAGGGCCAGAGGGGCATGTCTGTACTACTAGTCGAACAAGAAGGAGGGAGAGGCAGGGCGTCAAGGGCTCCCTCCCCCTCCTCACCACCACTACAACCCTCACCGGCTGAAGGGTCGAGTACTGGAAGGCCGGCAACCAGCTACCACCACTCGCTGCCGCCGCCGGTGCGTCAGTGCAATCCCCTGCGGTGGCTCGCACCGCCTCCGACCTCAGGAGCTCACTTGCAAGATGCCAGTAATCGGTTGCCTCCCACTCGCTGCAGAAGCTGGAGTGAAAGACAAGTCCTCAGCTAGACTGTCAGTCCACCCCAGCTCAACGGAAGCGCCAGGAAGGAAACCACAGGCCCCCGGCTCAGAGGAACCCAGGGTCAAAAGTTGCCTCTCGTCTGCAGGTGGCGGCAAAAGAAGAGCCGGCCGCCTCTAAGCATTTGCCACTCCACCCACTGGATAGGTGGTTTCTTCACCTCCTTGACACCGCTGGAGCAGCCCTCAACAACCGGAACCAAAACCACCAGTACAGAAGAGTGATCGGGACAGCCTTCGTCGGGAGTGGAGAAAACAGCCATCGGACGCCCTCCGGGATCCACTTCGTCGATTGCTTCAGGGCCGTTGGGGTCCCTTTGGACTCCACGCTTGGCTCTACACGCCAGGAATCCCCGCCGCTGCAGGGGTTTACGACGCCATAAGGGGGGAGCACTCCGTCTAGTTGGCGGCAGCCCACCGGCCACCATCTTCCCAATCGAAGGGCCAACCTGGGGAGAGCCTGAAGGGGGGGGGATAGAGGATTCAGGTAGGGAATATGACCCTATGCGGGTCCCCTTATACCCAGACGCAACCCGCCCAAAGCGGATAAGTTCCAGGACTCCGAGGATAAACCCGAAAGGTCGCCCGAAATTAAAACACTGCACGAAGCCGGTCCGACAAGAACTAGAACTAGTGGCGGATTCAAAATTCAAATCCCCACCAAGCAACTATGAAACCCTGCCAACACCTACCTGAAACCCTAACGCTCCCGTCGCTGCGCCGTCCACCGACTGGACCGAGATCCGGGCCACGAAGCTCTCACCGCCAATGGAGAAACTACCTACCTCCGGAACCATCGAGTAGCCGAAGAAGATGACAGAGACGTCTACCATCAAACGGGATCCCTCCGACACGATTTGCAAACTCCCGACAACCACCCTGCCGACGGCCCTGAGGAGGAAAGAGAGACCCACCTCATCACAAAGGATGAGAGGAACCCCCTCAACCCTGAGGCAGACACTGGAATCCCCAAGGCTAGGGAAAGCACCCCTACCCAAGGTCCAGTGTTGTAGGTGCAAGAGAACCCCGTCAAATGCAACGAATCCCGCTTTTGGCGCCGCCTAAGCCTCCTCCTCACGCTAGCCAACAGCCACGAAGCCTGACTTCATCACCTGCCGAACCTCCCATTTCCCCCCTCCTACACCCCTCCCCCTTCCAACAGGGAACGCACTCAGTCTGCATCCGCCACTCCTACTAACAGGCCAACCCAGATGCATCTACACCCATTCCAACCGGGCTGGGAGGGAGTTCGAAGGGGCCTCCCCTGCCTCTCAACACCCACTGCCGCTCTCCTTCACCTGCCGAGGTGCCACACCCACACGGACGACCTCCGCGAAAGAACGGTTGTTCACCGTCCCTCGCTGCTGGTAGAATCTCCGGATGTGGCCTGCCCTCCGGCAGCATATACAAAGAGTGGATGTATAGCTTTGTCCAAAGGAAAACAGCATTAAAGGAAATTGAAGGTGTATGCATGTGCATATATATAGTTACATACACTTACACATATACATAATACAAAAAGTGCAACAAAATTATCCATATATTGAAGAATGGCCCAATGAAGCACTCGATGAACATTAGCATCTTGCCTTTTAAAAAAAAAAAAATAGTTTGCGGAGTGCCAACTGTTTTTGAACTTCTGAATTGAATCCGCTGACACTAATTAAGCATATTTGGAACGCTATATTATGGTGTATCTCCATTTTTGCTAAATTCAAAATTCTAACCTTCAACAAAAATATCAATAAATACCAAAATATTAATATGTCTTTAACTAGTTCTGTATTCACATATCACTTTTGTTATATGCAATTAATGGAAGAAAAAGCTCTGGTGGATTGCTACATTCTTAAAGAGAAGACTCACTTACTATTTTACTCCCTATTACAGTCCCAATGCCAGTGAAAGCCATGTTACAGACAAGAAACATAACCTTGGAACCCAGACCATGCCTGAGTATTCACAGAGAGTCACTTTTTTAACTTCGGAGGAGAGAGAGTTGTCACACTAAGAATGCACCTCAATTATTGAATATTCATGAGTTCACTTTGAATATTGTCAGTTCGATTTTCAAGTGGGTGGGCAGGTCAGTGTGAGTAAAAGTCAACCACAACTGTGGGTTTCCAACCATATCCCTACTTGACCAAAACCAGGCCAGGTGATCAACCAATGACCTAACTGAAGATCAATCAGAAAAGTGAGAAGGGAGGGCAGCAGTGTTGCAACAGTAGATAATGAGAAAGCAAGAGAGAGGGTACTCAGCAGGAGAGGCAGAGCAAGAGAGGAGTAGTTATTCAGGATGTAACACCAGTGGTGGCTGGTAAGGTTGGTGCTGTTAACACCAGGAAAAGGGCCTAAACTGATGCGAAGTAAAAAGGTAGACATGAGTAGCAAGAATCCGGGGGGGGGGGGTCCAAAATCCTAGCCCACTTAATATCTTTTGCCCTTCTCTAATCACTTATTAGTCAAACATCACAAATCCAACAAGGACCAATTTAGCGGTTGTTTACACGTGGAATTTTCGGCGTCCGTTTCGACGGGCGAATATGCGTCTTGTTATTGATTTTCTTTTCTTTTTCGGACATATTCGTTAATTCCGCGTTTTTCGGGTTTATCAGACAATTAAGGTTCGTGTACTGGACTCTTCCCCACCGAACAGAGTCAGTGTTAATTTACATCGGACAAGTCCGAATACCCTTGATTAAAACTGCTAAATATCCTTTCTTGCCCTCATAACCCATACCCTTGAATGAGGGAGAAGCCTTTATAGTTTTCCCCCAAACAAGGGTTTGACCACAACTTTCTATATTTAGAAGAGGATTCGTTTGGAGTTTCTTGTGCCACAAGGGGCTGAATATAATCCTTGCAATTGTAGTGGATTTTTCCACATTTTCAAGATTTCTTTTACAGGCATATGCGCAATAATAAAAAACCCAGGGTAGAAATGGAATTCCTGAAATTTAACCCTGAGAGAGGGTATTTTCACAAATGGGGAGAGTTTTCCCACAGAAAGAAAACTCTCTTGAATTTTCACCACTTATTTTGAATCCTCTTCCTTTTTGTTTTGAAACGAGTATACGTTTGCATGATTTTGGGAAAATTCAGGGTAAAAGTGCAATTTCCGAGCCATACGGGGCCATTGCGTTACAAAAAATAAAAATGACAGATTTTCATCATTACTTGACTTTGATAATTGTGTACAATGTACTTCAATTAAATGGCAACATAATACCCCTTTATATATGGAGGGGTATTTTTGTCAAAAGTGTACCCATGAAGGGTCTTTTAGGTAAATTGTACAAACCCAAAAAAATGGGTGTTGGAAAAAAAAGGGGCGCACCCTTCTTTTACCTTGACTTGGGCCTATGCAAGCTCTCCAAGTCTTTTTCCTCTTCTTCTTGTCTTCTTCTTCTCACTTCTTGTCTCCCTCTCCTCTCTTTTTGCTTAGTGGTTGAAGCTTCCTTTTATAGGTGCTAGGAGGTGGAGCGGAGGACTCCTCTTGACCCTCCTCTGGTGGAATCCGAAGAGGTAAACCCTTGGTCTTCTCCCCCCGATCTATTCCTCTTCACTTTTCAGTTTTTTTTTTCTTTTTGATGAGCGGCGGACGGCCAATGGGGAGGACCTCCCTCCGGCCTGCGCACAGGGCGGAGGAGGGCCTCCTCTGGCCTGCGCAGGGCGGAGGAGGGCCTCCCTCCGGCCTGCAAGTAGGGCGGAGGAGGTTCCCTCTGGCCTGGGAGGAGGTTCCCTCCGGCCTGGGCCGGGCAGAGGGACCTCCCTCCGGCCTGCAAGCAAGGCGGAGGGGCTTCCCTCCGGCCTAGCAGGTCCGGAGGGGCCTTCTTTTGCCTTTTTTCTGCTATAAAACTGCTTCCGTACAGCTTAAAAAAATTACCTTTCAGCATGTGGAGCTCTTCTCTATTTTTTCATTTGGCTTATACGGAGTGTCAATTGTGGCATAGAATCTCATGTCGGTGATAGCATATGTCACGACTTCCATGTATATTTTTTCATGCGCCTAATATTACCTTCTCCCATATTCGGAAAATGTCCGAAATAATTTTCTCCTTGGGACTTTCGAATGGCGTTGACGAAACTCGGTTGTTTTGCCGACCCTTGTCAAATATATATATTTCTTCTTCAGAAATTTCTGAAAATATAAAACTTATGAAGATATTTTGTGGGGTCAACAGCCGTCTATAGCTTAGTCATTGAAATTGAGGCTCTGCTTAACCAAGAACCTTCCCAGTAAAGGCCATTAAAGGAAAACTCCCCGGGAAGCCTACATTCAACAAGACTCTACTTAATTGAAGGCCTATCAAATGAAAGGACTATAAAGGAGGGCACATCCTAATGAAACCTTCATCTAAGGAGGCCAACTCAAACATCTTTCTAAAATGATAACTACCTTTCAGGACCACTGTCAGAGCAATAAAGGGAAAAAATGACATCAATACCCTTAGAGACCACTGTCAATGTGATGAGATGATAAATTGACAAGATTACAATGTCATAAATAAACTTTAGTGACCACCACTAGGGTTAGACACCACTGTCAATGTGATGAGATGATAAAGTGACAAGATTACAATGTCATAAATAAACTTTAGTGACCACCACTAGGGTTATGAAAGGGTAAAATCCTACGGACCATGTTCAACATATATACCTCTAGTGACACATTGCTGAAGTGGTGGGAAGAAAAAGAACATAAATATCCCTAATAACAGAGCAGTTATGAGGGGATAAAATTGCATAAAATGAACTAAATATCCCTAGTGCTCAGTGCAGTCACGAGGGGATAAAATTGCACAAAGTGACAATTCTAAGTTGTTGACAAAGAGGAGAGAAGCACCCAAGGGCTAGTCTTAAAGTGATAGAAGAAATCATACTTAGAAAAATAGTTTCATACCTGAAAACTACCGGCAATAATTAATGTCAAAAATTAGGTGCAACTCCAAAATATTGGATTAATTAGACTTCACTTCCTTTGATTCCCAAACTCCAAATCAACATTGTTCCAACAACCACACACATTGGACTTTGCCTCAATGGGCCCCAGGTATGCTTCTCTGCATTAGACTTGCTAGACCTTCCTTCAACATGGTGCATCATGATCATGACAAATGCCTAAATGAGTCACTAGATGGAGAGATAAAGATGCAAATGAGATATAGAAAAATGGCGGCAACAACAATATAAAGTCTGAGAATGGCATACAGCTAGGTTACTCTTCCCTCTCTAACTGTTTCTAGAGAGAGAAGCTCAGAGGGAAGATGTCGCAGTCGCCAGAGGTGGCGTCCAGGGCCAACCGTACCCCCCAGGGGACAATCACTCCCGATCGGTCGTCTATGGCCCAAGAGGTGGAGATGGAGAGTGGTCGTGGGGGACTGGGGGGAAGGCACGCTCCAGAGACACTATTTGAGATGAATAGGATGCCCTCTGGGGGAGGGACCCACATCGGAGACGCCCCCCCCCCTGAGGGGATTCCAGTCTCCAGAAAACTTCGGGGCTTTTCTGGGCTTCCAATCTCAAGGTCCAACCTGCTATTGGTGCGGTAGGGTGGGCCATCTCCAGTGCAACTGCTCTTCTGTGGCGGCACAAGGTAGAAGGAAGGAACTCGTGGGATGGGGGACAGGGCATCGGAGGTGCTGTTGCTGCTAGCCGACAGTCCTACACCGAGGTCACTCAGTCAGGCATAACCACCAGCGGGAAAGAGAAGAATATAGGACGTCTCGTAGAAGGGGGGAGCCTATCAGCCGATCTGCTCAACTGCCGATTGAACTGACTCAAACATTGTGTGTGGGTCAAACCGGTTGAGCCGTGGAGGAGAACATGGATGTGGCGAGGGTGAAAGTGATCTTGGACAGTGGTTGTGGGAAGGAGGTCGGCTGGGAAGTCACCAAGATCTCTAAGGATGGCTTCCTGGTCGTCGGAAGAAGGACAGAGAACAAGGAGCTGTGGCGCATGCGGGTTTCACTGTGGCAGAAAGGGCCGTCCTCCGATTGGCCAAATGGGACGGGACACGAGGTATATTCCCGCATCCCAGGCTGCGTCAAATCCCCATCAGGCTAGTCGGGGTGCCCCTGCCCTTCTGGATGAAGTTGGAGCGGCCAGCTTAGTGAACCGGTTCGCAACGATTGAAGCTGGAACAGTAACCCTAGCGATTGAAGGAGAGAGGACGATGATCGACTTGGTCGTCCAAGTCTCCAGCCCCGGCGCGATACCAGCGGTCCTCTCCGTCAAGCTAGGCGGACATCTCTTCCCGGTGAGGGTGCTGCACCGGTTGGAGCAACAGAGAAGCACTGGAGTCGAGGAAGAAGAACAGTGCCCGGCACCTTTTACGAATTCGAATTCAAATTCTTTGGGCGGAGAGACAAACAGGCTTTCGGATCCGGTCAGGCAGTAAGAGGTTCCATTTGGACCCAATGACCCATCCAGAACCAGTAAGGTGGGGGGCAGTGGATCCTTTGTGCCCGATTACCCAGGTCTACTAGATGACTTACCGAATTCCAGTAAGGATGGTCGTACTGGGTCCACAGGATCCAGTACTGCTCTTCTTCCCCAACTGTCTTCACTGAGCCGTGCGAGGTGCGACGCTTCTGCTACAGCAGCAGGGCGACAACAGCAGCCTTGGCATTGGCTTGCGGTCCCCGGGGAAGGCACCGGCTGTCACAAATGTGACGTTCCCCTCGCCGTCACTGCAGCGGAGGGCTGAATGCGTCTCAGAGGAACCCCGGGATATTCTCCCAAGCAGGAGAAAAGAGGACGGCCAACCGGAAGGTAGTCCGTTCAACATGGGGCCATTGCCATATCGTTGACACGACTGCACCGACTGTGGGTACTATCACGGTGGACTCTCATTGAGTATACTTGTACATCCCTCTTTTTTACTTAATACAATTTAGTGGTACCAAGTACCAACCACTTTCAGAAAAAAACAATATAAAGTGTGTGAGCACTATCAAAGCCTTGAAAAGAAAAAAAAAACAATATTTGGAAAGGGGTGAGGAAATATTGTTTTGACCCACTCTTAGCCAGAACACTTCAAGAAGTGGAAGACATGTCTAAGGAAACCCGGCGGTGAAATAGTTAAGTTGGGTCAAAAGCACCCTGCTCCCCCTTCTCAAATGCCACATGGGTGCTAAGCACCTGCCCGCAATATCCTCAACATCCCAAGAGAAGAAATCCCGTCTATATGCCCATTCACCGGGAAAAAAACAACACAACTAGAGAACTTTAATGACGGAAAGAATCTGATGTGAAAAAAAGAATGATATATAAAAGGAATATGAGATGTAACACTCGTAAAAAAGGACGAAGTAGCGTTTAAATAGTTAAACCAGGTAAACCGGCCAGGTGACGAGGGTTAAACCAGCTTAACGGCAGATAGTCGCAAAGGTGGGAGGTAGGATACACGCTTATCGGCGGATAGCTGCAAAGGTTGGAGGTAGGATAGGTGGCTATCGTTGTTACGAAAAGGTTTTTTTTTATTATTGGTTTTTCCGATTCCTTCTTCCTGTGGAGGATAAAAGGTTAATTGTTGGAAGCCGACGAGGATGATGTGGCGAAGCTCCAACCAATAGTGTAAGCTTATGCACCCATGTGCAGTATAAATAGCCTGGATGAGGTGGCCACGGGCCAGCATCCTGAAACCCAAACTTGTTGTCCTGTTCTTGAATAGCTTCCACTGTTCTAGTTTAATTCTCCAATTTCCTCAGTTAATTCATCTGATCTGATCCATCTGTAATCCCTTGTTCTTATCAGATTCTGCATAGCTCCTTAATTAGATCTCCAGTAGTTTCCCATCCCTGTGACAGATCAGATTCCTGTTGTTCGGTGATTTCTTGTGAAGCAGCAAGCTGGAGTTCGAGCTTGGAGGATCGAATCAGACGGCGTCTGACGAACTACCTCTGATCTACTGGAAGGCACGTAACAAAATGGTGTCTGAGCCATCTCCAAGCAGCTCCAACCCTTCTCCTAGTGTGGCATCTTCTTCCATGGATTCGGTACTTTCTATCCTTAAAGATCTGCAGAGTGGCATGCGTTCTCTTCATGTTACGCTGGGTTCTGTAACACAGCGGGTAGATTCTCTTGAATCGAAACCTGCAAATCACTCTGTAGCTTGTTATTCATCACCGGAATCGACGAATTTTTCCACCCCATGTCCCATAAATTTCCCAAATTTGACGGCAGATCTGACCCTGCTGAGTGGAAGTTCAAAGCGAACAGATATTTTATTCATAATCAGGTGCCAGATTATCATAGGGTGTCCTTTGCTTCTTTTTACCTGGAGGGTGATGCTCTCCAGTGGTTCTGGCATTTTACACACAGCAAGGACCAAGGACTCGATTTCGTGGTTGGAGTTCTTGAAAGGCCTGGAATCCCGGTTTGGATCTGTTATCATTATCGAGTCCCATGGACAGCTCAGTAAGCTTAGACAGACAGGATCGGTTGGGGATTATCAGAAACAATTTGAACTGTTGAGTAACAGACTAACTGGCAGCTCTGAGGAGTGAGGACCATTTACTCAGAATTTTTATCAGTGGCCTGCGTGAGGAATTAGCATGTGAGGTGAGGTCGTTTATGTCTCAGACACTTTTACAGGCTATAAAGCTTGCTCGTATCCAAGATCAGAAACTCCTAGTTAGGCGCAGGGGGTCACCCCATTTTAATTTTGCCAACCCTCAGCCTTCAAAATTTTCCTCGCCCTCCAATGTTCAGTCTCCCACCGTATCACCTTCTAAGTCCTTCACTCCTCCTGTCCGTAAGTTGTCCACCCAGTAGTTGCAGGAGAGAAGACTCAAAGGCCTCTGTTATAATTGCGATGAGAAGTGGCTGCCAGGTTATACATGTCAACCTCATAAGTTGTTTCTTTTGCAGTTAATACCTGAGACATCTGATTATGAACAGAAACCTGTGGAAGAACCTGAGATTTTGCCAGACACACCTATGGACCCAGAACCCTCGCTGTCTTCTCATTCTGTTTCCCAGTTGGCATCCCCTGGCACACTTCGTTTACAGGGACAATTGGGCACCTTGTCTGTTATTGTATTGGTGGACAATGGAAGTACTCACAATTTTATTGATCCTATTGTAGTACAAAAATTGGGTCTGTTTGTAACCAAGTGGACTACTCAACCTGTTAAGATAGCAGCGGGACTACAGCTTTCTTGCCAAGGTTTTTGTCAAGGGGTGACATTAAAGCTACCAGGAATCTCATTTACCTTAGATTTTCTCGTTTTACCTTCGGGTACAGTGGACATTGTCCTTGGCAATACATGGCTTCAATTGTTGGGAGACATTACCCTGAATGTTTCACAGATGGTCATGAAGTTCACTTTGAATGATCAGGATTTTATATTGCAAGGATTGCCTCCTCCATCACTTGGTATAGTTTCAGCTCGACAAATTTGCGCTGACTTACCAAAAGCCAAGGCATTATACTCCCTGCATCTCTTCTCATTGGATGCTTCTCCATCTTCTTCATTATCCTTGGATGCTTATCCTTCGGATTTAGCATCAATTCTGCAGGCTTATTCTTCAGTTTTTTTCTGAGCCCACAACTTTACCTCCAAGTAGGCCTCATGATCATCGGATTCCGTTGGTTGATGAATCAAAAGTCATTTCCTTGCCTTCTTACAGATATTCACCACTATACAAAAATATCATACCACAGGCAACGTACAGACAAAGAATACAAGGTTGGAGATTGGGTGTACTTAAAGCTTCAACCCCACAGGCAGCAATCTGTGGTTACCCGTTCCAATCATGGATGGCAGTTTTGGCCGAAACCCGTATCAGTTTCGGACCTGGACGATCCGAAACCATACGCCCGAAACCGGATGAAACCGGACGCCAACTACCCTCTCAAAAAATATTATGTTATTATGTTTCGGGCCGAAACCGAAACCAAAACTGCCATCCTTGATTCCAATCACAAGCTCAGTGCTAGATATTATGGACCATACCAAATAGTTCAACGAATTGGCACAGTTGCTTATCGACTACAGTTACCATACAGCTCCAAGATTCACCCGGTCTTTCACATTTCTCAGTTGAAACCCAAGCTTGGGAAGCACACTTCACAGGCCCTGCCATTGCCGGATCAACTACCAATCTTTGACAAGGAACCCCAACAGCTCTTAGGCAGGAGGTTAATTAAACGGCAAAATAAACCTGCTGTTCAATTGCTCATCCAGTGGCAAGGGCGGCCTTCTTCTGAAGCAACATGGGAGGACTATGAAGATTTCAGAGATAAGTTGCCCTCCTTTTACCTTGAGAACAAGGTCCTTTTGCAAGGGGGGAGGAATTTGTAGCGTCTTAACAGTTAAACCGGGTAAACCGGCCAGGTGATGAGCGTTAAACCAGTTTAACGGCGGATAGTCGCAAAGGTGGGACGTAGGATAGGCGCTTATCAGCGGATAGCCGCAAAGGTTGGAGGTAGGATAGGCGGCTATCGTTGTTACGAAAAGGTTTTTTTATTATTGGTTTTTCTGATTCCTTCTTCCTGTGGAGGATAAATGGTTAATTGTTGGAAGCCGCCAAGGATGATGTGGTGAAGCTCCAACCAATAGTGTAAGCTTACGCACCCATGTGCAGTATAAATAGCCTGGATGAGGTGGCCACGGGCCAACATCCTGAACCCAAACTTGTTGTCCTGTTCTTGAATAGCTCCCACTGTTCTAGTTTAATTCTCCAATTTCCTCAGTTAATTCATCTGATCCGATCCATCGGTAATCCCCTGTTCTTCTCAGATTCTGCATAGCTCCTTAATTAGATCTCTAGTAGTTTCCCATCCCTATCCCATCCCTATGACAGATCAAATTCCTGTTCTTCAGTGATTTCTTGTGAAGCAGCAAGCTGGAGTTCGAGCTTAGAGGATCGAATCAGGCAGCATCTGACGAAGTACCTCTGATCTACCAGAAGGCACGTAACAAGCCACCACATGTATTACTAAATGTTTTCAAGTGTTATTGTCCCACAAATGCTAGAAAAGCTTCAATTTCATTGTTCAGAATGTTTGTTTCCTAGGTGAGGTATATCCCTGCATTGACCTCTTTTTGCTCTACCAAAAAGGAAACAAACATGAATTTGCAACTTAGAAGATGAACAGAAAGAAGAAAATCAAACAAAATCTAGTTCTGCACTCAAACATCCAGAGAAAAGTTGGAGAGGAACCTTTGAGGGCGAGGATCCTAGAGTTGGGGTTCATCAGAGCCGAGTCAGCAGTGATTGGCCTCCTCAATGGTTGCATCGGCATGCTCATGTCAATGACGACAACACTGTTCTGTGGGGAGGTCTCCCTAACACATATGTACTTGTCTGATTCCATCGTGACGTGAGTAAATGTGATGAATTGCGGATTCACCCCCAGGCTCGTAATCTGTAATCAACGCAGAAACAAAAAACAGCATAAACATTAACAAAAACAACTGAAGCAAACCACACGGGGTTCCCTGCCCACGCAGCATACGTCATCGCTAAATCTTGCGCAAGCAGCGGACGTTCCCAAAACCGGATCCTCACAGAAAGGGTTCGGGATCAACCAAAAAGATGGGAATCTTCAGTGAAGAAGCACGACAAGAAACAGATCCGGCCGACCCGGATCGCAATTCCCATCAACAGATCTAAACAGAATTGAAGCTTCCGAACGAGATCGCCCCACAGAGAACCCGAAACCACCACACCGGCACAGCTACAAACCATATGCTTGTGCCGCAATTAAGTCGTGAAGACCGGGAGGAGTTGGAACTGCTGTGTGTGTGTGTGGGGGGGGGGGGGGGGTGGCTCACCGTGAGGGCCTCCTTCATGGCGATGGGGGCGTTGGCCGCGGCCATGGCGACGGGATCAGCTCTCCCCCGGGGCTCCGAGACCGAGGGGAGAAGCTGAGGTGGGTGGGGGTGCGGTGCCGGCGGGAGGGGGCGCTGCTAGATCCGGAGCTGCGAGGCCCTCTGCGGCCTACAGAGGCGGGGTAGAGAGAGGAAGACGAAAAAGAAGAAGCGAGAGAAAGGGAAGAGATCTGAAGAGAGGGGTTTATTAGGGTGTGGAGGATGTAAGTGGGTCGACGCTGAGTGTATGATTAGTCCATGTTTTTGGGCGTGTCCATCATTTTCCGCCGGTCTCTTCGCCCATTCTTCTCCTCCGGTCTCTAATCTGAAGCAGCAGTAGTGAGGGTTTTGCCATTGTGCCCACTTCAAATTTCAACTGTGTCCTCGTCAGAACACAGTTAGTTAATTTTATATATACTCTCTACATACCTGAAATATCAAAACTATCTTAGTTGTCAAACGGCATCTATATTCTCTTCATTTATTAAAATTTTAAAAAATATCATTAAATGACAAAAATATCTCCAACTTTCTTATCAACCTCAAATCTCCCACAAAAGTTTCATACAGTTGATTATGATATATTTTGGGAAAACATATGTAATTGTTTCTATTTTTTTTGGTCAAAGGATATCGAGATGGGAAACGACGGATGGGAGTCTAATACTATTACTCCATGCAGTGTGGAAGAAGATGCTCCCGGTGGGCCACCCCCACTGCGGTGCCCCGTGTTAGATAAGAGGAAGAGATGGCGAAAGATCACAAGTATCTTGTCTTCGATATTGCTCTATATATACAAGTGTACATGGTCAAAAGAAAGTAAAAAAAGAGCTATACAAGGGAGCCCCAAAATAGAGTAATGGCTACACAAGAGAGCTCTAAAATAGAGTAACCCCAAACATAGTAATCCTTCTATTAACACCCCCCTCAAACTCATGATTGTGTAAACATCGAGAGTTTGTCCAATAAAAAAGAAAAGCGAGAAACAGTATGTGTCTTAGTGAAGAAGTCAACAAGCTGCAAGGAAGACTGAACATAAGACAATGTAACGGTCCCACGGTGGAAGTGATGTCGAACAAAATGACAATTAATCTCTGTGTTTAGTGCATGAAAAAAGGAATTATGAGCAATCTGGATGGCACTCTTATTTTCGCAAAATAGAGGGGCAGGATCATGTTGTGGAACACCTCTGTTAGCAAGAAGCCAACGCAGTCAAATAATTTTAGCAACTGTAGAAGCCATAGCACGATACTCGACTTCAATTGTGGAGCGAGCAACAATATCATGCTTTTTACTCTCCCAGAAAATGAGAGAGTCACCCAGAAATATGCACCAACCAGTAGTAGACTTGCGATAAGTGATGTCACCAGCCCAATCAGCATCAGAGAATGCTCGAAGGGTCAACGGAGAGGTGGAAGAAAATATAAGTCCACAAGATCAGGTGCCTCGAAGATAGTGAAGAATTGCGTACGACAGCAGCCCAATGAACAAAGCGAGGTGCAAAACTGAACTGACTAACCATGTGGACGGCAAATTGAATATCCAAACGAGTAACTGTCAAATAAATAAGAGAGCCATCAATCTCCCAATAACGAGTCAGATCATCAAAGGGAGTGCCATCAAGTGGAGATCTTAACATTCAACTCAATGGGAGTATCGACAGAACGTGTCTATAAGGCCAGCTCGTTCCAATAAATCTAAGGTGTACTTATATTGAGAAAGAATATACCCACGAGGAGATTAAGCAACCTCAATGCCTACGAAATAGCGAAGGTGGCCAATATCTTCATATCAAATAAGGTGTGAAGTTATTCCTTGATACTAGCGATACCAATTGAATCATCACCAGTAATGATCATATCATCCACATAAAGATCTGACCCCGAGCAGAGGAAGAGGTGAATAAAGCAGGATCATGGGAGGAAGTTGTGAGCCCAAGGCGAACAAGAGCATTGATAAACTTCTCATACCAAGCACGAGGTGCCTATTTGAGGCCATATAAAGTTCCGTAAAAATGACAAACATACCCTTTGGGATGCAGAAGTCCCGGAGGAGGGCACATAAATACTTCTTCAAATAGATTGCCATTCAAAAAAGTATTTTTAACATCCAGCTGATTGAGGGGCCATCCACAAGTGGCAGCAACCGAGATGAGAACTCTAACAGAGGTCATTTTGGCAACTGGAGCAAAGTTTCATCATAGTCGATACCATACTCTTGAGAAAAGCCTCTAGCCACAAGTTAGGCTTTGTAGCGTTCAAGAGATCCATCTGCCTTAGTCTTGATTTTGTACACCCATTTACAACTAATAGCATGCTTACCTACAGGAAGGGGAACAAGATCTCAAGTGCCAATTTTTTGCGCAGTACATCAAGTTCCTCCGGCATTACTTTCTGCCAATTCAAATCCTGACAGGCTTCTTTAAAGGACTTGGGTTCAACCAAAGTATGAATAGGAGAGAGAAGGGAGAGGTAAGGAGAAGAATATGTGGAAGAGAGAGCAAGTAAGGAATCACACCGAGCTACAGGGCGGCAATTTCGGGCGGAAAGAACCCGACGCTCGAGTAAGTCAGAAGGAGGTGGATCAACATATGAGAGTAGAAGAGACAACTCCGCAGAGTTAGTAGGTATAGACTCAGCACCAACTTCTAATATAATAGAAGACTGATAAGAACAAACATGTGGAACATAGGAAACAGAAGACTCTTGTGTCATGAAAGGGTCAATATAAGATACCTTTGTTAATATGAGAATGAGCATCGAGAATGAGATAATAGGATATATGCTCTAAAAAGATAACAAGACAACAAGACGAGAGAGAAAAAGATGATCTTGAATAGGATCATAACAATGATACCCTTTTTGAGAAAGCCCAAATCCCAGAAAAACACACATACAAGAGCGAGCAGATAACTTAGTAGACTCACGAACTGGAAGTAACACAAAATAAGTGGAGCCAAAAACACGAAGAGATGAATAATCCGATCGTAAACGATATAAAGACTCAAAGGGGGGTAGACCAGAAGTAAGACGTGAAGGAATACAAATAAGGAGGTATGCATCTGTTAAAATGGTTTTACCCGCAAAAAATAGATGGAACATGGGTAGAGAGAAGAAGAGAGCGTGTAGTTTCAACGAGATGACGATGCTTGCGTTATGCTACTCCATTCTACTGAGGTGTATGTGGGCATAAAGTTTGGTGAATTGTTCCCTCAGAGGCAAGAACATCTGCAAAGGCATTGGACAAGTATTCTCCACCAGAATCGGAGCGAAATATTTTTAACGATTTACCAATATGCGTTTTCACCATAACAATGAAGGATTGATAGATGGATAGAAAGTCCGAGTGTGTATGCATAAGAAACACCCATGTGTAGTGATGGGGCATCAAAGGCGATTTCATTACACGGGTGAAGTGTATTTGTGAGTTATGGCTTGTATGAGATTGTAATTGTGTATTTTCTTTCTTTTGGGCTCCTTGTAAGGCTTATATCAAGCCAATGGGCCATTTGTTATGTTAAGTCCAAGGTTAGATTGCTATTAGTAGAGTCCATTAGAAAGCCTAGTTCATATTGGACCAAGTGCCACCCTTATGGACCTTATTAGTCATTTAAGGCCCAATTGGGCCACTCCCTCTCATGGGCCACCAAGACTTGGAAGGCCCAAGTCTAGACTTGAGTTAATGGGTTGGGTTGGCTGCCCTTGGACCAGCCTAGGCCCAAGAGAGGCCCATGAAGGGGGCGCCCCCTCTTTTGGCCTTATTAGGCTAGTTAGGTGGTGTTTGAATGGAATTAGTCCATGGTTGAATGGAGATGGTCAAATTAGATTAAATAAATGTATTAAGTGTGTTATTCACATTGTATCTCAGCCATTCACTCATCAACCCTTGATCCAAGGGCCTAGAATGGATTAGAAACCTAGCATATAAAACCTTGTATTTTCATATGAAAATCAATGAAAAATTCAGAAAATTGTTGAGTCTCTTGGAGCTTGGTGCGCCCCTCTCTCCTCCCCCTGCTGTTCTTCCACCTTCAACCCCAGATCTAGAGTGGTTCTACCTCCCTTCATCCCCTCTCAACCTCTGATCATCACCGGTGCCGCCGCCGCCGCCGTTCGTGCCGCCTTCGAGCCGCCACGGGATCAATTTCGGTGTTCTGTCTTGCTGGACAGAGGTGAAGCTCGGAAATTCCTCAAGTCAGCCACGAGTTCAGATCGACTTCAAATTTTGAGGGTTGGTTCCTACCTTATATACCCTTCCCCAAAAAAACTTCAGCTCCAAATTCCCCCGTTTCATATTGTTTCCACTTCGTTCATTCCCCAAACTCAAATCAGATCTGTCTCTGTCTACAGTGACAGAACCTTTGAGTTCGTCCCCTTCTACCACCCTTTTTAATTTCTTTTGCCCTCCCAATTTAACTGGGGTTTCTGTCCATTTTTCCCTACCACCACCATTTTTATTAATTTTTGTTGAGTCTTTTACCTATTTTTAAAAATTCATGTTCTACCAGAGCTACAGTACTTCCAGCCAGATCTTAGATTCGACCTTCTTCCAGTAAACAAATCATAGAAATTCATAGACACATCCAAACGTGTCCAAACCAACTTTGCCATCTTCCCAACTCAAAATCCTACAACTTTTATGAAGAAGTCGAAGTTTGAATCCAAGGTCTTCCTAGCAGTCAACGGCAGTTATCAGAGATCAGCTCTACAGATCTGAGTGTTCAGTTACTGTACAACAGGAGGTTGTAAATTCCACAAGTCCAGATCAGCGAAGATCCAGGCTAGATCTCTAGGCCTACATTGAAGTACTTCGAGTCAGCTTTCCAACGGCGCTAATTTCGTGTCAATCCGACATCGGATCTGACCGCAGCGTCCGTTCTCGCCGGACAGCGCGCTGAAAACCAGAAACTGCAGATCCGTGGGAAGTTTTCCCGACGGACGCCGGCCGGAGCCGCCCGGCCTCCGATCATCGTTCCAGCGTGCCGCCAGCCCGGGGATCACTTCCATCAGTGTCCCCCACCACAGCGGTGACCCGGGTCCCACACGGCCCCTCAGGACAGCACGTGGGCCCCACCGTCATTAGTTCGGGCGTTGCCGAATCAACGCGAGAAGCCGCCCGTCAACCCGAATTCGGTCTTCCCGGACCCCATTGTGTAGCCCTTTACCTCCCTGCGTGGAGTGGGCAGCGGCCTGCATTTCTGTAATATTGTGTAATATTGTTCTGGGAGTACGAGTTTCGGCCGGGTCCGTCGTCCCCACGCCGAGCGCGTGGAGGTATCGTCTTCGCTCCTACACTTGGCATTTCGCTTATTTCATATATGCTTGTTTATGCCACTGCTAGAGAGCATGTTTTAGGACCTAGCTCGTTATAATTTCATATCACCGTTGCTGCGAGAGAGTGAGCGAGACCGTCCCGTGACCCGATCCGGGCACGAAAGTGCGAGCCGACCACCCTAGCTCTTGCCGGTTTCTCAACCGTGCACGTCCGACGCTTCCCTCATCAAGGGACGATCGCAAGCTTGCCGTGTCCGCGTCTCGTCCCGCATCAATTTGGTATCAGAGACAGGTTGAGTCTAGGGTGTCAAAAAAAAAGAGTGTCATTTACGTCTAGTCATCAGTCGGTCTAAGTCGTGTTTAGGGTCATCATTGTTTTAAAACACAAAAAAGAGTGTCTTTTCGCATACATCCCTTTACTCGGTATATAGAAAGGTGTTGTCCGACCGTTAGGTTACGCCTATCGGGAAGGCCGCACACTTGTGCGAGTGACCTTCGGGTCGATTATCTCCGCCGCGTACCGAGTTTTGGTTAAGTCTAGGCGCATCATTTTGCATTAGTGTGTTTTGCTCTAGTCGGTGTGTTTGCATGCCCACTCGTCGGGGTACTCAGTACTCACCCCCACCCCCACCTATGGCCAACCCACGGGATACCTCGGGAGACTTCCACTCCCTACAAGAGGCGATGATGGCCATTATGGCTAGGTTAGACCAATCCGATGCTAACTTTCGGACCTTCTCCGAGAATATGGATGGTCGCCTTAGGGCCATGGAGGGACGCATGGAAAACTCCGATAGGTCGGTCCAAGACCTTGTTGGGCGGTTAGATAGGATGTCACACGGGGACCCTCCTGGGGCAGCCCAAGGTCCACCCGCACCTCCTCCCGCGGGGGCCCAAGTCCCACCTGCTCCCATGGCCCAAGTCCAGGCCGCTCCCTCGGCCCAAAACCAGCCACCACTGGTTCCTCCACCCGCCCCTCCTCGGGTTCCCCAACTACCACACCGTGACCTTGGTCTCGAGGACTATGGGTCCGACAATGCCTACGAGGGGTATGGTCAACGCCGTCGTGGTTTTCAGCCACAACGAGATGAGGATGATGATCGGGTCCTTAAGACCGTGCGAGCGGATCCTCCCGCTTTTTACGGGTCTTTGGATCCGAAAGTCTATCTAGATTGGGAGTTTGGCATGGACCGTTATTTTGAATGGTATGATATGTCGGAGCGTCGAAGGGTCCGATTTGCCACCATGAAACTCATGGGGCAGGCACAAACCTATTGGAAGAATGTGGAGAGCCTGCTACTTCAGCGGCTAGAACCCCCGATCGACCCATGGGCCGAGATGAAGAATAAACTTCGGCAAAAGTACCTTCCTCCCACATACCGCCAACGACTCATCGATAGATGGCAAAGTCTTAGCCAGGGAGACCGGTCCGTCTCCGAATACATCACGGAGTTTGATGAGTACTTTCTCCGATGTGGTGTCACGGAGGAGAGTACCATGCCCGTGTCCCGCTTTCGACGTGGTTTGCGGCCACACTACCAGTATGAGCTTTTCCGCCGCAATGCCAAGACGTTGGAAGAGGCATATCAGGTTGCTCTCGAGATGGAGCAATTTGAGGGAGAGTTCGAGTCTAGCCATCGGTTGGGCCCCACCCCTCTCCGTAGTACCGAGCCCCGTCACTCTATAGGCCCACATCAGCGGCCTCCCATGGCTCGACCTCAGGAGCCCACCCGTCAGGAGCACTTCGCTCCACGGCCTCGCCCTCCTCCACCCCGGGATCTATTTCCATCCCAACCACCGGCACCCTTTGCCCGTCCCCCAGCTCCTATAGCCCGTCCTCTGGCACCGGCACCCCCTCCACTCTTGTCCAAGGCACCTACACCTCCCCCATTGTTGCCTACACCCCCTACCCGGCGGGATGATAAGGGTAAGGCCCCTCTTATCGGGGAGATTAGTCGATCGCGAATACAATGTTTCCACTGTCACGGGTACGGCCACATTGCTAGTGAGTGTCCCGCTCGCACCACCCTAGCCTTAGGTGTTGGAGGATCCGCGCCTCCCGAGCTTGAGCATGTCGATTACGAGGCCGACGAGGCACTGGCCGATGAATACTATGCCATGGGGGAAGAGCTGGGCGACCCTTCGGCCGCCCAGGATGTCGCCACCTAGTGGGTTTGATGCTACCACCTTAGTCTAGAGTCGTGCATGAGTCAGTGTGCTTTCTTTGTGTGGTTTGTTTGTGTGGTGATTTTGAGTCGATTGTTTGCATGGTTTGCATTCGTGTGTCAGTGCATGGTGAGTCTGCATGTGTCTTATGCAAGCTCGTGTCGTTCTCTT